>OX453003.1:23071676-23696676 GCA_949699075.1 Asteroscopus sphinx | reverse complement strand
AAGCGGGGGTAAGATTTTGATCGCTAGCTTTTTTAATTTGACTGGCCACTTGGTATCAATTCCCTTACGGGATCAAAGAAGCATTAATGCCGAATGGTATACTACCAAATGTTTGCCAGAAGTTTTCTCTGTTATAAGCAACAAGCGACCAAACACAGGGCTCCGCGGGCTACTGCTCCACCACGACAATGCACCTGCGCACACCGCACTCAAAACGAGGGACTTCCTGGACAGCACGCCAGTCAAACTCCTGGGTCACCCTCCTTACAGCCCTGATCTAGCACCGTGTGACTTCTTTTTATTCCCAAAAATAAAAAATCAGCTCAAAGGGATACAATTTTCGTCGCCGGAAGATGCGCTGGCTGCGTTCGAGCAGGCTGTAAACGAGGTGTCTGCGGCGGACTGGAAAAAGTGTTTTGAAAACTGGTTTAGGCGCATGAATCTTTGTATAGAGGCTGGTGGAAAGTACTTTGAAAAGATTTGATAAAAATATATATACGTATAGAACAATTTTTTTTAGTTTCGCAAAACTTTCTGAGTGTCCCACGTACATATAATCCAAATCTCAGATAATCAATTAATATAAAAATTCATAAAGGGCGACATTGCAATTCATAACAATAATTCAATACTCCAACACAATAATAAATTCAATTAGTAATATATAAGTCTATGATTCAATGGCATAGAATTACTACACATTCAATGGGTAACTATATTAAAATTACAATAAATTCTATATTTTAACATTTTCTTATTTTAATATATAAAGCAAAGTCAGGTTAGTTACATCATTTACACTTAACTACTATGCTGCGCTAGCGCTTAAGCCACAGAATATCTAATAGTACTATCGTACTTAAGCACTATTCCATTGCCCATACAGGTGTAGAACTGCCATGGCGTGACTCTATATTTACTTATCTACGCTATGGTGTCTACTATTAGCCGCTCTAGGCGCCGCAAGAATGGGCTGTATAAAATTACTAGTTCAAAAGTGCTTTTTTATAGAAGCGAGTAAATGAAAAAATGCATCTTGCTCGGGTACTTATATCTAGCCCCGGATCAAATTTTTGAAGTGAAACTTCTATATATTGTCACGAAAAAGCGTTACGGCCGCTTAAATAAACACAAAAAGTCCAGACGCTCTAGTGGGATTTGAACCTGTGACTCCAATTTCATAAGTCTAAGGGCTTCTTTCACCATCTCAAAGTAAAGGCCCAAGTAAGCTACTCGCCGGTTAAAGTGGCAAGTAACTATATTACTAGTTTCATAATGTCCGAATAGCGCTAACCGTCACATAAACTGGCATGTAACTTACTTGTTACTTCATCTGCCGACTAGTGGAGTTAATTGACGAGTATGCATCACAAACTTGTATCGTGTTTAAAAATTTACCAATAATCTGATAAAAATGGATTTGTTTTAATTGATTGAAGATTAAATAGAATAATTATAACATTTTTGACCACGAAGAATTCCGAGAATTCGTGTTTTTAACTATCGATCATAATGAACAAGACTTTTTCGCTAGAATTTTACTCTAAAATGGTGCAAACCGGGTGTTATTGTGTATTTAAGCAAATTTCTTTCAGCAAACCAGCCAGAGAAAATAATAATAATTTAATAACCATGTATAACTATTTTTTTTTATTGTTTGTAATATCTTTATATTTTAACACCAGGGATACCAAAATATCCCGTTCTTCAAAATTAAAGTTAACACTTCTTAGGTACCTACCCCTTTTATCTTATTCATGTTTATTGTAGGCTAATTAATAATATTAAAATTATCAAAACACAACAAACTTTAAAATCACACGCTTCGACGCATCTTCTTATAACAAACAATAGAAAACCTTTTTGACGATTGACATCTGTGACTAGTGAAAGCAAAGTTGGAATGAACATTGAATGTTTTCATACATTCATTCACTTAACCGTCGAGTTATTACTCGGAGCTTTGTCTTCATTTGTGAAACGGACAAAAGTTACTTGGGACTTTTACTCGCCAGTTAGCACTAATCGGAAAGTAACTAATCAACACTTTACTTTATGATGGTGAAAGAAGCCCTAACACTGTCAACGATATGCTATCGTGACTAATAATTTGTATGTCGAATTTAACTTACACTTACGTCTTTCGGTGACATCAGAACTTATCACTTATAAGTATAACTAGAAAAAGCAATAGATAAGATTAAATGTTGGTGTTATTTACCAAATTATGTTTTCCAACATAATTATACAAAGGATTTTTTGTTAAATTTAACTAATAAACAGGCAAATTAAACATACAAAAAACTAAACTAAATAAACTGGAAAACTTAATTTTTGGTAAATAATTGAATTAGAATTCTAAATTTACGCCATCTATTAAATTTTTTAGACAACAGCAGCGCATGAGTTTTTATAGGTACCTTGCTAGTCAGATCGTTAGCCTCGGTAACAAATGTACTAGCGACATCTATGTTTTTATGTTAGAATTTTTGTATGTTAAATGCTCAAACGTCGTTTGACACTTTGACCACTACGTGAATTTGTCAGTATTGTATTTATAACATAAATTAATAACAAGTGTTTTGTTTGATAAAATAGGATATGTTTAAATAAAAACTGCATTCATTAAAATGTACCTAATCAAACCAAATCATAATTAGCAGTAAACCTGCGAAAAAAAACGAAATGTGTGCTGGGACACATGGTAGAAGTGAAACTTTAATGGACAAGTGGAAAAACGAATCGCAACGGACAAGTGGAAAAACTAATGGAAACTGACAAGTGGAAAAACGAATTGTAACAAAATTTTAACTTGAAGTTTTACGGGCAGATTGATACAATTCGTTTTTCCACTTGTCAGTTTCCATTAGTTTTTCACTTGTCCGTTTTGGTGCAGTGTTCGATTTGCTGCCCTCTAGGAAAAAACTTTCAACCAATAAAATTCTAGGATTTTCGTAATTTTAGCTAAAACATGAATTTAAGTGAATTTTAGACGTTTGAATTTTCTCTTTGTAGAATATTAATGTAACGAAATAGTATATAGTATAGTATGTAGTGTAGTATAGTTACTTGCAATACCTATACGCTAAAAAAGACACAATGACAATAAATAATGGCGTGAGCTAAGCGAGCGCGAACTTTTTCTCAGTTTTGTCTTTGTTCCTGTTCCTATTAACATAAGTAACAGAATAGTTGCTTACAACATACGTCCAGTACGCAGAAGAAAGAAGGACATAAAGACAAACGCGAGCGAAGCGAGTGCGAAATTTTTGGACTGTTCTTGAAAAAACTGATTAGCTCTTCAGAAAAACAGTTGTTTTGCGACAAAAGAGTACGCTTTTATTTGAGCGCAACCCGTTCTTGCGGCGTCTAGAGCGGCTAATAGTAGACGCCATAGCGTAAATATGAATTCACGCTATGGCAGTCCAATACCTATATCAGCAATCAAAATGAGAATGAGCGCGAGCGCAGCGGGCGCGAAATTTTTTGGTACTTTTTTGCAAACACAGATTAAATTTACTTGAGTTTTAAGAGCTTCTTTAATTGGAATCTTATTTTTTATTACGATTTTCAAAAAAACAAATTAAATACTTATCATCTAATATCGTTGTTTTGTGGTTCTTGAATTGTTTATACCTGTTTTTGATGGATGCCTAAGTAGTCAATCGATTCGAAATCGATATTCAGGCGATCGGCAACGGGGATATTGGAGAAGACCGTCGCGGCGCGGGCGATGCGGCGAAATCAAACTTTAAATCACGCGAATATTATTTATTCACAATGAACGAAAAGATGCGGGTGCGACTTATATTTACCTAGTAATTTTCATGTGTGTACCTTGGTCATTAGTATGTAACACATATAAACATTCATTCATTGTACATTCATTTAGTAAATTATGTATACAGGAAAAAAATACTGTGGTTTACCTAGGCCCAGGGGGGGTCACGACCCCCATGACCCCCCCTTGGATCCGCCCTTGATTCCTGAAAGGATAGGTAGAGGTGTAAGTACAATCAAAATTTGCCAGCTATGAGGTATAAGGTATAAGTACACTCACAATTCGCCAGCTATGTTATAAGTTTGGGGAAAAAACCCAATAACATTATGCCCAACCTGGGAATCGAACCCAGGACCCCACGCTTAGCTGTCGCGCTTACGACCACTAGACCAACGAGGCAATAATGTAATAATACAAGGTAGGTACATTAGTAATGGTGTGTGTAGTTCGCCAAATTGCAGTATGTTAGCGTGGTAGAACCAAACCTGAACCCTTCTCATTTCAGAAGAGGCCCATGCCTAGCAAAAAATCTTAATATTAAAATACGACTTTTCCCGAATATCCCACACATTTGATGGATGTCACCATGGTAAAAAGTGGTCACCTGTTAAGTTAAGCCGTGTCTCCAGTGACCAAAATCGCAATCGTTGACGGAAATGGACGTTTTGTCTCTTAATGTATGCGTAACTAATATGTATACATAGATAGCTCTTTGAAATCATAGTAATTACCAAAACATTTATTATTCTATTGGCTAAGTAGGCTGAAACCTGGAGGTGCGAGGTCTGAGGCGCCTTTCCGTCGTCAAAAGGATGCTGAGGATTTCTACAACAAAAAAAAATTACCATGCTTATTTAAGTTCAAGAATGGCTCAAATTAAAAACCTTCTTGTTAGGCATATACATAGCCATCTACCGAAAGTTAATATTTATATGGATTGAAGACCATGAAAAAAAAACCGGCCAAGAGCATGTCGGGCCATGCTCAGTATTATAGGGTTCCTTATACTTAAGGAACCCTATAATCCTAGGACCTACTGTACTAATTACAAAATAATCAAATCAAATATTAATCATTGCTATTTTAGTTTTTGTAAACAGCGCCACCTAGCGCTAAATTTAAGAAGTGTGTCATATATTGATATGACACACTTCTTAAATTTAGCGCTAGGTGGCGCTGTTACTTTATGTTATCAATATAACACAAAGTTTCTTTTTGTGATTTTTTTAAATAGAAAGTAACTAAAGGAGCATTATTTGCTAAGATAATTTTTTATCTAAGGTCAATGACCTATGAACTAGGACGTCTTAAGTATTTTTCAGTTTTCTCACTATAACTCAAAAACTTGTAATCACATTATACTCAAAATAATTTTAAAAGAGAGTTTTTATAAAAGTCCATCAACGTGGAAGATTACAAGTTTCTACGTTGCATAGTTTGGAAATGGCAGGGGGGGGGACACATTGTAAGCCACTTTGGTGGGCTATATTTCGCAGATTGTACACCTGATAAAAAAGTGATGTATGAAACATTACCTTCATTTTAGTAGACCTATTCAATGATACCCCACAAGAGGGGGTGCAGCGAAAAAAAAATGTTCATCCCCATTTCACATGTATGGGCGCCACCCCTAAAATACGTTATAAAGATTTTTTTATACTTTTATAATTGAGATCTATATCTAAACCATTTTTTAACAACATTTCATTTACTTATGTTTATAACTGTAGAAGTTATTAAGCTGTAAAGGATTAGGACATACGGACAGACGGACGGACATGACTAAACTATAAGGGTTCCTTGTAGGACTACGGAACCCTAAAAAGGTACTCAATCTTAGACCGTCTAAGTGCAAATTTCTGCCTTGACTGATTTATTTTGTCCTCATTTAAACAGATTGTAACTCTACCTAGGTACTACCTGTTTGCTACGAGAATGCCGCGGTCGTCTGTTAAAAATGATGACATAAGGCACTTTTCAGCGTTGCTGTTGGTCAGTGTTGGTACTAGCTGGGCCTGGCTTGAGGTGCGGTATGAGGGAGCGCGAAGGGAAAACGGAATTCTCGTAGTAGACAGGTAGTTCATCCTGCAGCAGTGGATATATTGCCGCTAACCGCTAACATAATGACAAACAAACTGTCTATAATGCCTTATATATGTTAATATTTCAGCTAACTTCTCGTTTGGTGGTGGTTCAACAACTACTACCAGCTCAGGATTTGGTGGTTTTGGAGCTCCAGCTACTTCTACAGGTTTTGGTGGATTTGGTGCACCAGCTACTAGTACAGGTAACATAAAATTATTGTATGTTGCACCATTAGAATAACAATGACGTAATTGAATTACTACTACATAACATATACTCAGCCCATTACTGCTCCACTGCTGGGCACGGGCCTCTTCTCTGTACGAGAAGGCTAAGGCCTTAGTCCCCCAGGCTGGCTGGGGTTGTATGGAGCACTCTCACTCACTCGTGTGCAGGTTTCCTCACAATGTTTTCCTTCACCGTTAAAGCAAGTGATAATCAAATTCAGATCCACACATGAATTCGAAAAGTCAGTGGTGTGGGCCAGATTCAAAATCACACCCTCTTGCATGGAAGGCAAGTGTTCAACTGCTAGGCTATCACTGCTTTTTGAATTACAACTACTTACCATTAATTCGTGAAAATGTATTTCAAACTTTTAACTGTACTCTTCATAACTTCTTTTGACGACGTCTGTGGTCTAGTGGTTCGAGGGTCGGACTGCTGATCCCGAGGTAGTGGGTTCGATTCCCACAAGACACAAATATTTGTGTGATGAACATAAGTGTTTGTGTGATGAACATAAGTGTTTGTGTGATGAACATAAGTGTTTGTGTGATGAACATAAGTGTTTGTGTGATGAACATAAGTGTTTGTGTGATGAACATAAGTGTTTGTGTGATGAACATAAGTGTTTGTGTGATGAACATAAGTGTTTGTGTTGGTCTGGGTGTTTCTAAATGTATTATAAGTATGTATTTACAAAAAAAAAAAAGTATATAAGTATTATATCCATTGTCTAGTACCCATAGCACAAGCTGTGCTTAGTTTGGGACTAGAATCTAGTCACTAGATGGTGCTGTGTAAAAATGTCCCAAAACTATTTATTATTATTATTTATAACTTTTATCAGGGAGACATTTTTTATATAAGTATTAACTTCTTGGGTTTTGTTTCCTTTTCTAGAATAAATTGTTTTTGTTTTTAGTATTTCGTTGTTTTTCAAGTTAGATTATTATAAAAATACACTACAATTACTTACGTAATTGTTCTACTATGATTAATTATAAAATAAAGGAATCAACATCATCATTTCAGCCGAAAGACGTCCACTGCTGGACATAGGCCTCCCCCAAGCATCGCCGCAGCGACTGGTCCTGCGCTTTCCGCATCCAGCGGATACCTGCGACCTGTTTGTTTGCCGCCGACTCATAATTAGTTATTTACATTAGTTTAGTTAGGACATTGGACATTGGTTTATTAGTTGAGTTATTAAGACTAAAAAGCTTCATTTTATTTTTCGCTTTTCAGTTTCTGTTTTCGTCGGTTCAATGTTTTGCTAAAAAGTTTTATTATAATGTAGATAAAATCAAACTTTAAAAATTGTCTAATGTATTTGATTTCAACCTGTACATTTTATTTGCCTACGGCGACATTCCGGCTCCATCATCAGACCCTGGACCCTACGACCCCGGCTAAGGGAGTTGATGCAACACCGTGGTGATTTTAGTCGGTAAGAGTCCGACACTGGCTCCGCCTACCCCGGGCGGAGTGCGTCCATGAGGATTTCCCGCCGGCAAAAAAAAAAAGTTAAGGTGCTCGTCACAACAAGTCAAACGAGGCCAAACACGACGGTGTTAGAATTCTGTCGTTGAAGAGTTCCTGCAGCAACCTCCGTGTTCCATTATCAGATCTTGGACACCACCTAGGCTTTTAGTGTTCGTCGACACAAATCAAACGAGTCCAAACACGATGGTGATCTGTCGTCGAGGAGTTCCTGTGGTAACCTTCCAGCTCTATATTTTACAGCTGGGATTTAATGGGTGAAATTGAAAGAAAAAGACGGAAAGAAAAAATGATTTATTGCCACAACAAGACGACAATTGATTCTTTTGTCTCAAGTCTTAAGCAGTTCAACTGCTCAATAGAAGCAGCTTTGTTAGCCAACTGCTTGGCTAAATCAAAACTTCAATAAGACAGACTTTTCTTAATGATTACATGAGTTTCAAAGATTGAGAAAGGTATGTTAAGATGTTTTGGACATATAGAGAGGATGGACGAGAGGAGATTGACGAAACAAGTATACGAAGCGAGTGTGGATGGAAGAGTTGGAAGGGGACGACCTCGGCGAACGAATCGCGAAAAAATCGCGGAAGTTCTCAAAAAATGCCAGGTTAAGAGTTCTCTTAACCGACGAGCATGCATGACGAGGTTAATGGACGTAGATGAAGCGAAAGAGGTGTGTCAGGATCGTAGCAGGTGGAAATCCATAGTCTCTGCCTACCCCAATGGGAAACAGGCGTGATAATATGTATGTATGTATGTACATTAGAGTAAATAAAATCAATGTTTGAGCTATAAAAAGACATGGTATGTAAAATTGTGTATGTAGCTTTATGTTACACTTATATCTATGGTTATTATGTACTGTGACAAACATTTGCTGTAAGGAAATGTAAACAGAATGATTTTATTTACATTTAACTTTGATAAACAATCAAAATACTTTTTAATTATGCTTATTTTTATGCTTAAGTTTGCATTTCCCATTCTCCCAATAAAAATAATTAAGTAGTGGATTGGCAGTAGCTCCTACTTGTTACTTTATCCAATATCTTTGTGTAACTGGCACCAGGCATACAATAATTGGTTACCAGATCACTCAAATATTGTTGTAGTAAGTAAACTCAATTTTTACCAATTTCATTGCTGTACATGATTATTTTGTTACCATTTACAATAGCAATAGCAATAGGCTCGCCCCCTATTACATGGGACTATAACAGAACTGGCGAAATGTGGGTGTTCTTATACACCTCTGCCTACCCCTTCGGGGATATACAGGCGTGATGTTATGATATTATTTACAATATCATTTTTATGATACAATTTTATTAAAGGTGCGATGTTATAAAATGACTGTGTTTCTGGATATAGATATGAGTGGATTGTTGCATAATTTATGCAGTCTCCTAATTATTCGTGACTCTATTATTATTTAGTAGAGATTATTCTCCACATCGGTTTCTGGGGAATATCCTCACAGAAGACACAATAACACTTTTTATAATTTAGTGGATGATGGACAGATGGATACGAATACCCATATATGTAGTTTCAATAAGATTCCACAACAAAAACAAAACAAAACAAAATTTTCCAAACAAAAACAAATAAACAAAAATTTTCAGGGATCAAACTGAGAATCTTATTTTCCAGACATGTCGAGCTTGTTGTAGTAAATATTTGTTGTATTTAAAAGCTTTTATTTAACTTGCTTCGTACGTATGTATATCTATCCGGTTTAACCTTTTGTAATCCATTTTTCGACCACTTGCTGGTCGATCCGATTGAGCTGAAATTTGGCGTGCTGTTACCATAGAGCTGGTCTGATGATGGAACAGAAAGGTCGCTTTAGGAACTCCGCGACGACAGAACATTAACACGGAATAACACCTTCGTGTTTGGGCTCGTTTGATTTGTTTCGAGCACTATATCCCTAGGTGGTCTCCAAGGTTTGATGATGGAGCATAAAGGTTGCCATATGAACTCTTCGATGACCGAACATAACAAACGCCGTCGTGTTTGAGCTCGTTTGATTTGTTTTGACGATCACTATTAGCCTAGGTGGTGTACAAGATCTGATGATATCGCAGGAAGGTTGCTAAATAAACTCTATAATGACAGGTCATAAAATCGTTGTGTTTGGGCCTGTTTGATTTGTTTTAACAAGCACCTCAAACCTAGGTGTCAAACCAGAGTCTGATGATGGAGCCGGAAGGACACAATAGGCAAAAAAATATTTACAGTTTGAAATTGAATACATAAAGTTGGATTCCACTCGTATGTGGATTTCCACAAAACATAGAGCGCACAAAACAAAATTCTTGAAAGCTTGAAGCTTTATTTCTATGTTTATGTACTTTACTATTCAACTTTTGTCTACTGAATATTATTTTTACCTTTTTAATTCATCTAAATAAAATAAATAAAAGCTGGTTTTTAAAAACGTTTTGTACATAAATGTTATTACATCCACAGCAACACCATTTGGAGGCTTAGGAAGTGCACCTGCTTCTACAGCACCTACTTTGTTTGGTGGAACTGGCTTCGGAGCTACTGCTGCTAAACCTGCAACAGGTACTATCCTCAATTAATAGTAACCTTTTAATCTTTGGACACCCCAGACATTTATAGACGATAAACGTTTACACTACACTACGACTTTATTAGGAGTAAAGCACACGTACAGATACCGGCACGAGTCGTGAGCACAAACTTCACCTGCGCAGAAGTTCATTTATAGATCTGTTTGGTGGAATGACAGGAGCGCGGGGTGACAACGCCGAACATTGCATTTACACGATTGGTCGACAGTCGATGCTCGTCGTCTATTGGACAATTAGGTGTCATTCGGCTACCGTACACTTTCGGTTCAACTTTATTGACTCACATTTTCGAATTTAAAACAGTTATTTTTCTTTAGTTGTAATTAATTTATATTTTGATTTTTGAGTGTTTAATGTTTTGAATTAAAAATTGTTTTTTTTTCTTCTTCATCTTCGTTTATTTATTACAAGATTGTATTTAACTTGCAATTTATGTACGTATTTAATATATTTGTTAGAGTGGAATCTTGCAACTCAATTTTGAAGCAGATATCTTCAACCTATTTAGCTGAAATTTTGTACAATATGGGTATCAAATGAAAGGACTTGCTGAGAATACGAATGCGAGTTAAAAAACCTGTCCATCGATAACTAAATAGTAAAAAATATATTAAAAGTCAAAATGTTTTCTGTTTATTTATCTGTGCGTAAAAAAAAAGTCATAATATGGGTGAAATTCGAGAAAGTTTGTATTTTCTATAACTACCCATAATCCTTATAAAATGCTAACGGTGAAATTGAGTGAACAAAGATACTAAATAATTTTGGTCGAAAGTGTACATGCGCGAACTTACCCCCACTACTGTCCATCTGTGCTCACGACTCCTGCCGGCTACTATAATACTTTTAGCATCGGCGATCAGTGATTTGATCGCTTTTCGCTATGTTTGAACTTGATTTGGTCGTTAGATCTCGTTTTCCTTCACCTCTCTACCAGCCAATGCAGCATTGAAAAAATCGGTAAAACGAGAGCTTTGATATTTCAATCGTACGCCAAAACGCGTTGCAGCATCGATGCAGCAGCGAAATTGCTGATCGGCGATGCTATCGTGTGTTCGTTGAACATTAGAAGACAAATATTGTTTAATAATTTGATGACAATGAGGTCGTAGTTTGGCGCTAAAACTGTTAGCCAGTAGTAAAGATCACAACATTATTCTCATGCAACCTCTTAACTCAACTTAATGTAGCTGTCTAATTTGGAGGTTTTGGTCCTATTTGCAGATCCACATCAGTGTAAAGCGGTTTGCCAATGAATTTATACAATCACTATTCAAGCTAATTATTTTATTAGTCTAGATGTTAAAAAAATATGAATGCTTAATACGTTCGCTGTCCAGACAGCAGACACAATAGTTAATTAAACAATGGTCTGTGAATCCAAAGGAACCACTTGGGCTGTTAGTGCAATAACACATGGCAAGCGGGGCGGAATGGAAGCGTTGCGCCGGCGGGCCTCGTCGTGTTGTAATGTACTGAACTGTATTAAGCAACGTCCTGCCGAGCGTTTCAACGCCGACGCCGTGCCGCTCGCTGTGTGTTTGAGCCCTTAAAGTGTTAAGGCTGTAAGTGTTAAGGACGGCCTTTCGCATACGCTGCGCCCGGCGTTGTCACTAGCTGTTCGGGCGCACCGTCAAAACGCTCGGCAGGACGCCTCTGTGTGCATTATCTAATATAGTTCAGTACATTACAACACGACGAGGCCCGCCAGCGGCGCAACGCTTCCGTTCTGTCCCGCCCGCTGTGTTTGTGGCTTTATAAGTTTATACAAGAATAAAAATGATTCTTTTTCTATCTACTTCAGGGTTCGGAAATACATCTTTTGGCGCTAACACATTTGGTACTGGGTCAACATTTGGAGCACCAACATTTGGCAGTGCTGCACCAACATTTGGTACGAACACCCTTGGCGCCAATACATTTGGAACCACATCATTTGGTACTGGAGGCCCTTTTGCTTCATCATTTGGGACTAAACAAACAACCGGTTTTGGCGGTTTTGGCAATGTTCTGGGATCAACACCACAATTTGGACAGCAACAGGTACCTATTTTAAATGGATAAGATAATCAAATTACTTATTGTAACTACGAAGGCCACTGTTTAACTAGCTAACTGGTAAAGGTAAGTAAAGGTTTACAATGTTGTAAACATTGTAAACATTATCTTAACTATCATAAAATTGTAAACGTCTGTTTGTTTGTTTGCTTGTTTGTTTGTTAGTGTGATCTAAAACTACTGGACCGATTTTGATGTTTTTTTTTTGTTTGAAAGCTGATGATCTGACTTAAAAACTGGTATGGGTTTTGAGAAAGAAAGAAAAAAAGAAAAAAAAAATCGTGGGTTGCGTACTCACCCGACAGATCGAAGCTTCTATGCATTTGCACGAGCGTATAGTAATGTACGATGGAGTGGAGTGGAGTGGACAGGGGATGGGACTGGGGACGGGACAGGGGACGGGACTGGGGACGGGACAGGGGACGGGACTGGGGACGGGACAGTGGACGGGACATGGGACAGGACAGTGGGACGGCACATGGGACTGGACATAGGATGGGACATGAGCGGGACGATAGTGATTAGTGATATAGTGAGATAGTGGGACAGTGGGACAGTGGGCCGTGGGACAGTGGGATAGTGGGACAGTACGACAGTGGCAGTGGGACGGTGGGACAGTGGGGCAGTGGGGTAGTGGGGCAGCGAGGCAGCGGGGCAGTGGGGTAGCGGGACAGTGAGGTTGTGGGGCAGCGAGGCAGCGGGACAGTGGGGCAGCGAGGCAGTGGGGCAGTGGGATAGCGGGGCTGTGGGGCAGCGGGAGAGTGGGATAGTGGGGTAGCGTGCCAGCGGGGCAGCGGTGCAGTGGTGTAACGGGGCAGCGGGGCAGTGGGGCAGTGGGATAGTGAGGCAGCGGGGCAGTGGGTTACTGGGGCAGCGGGGCAGTCGGGCAGTGGGATAGCGGGGCTGCGGTGCAGTGGGGCAGCGGGACAGTGGGGCAGTGGGGCAGCTGGGCAGGCTGTGGGGCAGTGGGGCAGCGGGGCAGGGTCGCAGTGGGGTAGCGGTTCAGATGGGCAGGCTGTGGGGCGGTGGGACAGTGGGACAGTGGGGCAGCGAGGCAGTGGGGTAGCGGGGCAGTGGGGTAGCAGGGCAGTGGGGTTGTGGGGCAGCGAGGCGGCTGGACAGTGGGGCAGCGAGGCAGTGGGGCAGTGGGATAGCGGGGCAGTGGGGCAGCAGGAGAGTGGGATAGTGGGGCAGCGTGCCAGCGGGGCAGTGGGGTACCGGGACAGTGGGGCAGCTGGATAGTAAGGCAGCGGGGCAGTGGGTTACCGGGGCAGTGGGATAACGGTGCAGTGGGGCAGCGGGGCAGTGGGGCAGCGGGACAGTGGGGAAGCGGGGCAGTGGGGCAGCTGGGCAGGCTGTGGGGTAGTGGGATAGTGTGGCAGCGGGGCAGGGGCGTAGTGGGTTAGCGGGGCAGCGTGGCAGTGGGATAGTGGGGCAGCGGGGCAGTGGGGGCAGCTGGGCAGGCTGTGGGGCAGTGGGATAGTGGGGCAACGGGGCAGTGGGGTAGCTGGGCAGAGGGGCAGTGGGATAGTGGGGCAGTGGGGTAGCGGGGCAGTGGGGTAGCGGAGCGGTGGGGGGCAGCGGGGCAGACAGTGGGACGGTGGGACTGTGGGGTAGCGGGGCAGCGGGACAGCGGGACAGTGGGATAGTGGGGTAGCGGGGCAGTGGGATAGTGGGGCAGCGGGGCAGTGGGGCAGCGGGGCAGCAGGGCAGTGGCGTAGCGGGGCAGTGGGGGGCAGTGGGGCAGCGGAGCAGTAGGGTAGTTGGGCAGCGGGGCAGTGGGGTAGTGAGGCAGTGGGGCAGCGGGGCTGTGGGGAAGCGGGGCAGTTGGGTAGTGGGGCAGCGGGGCAGTGGGATAGTGGGGCAGAGGGGCAGCGGGACAGCGGGACAGTGGACTGGACTGGAATGGACTGGACTGGACTGGACTGACGTGGGTTAGCAGAATTTAACGTGAGCGGAGCCGCGGGTAAAAGCTACTATATATATAATAATATATATATAAGTGAAGTAAAAGCAGGTTAAGCTATAGACCGTGCGGTGTGCCACAGGGATCGGTTCTGGGGCCGCTTCTGTGGAACATCGGTTACGACTGGGTGCTGCGCGGTGCTCTCCACCATGGCGTCGGCGTAACATGCTACGCCGAAGATACGCTGGTCACGGCGAGGGGGAAGACGCTCCGGCAGGCAACCATGCTGGCGACATCGGGGGTTGCGCAGGTCGTTGAAAGGATCCGGCGGTTGGGTCTCGAGGTGGCTCTACACAAGTCTGAGGCTCTGTGTTTCCACGGGCCTCGAAAGGGATCCCAACATCGGCGTCCGCATCGGCATCGGGTAAACGATGAAGTACCTGGGACTGGTCCTCGATAGCCGGTGGGGCTTTGGGCCGCACTTTCAGCGGTTGGCACCCAAGCTGATGGGGGCCGCGGCTGCGTTATCGCGGTTGCTCCCACTTGCGGGGGCCAAACGCCTCCTGCCGGAGGCTGTACGTGGGGATCGTACGGTCCATGGCCCTTTATGGAGCCCCAGTGTGGGCGGACACCCTGACACGCTGTAACGTCGTGCTGCTGCGTAGGCCGCAGCGTGCGGTGGCCATCAGGGTGATACGGGGATATCGTACGATCTCCTTTGAGGCGGCGAGCCTCCTAGCCGGATCAATGCCCTGGGATCTAGAGGCGAGAGACCTTGCGCTAAGGTATCACCAGCGCGAGGACCCGCCTGATCAGAGTGAGGTCCGCCAGATCCTAGTGGCTGAATGGGAGGAATGACTTGCGCAACCCAGCGCAGGGCACTCCGTAATCGCGGCGGTAAGGCCCGTCATGGAGGAGTGGCTGGAGAGGAGCCATGGTGCCCTCACCTACCGGCTGACGCAGATACTGTCGGGGCATGGTTGCTTCGGTAAGTATCTGTGTCGCATAGGCTGGGAGCCGATGCCCGAGTGTCATCACTGCGGGAGCTGCCCAGAGGACACGGCGCAGCACACATTGGCAGAGTGCCCAGCTTGGGCCGCGCAGCGCCGTGACCTCATAACTGCAGTAGGTGGCAGCGATCTCTCGCTTCCGGCCGTGGTTCTATCTATGGTCGGGAGCGAGAGCGCTTGGGAAGGCGTCGTCTCCTTCTGCGAGGAGGTGATGCTCGCTAAGGAGGCGGCGGAGGGGGTGCGAGAGGCGATGTCCTCTCTTCCCATCCGCTGGAGACGACCTGGGAGTCGTAGGAGGGCGCATGCCGACCTCCAGCCACCCTAGGTGTGGGCCTGCGGGCGGCGGACTTGAGGTGGCCCGCCGCCCGACCAGTCAAGGCCCGTGACAACGGCGCGTAGTGTTCCGCGCGCACCAGTCAAGAGGAGGGTGCGGCCGTTGTGGTTGCCGCACGGGGAGAAGGGGCTCGCTTGCCAATGGCGAGCCGGGACCTGCCGGGGATGGTTGGGCGAATACGGGAGTATTTCCCACGCCCCCGGCCAAGGTTCGGTAGAGAAACACCGTGGTGGTTTTTAGTCGGTAAGAGTCCGACACTGGCTCCGCCTTCCCCGGGCGGAGTGCGTCCATGAGGATTTTCCCCAAGGAAAAAAAAAATGCTTAAGCTATAGACACACTTGTAGAAAGTTATCATGTACTAGTCAGTGTTACATTCATTCATTCATGCAGTCGTTGGGAAAACTCATGTTTAGCAGTGAAGGTTTACAGTCTGATGTGAATGAAATATTCGTCACAGCAGCAGCAGCAGCCGCAGCAGCCACAGGGCCCGTCTACAGCGCACGAGGCGCTGGTCGCCGCCGTGTTCAACTGCTGCGTGTTCGGAGACGAGCGGGACCAGGTGCTCGCCAAGTGGAACCTGATACAAGCACAATGGGGCACTGGTGAGCTTCAAATTCTATTCATTCATTCATTTTTATTTCAAATACGTGTTATTGAAATAACGGAAAACCTCTTAAGGGGGTCATTGTACTCATCAGTATGAACAACTTTTACTATGGGACCAACCCTGAAATTGCGAAAAGAAAAATCAGCTGTTCCCTACATTTGTGTTTACATAAATCGACAAAATGTAGGGAACTGCTGTTTTTTTGGTCAGCAGGTTTGGCAGAGCTAGAGACATTGTTGGTTAGACAACCTTGGGTTTTTGAGCTAAGATTAAGGCCCTGTTTCACTACCTGATAAGAGCCGGTTAACTTATATCTGACAGATTAACCCCCAAATACTCAAACGCAACTCGATTTTAAGTGGTCCTTAAGTCTCATGATGTCACTATCACTGTAAGGTGAATTAAAGCGATAGAACGACTTTTCAGAACGTCTTTAAGTTAAATGTTGTTTGAGTATTTGTGGGAATTTGATACAAATCAATTCATCAATTGTGTACCAAACAGGCCCTTAATATTGCAACATGTTTTTATCGCTTTCAATTATAATTTTGATTAGATTGTTTTTTTTTTTTTTTTTTAATAATGTACGCTTTTTTTTTAATCTCATGTAAAATAAATTATAATTCATTGTAGGCCAAGCTTACTACAGCCGAAACGCTCCTCCATTGGAGCTGAACGAACAGAATCCGTTATGTCGTTTCAAAGCAGTGGGGTACTCCCGGCTCAGCGGACGCGAAGACAAGGATGGACATGTCGCTATGCTCTTCAACAAGGCTGAACAAGATATCAAGTATGGGTTTACAAACATTACTATTACTAATTCGTCTTTTGACCCAAGTCAGACTTGTAAAAACTTCTTAAGACTTTGCTTTAAGCAAAAGCTAAGACACATACATACATACATATTATCACGCCTGTTTCCTATGAGAGAGAGAGGTAGAGACTATGGATTTCCACCTGCTACGATCCTGACACACCTCTTTCGCTTCATCTACGTCCATTACCCTCGTCATGCATGCTCGTCGGTTTAGAGAACTCTTAACCTGGCATTTTTTGAGAACGTCTGCGATTTGATAACGATACGTTCGCCGAGGTCGTCCCCTTCCAACTTTTCTATCCACACTCGCTTCGTATACTTGTGTCGTCAATCTCCTCTCAGCTAAGACTCTACTCAGGGATTATAGCTGTCCACTGAAAATTATCACCTTGCCTTTTTTACTTTCATGGCTAATCTATGCCCAGGCAAGAATAAGGGTTATGTCACACTTAGGTCCGTATTACAGAACATTCCTCAAGCTTTGATCACTGTTTAAAACTAGTTTTGAGTTGGGATTTAATTTTAGAACATTCCTCAAGCATAGATTCATTGACCACAGTTCAGCTGAGTTTAGCTTTATTTTATATTGTCACCTGTTTCGGTATTTGACAGAGATTTGATCTGTAATCACTCAAGTGAGGTCAAGGCCACGCTTGAGTAGAGATTTCTTTCCTATTTCAGGTTATATTCGTGTGCTATATCGTTGAAGTTTATAATTACCGTGTTGGAATAAGACCGATACTCAAGTAACGATTCTATCCTTAAGTAGTGATCAGTTTATTGAAGATCAAACTGTACTTGAGGAACGTTCTGTAATACGGACCTTACACACTTAAACCACCAACCCTCCTCGTGCCGTAATTATTTTTTACCACCAATTACGGCAATTTTATACAATCACAATTTTGCGGCGCCAAAATTTCGTCGCCAATGACTGGCGTCGCAGCACGCCGCAGGAAGGCGGTTTACACGGTGCTAATTTCAACGCCAGTCTTCCTTTACATGGAGAACGAACAAAGTACAAACACCCTAGTGCACTCTACGGAGGCGCGCTGACGATTGGTATGACAAGTAGTGTTGCCGATCGATAGTCGGCTATCGATTGTCTATCGATAGTCCACGAAAAAACAATACTATCGATAGTAACGGTACTATCGATAGTATCGGTACTATCGATAGTATTGGACACCGATTGTGACTGTTCTATCGATAATATCGAGTATTATCATTATTAGTGTCTAGTACGGTCAACCGCACGTCGGTGGTAACACTTTGACATTAGCAGCATCTTTATTTCGTAGGCGGTTTTCGAATTGAAGTGATACCACTGTCATGCAGTCGACTGTACTATCGATAGTATTATCACTAACTAGCGGCCCGTCCCGGCTTCTCACGGGTGGACATGAAAATATAGCCTATGTTACTGAGGGTGAATGTAGCTTTCTAATGGATGAATTTTTTTTTAAATCTGCTCAGTTGTTTTTGAGTGTATTCATTACAAACATACACACAAAAATACAAATCTTTCCTCTTTATAATATTAGTGTAGATGTAGATTGGGAATAACGGCTTAAAATTATAAGCGTTTTTAAACGTTGTGCTTTTTCTGACAACGACTTTTTTACGCTTATGACGCTTATCGTTTTTCACTTCTAAAAAAAACGAACTTTTCTTCGTCTACAATTACACTATTTTATTTATAATTAAACTATTTACAAAGTTCACTAAAAACTATACCAACAAACTACAATCGTCGCGTAAATACCGAGGGAGAACATTCTTCTTCTTCGTGTCGACAAGAACTACATAATGATAATAGCTCATGTCGTGGGGAAAAGATTAGCCAGTCAGCAGGTTGATAGCGGGGCTGACTGCCCAGGGTGCGCCGGACGATCAATTAAATATCGTCACTCGTGGATGCTCTTTTAATGCAACCAACACAAACATTCAAAAACGCATTCACTCATTGACAACGAAAGATAAACTAAGCGTCAAAGCGAAAGCGAATCAATCAAGGTCAAAAAAAATTAAACGGTACGAAAATAATAACAAAACAAAAAAGTGCTTTCTCAAAGCAAATTTTACGTAAACGAATAAAATTTAATTCTGCCGGTTATCAAACCACCTGTCAACTTTGAAATTGAGTCTTATACTTAAATAAATAAATATCTTTGAGACATTTTTACACAGCACCATCTAGTCCCAAACTAAGCAGAGCTTGTGCTATGGGTACTAGACAATGGTTATAATACTTATATACTTTTTTTTCGGAAATACACACTTATAATACATAAGAAATAAGGTTACATTTCAATCGTACTATTCAAAACATAAGTTTGGTTTACGATAAAGTTTAAACGAAACCTGCTTTAATCACTAAGCGTGCTTATACGCTTTTTTTATTAGACTTATTTATGCGCTTTTCGTTTAAACGCCCACTTCTAATTATCACTATTAGTGTCCAATATTATCGACACTGTCGATAGTATTATCACTATTACTGTCCAATACTATCGATACTGTCGGTAACATTATCACTACATAACATAAACAGCCCATAACTGTCCCACTGCTGGGCACGGGCCTCTTCTCAGTACGAGAAGGCTAAGGCATTAGTCCGCCACGCTGGCCTAGTTGGCGGACTACACACGCCATCGAGAACTGTATGTAGCACTCTCTGGTGTGCAGGTTTCCTCACGATGTTTTCCTTCACCACAGCACAAGTGTTAAGCGTAGGATCAGAAAAAAGCAGGATTTAGCTTGAACTTGTGCGAACGGGGTGAGGGAAGTCGGTACGTGCGTTCATCTGATAGCAAAGAAATTGACTGGCCTAGCCGCGGCGCGTGGCCGGTGGCGCGAGCGACGAACCGCCCGCTTGCCCCCGCGCTCCTCCATTTCCCCTTGAGAAATAAAAGCATATACCTATAGCTACGCACATACCTACCTCCCTGACCGCACTCCACGTTTTATTAAAACTCAAAGTAATTCCGACACATACAAAATATAATCCTTATAGATACGTAAAAATACAATAGTTGGTTAACGCGTCGCCTACATTCCCCTCCCCAGTGCTGACGCAGCACTCATAACCGATTGCGATACATGCGACGCGTGCCGTGGTCCTCCGCAGCACCCCGGTCTCTGTTTTGATGTTCGACACCCTTGATGCGGGCGTCTTTGCCTGGCAGTACATCTACTACGATGCCTCTCGGCCACGTGTCTGCGGGGGAATCGGGGTCGACATTTAGTTCGAGATCTCCCACTTTCAAGGGTCTCTGCTGCACCTCGATCTATTTCGGCCTGGGTCACATATTGTTTTCCTTGCCAGGTTTTCCTTTTCAGGTTTTCTAAGTCTACAAAGAACAATTTCATCTGAGAACATTTCATAAGCAACGCTTCTGCTCGTCTCATCATCGCGCCGTCGACGTCACCGGTAAGTTTTTTATATTTTTCTATGAAGGATAATGCAACATAAGTAGACCTCAAAATACGGAGCCAAGAGTAGAACCTTTCTGGTTCTGGTACAGCAGGCAAACATATGGGCGTAACGTGAAGAGTATTTGTACATTCTAGGTCCACGTCACTTACATCAAGTAGCTGTACATCCGCTTCCAAAGGCCATAAACTTTCGACTTCATATAAAAATATTGGTCTGTGTAACCACTCATTCCTTAATTCTTTTTCACAGAATTCTCGGGTAGTGACGACGTCGGCGACATTCATCTTGGTAAGTATATGTCTCCAATCCTTTATGTGTGTAAATGTTAGTCTTTCAGTCCATCGTGTGCTAATCAACGCCGCTTGCAGTACAAGGCGTGGCACAGACACGTGATTCACAGGAGCCACACGATTTTTGCTGGAGACAAACGCAACTCGTACTTGTTTATCACAATCTATCCACCGCCAATATGCAACGGTGCTCTTCGCTTTGGTTGACGCATCGCAAAATACGTGTAGCTGTAGGTCCGTATAGCGCTCATGGCTCGCACTATTCGGTGCGCTCGCACTCGGGTCGTCGTGCGTCTCGCTCACCCTCGCGGTATAGCTCGTAGTCGCCGTCTCCGCGAACCGTGTATTTGCCGTAGGCCGCGTAGCAGCCGTAGCTCTCGTAGCCGTAGCCGATACGAAGTGCCTTGGAAGCCGTATCATGTTATTGATGTACTTCAATATCTTTACCCATTCTGATCTTCGATCAACAATAGATTCTGACCATCTTATTGTGTGTATGTCTTCAATGTTCTGTCTAGGCTTAATAGAAACGCCTGCAGACTCAAGTGCATAGGACTGGCGTATTTCTTCATGTATTCCTCTTAGGATACGCTCAGTTTCCGAATGTTCATTGTGTTCTTCATTTATTATGAGTGTAGATTGCAGAGTTGGCGCCGCCTTCATGTCAAGCGGCGCATACACACAGCCATGTACGCACCACCCTAATGAAGTGCGCGTGATGTATGGCCCGTTTGGTTTGCCTTTTATTATTTTCAGCGGTAAAAGCAGATGGTAGTTATCTTGCCCTATCAATATTTCCGGTTTACATTGTCCGTCACTTATGACACTTTTAATTTCAGGTTTCAGTTCATAATCGTTTAGGTTCACCGAAGTTTGGTTTTGCACAGGTAAGTTGAGATTTTTAACACTGCGCGCTTTAATTGTAAAGTTTTCACCTTCAATGTTCGATAAGTTTAAGTCTATTAGCTCACTATCGCACACTAGTTCGGTATTGTCCCAAGCGCCGCGCACACGCATAGATTGCTTGTAGCCGTGCAACCCTACGCGCGATGCAAGCGAGTCGCTTATCAGTGTCACTGTCGAGCCGTCATCCAGAAGTGCACCACTGCGCGATGTGCCATTAGGTCCGTGTATAGTGATAGGCACGGTTTTTAATAACACGTTTTGGTTGTATTGTTTAATGTGGGTTATAGTTTCCACAGTTGAATCAGTCTCTGTCGGTTTAATAACAGTTTCACTTGTTGACGGCACTTCGTCCACGTTTTTATTTACGTTATAGTGTAATAACCGATGATGAGTTTGTCCACAGTTGTCGATATCACACGCGGTAGCAGGACAAGAGTCTTTCCTGTGTCGTGACGTCAAACACTTGAAGCAGAAACCACCACGTTTCACATATGTCCATCGGTCTTTACGTAAAGATTTTTTAAACTTCTTACAGTCTGGTAATGCGTGATTATTTAATTTACAAAACCCGCACTTGGTACTTCTGTCTTTAGTTTCACTGTGGTTGTCATCGTTCACTAAAACTATTTGTGATTTGTGTTTTTCGTTGTAACGGTTCTTACAATTTTGCGTAAACGATAAATTCACTGAGCATTGTGTTACCTTCTTGGCTTCTTCACTCAGAAACTCGGATAGTATGACGAGCCTCGGTTTCGTGTTCTCGTTCAGAAGCGGATAACAGTAGTCAGTCCATTTGGAGATCAATACTGTCGGCAATTTAGACAAAACAGTTGACACAATGTTCATTCCCTTCAGGTAATCCTCGCAGCCGATGGCAGTCACCGCTGCTACGCAGTTTTTCACTTTAACTGAGAAGGGAATAATATCTTTATGATATTCCTGAGACATTTGGCGTAGTTTGCTAATGTCTTGTAATATTCTGGATATTATTAAATCGTTGTTTCCGAATTGCAGCTGCAGCGTGGACATCACGACGTCAGGAGAGGTGGCGCCGATCAGCAGCGCTGTCACTGCTTCTTTAGCACGTCCGTGGAGACTCGTTCTTAGTCGCCATAGGTTTTCTCGGTCGCTGAAGTTGCAGACTTGAGAAGATTCTTCGTAAGCTCGCTTAAACTGTAGCCACTCGAGCGGGTCACCGTCATATTTAGGTAAGTCCCTTGGCGTACACAATCGATTAAGCATTTTCACATTAGTTTCTGGCTGGTTGTTACTGGTAGTTGCGGCAGCGGCTAGGTCCTTTAGTGCACACGCCAGCATATGCATGGTGTCGTCAGTGCCGCCACGCGTCAGAGCTGTCGCGGGCAGTGGTGTGCGTTGCTGTGTGCGTGCGGGTTCCATTGCAGGTGGTGGTGGGCCGGCGTCCCCCATATGCTGCAAGATAGTGTCTTGCCGATGTGCCGGGCACAGCGCGTCGTCATTGATACCACTAGTGACGCACTGAGCTTTCACCTCCTGACTCGTTTGTAACCACTTTTCCACGCGGGACTCCAATTCACTTTCAGCAGGTTCATTTTCTGCCTGTGACCGTGAATTATTGCTACTCAGCTCAGCCAGATCGACGGCCAACTTCTTATCTATCAGATCCATTTGAAGCTGCACTTTTTGTTGTGCAGCTTCGAGAAGCAGTTGCGCCCTCCTCGCCTTCACCGATGACCTTGCAGAAGGAGATTTTACCAACAAGTTTCTGCAGCCCTCGGATTTCACGCTTGAAGTAGGCGGAGGAAAATCAACTGGCTTTTCATCATGTTTCACACTTCCACTAGCCGTTGCCATTGCTTGTAGTTCGCGCTCGTGTCGCACCGTGCTACGTGTGCCGACCATTTTGTTTTCCGCAGGTGGCGGCGGCGTCCGGAGCATGCGTTGGGCGAAGCAAAGCAAATACACACACAAGAAGCTCGATGAGTGCTGCTTATTATAGATCCGGCACGAAGGACCATTGATGTTAAGCGTTTGATTAGAAAAAAAGCAGTATTTAGCTTGAACTTGTGCAAACGGGGTGAGGGAAGTCGGTACGTGCATTCAGCTGATAGCAAAGAAATTGACTGGCCTAGCCGCGGCGCGTGGCCGGTGGTGCGAGCGACGAACCGCCCGCTTGCCCCCGCGCCCCTCCATTTCCCCTTGAGAAATAAAAGCATATACCTATAGCTACGCACATACCTACCTCCCTGACCGCACTCCACGTTTTATTAAAACTCAAAGTAATTCCGACACATACAAAATATAATCCTTATAGATACGTAAAAATACAATAGTTGGTTAACGCGTCGCCTACAACAAGCTTCATAGCATTATCACTATTAGAGTCCAATACTATCGATACTATCGTTAATATTAGCTGGGACCACGCTATAGATACTATCGATATATCCCCTATCTATATCGTAACTGATTTTCAAGGTCAACTATCGATAGCAGGTCTATCGATATTTCGGCATCACTAATGACTAGTATACACGATTCGAAAAAATTGCGCGGGGGATGCGAGAGACGCGGGTGGAGGTTACTGGCGCCAAAAAATAGGCGCATGCTCTATCCCGTGCTAACGCTCGCATGTGCAAAAAATTGCCACGGAAAGTGTTCATACGTAGCTGTATTTCTTGCTAACGCTGCCGGCATAATTTTGGCGCAAAATTGTCTTTGTATAAACTTGCCATAACCTGAATTGTGTATATTTAACCATTTGATATTAATAACAAATTTTATTATATGAACATGGAATTTAAATCTGTTTTCAGAAATAATCAACAAGCTCTTATAACGTCTCTGCATAGTTTGTTGGGAAATAAGCCTAACCTCACAGTCAACATTGATAGTGTTAAAGCTGTCTCCGACAACAAGAGTCAGGTGCGTTCGTTTTGGGTTCTTGTCTTTAAAGAAGCTTAAAGGTTTTTAAAAACCTTGACATGACTTATTTTTGGAGCATTATTAGTATATGCAATATTTACTCTTAAAATTGTGGACTCTCGACTAACGTTGCTGTTAATTCCAAGTCAAAGTTAGTGGAGTCGGCTGAGAAACACTGTTTCTCTTAATAATATATCGCTGACGTCACCCAAAGACGTACCAAAAGTGGAGGTTAATTTCGATACCACGAGCAGTGTTCACGGTAGCTTAGTGTCTAAAGCACTGGCGTACTGAGCCAGAAGTCGCAGGTTCGAATCCTGCTCGTGAGCGATTTCTTCTTTCCACAATTTAATTCGTTAGATTTCGCATCGCATGCGTATAAATGCGTTAAAAATAATAACATTATCAGTGTTGTACTGTTTGTTTTCCGCAGAATTCAATAAACGTATTTTACTAACCCCCGACAAAAAAGAAGGGTGTTATGTTTTTGAGGTGTGTATGTCTGTGGCATCGTAGCGCCCAGACGGATGAACCGATTTTGGTTTAGTTTTTTTGTTTGAAAGGTGTCTTGATCGAGAGTGTTCTAAGATATGATTCAAGAAAATCTTTTTAGACATTTGAAGATTATCAGCTCTTTTCTAGACGATGAAGGGATGTGAGCAACGTCCACAGGTCTGATCGATTCGAAATTTGGTATCCTGTTACTCCAAAGATGTTGCAAGAACATGGTAACCTTGCCCTGATGCTGCAGCATCAACGGGAATCTGCAGGATACCCAACTCCTCACCAACTTACAGCAGAGGTATCGCGTTTGGGTTCATTGGAATGGTTTCAATGAATAAGTTGTAGATAGATGGTGATCAGGGTCTGATGATGGAGCAGGAAAGAGAAATGAGAATAAATTGGTGAGGCATTCTAAGCTACTTTCACTCGTTTAATCGATATGAAAGGACATTGCCCATTCTCTTAGGAGCTTTAGGCCCCTCGAAAAAAATTGCTATGTCACGGCGGCTTTAGTCTTATTTTGTAGACCAAGAATCATCTTTTATTATTCTGCAAACGATTTTAATTTTTTCACCCTGGTTTAAGAGAAATATATTTTTTTACAACTCCTTAACTGATTGATAAGTACGCTCCGTGCATCGTTGGGCGATATAACTGAACGCACCCATAAGGACATCCAGAGACACCATGTATGGTGTTGCAAGATATAATTATTTTGTTAATCGATTTTTGAAATAAACTTTGTAGTATTTTTTAAATAATAAGATTGCAAGCTTTTATGTTTTTGGGTGTATTAATTAATTAGATTTTATAAGTAATATTTCTTACGATGACTTACGAGCAGGCGCGGTCCAAGCCCAAGATTTTGGGGGTGTCAACTTGCCTTGCGTACAGTTTCAAGGTCCAAATTTACCTTTTTTAGGGTTCCGCAGTCCTACAAGGAACCCTTATAGTTTCGTCATGTCCGTCCGTCTGTCCGTCTGTCCTAATCCTTTACAGCTTAATAACTTCTACAGTTATAAACATAAGTAAATGAAATTATGTTAAAAAATAGTCTGCATATAGATCTCAATTTTAAAAGAATAAAAAAATAGTTTTTACGTATTTTAGGGGTGGCGTCCATACATGTGAAATGGGGATGAAAAATTTTTTTTCGCTGCACCCTCTCGTGTGGAGTATCATTGAATAGGTCTACTAAAATGAAGGTAATGTTTCATACATCACTTTTTTATCAGGTGTACCATCTGCGAAATATAGCCCGCCAAAGTGGCTTGCAATGTGTCCCCCCCCTGCCATTTCTAAACAATGCAACGTAGAAACTTATAATCTTCCACATTGATAGACCTTTGTGAAAACTCTCTTTTAAAATTATTTCGAGTATAATGTGATTATAATTTTTTGAGTTATAGAGAGAAAACTGAAAAATACTTAAAACGTCCTAGTTCAAAGGTCATTGACCTTAGAGAAAAATGATCATAGCAAATAATGCTCCTTTAGCTACTTTCTATTTGAAAAAATCACAAAAAGTAACTTTGACATGACAGACTTCTTAAATTTGGCTTCTTGAATTTATCGCTAGATGGCGCTACTAACAACACGCTCTGAGTCGCGAATGCTGCCGATTATTGCAAAAACTAAAATAGCCATGATTAATATTCGATTTGATTCGTTTGTACCTACTTAAAGAACCCTATAATACTGAGCAAGGCCCGACATGCTCTTGGCCGGTTTTTTTTATGCAAAGACAAGGTAAAGTTTGGAGTTAGTTTATTATGTAACAGAATAGTTATTTACAATATGAATGTCAACAAAGAGGAAACGATTGTTGGGTACGTTCGCGAGCGAAGCGAGCGCGAATTTTTCATTTTTATGCGAAAAGTTGACTTCAATTTAAGTGTATTCCGAGCGGTTTTTTTTTTCACCGCCAAATCTTCAATCGCTTGTGCCTTTGATATAGTGTGCAATCGCAACGGCAGGCTCATGTAAAGTAGCGCAAACCATTCAACAAAATGAACTACCGCCGTCGTATGTGATATTATTTGTCATTAAACTGGAAATATTCATATTTTATTTTGAGCAAAATAATACCTATACTGTAAATGGAACTTCAGTACATAAACAAAACTCTAACATAATAACTTCTTAGGTTTTCGCGATCACTACACATTATAATAAAACAAGGTTTAACCGGATTAAATCGCGTATATTATTTAAATTGGTTTCCCTGACGTTTCGAAAGCTTTGCAGCATTTCGTGGTCGCAGGTAGACTAAGATGACAAGCGTCTTTACAAATATTTCTAAAAAAATATTTTAATCTACCGTACAATATTATTAATTAAAATCGTTTCGATGCACGCAGTAATCACTCACAATATCATTATCTTTTACAGTGTTGCGTGCTGTTTGGGACTTGATTATTTTTAGGACTGGGTTCCAAACAGGTGGTAGCTGCCAACCATCTCTATTAAAATTAGGATGTTTTTTAATTTCAATAGCCTCACGGAGCATTCTAGGTACATATCGGTTTTCCTTCGCCAGAACTTGTGGTTTATCAAATCGAAGAAAATGGTTGGGTTTGTCTAGGGCATGTTCACACACTGCAGACTTTGTGGAGCGTCTGTTCTTGACGTCAGCTATATGTTCTTTAATTCTAGTGGCTATACTACGCTTTGTTTGCCCTATGTATGATAACCCACAATCAATCTTGTAGACCCCTGCATCTTGTAAGGGAATGTGACACTTCACCGGTCTGAGGAGTTGTCTGATCTTTCTTTGGGGCTTGAAATAGGTTTTGATAGAAGCACGCTTCAAGATATGACCAATTCTGTCGGTGACCCCTTTGATGAATGGTAGAACAGCAGGTCGACGATCAACTGTGCTGGGTTTCAGGCGGCGTTTGCGATGGGGATGTGGAGCTTGCAAGTTATTATGCTTGAGAACATGCTTCACATGGTAAAGTTCCCCTGCCAGGTGGTCGGCATCGCAGATGCGGTGTGCTCTCTGTAACAAAGATTTGGCCACGGTAGGTAACTGACAAGGATGGTGGTGAGATTCACCGTTCAAGTACCTGTCTGTATGGGTAGGCTTTTTATACACTATATGACTAACAGAATGATCAGGATTATGGATAAGTTGTATATCAAGAAAAGCTAAGGATTTGTTTGTCTCCAATTCCATAGTAAATTGAATTTTACTGTGTATAGAATTTAGATGTTCTAAGAAAGCAGAGACACTACTGTGAGGCAAGATGGTGAAAGTGTCGTCAACGCACCTCTTGAAGATCTTCGGCATAGCCGGGGCGGTCCGGAGAGCTCTCCCTTCAAAATCCTCCATGAAGATATCCGCTACCACCGGGGATACCGGTGAACCCATGGCCACACCGTCGACTTGAAGGTAAAAATCATTATCCCACAGTAGGTAGCCGCTGGTAAGGCAGTGTTCAAGTAGCTCTGCATATGCTAGAGGCATGTCATTATCGCTTAACCGCTTCTTTACAACTTCCAGGTAGTCCTTTACTGGTAGGTTGGTGAATAAGGACTGTACATCAAAACTGACCATCACTTCATTTTCAGTGAGTTTGAGGTCCTTGATTTGGCTGACAAAATGATAAGAATCCTTCACATATGTGCAAGCTCCACATCCCCATCGCAAACGCCGCCTGAAACCCAGCACAGTTGATCGTCGACCTGCTGTTCTACCATTCATCAAAGGGGTCACCGACAGAATTGGTCATATCTTGAAGCGTGCTTCTATCAAAACCTATTTCAAGCCCCAAAGAAAGATCAGCCAACTCCTCAGACCGGTGAAGTGTCACATTCCCTTACAAGATGCAGGGGTCTACAAGATTGATTGTGATTGTGGGTTATCATACATAGGGCAAACAAAGCGTAGTATAGCCACTAGAATTAAAGAACATATAGCTGACGTCAAGAACAGACGCTCCACAAAGTGTGCAGTGTGTGAACATTCCCTAGACAAACCCAACCATTTTCTTCGATTTGATAAACCACAAGTTCTGGCGAAGGAAAACCGATATGTACCTAGAATGCTCCGTGAGGCTATTGAAATTAAAAAACATCCTAATTTTAATAGAGAAGATGGTTGGCAGCTACCACCTGTTTGGAACCCAGTCCTAAAAATAATCAAGTCCCAAACAGCATGCAACACTGTAAAAGATAATGATATTGTGAGTGATTACTGCGTGCATCGAAACGTCGTACGTCGTATGAGAGAATGGATGTGACGGGGGTTTTCTAAATTTTATAAAGAACAATGACCATACATGCGTTGACCTGTCACTCAATTTTTTTTTCTGCTGGGTTCTTCCGATTTTTGGTGTTGTATTAGTACCATTCATGTCTACTACAAACAATGATCTAATTTTTTTTTCTGGGAAGCCAAGGAAAGTTGTTATAATAAAATAATTTTTTGAGGTTATGTATGAAAAATGCACGATAAATGTGTAGGTAGGTTATGTCGGGGTTACACCTGCGCATATTTTATGACATATCATTATGGCATATCCCTCAAACTGCTTGGGGAGGCCTATGTCCAGCAGTGGACGTCTTTGGGCTGAAATGATGATGATGATGATATTTTATGAATGTTATGCCAGGGCCACAGTTGCATATATCGTTACGAACCTTCTTGAAGAAGTCATGACACGACTAAAGAGAATATAATCACTAGGTACGTTATAGACGCAACTACAAACTAGCGATGGGAGATTATATCTCTAAATTAATATTGTTTCGTTTGATAATTTATTGGGTGCGTTCAGTTATGTCACCCGATGACGCACTGAGCGTACTTCGAACGTTCAGGTACTCAGGCGATCGCATAGAGAAAATGAGTATCAGAAGTTGATATTTACAAAATTCAATTTAGTTTTTTCGAGGCTTCCGTTCCGTAAGTGTTTTGAAATTAACTCAAAATAAGCAATTTTTCAAGGTAAATCACATGACTAGAACCGCCAATTGCCTAGCAGGTCAAAACTGGACATTGTTCTTTACTTAATTGTGTAGGTGGTAGTGTACGTGGTGGACAGGGGCGCGGGCGGCACGCACGTGTCGGCCGCGGAGCTGGGCGCCTTCCTGAACGCGGGCGGCGCGCGCACCGCGCTTGCCGGCGCCGGCTGCGCCTCCGCCTCGCCCGTCACCGCGCCTTCGCCGCAGCTGCTGGCGCAGTACCTGCAGACCGCGCCGCCCGGTAACACACACATACATACATATCACTCCTGTTTCCCATTGGGATAGGCAGACACTGGTGTCGATTCTCTTGTTCACGAACTAAACTTATTTTAAACTATCGCTCTCTTTTACTATAAGTAGATACAAGAAAGGGATAGCAACCATTTTAGAACTGTCAAATTAGTTTACGTGTTACATTTCTTTGTATTTTAGTGGGCACGTTCCGAGATCACGACTAAACTTGTATGGAAATTTTAATTCCGTCTAATTTGACAGCTCTAAAATGATTGCCATCCCTTTCTTGTATCTACTATTTGTAAAAGAGAGCGATAGTTTAAAATAAGTTTAGTTCGTGAACAAGAGAATCGACACCAATATCGGAGATAAGTGCGGTCGACCGTACGTCTGTAACGGTAACAGTTTGACGTTGACAGCGCCTTTATTTCGTAAGCAGTAAGGGCGGTTTTCTGACTCGGGTGTTGCCACTATCTTGCGGTCAACTATACTTTTCTTATATTTTATGTCGAATGTCCTTTCTTTATATTTTACTTATGTTTTTTTTTGTTTGACTTTCTTTGTAACCCCACCTGTTAGTTACCTGTTTCTGTTCTGTCACTGTTGTTTAAATGTTGCGCGCCGTTAACTGGGACAATAAACCATTTTTCTTTCTTGTTAATAATATACCACTCCATGGTAAGCATAACATAACATATATCATCATCCATGGTAAGGTCTGGAGATAAATGACTACCAGCCAGTTTAAATCGGCATTTTGGTAGTTTGATATTGCGGTTGGCATCAGATTGCGGTGCAGTCAGTTAGTGTGCCGTATTCATATTTAATTATTTTCAGGAATGGACATGCGACTTTGGAAGCAAGCGCAAGCTGACAATCCCGATTCCGAAAACTACATTCCTGTGCCTATTATCGGGTTTTCTGAGGTAAAAGCTTTTGATTTAAATTATTTAATATCGCTCATGAGCAAGATTCGAACAAGCGACTGCTTTTTTTTTTTTTTGCGACTCCTGGCTCAGTACGCCAGTGCTTTAGCCACTAAGCTACCGTGAACCCGTGAGGCCTTTGCCCTGCAGTGGGACTGTACAGGCTCTTAATAATAAAACACAACCACACACATCACAGAGTCACAACATCTCATCTCATCATATAACCAATCGCTAAGGGTAGCACTTGGCTTCGGCCCGTGCTGCTCTTAAAAACCGGTAAAATGTTGCCGAGATACAAAAATGTGTACTCACAAATAATATAATATAATTTATTTATTTATTATCACATAAACATTTGTGTCCTGTGTGAATCGAACCCACGACCTCGTGATCAGGGTCCTAATTCTCGCGTTATAGAGATAAATGTCTAATTCGAGATAATCTCTAATTTTAAATCTCTACGAAAAATGTCGCCGGTAATGTCAACTGCTTTGAATCACTCTTTATATTTAGAGCGCCAGGCGTAGACGTATGTCTAACGTGGCATTCTGAGAATACGAAAATTTATTTTCAATCGACTTTCGCCATTATGTCGAGTTCGAGATAATGTCTATGACGCGAGAATCACCCCACAGCAGTCCGACACTCGAACCACTAGAGCACAGACGTCAAACTGTAGTAGTAGTATTTAGTAGTAGCAGAGCTCCTTTGTGGAAGAGCTCGTTCGGGGAAGTACTACCACCGTACCTACTTCTCCGCTGTGTTTCGGTCTGAAGGGTACGTACGGGTGCCGGTGAAATTACAATCACATGAGACTTTCCATCTTCATGTCTCTGTTTGGCGAACCGACTTGCGGGGTACATTTAGGGGGGTGCATTTAGGCAACAGCCTAGGTGGTATTGCAGTTGTTATGGGCAAAGGTAACCACTTAACATCAGGTGGGCCTTTAGCTCGTTTCGCCATCCTATACTATAAAATAAAAAAAACGTCAAAACGTGTTATCGCACCTTTAATTTAAAAAAAACGAATTAACTCAAAAATCATGTTTGTAGGATAATCGCGTTTAAATATTAAACTTTAATGGTGATTTCTCCACAAACATAATTTTTGAGTTAATATCTGTTTTTTAACAAAGGTTCGTTATGATGATCTAATTATTATTTACTATTATGGAATGCGCTTCCTCATGAAATCAGGATGGCAAACAGTCGGCTCGCCTTTAAATTTAAGTTAAGGAAATATTTCCGTGAAAACAATTTAGCAGATTCAGCTCGACTTTGATTTATCTTGATAACATAACATAACATAACATCACACCTGTATTTCCCCGAAGGGGTAGGCAGAGGTGTATAGTACACCCACATTTCGCCAGTTTTGTTATAGTCCCATGTAATAGGGGGCGAGCCTATTGCCATTGACCGGGCACAAATCCAGACTCCGGATCTATATTGATGTTATATAATTATATGTATATTTTATTATATGTATAATGTACATAGGTATTTATCTATTTTTATTAATTACTAGCTTTTACCCGCGGCTCCGCTTGCGTTAAATTCTGCTAACCCACGTCAGTCCAGTCCAGTCCAGTCCAGTCCAGTCCACTGTCCCACTGTCCCGCTGTCCCGCTGCCCCGCTGCCCCACTGCCCCGCTGTCCCGCTGCCCCACTGCCCCGCTGCACTGCTGCCCCACTGCCCCGTTGCCCCACTATCCCACTGCCCCACTGCCCCGCTGCCCCACTGCCCCGCTGCCCCACTGCCCCGCTGCCCCACTGTCTCGCTGCCCCTCTGCCCCACTGCCCCGCTACACCACTGCCCCACTGACCCGCTGCCCCACGGCCCCCTGCCCCACGGCTTCGCTGCCCCGCTGCCCCACTGCCCCGCTACCCCACTGCCCCGCTGCCCCGCTACCCCACTGCCCCACTGCCCCACTATACCATTGCCCCACTGCCCCAATGCCCCGCTGCCCCGCTACCCCACTGCCCCACTGCCCCGCTACCCCACTGCCCCACTGCCCCGCAGCCCAGCTGCCCCGCTGCCCCACTGTTCTGCTACCCCACTGCCCGACTGCCCCGCTGCCCCGCTACCCCACTGCCCCGCTGCCCCACTGCCCCGCTGACCCGCTGCCCCACTGCCCCAATATCCCACGGCCCCACTGCCCCGGTAACCCACTGCCCCGCTGCCCCGGTAACCCACTGCCCCGCTGCCCCACTGCCCCGCTGCCCCGCCGCCCCGCTGCCCCGGTAACCCACTGGCCCGCTGCCCCACTGCCCCGCTGCCCAGCTGCCCAGCTGCCCCGCTGCCCCGCTACCACACTGCCCCACTGCCCCGCTGCCCCACTGCTCCACTATCCCACTGCCCCGCTGCCCCACTACCTCACTGTCCCACCGTCCCACTGCCACTGTCCTACTGTTCCACTGTCCCACTGTCCCACTATCTCACTCTATCACTATCGTCCCGTCGCATGTCCCATGTCCCATCCTATGTCCAGTCCCATGTGCCGTTCCACTGTCCTGTCCCATGTCCCGTCTCATGTCCCGTTCCATTTCCCGTCCCATGTTCCGTTCCCTGTCCCGTCCACTGTCCCGTCCCCAGTCCCGTCCCCTGTCGCGTCCCCAGTCCCATCCCCAGTCCCATCCCCTGTCCACTCCACTCCACTCCACTCCATCGTACATTACTATCCGCTCGTGCAAATGCATAGAAGCTTCGATCTGTCGGGTGAGTACGCAACCCACGAATTAATTTTTTTTTTTTTTTCTTTCTTTCTTTCTTTCTCAAAACCCATACCAGTTTTTAAGTCAGATCATCAGCTTTCAAACAAAAAAAAAACATCAAAATCGGTCCAGTAGTTTTAGCGTGATGCTGGAACAAACAAACAAACAAACAGACGTTAACAATTTTATAATAGTTAAGAAGATAAGATAATATACTTGAAGAAGAAGGTAATTAAAAATTGTAGACTGAAAATAGTATTTTTTTAGTTACACCAAGATAACTTTATGCTTATTCGTATATTAAGATGGATACAATATAACAACGTTTAGGTACTTCTAAATTTTATTGCTTTTCATACAAAAAATTAGAGAAATCGCAATTTAGAGGTAGCTTCCGGTCCTTGTCTGTAAGTCGAAAGATTCTGATTTTCGGTTGGCTCAAAAGACTACATTTCCAAGATGGCACCACCCACATACGACAGGATTTTTTTTTCTACTCTGTACAATTCGGCCCGACCAAAAAGTTTTTAATGCAATATCTTTAGCAGCCGTATTTTCTCTATGGAGGCGCGCGCTAGAGCGCATGCGTGCGAATGACAGCTGGATATGAGCGCCTTATTCACCTTAATGTATGCAAAATGTTGTAGAAAAATATAATAAAAAATCACCGGTTCCCGTCATCGTAGCGAGGTAAAATACATACCAGTTTTTAAGTCAAATCATAAGTTTTTAGTCACAAACCCTTTCAACAAAATCGGTCTAGTAGTTTTATAGTGATGCTGGAACAAACAAACAAATAAACAAACAAACAGACAACTGACATTTAACAATTTTATAATAGTAGTAGATGTAATTATAAGTCCGTAGTACGAAACATATTTTACTACTTTACTGGTGCATCTACCTTATTCTTTGTCTCTGCATTACCCTATGGTTGTCTGGTAGAGAACGTCTATGGCGTTAAGACCGTCTTTGTACCCTGTTGTGCATAAAGAATTAAATAAATAAATGTTATTCGTGTTTAGATAAAGTTCCGCAGCCGCTGCCAGTCGGAGCAGGCGCGGCTGCAGGCGCAGTGGCTGCAGCGCGCGGCGGGCGAGCTGGCCGAGCTACGCACGCGCCGCGCCGCCGCCAGCGCGCGCCTGGCGCAGCTCGCCGCGCGCCTGCACGCGCGCCGCCACACGCTGCTGCAGGTACCCACACTCATGGTATAATGACACCAGGTAGTCTCTTCCCGTGACAGCTTGGTCACGTGATTGCCTCCGTACTACGTCATCGGCCGTGGAGCCAATAGCGGGCTGTTAGCGTGACACTTGTCAGTTTGATGTGCTGCCACTTTGTGAAAATAAATTACCCGAGCAAAATGCATTTTTTCATTTACTTTCTTCTATAAAGAATCACTTTTTAACTAGTAATTTAATATAGTTTCCTTTATTAACTAATTAGATGAATAACACGAGATAACAAATAGGCTAGTTAGGAATTTATTTTATATTCATTATGAACAAAAATCTCCTTAAGTATATTGAAGATATCAATCAATGGCAGCACTGATCGTGACGTAGCTTGGAGGCATCGCGCTGTCATTGCGGGAAGGGAATACCTGGTGAAACATCTTATTATACCATGCCCACACTTACTAAATGTACTTACGTACTTATGTACTTACAAAATGTATCTGTAAACTACTGTCTTTGTTTTCGTTTGGTGTATGTACAATAAAGAATATGATAAATAAATAATCTCTCCGGTCAACTACCACTAAGGGAGCGTTCAAGTATTACGTAACGAAATTTTTGGAGATTCTTGACACCCCTCATCCCCATGTAACGCGCTGTAAGGTTTTTCTTTACCCCCCCTCCCCCTAGTAAAACGTTACGTAACCACCACCAAGTGACCATTTTTACCTGAAAGTCACAATTATGTGGCGTAAAGTACCGGCAACTCGCTAATATCGTTGTAATGGCTGAGTCGCTGGAACAACTGGGCGAAATTCTGCACAGCTTAAATGGAGTCTATCGACGTGTCGGCATGAATCTGGACAATACCAAAGTCATGTTGAATATGAATTTTATGCCGAGGCCAATATTCGTCGAAGGATCGGAACTCGAAGTTATAACGGAATACGTCTACCTAGGGCAGGTAATACAGCTTCGTAGACAAAACTTCAAGAAAGAAGCCGACAGAAAGATTCAGTTGGGCTGTTAGCAGCCAGGAAGACGCTGCTGCTCAACGTCTGGTCCCTGAGTCGCCTTTTACGACCTCCACGGGTTTATACGAGGCTATGTAGTAACCGCGTGGATTGCAAAATCTGCGAGGTTAAGTTGCACTAGCTGCGGTCAGTCTTTGGATGAGTGACCGTTTCGTTACACATCGGTACCCCTCTGTGCCTCAGAGAGCACGTTAAGCTGTCAGGCCCGCTTGCCATACGAATATCTATGGCAGTCGTTACGAGTAGTCTGAAGCCCGAACGGTCGAACCTCGGTCAAGCCACATGTACAGCCGCCAACACGACAGTGGTAACAGTTTGACCTTTTGATTGGATTTTCTTAAGCAGTAAGGGTGGTTTTCGGAATTCAAAGTTATCACTGACGTGTGAGTGTGTGACAGACTTATACCTTAGTCCTAAATACTAAATAGTATACAACGACGTCGCTAATTCTGTGTTTGATAATTCTTAACTAATAATTTCTTAAGTTTTCGTGATCACTACACATGATAATAAAACTAGTTTAGCCGGATTACATCGCGTATATTATTTAAATTGTTTTCCCTGACGTTTCGAAAGCTATGTAAATAAAAAGTTTCGTTTATTTTGAAATTGTCCGGTAGTTTTTTTTTTAATATCTGTTAGAACGTTTGTCATCTTAGTCTTTCTGCGACCACGAACGTTGTAAAGCTTTCGAAACGTTTGGAAAACCAATTCAAATAATATACGATACGCGATGTAATCCGGTTAAACTGGTTTCATTATAATAAGACTACCATGTAATGGAGTTATTAATAATTTCTTAAGTTTTCGTGATCACTACACATGATAATAAAACAAGTTTAACCGGATTACATCGCGTATATTATTTAAATTGATTTCCCTGACGTTTCGAAAGCTATGTAAATAAAAGTTGAGAGGTGTCAAGGGACACCCGGATGGAAAGAAGTTCCTTTCGATTCGGTATTGCAGTTGTTATGGGCAAAGGTAGCCACTTAACATCAGGTGGGCCTTTAGCTCGTTTCGCCATCCAATATTATAAAAAAAAAAAAGTGTCGTGACAACTTTTCGTAAGAATTTTTTCCGTCTAGCCCACTTTCACAACGCGCGTTAAGGAACTACGTTCCAAAAAGTTTCGTTCATTTTAAAATTGTCCGGTAGTTTTTTTTTAAATATCTGTTAGAACGTTTGTCATCTTAGTCTTTCTGCGACCACGAACGTTGCAAAGCTTTCGAAACGTTTGGCAAACCAATTCAAATAATATACGATGCGCGATGTAATCCGGTTAAACTGGTTTTATTATCATGTGTAGTGATCACGAAAACTTAAGAAATTATTAATAACTCCATTACATGGTAGTATTATTATAATGAAACCAGTTTAACCGGATTACATCGCGTATCGTATATTATTATAATAATACTACCATGTAATAAAGTTATTTATTTTTATGTGCACCAACCGCATGTCGTCTTGTTGGGGCAATAAATCATTTTTCTTTCTTTTTTTCTTTCTATAATTCTTAACTACTTGATAGATTTACTGATTTCACCAACATTTCAAAATTTTCGTTGCGTATCATTATTTTTTCCAAGGGAAGTCGGGGCAAGGGGTCTACTCGCGTTTCGCGAACGACATACGAAGTTCGAACGTTCGTTCCTACTAATACATACAAAAGTCAAAACACAATTATCGTATACGATAAGGGAACGATGTTTGACCGGAGTAACAAATTGTGTGATGAATGGCAAGATTATTCGAATATCGTCAATTGCTAGTAGACTAGGAATTATTTTAATTCAAACGCATCATCATTTCAGCCGAAAGACGTCCACTGCTTGACATAGGCCTCCCCATGTTTGGGCCACAATACCGGTCCTGTGCTTTTCGCATCCAGCTGATTCCCGCATTCAAACGCATGCGTTTTGTTGTTGTTTCAGTAGAATCAGTTCCATTATTACGATGTTTTTCAGCGTTTAAAAGTACGGTTAAATTGAAATTAAAATATAAACTTAGAGAAACTGTTTATTTTTGTCCCTAACATTCAGTCCATTGCACTAAACAAAACATCGATCAATGGAATGAGTTATGTAATTATTTATAATCTTATTAGATAACTATGTCTGAAGATAAAAAGACAGGCGTGTTTACCAAATCAAGATATACATATTTCGACTTGTATTGCGCACTTCCTTTTTATATGACCGCTGCAAAATCACCAAAGAAATACCTCCAAGGTAACTTATTACATACATATAACATCACGCCTGTATTACCTCGAAGGGGTAGGCAGAGGTGTTAGGACAACCACATTTCACCATGTAATTGGATGTTTTCTGTCATGAAATTTTCTCAGTAACAGTCTGGAGTCAGGAAGTTGGTGGTGTTAGACTCTCGTACCTTGGAGAGTACGTAAAGCCGTAGGTCTTGCGCCTGATCTCCGGTCGTGGCGGTCGTGTCGGATTGCCGTCTCATCTGGTAATGAGTATGAGGGAATGGAGAGTGCACCTGTGTTTGCGCACACACTTTATATATGTCCCGCGCAGATGGCTAGTCTCCGTAGAGATTGGCGTCCGCCGCGACTGAAATTCGGCCAGGAGGATATTAGGGTGGCAATTAACGGCTAAAATTAATATACAATCTATCTACGATTTTCCCTACTAGAGATAGAAATTTGACATATTTTGTATGGAGCTTATGTCAAATTCCTATCTCCAGTAGGGCAAATCGTGGATAGATCGGATATTAATTTTGTCCGTAAGACGATTGATCCTGCTATCTGACACAGTAATCTTAAAATCGCCGTGAATCGTATGATACAGGGGACAGGGAGTCGTCAGTCAATAAGGTTACATTACTTGCAGGGGCCGTATTATGAAGCGATAAAACCCTAATTGTTTCGGTGCGAAGAGGGATGGTGCTATACGTCCTTTATAGCTCTGTCTCTCTCTCTCTCTCGCAACGGAACAAGGATGATTCTAACACTTCATAATACGGCCCCAGCTCCGCGATTCAGAACCACACGATAACCAGTTGTCGACCGGTTCGGTTTGTTATCTCGTTTCGTCTTATGATTCACGCAACTAGAGAAAAAGAGATAACAAACCGAATCGGTCGACAACTGGTTATCGTGTGGTTCTGAATCGAGCAGCTGGTGTGATTATGTTTTGGGAGGCTGGATGTCAAACGCGCCCCGTTTATGCCAATAGTACAGTAGCCTGAAATTGTCGCTGAGAAGTGACTTAATTTTTATATTATCAGCCATATTCGCTCACTTGCGACAAAAAAAGTAATTTCAATTTAAAAGTAAATATAATAAATGAGTAGACTTGTTGTTCAAATAGTATTTTTATGAAATTCATTGAAATGTGTAAATGAAACTCTATATTAAAAAAAACATAACCCTCTTTCTGGTGCAGTCGGGTAAAAACAAACTGATATTTAGAAATAACACATTCTTGTTTCAAATGAGCGATGTCATACTGAATGATTGCTCTGAATAATTTAGAGTTGTCCCGCGAAAAATCAGAATCTTGCTATGGGTCAATAAACTATTGGCGCTATAAAAAAAATGTGCGTTAGCTATCTGCAATCCTAGGCAGATGAATAAGACGCGTTTTCATATAATATACGAACAGATATTAGGAGTAATCATCACAATAACAACAGCAGAGTAAGTAAGAGAGAAGTAAATAACTTCAGTAGATGCCTCTACTCGATACTAGTATAAACGGATGCGATTGACATTTATGTGTGTGGAGGAATGAGGTATAATTATGTTCCTACAAAACAAAGGGAGGATCCTCCAAACAGGCTTGAGCTTATTAATAATACCTCGTTCCTCCAACATTGGAGGAACGAGGTACAGGGTGGCCTCGATGCTGACTTGATCGCAAACAGTGTTTCCACACTGGTGACGCCAGCATTAACGTTATTGCAGCCTTCAACGCAGCAGCGATGTTATCATCATGGCTTTCCTCCCTTTGTGTTGGAGGAACATAATACCTTGTTCTTCCACATGTGTATTGTGTTGTAGTACAGTCGACTGCATGACAGTGGTAACACTTCAGTTCGAAAACCGCCCTTACTGCTTACGCAATAAAGATGCTGCTAATGTCAAAGTGTTACCACCGACGTGCGGTCGACCGTACAATAATAAACATTTTGGGCAGGAAGTTTTTGTCTATGATATAGTTTTATAGAAACTGTTTGTTTCGCAGGTGGTGGCTCGTCAAGAAGTGGTGGGTCGTGTGGGAGCCGCGCTGGGCCCTGAAGAAGAGGCGGCGCGGGCGCGGCTACACGAGCTGACATCGCAACTAGCCGTACCGCCGCTTTATAATGTAAGTACATTTAACTTCTTAGGTTTTCGCGATCACTACACATTATAATAAAACAAAGTTTAACCGGATTAAATCGCGTATATTATTTAAATTGGTTTCCCTGACGTTTCGAAAGCTTTGCAGCATTTCACATCATTCATTTCATTATTATTATTTATTTTTTCATCTTTTTTTTTTTTTTTGTCAGGGAAACCAATTTAAATAATATACGCGATTTAATCCGGTTAAACTTTGTTTTATTGTAAGTACATTTGTTATGTAGGGTTTGGAAAAAACTAACTATTTTACTATTGTGTATTTTACCGACTATTTTAGATTGGTTCAGTATCAATACAAAAATCTAGTTTTTTTATCAAATTAGAAAGTTCCCAATTTTTAATATGATGATATTTTATTGAATTTGATTATTATCATTTGCTTTAACGGTGAAGGAAAACTACGTGAGGAAACCTGCACACCTGAGAGTGCTTCATACAGTTCTCGATGGTGTGTATAGTCTGCCAACCCGCAGTAGGCCAGCGTGGTGGAATAAGGCCTTAACCTTTTCATTCTGAAAATAATCCCGTGCCCAGCAGTGGGACAGTAATGGGCTGATGATGATATGTACCAGTAATTTGCGTTTAATATTTTGAGGTTAATTTCGAGAAAATAATTAATCCAAAGTATGTATGACAATGTTAGATTTTCGCGTTGAAGGGCTATAAATTACTTGTTCCCATATTCCCATACAATTGGTCCCATAGTAAAAGTTGTTCATACTGATGAGTACGATGACCCCTTGAATAACACGTTGTCACAGACCAGTAAGCCTCAAGACGCCACATAAACAAAGTTTTGCATGAGAACGCAGTCGTAAAATGTTGGCGGGGACCGGGGTCGGACGGCACGTTATGATTGGTCGGCTCAAATGTTCGGTGATATGATTGGTGCCGCTCGCTGACGGAGTGACGTCCCGATTGGTGGCTGGGCATAAGATATGCAGTGCTACTGCATATGCTTTGTGACCGGGTGTATCCGGCTAATAGGCGTCTAGAGGCTTACTGGTCTGTGCACGTTGTATATCGATGGATTCGGTCTTACTCTTTATTTACGTACAAATGTTACTCAAACCATAAAATGAAAGCAAACATGTGTTCCGGTGCGAAGGGTACAATCATACTTCATGTCTCAGTTTGGCAAACACGATTTGCAATACCATTTAACGGCCAAAATTAATATCCTATCTATCCACGATTTGCCCTACTAGAGATAGGAATTTGACATAAGCTCCATACAAAATATGTCAAATTTCTATCTCTAGTAGGGTATATTGTGGATAGATTGGATATTAATTTTGGCCATAAGACAACAGTCTAGGTAGTACTGCAGTTGTCATTGGAAAACGTAATCGCTTACATCATGTGGGGCTATAAACTATTTTCTATGCTTTAGGTCTTTAACCACCATTAAACAAAAAAAAAACATCTCTAACGTTAGAATACATTGTTTGGCCATGATTATCTGTTTCCCATCCGCGCGCACGGCACTTAGCTGGCATGTGTTAGATATCACATGGGTTCAGACTTGTTATCAGCAGTGCAACGTTAACTTTGGTAGTCGGCAACCTTGTCCGCCCAATATCTCGAGCACTCGCCGTACGCGTGCTCGCTTATCAGATACTATCGCCTTATCTCCAGACACCAGACAGAGTTATAACATAGGTAGATATATCGACGTTACGCTGTTGTTGATAAACTAATGATTAACACCAGCGAAGAACAACAACAGGGTTGGATTCCATAACATTCAAAGAATTTGTTGAAAGTTATCGCACTTGACTAGTTTTTTATTTCCTCAGTTTTTTTTCATGGTCTTACGAAATATTTAACAAAACAATAGCATTCAATGATGATGGAAAAAAGCTTCGTGTTCTGCAAAATAATATGCGTGCTATAAAATTACATTTATTTTTCTTATCTTTAACTCATTTAATAATATCTGTAAAAGTCTTATTAAATGGAACTAAACCAGATAATACTGGTTCAGAATTTAACTTTGGATCAAAGTAAATGGCTTGATTATCATGCAGGAAACGAGTGTAACCAAGATATGGTTATAATCTCTAAGTATCTGTGATGTAGAATGTATTTATATTTATTAGATTAGACAGGTAGGTACATACATGCCTATTGTTTTTGCTTGGTCACGTAATTCGTAGCCATTACGTAGCGCGATAGGGGGTTTAGAACTATTACAATTAAAACTAAGTATGATTATCGGGTACAGGTTATGTCTTTTTATTTTGCGCATCAAACTTATAATAAAAATAGGTTAAGGTACCTATAATATAACCGAATACGAGCACGAAATTCACGTAGTTTTTTCTTTATTTCCTTAATTTTACAATACAGTAGCAGCTCAATAAAAAAATATTAAATAAATATATTTTTTGTTCTTTCTTTTTATCTTGTCGATGATCCTCTATAATTGTACATTCTATAAACTCCAACAAACTACTAACTTTGCCTATATAGGCTCAGATTGCTGAACATAGGCCAGCGACAACACAGCCCCTAGACGGATATTGTTGAATTTAATGCGTACAAACAATTCTGCCACTAGCTGAGGTATGAGGAAGCGGGGTACAGCGATCCGGTTGGCCCTGACAATGTCATTATGTCATAGAAACTTCAAACTTTGTAGGGTTAGAGACGAGACAGATTTAGATTCAACACAATATAATATCGATAAAATATTATTTTATCGATATTATTTTTATGTAATACTTAGTATTAATTATAAGGATTTTAGCTTCTTATTTCTTTTAATATTATTTAATAATAAAGTAATTAATATACTAATAATAATAATAATAGTAAGTATTACAAGTAGGGAGGGAGTCTTTCAAAATTATCTTAATTTTGAAAGTAAGACGGGTGCTCTGTACTTTCAGAATTAAGATAATTATATCTTTAAAAATATCTTTATGTATTTATTTGGTGTTGAATATGGAGTTATTATTTTGTAAAGCGGATATTTTAAAAGAGGTAATTGTCCGTTTATATAGTAAATAAATATTAAATAATAAAATAATTAATTTAGTAGTAGTATTATATTATTTATTTTACCCAGCAATATTACACAAAATGTTACATTAACATACTAGGTACTACGTCTAGGTATAAATATTATTGGACCTACTTAACATTTAAAAGTGAACACAGCATGGAACAAAAACAAATATTATTGCAAACTATAACAGCTAATTAGTACGTAAATAAAACGTTATTCAAAAGAAAAGAACCTACTCAAAAATAACTTAAATTTAAAGGACAAAAAAAAAAAAATCTAATCACCACTAATCATTTTATAAATAAATTAATTTTATATATGTATAGCCTTCGAATAGTGCATTTGTAACTTTGAGCTTTTATAATAAAGCCATTATAAATACCATTCGATATAATCAAATAAAACAAATTTTGTGACTAATGAATATAACAACTAATAACTGTAATTTGTTTCTAGTACTCGCTAGCAGCTACCGCGGAACCACTCACTTCGCTCGCTCACAGTTCTAACCTTACCTAACCTATTTGATATATTTCTGATTGTTTTTATATATGCAATGTTGAATTAGACAGTAAACTGTACAATTGTCGTTAATGTAACCTCAAATTATGCGACTGCTCAAGAGGTCTCTTTTGGATATTGAAATCTTTTTTATTATTTTATTTTAGTAGTAATTGAAAGCGAAATTCTGATAGTACTGAGTAATTTTTTCAGTGTTTACGTGTCAAACCGCGTTTGACATTATTATTGTGATATTTAATAGGTTTTAACAAAACCAAACATTTTCAGGGATGTAATAGTGCGATTGATTTTAATTGAGGATTTTTCTCGCAAAGAGGCCTTCGAAAGAAGTAAAAGACCAAGTAGCTTCATGGAGAAATATTACACATCCGTGCAAATCTTAAATAAAATCGAATGTGACACAAAAGTTGTTATTTTACTAAATTATTCATTCCTAGCTGTGCTTGTGACCCTGTCCGTGTGGAAGTTGTAAATTAACATCGTGGGCCTTACTCCCGACTGGTTCAAGCTCTGAACCAAATCGAGCTAATTTCAATTCCTAGAAAAAAGCAGTACGATTTGACACTAACTCGAATTCAAATTCGATTGATACAGCACTCGATCCAGGCGGGGTCAGGAGTAAGGCTTAGAAGTGGGTAGCTACTCTAATAACTAGCTAAATAGCGGCTATTCAACAAATAGCCATGGCTACTTCGATCAATGGCTACGATATCTGTCTACACGATAGCTAGCTATTGGCTACTGCTTCGAATAACCAACAAGTTTACGGTGTAGCGGGCAGCCGCCGCGCTGCCGTGAGCTGACCAAGTAAAATAACTATTGGCTATTGGTAGCTATTGATGCGGAAGGCAGAGGACCGAGCGTTGTGGCGCAATTTGGGAGAGGCCTATGTCCAGCAGTGGACTGCGATAGGCTGAGTTGATTGAGTTGATTGGTAGCTAGCTAGCGACTTTCTTTATTTTTACGATTTCTAACTTAACTTAGTAGTCAATTAGGTTTAAAATCGTTTGAGATCTATAATTTTGTTTGTACAACAAAAGAAGGGTCTTTTGTTGTAGTTTTTACTGTAATTTTATTAGTTAATTTTAAATTTTCAATGTTTTCGACAGTTAAATATGTAGTAATTAGTAATACGTAATAAATGTAAAAATACGTACGTACGAAGGAAAGTCATTTTTTTTCAACAATACAATACAAATACTATTGTACACAAAAGAAGATAGCAACATATATGACTTATATAGAACACATGTACAATGGGCGGTCTTATCGCTCAAGGCGAATTCTTCCAGACAACCTTAGGATGGACAATATGGGCAAGTAAAGAGAGGGGTAGTACGCAGTGTAACAACATAATAGAATACATATACTACATAACATAAATACTATACATATACGTGGGACACTCAGAAAGTTTTGCGAAACTAAAAAAAATTGTTCTATACGTACATATATTTTTATCAAATCTTTTCAAAGTACTTTCCACCAGCCTCTATACAAAGATTCATGCGCCTAAACCAGTTTTCAAAACACTTTTTCCAGTCCGCCGCAGACACCTCGTTTACAGCCTGCTCGAACGCAGCCAGCGCATCTTCCGGCGACGAAAATTGTATCCCTTTGAGCTGATTTTTTATTTTTGGGAATAAAAAGAAGTCACACGGTGCTAGATCAGGGCTGTAAGGAGGGTGACCCAGGAGTTTGACTGGCGTGCTGTCCAGGAAGTCCCTCGTTTTGAGTGCGGTGTGCGCAGGTGCATTGTCGTGGTGGAGCAGTAGCCCGCGGAGCCCTGTGTTTGGTCGCTTGTTGCTTATAACAGAGAAAACTTCTGGCAAACATTTGGTAGTATACCATTCGGCATTAATGCTTCTTTGATCCCGTAAGGGAATTGATACCAAGTGGCCAGTCAAATTAAAAAAGCTAGCGATCAAAATCTTACCCCCGCTTCTAGATCGCTTCACTTTGGTAGGCGTTGGCTCATTTTGAAACACCCAAACAGTCGACTGGCGCTTGGTTTCTGGGTCGTATTGATAAATCCAGGACTCATCACCTGTAACGATGTCGTAAACACGCCGAGACGAGCCTGCTTCAAATTTGTTAAGCATATCACGGCACCATTCCACCCGGGCCTGCTTCTGAGCATCGGTGAGGTTGTGCGGCACCCAGCGTGATACTATCCTCCTCACGCGAAGATGGCTGTGTAGAATCTCGTGAACGCTTCCCGATCCAATCTTCAATATGTGTTGAATCTCCTGATATGTAATTCGCCTATTGTCTTGGATTAAATTTTTCACTGCTAGCACGTTTTCTTCGGTAACAGCCGTCAAAGGGCGACCGCTTCTTTCGTCATCCCCCAAAGTTGGTCGACCGCGCTTGAATTCGTTATACCAACGATACACGGTTGCCTTGGAAGGGCCTTCATCCATGAATGCCATTTGAAGTCTATCGTACGATTCATCCGGTTTCAGGCGACACTTGAAATCGTATAAAATCATAGCTCTAAAATGTTCCCGGCGCAGATCCATATTTCAGTGAGACACAATACTTTGAATTAACTCGCAAAAAATGTGGAGGGAAATTTTGAAATTGGAACTTACTTATTTTTACTTATAAATAATCATATTTTCGAAAAACATTATAACTGGCCAGTCTCCCATATATAAAAACTTTTTTTCGCAATACTTTCTGAGGGGCCTGGTATCTATAACAAAACTACATAAATATAAAATACAATAAACATAATAAATACAATACAATATGTCTAAATATTACATAATGTACCTGCCGGAAATTACAGTGATGATAGGTAGCGATCATTTACCAGTTTTTTGAATATAGGCAAAGATTGAGCACGCCTCACTTGTACTGGCAAAGCATTCCACAGGCGAGCAGCCTGAACTGTAAAAGAATTACCAAAGAAATTTGTGGAATGCGATGGTATCGCCAACGTGAGGTTTTCTGATGACCTTAAAAGCCTCGAATGTGTGTCACGAAGGAACACTAACTAACTAAAGGACTAACTAAAGGAACTAACTAAAGGACTAACTAAAGGAACTAACTAAAGGAGCATTCTTTGCTAAGATCATTTTTCTCTAAGGTCAATGACCTTTGAACTAGGACGTCTTAAGTATTTTTCAGTTTTCTCTCTATAACTCAAAAATTTATAATCACATTATACTCAAAATAATTTTAAAAGAGAGTTTTTACAAAGGTCTATCAACGTGGAGAATTATAAATATCTACGTTACATAGTTTAGAGATGGCAGGGGGGGGGGGACACATTGCAAGTCACTTTAGCTGGCTATATTTCGCAGATGGTACACCTGATAAAAAAGTGCTGTATGAAACATTACCTTCATTTTAGTAGACCTATTCAATGATACCACACACGAGGGGGTGGAGCGAAAAATATATTTTCATCCCCATTTCACATGTATGGGCGCCACCCCTAAAATACATAATCACGCATTTTTTATTCTTTTAAAATTGAGATCTATATTTAAACTATCTTTTAACAAAATTACATGTACTTATATTTATAACTGTAGAAGTTATTAAGCTGTAAAGGATTAGGACAGACGGACAGATGGGTATACGGACAGACGGACGGACATGACGAAACTGTAAGGGTTCCTTGTAGGACTACGGAACCCTAAAAAAGGTACATATATCATTTATCGTGTACGTATCGGTCGGAACAAAAGTTCGTTTATCGTTGAACGGGAGTAGACTCCCTGGCTGTTATAGGTATATAAAGATTGAATGTTTGAAATCGTAGTTTTTTTTTTTTTTTTTGTAGATTGCAAAATATTCTACTACCTATATTTTTCAATTTCGTTGATAGTATGGAGAACTTTGTTTCATCGATAACAGATTTAGTACATCACTAGTTACATTGACAATTAAATAGAGGGAAAGAGATAGTGTATTAAGTGCTTGCGTAAGAAAGAGATGTTTTGTGAAAGACATCAACGTGCCGTCTGCACCTTTGGTGTCCGTTGCGAATTAACCAGTATAAGATGAACTCTCATTAAATATTAAATCAGTTGAAAAATCTAATTGGATAATGACATTATTAACTTAACGATGAAATGTTATGCCGTCTTTCTGGACACTTAAAGTCTTGCTGTTTTTACAACACAATCGTACTGTGCAAGAAGTCATTATAACATTTATTTGTAAATTTTGTGTTCACTAACACGGAAGTGTCAACGGCTCACATAAGTGGTCATAACTGATTCAAATTGTTTGAGTGGCGGCTTACATACAGGATTTTTCCCTTATGTGTGATAGAAATCGGTCGCCTGTTATGTGGCGTCTAGGGGCTGTGTCGTCGCTGACATAGGCTTATAAGTCTTTCTAGACATAGGTCTCTGTACCTTGGCTCATACATTCCTATATAAAATTTATAATTTACTATTCTTCTTATTCTTTACTACTTAATTAGCTACCTTCAGTCGACCGCACGTCAGTGGTAGCAGTTTGGTCTTGACAGCGTCTTTATTTCGTAAGCAGTCTTCTTCTATCGTGTCGACATGAGCTACATAATGACAATAGCTCATGCCGTGGGGAAAAGATTAGCCAGTCAGCAGGTTGGTAGCGGGGCTGACTGCCCAGGGTGCGCCGGACGATCAATTAAATATCGTCACACGTGGAGGCTCTTTTTCTTTTCTTTTTTTCTTTTCGTAAGTAGTAAAGGTGGTTTTCGTAATTCAAGTGTTACCATTGATGTGCGGACGACTGTACGTAAGAGACACTTATTTTTAGCAGTCGTTATGAAAAATTTATAATGTACAATTTTACAATAATCAAATAAACACATATTTACTTTGTAAACATTACGTTGTATTTATTTGTCTAAATTATACTAGTTAGTATAATTTAGGCTAATAAATTGTGTGTATTATTTCAAAACATGCCGTAGGAAAAAGAAAAATAATGCCATTAATAATAATATGCCAATGAACCTAAAAGACTAATGACAGATATGTGGATGTTAATATAACGTATTACTGTTATTTGTACTTGGCAAAAATGATGCATTTATATAAACTGACGCCCGCGGCTTGGCCCGCGTGGTACCTCTACAAAAAGTAGCGATTTCTCCGGGCTTTAGGTCAGTTCAGTGCCAAAGGACGTCATTCACTTACATACATTTTTGGACCAAAAACTGAACGTATTTAGCCAACCCGTCATTATAAAAATTGCTTAGAATTAATAACACGTTATACCATTCTTGATATGTAACTTATCGGAGGCGTGTTAAAATCGTCCAATATTAATTTTTGGTCCAGAATGAATTATTATATTATGATGTTATGTTGAATTATTATATCCTCTTATTTAAATCCATTCAGCCCCATAATCGTGATTGAGCTACAAATATCCAAACATAAACTTTCACATTCATAATATTATAGAAATTAAGTACTTAATTAAGTGCTGATAACGAGGTTGTGGGTTCGATTCCCACAGGACACAAACATTTGTGTGATGAACATAAATGTTTGTGTTGGTCTGGGTGTTGCTTATGTATTAAAAGTAAGTATTTAGAAGAAAAAAAAAGTATATAAGTATTATATCCATTGTCTAGTACCCATAGTACAAGCTCTGCTTAGTTTGGGACTAGATGGTGCTGTGTAAAAATGTCCCAAAGATATCTATTTATTTACTTAATAAGTTATATGAAAGCTCAAAGTCGGAAAAATGACAAGAATAACTACCAACGCATGGCATGCCGCATGCATAGAGCCGTTTGTATTGGTCGATGATGGCGATGATGCTTTCATAACTCCAGACTCTTTGTTTCTAATGTTGGTACTTTTCTTTGTTTAACTCTCTTCAGCTGTGGAAGTCCGCATACTATTATAAGTCATTAATTTGCACCTTTCCTTCGCGGCCTCATGTTTGGACAGGTGTTGATGACAAGTAAAAAAACTTGTAATACAGCCATACTATAAAATATTACTAGGTAATCATTGTTCTCTCAACAATTTATCACGATAGTGTAGTGTAGGCTACGAAACTGATTACGATCTATCAATATTTGTTTCATGACGCTGACTTAACAATAAATTTTCATTTATCATTTTGTGTACTTAGTTTGTTTAGGAAAGTAACAATTATTTACATGCTTCCGACGAAGTGACTTTGCCATTCAGTCCTCGGTAACCAACAAAACTTCAATAACATAAGTCACACGTGTTTTCTCTAGTTACACGTTGTTATACATATTCAATTCAATATATTTATTTGCCAGAATATGGTACATAAATGGGTGCTACAAAATTTTTGTGTTCTAACATATCCTGTCACGTATGACGTGACGTGCAAACATATTTGGGGTGCAATTTTAAAAATAACTAAAAATAACAAAATGTCAACATTAGGTACATAATTAGGCTAACATAATTATATTGGTATTGTATCTATATTGTAAATATTATCGACTTATCTTCTAAGTATTCATTTACACAATAATAATATAATAAAATTTCAGAGGTAGTTTACTAAGATTCTGGGGTAGGTGATTAAATATTTTAAATGAAGTTTTTCAAACATCCCGTTCTCGTTCCATTGTAAATATAAAGAGCCTATTTAAGTCAGAACTCTTTTAGGGAAACTAGTATTTCAAACTATGATTCCATCAATACAAATGAATAAAGAAAGAAATATAAATATTTATTTGTCACTGCCTGGGACACAACAGGAATAAAAAACATCATGCAGTAAGGGTTCGTACCGCCCATCGACCTGATACCCCATAGAACCTGATTTAATTTACGAGAGATCATCAAAAGACATCAACGCACCGTGCCCGAAATTTTGCATCTCTTTCTTACGCAGGTACCACCACTTATGTCTATATTTGTAAAATTTTTAGTATTAATTTGTTGCTAAACTAAATAGTATGCACTATAATCAGACCAAGTTTGACGCTGGTATGTATTACCGTTTTGAAGATAGAGCAGGAATAAAAACGTTGATTTTTTATATAGTTTTTCGAGGTTTCTTGTATGGGGACTCCCTTTGGTTTTAGACTTTTTTAAATTTTATTATTATTCGGGGTCATAGCAACAAATTCTGAGAAAATTTCAACCGGTTAACTATTACCGTTCAAAAGATACAGCCCTGTGACAGACAGACAGCCAGACGGACGGATGGACAGCGTAGCGAGAGTAATAGGGTCCCGTTTGTCACCTTTCGGGACGGAACCCTAAAAAGTACTTGTTTTGGTTGGGAAAAAAGTACAAATTATCAATATCCACAATTAAATTTGCGTCAAAGGTGAAAAATAACTTTTTATACAGGATGATTTGTAATTCGACCTATTCCATGGAATAGGGAATCCATTTTATATGGATAAGGGGTTATACTAGAGCTCATTTGCGAAATGATACATTTATGAATAATTGTTTGCGAAGTGTATGTTCACTTTGCTTGAAGTCAATTTCTAAATTAATGTCTTGTTCGAGGCGAGTTTGGTTATACTGTTGTGTAGTTTAGGTTGTATGAATTTCTGCGCCATGTTTTGGTCGATCAGAGATCATTGTAGTCCATAAAAAACCAATAAGTGGGATCGGGAGACGAATACCGAAAACGGAAAATATCAAAAACATCTTGAAACTGCTATAAATCAAAAACAAATGACTTGCGAACCCTGGTTCACGGATTTTTTTTTTTGCTAGTGAGCTCTAGAATAACCACTTTCATGGAATAGGTCGAATTATAAATCACCCTGTATAGATAGATAGACTTCAAAACAACGCAACGTAGATATCTAAAAACTGTCTAATCGATAAATCTGGTTGTAACTAGTCATCGATTTTAAAGTCATCAAGTACGTGTGGGTAAACCGCCTTACCACATGATTAATGTATCATTAATTAATCGTACTTAGGTGACAAGGAGGTATTTCAGTGTCACGCTAGTACCACATCACTATCACGCACTGCTAGGCCTTTTTATTGAAATAAATCATGTAAGATACTGTATTTGGACGAGACAGATATAACTGATATCAGAATGGCGATCCGTCAGCCACTTAGGCGCTTAGTAGTAGTTTTTATGATAGGTCTGTTCAAGATTAACATGTTTGTCAGTACATTGTCTTTAGATATCAATAGACGGTATTAAAGGATTTAAGAATGAATGGAAAAGGCCCAGACGCCGATTCTTCTTTCAGACCAGGGGAAAGTCAAGGCCACATAAATAGATAGAATGGCCAAGTGGGCAGGGCGCGCGTGCCAACACTCTGCATCATGGTGCAGGGCATTTCAAAGCCTTTTTCAGTACGCCTTATGACTTGTTTCTATGAATACTGTAACAAAAACCCGCAAAAATGCCTTGTGCTGTTTTTAACAGCAGAAACAAAAGCTGTAAAGTACATTTGATTAAAGTTAATTTTTAAAAATTAATGACGTCAATATGGGAGCCGTAGTTTGTTAGAAAGTTGCCACGCATGAATCGCAAGTAAAATTGTGATTACAACCATTCTATCTATTTCTGTGGTCAAGTTGCTGTCTAGCAATGTCTCGATCGCTATTTCGCTATTTATTATTCTTATTCTTTATTGTACACCAGAAAAATACAACATTAAATTTTATGTGTAAATTACATGTACAAAGGCGAGTTCAACTCATAAATTAGTTTTCTACTAGCAAACCTTTGAGCGATAGAGTGAATGTAGAAAAGAGGCTGTCGGTAAACTTTAGTGCACAACTACTTAGGTCTATTTATATTACTTAATAACGAACTAACTTCAGTTAGTGTGTGTTAGTGTCATTCATGACGGACCTCAAAGGGGTTTTGGGGTTTCATGACCCCGTTAACTTCCCCTGTGGATCCGTCACGCGCAAGCATGACTAGGTTTCCGTTTATAATTTCATAGTTACTAGATTCGTGCAAGGTGATATTCGTCTAATTAATCATGCTAAATTTCAACTCCATAAAACTCAGTCTTCGAGTAAAATGGCTGTAACAGACGGACGGACGCGCGGTCCTGGGCAAAGTAAGGGTTCCGTCATGATTATGGAACCCTAAAAAAAAGTGAGTGGTCATAGGATCCCTGTCAGGTCCGCCATCCGTCGCTCCGTCCCTCTCGGGAACGAAGTTCCTCACACACTGACGCACTAGAAGAGAAAGAGAAAGCGCGCGATGTGCGTAAGATTTTTGCGTATACAACGTGTTATTGAATTAACTCAAAGCCTGAAACTAGTTGTTCAGAATCAAGAGTAGAATCCATTACACTACTTTTCAACATATGTTAATTTTTACCAAAAAAAATATTTCATAGCATGCCGAGTCTAAAAGTTTCACAGAACGGTGTGGTGCTGAGCGCAGAGGCGAGTGAGACCCAGTAAAAAAGTGTGCTGGAAGCTTTAGGGTAACATTTGTTTCCTAATAGTAGTTTATGAAACTGTTGCATAACAGGGGTTATTAAAACACGAGAGTGAGTTTAAAAACCGAGCCGTAGGCGAGGTTTTTAATAGTATCACACGAGTGTTATGTCGTAGTTTTTCTTGATTTTTATGGTAAAAGATTGTTCGTCATTTACGTTGCTGCATCCAGTAATTTAGGCGGGTTCATATTCTCTTCAGTTCAGTATCACTGCTGTCATCAGATATTTTTGCCCAGAATAAAACTTTAGACATACAAAACCATAATAATAACGTAAACAATTACAATAAATTTACAAGTAACCATGACCAAATCCAGTAGGTCATGGCGCGCAGCCGCGCACGCGCCCTAGCGCGCGCCTACACAGATAATAAAATATAGTCTGGCGAAAACATTATAATCGGAAGTAATTTTCTATCCTTGTCAGGATTCCGTCAATCTCTGTTTTATCATACAAAAAATATGCCTGTAAACACTTAAATATAATTAAAAGCAATATGACAATCCAAAGTTCTGCCAAAAATGCGATTTTAAATGATAAAATTGTTCAATGTATGACTAGTGGCGCCACCCTGAATTTTGTGTACTCATTGGTGCCAAACTGTACGACTGCTAAAAAAAGGTTTGAAAACTCCTTGGTTTGGTCGAAGTGGCATTAAAAACTCCTTAGTTGGGCTGAAGTGTGCGGTTATGGAAAAAAAATTAAATTACCGCATTGTTTTGTTCAGCAAACTGTATCGTAATGAAACTTTTTAAATTCATTACAGGTGCATGTGCGTAAAGTATGTCATTATGACTTTACTTTCGAGTTCATAATTCGAATTTTACGATACGAGTGTAGATAATAGTAGTTTATGAAACTGTTGCATAACAGGGGTTATTAAAACACGAGTGTGAGTTTAAAAACCGAGCCGTAGGCGAGGTTTTTAATAGTATCACACGAGTCTTTTAATACCTAGTTATGTCAGTTTCATACACTATTTTATCTAAACTCATACAATTTTAAATAAAATACCAAAGTCAAAATATTCGTAACATTGTCGTTGTTTTTCTTGATTTCTCTGGTAAAAGATTGTTCGTCATTTACGTTGCTGCATTCAGAAATTCAGGCGGGGTCATATTCTCCTCAGTTCAGTATCACTGCTGTAGTCAGATATTTTTGCCCAGAATAAAAGTTTCGACTTACAAAAACATAATAATAACGTAAACAATAACAATAAATTTACAAGTAACGATGACCAAATCCAGTAGGACGTGGCGCGCGGCCGCGCGCCTACACAGATAATAAAATATAGTCTGGCGAAAACATTATAATCGGAACTAATTTTCTATCCTTGTCAGGATTCCGTCAATCTCTGTTTTATCATACAAAAAATATGCCCGTAAACACTTAAATATAATTAAAAGCAATATGACAATCCAAAGTTCTGCCAAAAACGCGATTTTAAACGATAAAAATTTTCAATGTATGACAAGTGGCGCCACCCTGAATTTTGTGTACTCATTGGTGCCAAACTGTACGACTGCTAAAAAAAAGGTTTGAAAACTCCTTGGTTGGGTCGAAGTGGCATTAAAAACTCCTTAGTTGGGCTGAAGTGTGCGGTTATGGAAAAAAAATTAAATTAACGCATTGTTTTGTTCAGCAAACTGTATCGTAATGAAACTTTTTAAATTTATTACAGGTGCATGTGCGTAAAGTATGTCATTATGACATTACTTTCGAGTTCATAATTCGAATTTTACGATACGAGTGTAGATAAAACAATTAAAACTTAACTTAATTTTAAAGGTGGGCACTGACGATGTATCCATTCTGACGTCGTTTTAATGACGACTTCCAAAAAAACTTGACTTGTTCTAAAAATAACATACGTTTTCAACATTCACGGATAGATTTTGGAATGCGGCCACGCCATTCGCATGGTTGGAAGCATCATCAGTGGCCACCTTAAGAGGTTATTCACCTCCCGACACACTAGCGTCACAGGTAGCGTCGAGAGCGTCGCACGTTCGTGAATGAATCTAGCGCTATGAATCGATTAGAGTAACCATGATACGATGTTTTCCTTCACCGTTAAAGCAAGTGATAATCAAATTCTTATCCGCACATAAATTCGAAGAGTCAGAGATGTGGGCCGGGATTGAATTCAGACTCTCTTGCATATAAGTCAAGCGTTCAATGTCTAGGCTATCACTACTACATCGATAATACTTCATAACCAGCCCATTACCACACCCCGGCCACTCAATACAATATGAATGCTAGCACCGCCTACATACGCAAGCTTACGTCTTATACAAACACGCACACACGTGAATGAATAGGGTTGCTTGCCGCTCGAAATGCCGACTGCGTTCCAAACGCTTCTCAGTAGTTCTCAGAGATGGCATTAGCTTGTGTAGCGAAAGTTACTCTTGCGCACGAACGCAGTGACTTTGTACGGGCGGCGAAGAAAATAATTTAGTATTTTTAATTAGCTGCAGTAAATTGATAGTTTTATTTATTGTAAATTGTTATTTAAAAAGCTCGTACTACTGAATCACATTACTGAAGCTTATTAAAATACTATCAATTATATATATTGGAAAATAAAAAAAACAGTTAATTAATCAAAAAAATGTATTATATTATTATTGCCATAGAAATTATACATTATAATAAAACATGTTTAACCGGATTACATCGCGTAAATTGCAACGGTAGTATCTGACGATGTAATCCAGTAAAATTTATTTTATTATAATGTGTAGTGATCGCGAAAACCTAATAAATTATTGATACCTATCGAATTATCTAATTTAATAAAATACAATAAATAGGTACTCAAAGGAATCTGCTTTCAAGCATTACAAGCAAATTATTTTTTCCTTTTTGTCATAACTGGCAAAGTACAAAAAAAATCGTTTCATTGTAAAATTAAATGCTCGCTGTTCTGTAGTTCTACCTATAAAGGTTTTATTGTGGCTTTCCTTATTTCATCCTTTGGAAATCGAAAAATTCTTCTGTTTTCTTGTCTAGATGTAGACACACATCCGTGTAAAGCACAATACACTACCAGTTTCAATTAAAATACAACTACAAACACCAAAAAATATATTGCGTAACGCACTCGACTGGCGATTGACATCCATTGAATATTGCAGTCCAATTTGCCGCCAAACTACGGGCACGTGCGGGGCGCGGGTGAGGAACTTAAATTGGCGGGGGGCGGTGAGTGGCCGTTCTGTACGTTAGTACTATTAGATATTCTGTGCCATAACTGTCCTACTGCTGGGCACGGGCCTCTTCTCAGTACGAGAAGGCTAAGGCCTTAGTCCACCACGCTGGCCTACTGCGGGTTGGCGGACTACACATACCATTGAGAACTGTATGTAGCACTCTCAGGTGTGCAGGTTTCCTCGCGATGTTTTCCTTCACCGTTAAAGCAAGTGATAATCAAATTCTTATCTGCACATGAATTCGAAAAGTCTGAGATGTGGGCCGGGATTGAATTCAGCCCCTTTTGCATATAAGTCAAGCGTTCAATCTCTAGGCTATCACCACACCTCGGACACAACATACAATATAAATGCTAGCACCAACTACATACACAAGATTACGTCTGTATACGAACGCGCGCACACGTGTAGGTTTGGGATGCTCGCCGCTTGTAATGCTGACTGGGTTCCAAGCGCTTCTCAGTAGTTCTCAGAGATGGCTTGCTTGTATAGCGACTGGCGATTGACATCCATTGCAATCTTGTAGCCCAATAGCCGGCAAACCGCGGGTGGGTGCGGGGCGTGGGTGAGGAATCTTAAATTGGCGGGGGGCAGTGAGTGACCGTTCTGTACGTTAGTACTATTTGGTATTCTGTGCTATCACTACTACATCGATAATACTTGAATGTGTATAATTACCTATACTTTTGGTTTAGGGTCGCTTGAACGAGCTGCTGTGTGCGGTGCGAATGCAGCGCAGCGCGAGCACAGGCGCGCCGCATGAACGCTATCAACTTGATCCTGGTAAGATGGATTACATTTTTCTTTATATTTTCTCATATTTTCTTCTGCTACTGGCTGTGTGCAAGATTGCGGTGAGAACAGTCAAATCGATCGCAGCGCACGCTGTGGCAGAAATGAGAAACATATCAGGGCTGTGTTTTGTATTTCCACGCTTAATTCGCTGTCTTTTCGATGTTTATGAGCTAAAGAAGGAAATGGATCACAAGAATGATTGTGTTGTGAACTGCACAAATAATGAGAAGAATATTTTATGTACCAGGCCCCTCAGAAAGTATTGCGAAAAAAAGTTTTTATATATGGGAGACTGGCCAGTTATAATGTTTTTCGAAAATATGATTATTTATAAGTAAAAATAAGTAAGTTCCAATTTCAAAATTTCCCTCCACATTTTTTGCGAGTTAATTCAAAGTATTGTGTCTCACTGAAATATGGATCTGCGCCGGGAACATTTTAGAGCTATGATTTTATACGATTTCAAGTGTCGCCTGAAACCGGATGAATCGTACGATAGACTTCAAATGGCATTCATGGATGAAGGCCCTTCCAAGGCAACCGTGTATCGTTGGTATAACGAATTCAAGCGCGGTCGACCAACTTTGGGGGATGACGAAAGAAGCGGTCGCCCTTTGACGGCTGTTACCGAAGAAAACGTGCTAGCAGTGAAAAATTTAATCCAAGACAATAGGCGAATTACATATCAGGAGATTCAACACATATTGAAGATTGGATCGGGAAGCGTTCACGAGATTCTACACAGCCATCTTCGCGTGAGGAGGATAGTATCACGCTGGGTGCCGCACAACCTCACCGATGCTCAGAAGCAGGCCCGGGTGGAATGGTGCCGTGATATGCTTAACAAATTTGAAGCAGGCTCGTCTCGGCGTGTTTACGACATCGTTACAGGTGATGAGTCCTGGATTTATCAATACGACCCAGAAACCAAGCGCCAGTCGACTGTTTGGGTGTTTCAAAATGAGCCAACGCCTACCAAAGTGAAGCGATCTAGAAGCGGGGGTAAGATTTTGATCGCTAGCTTTTTTAATTTGACTGGCCACTTGGTATCAATTCCCTTACGGGATCAAAGAAGCATTAATGCCGAATGGTATACTACCAAATGTTTGCCAGAAGTTTTCTCTGTTATAAGCAACAAGCGACCAAACACAGGGCTCCGCGGGCTACTGCTCCACCACGACAATGCACCTGCGCACACCGCACTCAAAACGAGGGACTTCCTGGACAGCACGCCAGTCAAACTCCTGGGTCACCCTCCTTACAGCCCTGATCTAGCACCGTGTGACTTCTTTTTATTCCCAAAAATAAAAAATCAGCTCAAAGGGATACAATTTTCGTCGCCGGAAGATGCGCTGGCTGCGTTCGAGCAGGCTGTAAACGAGGTGTCTGCGGCGGACTGGAAAAAGTGTTTTGAAAACTGGTTTAGGCGCATGAATCTTTGTATAGAGGCTGGTGGAAAGTACTTTGAAAAGATTTGATAAAAATATATGTACGTATAGAACAATTTTTTTTAGTTTCGCAAAACTTTCTGAGTGTCCCACGTATATTTTACAAGTTTCCTTGGAATTGGAGCAAATAAAGAAATGGGTGCTTTAAAAGAATAAAGCAAGTTACCGATCCATATAATTATTAGAATTTCACTGATTAGTTACAATAATTTAAAATAATAATTTTAAAACAAACTTACTGGAAATTAATAGTAAAGGCACAATTTGGAGTACTTACATTTATGTGCCCGGTCAATGGCAATAGGCTCGCCCCCTATTACATGGGACTACAACATAACTGGCGAAATGTGGGTGTACTATTACACCTCTGCCTACCCCTTCGGGGAAATACAGGCGTGATGTTATGTTATGTACATTTATGAATGTTTTGTAGAGTGTCAATGTCACTGAAGACACCCAATAATATTATTTTTTGCCTCATATTAAATAACTTTGGGCGTTAATTTTTACTTTTAGGGTTCCGTACCCGAAGTGTGCCAAACGGGACCCTATTACTCTCGCTACGCTGTCCGTCCGTCTGTCTGTCTGTCTGTCACAGGGCTGTATCTTTTGAACGCTAAGAGGTAACCGGTTGAAATTTTCTCAGAAATTGTGTTGTTATGAGGTGTATCACGACAAATACTAAAAACAAAAAAAGTCCAAAACCAAAGGGGGTACAACAAACTTCAAAAAACATCAATTTTTTTCAACGTTTTTGTTCCTGCTCTATCTTCAAAACGGTAATATATACCAGCGTCAAACTTGGTCAGATTATAGTGCATATTATGTAGTTTAGCAACAAATAATAAAAATAAGACAAACATAGACATATGTGGTGGAACCTGCGTAAGAAAGACATGCAAAAATTCACATTTCGCGCACTGTGCGTTGATGTCTTTTGATAAACTCTCGTAAATTAAATCAGTTTTTATGGGGTATCAGGTCGTTGAGAGGTACGGAACCCTTACTGCGCGAGTCCGACTCGCACTTGGCCGGTTTTTTAAACTTTTCTCACACGTTCTGCTAAAACTAATTTTCTTCCTTTTGTCACAGCTTCAGGTTGGAAAGATATATTATGTAAATTATGTTTTATGCTTTCGAATCCTGTTCTTATTTCACAAATATCATGTATCAATATCAGCTTATCTTTTACAAATATTATTTATTGCACTTTAATATCGTCAATGTTACACATTTTTCTAAATTTTTAACTCGATTAAGTAGATATTATCAAAACATGGCTTAGTAACTAATTGTTAAAATAATTCATGGGTCCTGAAAAGTCTTGACATTATCATCTACAACATACTTTGAACCAGACACATCATTGAGAGATAGATAATCCTTTAATTGTTGAAACAAAAAAACACCCTCAGTTTAACTTGTAGGGAACTTTACCCTTTTTTTTAGTTTTTCATAACTTTATACGCGTCATAAGAATGTATAACCATGCCAAGTTTCAAGCCCATATCACTCACAGTAGTCACAGTATTCGAGTAAAATGGCTGTAACAGGCAGTAGGATAGGACCGATGACATCGACATGGCAAAACTATAAAGGGTTCCTTGTTTGACTACTGAACCCTAATAAGGGTAAATTAATGTCAACCTATAATTCGAGTCAAATTTATCATTAAATTCATCATTCAATTTTAATTTTAATTTCTTTTTTAATTTTTTTAAATTAAATTTTTAAAAGTCATTTACTGAATAATAACATTTATTTAACAGAAATTGAAATAAATTGCTTGGAAACATTCTGTCAATTTGTTATAAATATGTATTGCCATACAAAACACGTTCTTACTGTATTCTTTGCTTTGGTATACACAGTTTATGTAATTAGTCTAGTAACAACATCATTGTGTTTTCCGAACAATTGTGAACAAAGATGCATATTAAATTTCATGTATGCGTATTGGATATGTGCACGACAGGGGCGCTGCCTAGCGGCCGCAATAAATAACATATTTTCGGGAACCGTGAAATCCGTGAATTATTTTAATATTTAGTTATTCAGCCTTGTTTTGATAATATCTACTAAAATAAAAATAAAAACTGAAAGAAATGTGTAACATTGACGATATTATAGTGCAATTAATAATATTTGTAAAAGGTACGCGGATATTTGTGAAATAAGAATAGGATTTGAAAGCATAAAACATAATTTACATAATATATCGTTCCAACCTGAAGCTGTGACAAAAGGAAGAAAATTAGTTTTAGCCGAACATGTGAGAAAAATTAAAAAAGTAACAATTAACAGCCAAAGTTATTTAATATGAGCCAAAAAATAATATTATTGGGTGTCTGCAGTGACACTGACACTCTACAAAACACCCATAAATGTAAAATTGAGCGTTAATTATTAATGTCCAGTAAAGTTACTTTGTTTTAAAATTATTATTTTTAATTATTATAACTACTCAGTGAAATCGTAATAGTTATATGTAACAGTAACTTGCATTTTCTTTTTTAAAGCAGTTTAGTACCCATTTTTTATTTGCTCCAATTCCAAGGAAACATGTAAAATTTACATAAACTATTCTTCTCATTATTTGTGCAGTTCACAACACAACAAGTCTTATGACCCATTTCCTTCTTTAGCTCAAAAACATCGAAAAGACAGCGAATTTAGCGTGGAAATACAAAACACAGGCCTGATATGTTTCGCATTTCTGCCACAGGGATGCTGCGATCGATTTGACTGTCCCCACCGCCATCTTGCACATCGCCAATAGTAGGAGGCAAATAACTTGACCAAAGATGGTGCCTGGTAACAATGTTACTGTAATGACATAAAGGTTAGAATCGTTTAAAAGAATGACTACGCGCATGCTCAAGTTATTTGCCTATAACTAACTATACAGTGCTGAAGCGGCAATATTTTTAAATAAAAACCCCGTCGCAAACAGAAGGGTATTATGTGTTTAACGTGTGTATCTGTGTGTCTGTTTGTGAAATCGTAGCTCCCAAGTAGATGCACCGACTTTGATTTTGTTTTTTTGTTTGAAACTTGACTTGGTCGAGAGTGTTTTTAGCTATGATTCAAGAAAACATGTTCAGGTATGTGAAGATCATCAGCTTTTTTCTAGTTGATGAAGGGATGTGAGCAACTTCCACAGGTCTGATCGATTCTAAATTTGGTATAATCTGGAATCTGCAGGATACCTAATTCCTCAACAACTCCAGCAGAGGTATCGTGTTTGGGCTCATTGGAATGGTTTCAATTTATAGGTATAGGTATAGATAGATGGTGATCAGGGTCTGATGATGGGGCAGAAAAGGTAAATGAGGCTAAATTCTATCATCATCATAAATTTCAACGTCGACCGCACCATCGCTTAACATAGGGAGAGGTGGCGGTCAAACGCAAGTCCAACAAACTTTGAATAAAAACAAAAACAAATCGTGTGGGAATCCAAGGTTTCCAAGCTACTTTCACTCGTTCAATCGATATGAAATTTGGTATACGATGTAGTATCGGTTGTGGCGAATTAGGGTATGAATGTGTAAAGAGAATGACAGTATGAATGAGTGAAAGGGTGGTGAGGTGTTTAAAAAAAAATTGACATGTATATTTCGCGAAAAAGGGGAATACAAATATCTAATTGGTGCGCTCCGCATAAATACCTCTATATAATTAACGCAGACCAGAAAACCTCTAGACGCCTATTAGCCAGATACCCCTGGTAACTAAGCATATGCAGTAGCACTACATATCATACGGTCCGCCGCCAATCGGGACGTCACTCCGTCAGCGAGTGGTACCAATCATACCACCGATTTTTTGAGCCGACCAATCATAACACGCCGTCCGCCCCCTGTCTGTACCCCGCCAACATTTTATGACTGTGTTCTCATGCAAAAATTTGATTATGCGGCTCTTGAGGCTCTGGTCTGTGATAATTAACAAACTGATACTTCATTAATTAACCTTTATTCGTGTATCAGGTGCACAAGAAGACGTGAAGCAGTTTCTGTCGATGCAGCAGAAAGGCATGGCTCACTTGTTGGATACCGCCCGTAAGGACCTCGCCGCTCTCAGCACCATCGCGGAGGGCATGTCTCGGCTTGTCAGGGCTTAGTAAGGACATACAGACACATTTTTGTATTTCATATTGTTAAGTATTTTTTTCCATTATGTAATAATAAGTTAGACATCAATTAATCGGTCATTTTTCTAACAGCACCCCAAAAAGATATGAAAAATCTTTACAATTTTTACTTGTATAAAAATATAAAATGTATTTTTCTAAAATGGATTATTCAGAGAAACAATTTTCTACCCACTAATTTCGATTGCATCAATTGTATATGCGAATGTGTTGAATAAAGTTGATTCAAGTTATTTTTTGTCTTTATTATTCACTAACCTAAATCTTACCTTATCTCTCGATTCAAAGTCACCAGATTTTTCCGGTTTACAAAATATTCCATAGTTTATTCGTTCTGTTGTGCTGATAGATATTTATATACTTATAAGTTGTTTTATTTTGAACGTATGAGTTTTATTTTGTCATCAGATAAGGAAGTAATCCGCCTGCATGTCTTGTCACGTACAATGTTTGCACTGTGATAAAGATGTGCTGAATATGATGAACAATACCAATCACATGCTAATATTTATTTTACACTTTGTACATTTGTAGAAACGAAAACTGCTTATCGCAAATAATTAAAATCGGTTATAAATTTAAAAATATGTTTATTTATCAATAAATATTAACTCTTAGTACTTAAATCTAAAGGTAAGTCTGTGCGTCTGACTAGTTCTTCAATAGAGTTGTATTCACGTCTCTTTGCGCATATAAGGTTCAAAGGCATTTCCTCGTCTATTGAATTGTATATCTGGGGGCTTTCGTCCATCTTCTTAATTGAAATTTCTTCCAGTCGAGGTTGATCCTCATATGTAAATACTTTGTCATTAATACTTGATCTCAATGTCGGGTAGCCAAGGGTGCTGGAGTAATAGTTTCTGTACGCATGCTCATACATTTGCGTATACTCCATGTAAGACATTTCATTTGTCGGTATTCTTACTGGGTAGATAGTTTCGTGGGGCCTTATGTAGGTAACCTGATCAACCATAGGTGCATATGACATAGTTGTTGGGACGGAGCTGTCTGATAGCCTGGGTACGTATGTGGGTAATGTTGGTGATAGAGAGCTGACTGGCGGGTTGTACGCTCTGCTTGCGTGTATCGGTGATGTGGGCTCTGTCACTGTGTACGATGAGCTATTTTCTTTTGTAGGTGAAAACGTATCTGGGCTGTGAACTTCGTCTGATGATTCTCGCCTTGCGATCTGCTCTGTGGTGTAATGCTTGTAGGTTTTGACGTGTTTCCTCAAACTGGACGGATCGGTGTAGCGCTTGTTGCAGCCGAGGACTTTGCAGCAGTAGGGTTTCTCAACCGCGTGTGTTCGTGTGTGCTTGAATCTGTCGCTTGAGTTTGAATATGCTTTTCCGCAACCCTGGAGAAGAAAAAAAAAACAAAATTAGATACTGGTAAGTGGTAGATCTCTAAAAGTTTTTTAAAATTATTTTGCTTTTCTATAACATTTTAAAGCAACTAAACATGTATTTACCTCATATGGACAAACATATGGCTTCTCTCCAGAATGTGATCTAAGATGAATTTTCAGGTTTTCAGCTCTGGAGAAACTCTTGTTGCACTGATTGCAGGTGTGTGGACGTTCATTCGTGTGTGTTCGTACGTGCACTAGCATTTTGTATCTGTTGACAATGAAAAAAAAAACATGAGAACAAAGATACGAAAAAGTTTCAGTCTAAAAGTTTTTATTAATTTCCTATTTTCTATTTTTATAATATTTAATCTGAGACTAACCGTGCATTGAAGCCTCTTTGTGGTCTCGCGCATCCCTTCCAGCCGCAATAGAAGAGTCCATCTCTATGTGCGAGTGCATGCGTGCGCGCTACATGCGCTGAGAGACGCGCAACGCTTGGGAAGTGCGCGCCGCATCCCCGCCACATGCAGACACCCTCGGCATTTTCAACTGTATCACTCGAATTTCGCTCAGGGGAAGACCCGCCGGACGAATCATCATCTTCCAACTGTAAAAAACGAAAATAAACAATTGACTTCTACTGAAGAATCACTTATTCTAAATCGGTTACTGTTGTTGTCAAAACACCCTGGTTTTTTTCAGTTTGTAAATTTTGCGGATATTTTCAATAACAAATAGCGAACCTGCGGTGGGTGAGGCGGCAGAGCCACAGATCTCGCGAAATAAGGGGCGAATCTCTCTGCAGGCATCCAACGTGACACTCTGCACCCATCCCGGGGTAAATCCGATCTCCAAGCCGGAAACACTAACATCGTTACACTTGGTCACTAATAAAATATTACAAATAAAAACTGGTTGTGGTCACCGCGCGGTCGCTACGGATAATGATGGCAGGCGCTCGCGTCGCCTACTTATAAAACGTCTACGAGTGACAACGCGCTGATAAGAGTACGAGTCCCCCGCGAACATGATACCTCCATACATTTTTCGTGATTTTCGCTTCAGAGTAGGTAGATAGTAGTTGATTTTTCTTTTTCTTTCATATTTTGGATTGTTTGAAACTTTTTGTTTTTCATATTTTGGTGCAGTAAGGGTTAGTTTCGCGTGGCTGGGTTGTATGATAGCACTCACGTAGCTTTGTGTGTATGTATAGGAGCGTTATCAGAAGCCGCCTGCCGCGGCTGCTGTCCAGTTATTACCGGTCCGATAGGCCGCGGTTCAATAGGTGACTGATATCGCGTGTCGGTGTGAAGCGACCTCTTACTGGTTCTTATTACGAACTCATTACTAATCGCCTTCAGGACAGTAGTTTCAAGAACATAGCGTTTATGTGTTGTAGTGGATATCACGTATTCGTACGCGGAAACTACATCTCGGAAGGGAAAGTGTTTTGTGAGGATTTAGTTCAAATAGTTAGATAAGGTTCTGCTGTTTTACTATTATAAATTCTGAGTTTGTTCTGTTTTTGTATTTAATGTAACAAATCTTAACAAATGATAAGTTCTTTGCAAAATAGTGGTTTGAAGTGGATATAGTCTCAAGACTCAAGTACGGTTACCTATACGTAATGCAGTAGTTATTTACGTAATGAAGGACCCGATGTTATTCAACAATTTCAGTGGACTTTTTTATATCTTTGCACGTAGTCATAACAACAGAAAATTGAAATATACCTAACGATTGGTTGGCCGGCCCGTGACTCTTGCGTGTTCTACACAAGAGTCGCGTATTTATTTGGATTTAAAATAAAATCTAATATACGTTTCATTGGTGTGCTATACAAGTTTGATAGTCGCAAGCGCACCTTCCGAGTGGGACGTTCTGGGTTATATACCCAATTCGAACAGTTTCTCGATGAGTTTTTTTTTTACAGGCAGCTTACCGTTCTTCGGGCATTGTAGGGGTTTGATTCTACTCTAAAATATTAACAAAACGCAATCGAACCACGACTCCTGGAAATTTACGTTTTTCAGCCAAAGATCGATCGAGTGTTGTGGCGCAACTTGGGAGAGGCCTATGTCCAGCATTGGACTGCGATAGGCTGAGTTGATAATCAAAGATCGATCGGATTTGTTCTAGAAAATAGGTAAGTAGAGTGAGGTAGAATGATTTTCTGAGTGTTTAGCGAATGTCGGCCAAATCCAAAACAATCGAATGTTAATCGAAACGAGAGAGGCGGAATATTAGATATTAGTGAGTAGGTAGGCCCCCAGATGTGTGGGAAGCGTTAGCATCCCTTTATAGTCTGCGTTTATGGATGTGATGGGTCACGCAATAGGGTAATAGGTCGCGTTCAAACATAAATATAGGTGACATATGTCATTAAAAGTTATCAAAGTTGTAACTATACAACCAATAGATAATTTAGTTCAAAGGTATACTATGCTGAACATTGTACTTTGTAACCTGGGGCTTCAATCAATCTTTAATTACCTATACGAGATTATCACATAGATAAATCGAATTATTTTTTATATGTATGCGAGTCACAATTTCTAGGTATAATAAATTAATACCACGAGCATTGTTCACGGTAACTTAGTTCAAAGCACTGGCGTACTGAGCCAGAAGTCGCAGGTTTTTTCTTTCCACAATTTTAATCGTTAGATTTCGCATCGCATGCGTAAATGCGTTAAAAATAATAATAAATGAAAGTTTATTGTTTTTCCATTTCTATAAGTTAGATACAGTCGACCGCACGTCAATGGTAATATTGTGTTGCTAGCGAGGTGGTAATAGCCTAGACTTTGACAAAATCTTTATTTGAAAGCAGTAAGGTTTTTATTGTCTGCTCTGCCTCGTTGGTCTAGTGGTCGCAAGCGCGACTGCTGAGCGTGGGGTCCTGGGTTCGATTCCTGGGTTGGGCAAATTGTCATTGGGTTTTTTCATTAGGAAATTCTCAGTAGCAGCCTGGAGTCTGGATTTGTGCCCGGTTAGTGGCAATAGGCTCGCCCTCTATTACATACGTGGGACACTCAGAAAGTTTTGCGAAACTAAAAAAAATTGTTCTATACGTACATATATTTTTATCAAATCTTTTCAAAGTACTTTCCACCAGCCTCTATACAAAGATTCATGCGCCTAAACCAGTTTTCAAAACACTTTTTCCAGTCCGCCGCAGACACCTCGTTTACAGCCTGCTCGAACGCAGCCAGCGCATCTTCCGGCGACGAAAATTGTATCCCTTTGAGCTGATTTTTTATTTTTGGGAATAAAAAGAAGTCACACGGTGCTAGATCAGGGCTGTAAGGAGGGTGACCCAGGAGTTTGACTGGCGTGCTGTCCAGGAAGTCCCTCGTTTTGAGTGCGGTGTGCGCAGGTGCATTGTCGTGGTGGAGCAGTAGCCCGCGGAGCCCTGTGTTTGGTCGCTTGTTGCTTATAACAGAGAAAACTTCTGGCAAACATTTGGTAGTATACCATTCGGCATTAATGCTTCTTTGATCCCGTAAGGGAATTGATACCAAGTGGCCAGTCAAATTAAAAAAGCTAGCGATCAAAATCTTACCCCCGCTTCTAGATCGCTTCACTTTGGTAGGCGTTGGCTCATTTTGAAACACCCAAACAGTCGACTGGCGCTTGGTTTCTGGGTCGTATTGATAAATCCAGGACTCATCACCTGTAACGATGTCGTAAACACGCCGAGACGAGCCTGCTTCAAATTTGTTAAGCATATCACGGCACCATTCCACCCGGGCCTGCTTCTGAGCATCGGTGAGGTTGTGCGGCACCCAGCGTGATACTATCCTCCTCACGCGAAGATGGCTGTGTAGAATCTCGTGAACGCTTCCCGATCCAATCTTCAATATGTGTTGAATCTCCTGATATGTAATTCGCCTATTGTCTTGGATTAAATTTTTCACTGCTAGCACGTTTTCTTCGGTAACAGCCGTCAAAGGGCGACCGCTTCTTTCGTCATCCCCCAAAGTTGGTCGACCGCGCTTGAATTCGTTATACCAACGATACACGGTTGCCTTGGAAGGGCCTTCATCCATGAATGCCATTTGAAGTCTATCGTACGATTCATCCGGTTTCAGGCGACACTTGAAATCGTATAAAATCATAGCTCTAAAATGTTCCCGGCGCAGATCCATATTTCAGTGAGACACAATACTTTGAATTAACTCGCAAAAAATGTGGAGGGAAATTTTGAAATTGGAACTTACTTATTTTTACTTATAAATAATCATATTTTCGAAAAACATTATAACTGGCCAGTCTCCCATATATAAAAACTTTTTTTCGCAATACTTTCTGAGGGGCCTGGTAACATAACATCACGCCTGTATTTCCCCGAAGGGGTAGGCAGAGGTGTAATAGTACACCCACATTTCGCCAGCTATGTTATAGTCCCATGTCCTCTATTACATGGGACTTATAATATAACTGGCGAAATGTGGGTGTACTATACACCTCTGCATACCCCTTCGGGGAAATACAGGCGTGATGTTATGTTAAGGTTTTCGTAATTCAAGTGTTACCATTGACATGCGGTCGACTGTGCGGTACAGTCGACCGCACATCATTGGTAACACTCTGTACAGGTACAGTCTGTACCTTCTGTCACTGCCTACTGTCAATATTGATAAAGATCATTGCGATACTTTTTACCTGTTTTTACGTTTAGATTTTTGATTAGTGGCCTTTGAAATATTGATTCCATTTCCCATTTATGAATGTTACGACGACATGAGTTACATAATGATAATAGCTCATGCATGCCGTGGGGAAAAGATTAGCCAGTCAGCAGGTTGGTAGTAAGGCTGACTGCCCAGGGTGCGCCGGACGATCAATCAAATATCGACACTCGCGGAGGCTCTAATAACGTTACATTGGAAACCGATCTTACATGGCCATGGGGAGTTCAAGTGACTACAAAAGCCTTATTTTCTAATGAGAAAATTATGTAAAGTTATAGATTATTATTATAGTAGTCAGCTACTTGTAATAATTAGGTAGAATAATGTAAAACTGTATTTGTAGCTATAGCATTATTCTACGACGTATACTCTACCTTTAACATTATTCTCGCTAGTGTGCTAGTGTGACTCTATAGCGTCAGCAACATCAGTCGATGATTATTTAGTTTTTTTAAGTTAATAACCCAATTATTATTTTAAATATATCATAAAATAAGTCATTTAAGTATTCTCTACACTACAAAAAAAATGTAGTAAGTTTTCATTCCAAATCACTTTTGAAAGAATCATGGCGAGATCCATACAGTAATTTGTACAAAAATGAGGATTCTTAGAAAAGTTGGAATAGTTTTACTATTGATCCTTCTCTAAAGAATATCTTTTGGCAGCAAAAATATTTTTTGGACCCCAGAATAAAATAAAATATTTCTACGAAAATTATTTGAAAATGAGCTAATTTCTGAAGCTACGACGCTTTCAGAAATTAGCTCAATTTAAAATAATTTCAAAATTTCAGCAAGCTTGATAGCTTGAAATTGACATTTATTCACGTTGAGAAATTAATTCAATGATAACAATGAATTGATATATTTTTATATTGCAAAAGTTGATCTTTAGTGATTAACAAAGAGATTAAATATTATAAGTATATTAATGTCTTTGGTGATCAAGAATCAATGGTAAGAATTCTAACTATTTTTTAAATCTTTACTTTTTCGTTCTTTCTTTATGATCCTTTGGACAGTATTAACTCACTTTCGTTGCTGACCGTACGAAGCTACCTTATGTAAATATCGCAGTACATAAGTACTCGCAAAACATTTGTATATTGCACGACGTGTATTGCGCCTAAAAGTAATTTCCGATTATAGTCCGCCAGACAGATCTATCTAGTGTGTCTGATAAGAGTACAATATCAGCTAGGCCATCGGAAAATTTGATGTAGGTTTGTACTGCCGTGACATGGCGTATCGTGCTGGGTGCCCGCGCTGCCGGCTGCAGCGTGCCCGCCTAATCTAATCACGTGAGACTGGCGGACTTGCGAACCTGATCATCGAGTACGTACCTAAATTACCTGACACCGGATCGTTGGGTGGAACTTGCGTGCAATTTTCTGCTTATTTCTTACATCGTGATTGAGTAACAAACATCTTCACAATCTTTCACATATTTTATAATATTAGTAGGGAAGTGGGATAACCAAAGACATTACAATTTCTTTGCCTATAACCTTAGATAATCCCTTTCTATTGGTGAAAACCATGGAACTATAGTTTTTTTATTCCGTGGTGAAAACCGTATGAAAATCCGTACAGTAGTTTCTGAGATTAGCCCGAACCGAACAAACACGAACTCGGCGCGGCGGCGGGGGACTTTAATTTACTTATAATATAGGTTGCTTGGGGGAGGCCTATGTCCAGCAGTGGACGTCTTTCGGCTGAAATGATGATGATGATGATGATAGGTATAGTTATATTGTGCTTTTCATGTTTGGGGGGATATGCCATAATCGCCACGCTTGGCAGGCGGTTTGGCGATCGCAGTTGGTTGGTTAAATACCTACTCAGAGGACGCTGCTGCCCATCCTCTGGTGACCTCTGCCCATCGCGGGAATCCGCTGGATGCGGAAAGCGCAGGACCGGTCGTTGTGGCGATGCTTGGAGGAGCCCTATGTCCAGCAGTGGACGTCTTTCGGCTGAAATGATGATGATGATGTAGTTATAAAGTGACCATACCTCCCGTTTTGAACGGGACTGTCCATTTTCTCGGTCACCTGTCCATTTTCTCGGTCACCTGTCCCGTTGTCCCCAAAAAAAGCTCCGGGACGCAAAATAGTCCCGTTTTCCGAAACCGCGCGAAAATTTCAAATTATGGAGCTCGTCAGACACGACCGGTGCGAGACCGTGTCGTTGACGATCGGTGATTCCGTTGATTTTGAAGAATTTTATTCTTATTTAAAATCATCTCCAACTTTATAATAATATTTTTCTTAGGTTTTCGCGATCACTACACATTATAATAAACCAAGTTTAACTGGATTATAACGCGTATATTATTTAGATTGGTTTCCTGACGTTTGGAAAGCTTTAAGCTTTTTTATTAAAGCAAATTTGTTCCCCTGAGAAATATAAATACATGTAATAAAAAAAATATGTTGCTAATAATTTAATAATTACTGTCACGAGGAACTATGCTTTACTATTTTTATTAAGCCGGTGAACCAGTGATTGATTTGATTTTTCACAATTTGTTACAATAAAAATAATTATAATTTGGTAATCTTAATATAATAACATTAATTGTATTAAGCTCTCTCTCTCTTATTACTGAATATATTATGATTAAGTTACACTTTTTTTAAATAAAGAAAATTAAAAAGTTGTGTGTATTTTCAATGTTAACTTGCTAATTGACGTGGTATATAAAAATGTCCCGTTTTGTGTTACAAAAAAAATGGTCAGTTTACTTCTGACAACCCCTAAAAAATAAAGGTAATAACGGTAATAATGATAAAAACTCACAAATCATCTAAATAAATTAATTTTCCGGAAATTTTCTTGTAGTGTAGTGCCTAATCTTTGGTTAAAACAGGTACCTACATTTTGTTATCCGAAGGTTGAGGATACCTTCCGACAACAAGCAACGTGACAAAGCACCTAATTCTCCGTTAACTAACTCCGAGAGCAAATATACTGAAAAACTGTGCGTCATTGAATACTTGTTCAAACGAGTGATAATGTTATCAGTGGTACCGTGTGATTGTGTGTGTGTGCTCAATACGTATTTACACGTTGGTGCTGAGCGCGTGTGAGCGCATTGGGTCGGCCCCCTGCGGACGGCGCGCGGCGCGTGCGCCGGTTTCAGCCGGTTCGCTTATCACCGCGGTCGTCTTCAACGCCCAGTCCCAGTACTTCGTTTATGAAAGACTTGAAAAAATATGCTGCGATACTTGCATTGTATGCATTGCGCACTAGATCAAAGCTATATTTAAATCGTCATAATGATTTATGTACTCTATTTCCATTGTAAATGAGGAAATTACCTAAGTGTTTCATGGGGGACAGACACGGATCAATGGAGACAGAGGGTACAGATTGTTATTTGTTTTATTATCAGCGTAAACATATTAGGACTGATCATGTGTGCCGTTCATTTTATTTGTGATTTAAAGATTATACAAGCATTCGAGGTCATTGTATTTGAAATATTATTTACAACAGATATCTAGGTATAAGAAGGTATTATGATTTCAGACCGCTGAAATTGTAGCGTAGGTATTCTTGAAGGGGCAAATGTTGCGCACGTCCGTATTTTCCATGGCTATTTAATATTAATAATTATGTATATTCTAATTTTTAAACAACATTTTAATCATAATCGTAGGTATTTCGTAATCAGGAGTACCTATCACGTTTTCTACGCGTAATTTTAAGTCATCATCAATAAAATTGTGCAATATTTTTAGTAGCCTATACTTATACAACGTGTATCAGAAATGCCGAAATGCGTGGATGGTCATATTTGGAGATTTTGGAGAGCTCAATCAGAGCATACAGAAAAAATTATACTTTTATTTGTGTATTTATTATTGTTATTCATTTCATTTGAGACTTGCTCGTACTCTTAATTACATGTTATTATGAATCACATTTTGTTCTTATGATAAAATAATTTGAAACTTCTTTGTATTGAAAGTAACTAAAATAATCAAAATCAGCCATATAATTATAAAATATTTTTGGGACATTTTTACACATCACCATCTAGTCCCAAACCAAGCAGAGCTTGTGGTATAGGTACTAGACAATGGATATAATACTGCGTTGCCGACCTTTTAAAAAGACGTATGCTCGTTTCTTGAAGGCTCCCTTGTCGAATTGTTTCGGGAAAACCGCTGACGAGAGTTGGTTCCACAGTTTTGCTGTACGAGGCAAAAAATGACGTGTTGTTGACGTTAGTAGTTGATCGCCAATCATCAAGATGGTGAGGATGGAATTTAGATTTATGGCGAGTGGTACGATGGTGGAAGTCAGCGGCTGGTATAAGGTCGAACAATTTCTCAGAGCATTCCCCATTGTAAATGCGATAGAGTATACATACAGATGCAACGTCTCTACGCAAGGCTAGAGGGTCAAGCCGATTGGGAACAATATAGTCGCCGACGATTCGAACCGCTCTACGCTGAATGCGGTCAAGTGGAAGGAGGAGGTACTCGGGTGCTCCAGCCCAGAGATGAGAGCAATATTCCATGTGTGGCCGGATTTGTGCCTTATATAGTTTAAGGCGATGATCTGGCCTGAAATATTGTCTCGCTCTATTGAGCACTCCGAGTTTTTAAGAAGCTAATTTGGCTTTACCCTCCAAGTGACCGCGAAACTGAACGTCATTCGATACGTCGACGCCAAGGATTCCTAATTTAGGCGTAGCTAAGAGGGGAGTGCCCTCTAGGCGAGGTGCTTCGACAAATGGGGTTTTCTTAGCGATAAACGCGCAGAGTTGTGTCTTAGTGGGGTTGAAGTGGACTAGGTTTAGTCGGCCCCATTCCGAGATTCGCTCCAGAGAAGTCTCAATTTCAGACAACTCCTTTCCGGCACTTTTCGACATGTTCACGCGAAAGATTAGCTCGGCCTGTATAAAGTGCATCCACAGTGCTGTCATCTGCATAACAATGAATGTTGCTTATGCGCAACATGTCATTGATATGCAGAATAAACAAAGTGGGGGATAGCACACAGCCTTGTGGAACGCCAGCATCTACGGGCATCAATTCGGAGCAAGAACCGTCAGCTACTACCTTAATGCTCCGCTCCGTAAGAAAGCTAGCTATCCATGAGCATAATCTTTCGGGAATTCCATACGCAGGAAGCTTTGACAAAAGAGCTTTGTGCCAAACCCGATCAAAGGCTTTCGCTATATCCAAACTAACCACTAAGGCCTCTCCCTTGCTCTCAATCGCCTCCGCCCATCGGTGTGTTAAGTACACAAGAAGATCACCAGCTGAACGGCCGCTACGAAAACCATATTGGCGGTCGCTTATCAGCTGGTGGTCCTCCAGGTACCTTAGTGTCTGGCGGTTAATAATACTTTCCATAACTTTGGAAAGTAGGGAGGTGATGGCAATGGGCCTGTAGTTAGATGGATCTGAGCGGTCTCCTTTCTTAGGGATCGGGTGCACTAAAGCTGTCTTCCATGAGTGCGGGACTACGCCGGTAGAGTACGAGTGCCGAAATAGGCGCGTTAAAACCGGACCTAACTCCGGAGCACATGTTCTAAGTACATGAGCAGGGATGCCGTCTGATCCGCTCGACTTATGAATTTCCAGGGAAAATAGTGCTCTACGAACAGCTTTCTGTGTAAAACAGACATCGGGCATAGAGCTATCACACCGCGGGATAGTAGGCGGTATGTTTCCCTGGTCATCGAGAGTCGAGTTCTACGCAAAAAGAGAGCCCAAGAGATCGGCTTTCTCTTTTGCGGTATGAGCAAGCGAGTCGTCATCCCTGCGCAATGGTGGAAACGACGACTGACAAAAGTTTCCCTGGACAGCCTTGGCAAGAGACCAAAATGCGCGGGATCCCGAAGGATAGCGCGTTAATCTCTCGCCAATTCTGCCGATGAACTTGGACTTGGCACTGGCAATTTCCTTCTTAAAGGATCTGGAGGATGAGTTATACAGTTTCTTCAAAGTGTCGGAGATCGGGTTACGCACTGCCTGCGCAGCGGCACAGGCTCGGTAAGATTCCTGCTTTTGACATGATGCCATGTTGCAAGATTTACCAAATCAGGACCGAAATCTACCACCGATAGGCACTGCAGAGTTTGGAATAAAAAGTTCCATACCCTGCAATACAACTTCGGCGACAGAATCGGCACATGCGTTGGGATCATCCGACGAGAAACAGACTGGCCCCCATTGGTAGGATGCAAAGAATGTACGCATTCCATCCCAATCTGCTGACTTGTAGTGCCAGACACGACGCACTATGGAACGAAATTTATCGCTAGTGGACTTAGGGTAGCATAAAAATGAAATGCGTTTTTTTGTAAATATTATGACCGATTCAGATTCTTATCATCAATGCTAATATAAAATGCTTCCTCAGTATTTTAATTTAACAAGTATTTTCAAAGATATAGCGATTTGAAGTTTTTTTTGTATGGAGAGAAAGTTAAATTGGCGTTTTACGCCAAAACCTTACATTACCTTAAAGTTTCGTGTATAGAACCACATAGAACTAGTGCCGAACTACAATAAATACATACTCTGTTGCTTCGAAAATCTTCGATTTGGTTTTTAAAATCATTTTTATATTAAAAAAAATCGTCAGTTGGATATAAAATAAAAATTGGCGTTTTACGATAAAACCTCACAATACCTCAAATAGTCATTAATAGATTTGTATAGTAGAGATGCCAAACTATACTAAATACATACTTTGATGCTTCGAAAATGTTCGATTTGGTTTTACAAGTATTTTCAGTGATACAGCAATTTGATTTTTTTTATGTATGGAGAGAATAACGTTTTAAGCCAAAACCTTACGTTACCTCAAAGTTTCGTGTTTATATTTGTATAGTATTTGTGCCGAACTACAGTGAATGTACTCTCTGTTGCTTCGAAAATCTTCGATTTGGTTTTTAAAATCATTTTTATATTTAAAAAAATCGTCAGTTGGATATAAAATAAAAATTGGCGTTTTACGATAAAACCTCACAATACCTCAAATAGTCATTAATAGATTTGTATAGTAGAGATGCCGAACTACAATAAATACATACATAGATGCTTCGAAAATGTTCGATTTGGTTTTACAAGTACTTTTAGTGATATAGTGATTTGAAGTTTTTTTATGTATGGAGAAAAAGGCGTTTTACGCCAAAACCTTACGTTATCTCAAAGTTTTGTGTATATATTCATATAGTACTAGTGCCGAACTATAATAAATACATACTCTGTTGCTTCGAAAATCTTCGACTTGGTTTTTAAAAACATTTTAATGAAAAAAAAACGTCAGTAGGAGGTAAAGTGAAAATTACCGTTTTACGCCAAAAACTCACAACACCTCAAAGAGTAATTTATAGATTCATATAGTAGAGGTGCCAAACTACAATAAATATTTACTTTAATTCTTCGAAAATGTTCGATTTGGTTTTACAAGTATTTTCAGATATCTAGTAATTTGAAGTTTTTCTATGTATGTAGAGAAAAGCGTTTTCCGCCCAAACCTTACGTTACCTCAAAGTTTCGTGTATATATTTGTATAGTATTTGTGCCGAACTACAATAAATGTTTACTCAGTTGCTTCGAAAATCTTCGATTAGGCTTTTAAAAAACATTTTTATAAAAAAAAGTTAATCGACACTAGGATATAAAGTGATAATTGCATTTTACGCTAAAACCTTACAAACTTCCAAAAGTAATTTATAGATTCGTATAGAAGAGATGCCGAACTACAATAAATACATACTTAGATGCTTCGAAAATGTTCGATTTGGTTTTACAAGTATTTTCAGTAATATAGTGATTTAAAGTTTTTTTATGTATGGAGAGAAAGGCGTTTTACGCTACGTTATCTCAAAGTTTCGTGTATATATTCAAATAGTACTAGTGCCGAACTATACTAAATACATACTCTGTTGCTTCGGGAATTTTCGATTAGGCTTTATAAAATACATTTTTATGAAAAAAAAAATCATCGACAGTAGGAGATAAAGTCATAATTAGCATTTTACGCCAAAAACTCACAATACCTCAAGGAGTAATTTATAGATTCGTATAGTAGAGGTCCTAAACTATAATAAATACATACTTTAATGCTTCGAAAATGGTCGATTTCGTGTGATGAAAATAAATATTTGAAAGTAGGAGATAGTGTGATAATTGGCATTTTACGCTAAAACCTTACAATACCTCAAAGAGTCATTTTTAGATTCGTATAGAAGAGGTGCCGAACTACAATAAATACATACTTAGATGCTTCGAAAATGTTCGATTTGGTTTTACAAGTATTTTTAGTGATATAGTGATTTGAAGTTTTTTTATGTATGGAGAGAAAGGCGTTTTACGCCAAAACCTTACGTTATATCAAAGTTTCGTATATATATTTGTATAGTACTAGTGCCGAACTACAATAAATACATATTCTGTTGCTTCGAAAATCTTCAATTTGGTTTTTATAACATTTTTACTTATAATGAAAATATTTTTTCGTAAAAATTTTCATACATTAAAAAAAATGTTATAACTCGAAAAATATTAATGATAGAAAAAAAATGTAGAATAATAAAACAATCATCTTAATTAGTAGAATCCGATTCTAGTATTTTTGAGCCCTAAGGCCAAAAATTTTGATATCGTCCCACAGTGCGACGGCCGCTTGAGATTTGCGATTTGAGAGGTGTCACACTCCGTATCAGGCAGTGGTCTGACGACCCAAGTGGCGCACACACTGACACCTGATAGTTTTGTGGGTGTGAAGTCAGCAGAAGATCCAATAAGGAGGGGATATGATCTTTCACGTCAGGAACTCGTGTAGGCGAGGTAACCAATTGTGTCAGACCATAGGCCAGAGCGAAGTCGTGAACAGATCTCCCCGCGTGGTTGGTTATATGTGACCCAAGCCACTCAGCGTGATGGGCATTAAAATCACCCAGGACCACGACTTCCGCAGAGGGAATCTGTTCAAGTACAGTATCAGTCGTTGTTTGAACATGCTCAATGAGTCGCTCTGTTTCGGTATTACCGCTATGGGATCTATAGAGGCACGCATAGAAGCGACTGTGGTCATCAGAGTCTATGCGCACCCAGAGGATGGATAGATCCCTTCCTTCAAGGCTGCCAAGGCGACGGCAACAAATATCTTCCCTGACAAACAGGCATACTCCAGCGTGAGGCACGAAGGCGTGTTCCAGTTTGTAGCCTGGATAGTTAAGATATGAAGTATCAGCAGGGGAAGATATCTGTGTCTCCGTCAGGAAGAGCAAAGCTGGCTTTGCCGTCTCAAGGTGGTGGTGCACGGCATCAAGGTTAGAATGGAGTCCACAGAGAGCGTGGAAGGGGGTGCCTGAACGCGCTTGCTACGTCTACCCCTGGCAGGAGTACAGAGCGGGATTGTGCCCTCCCCAGAATACGCAGGGCAGCCTGAGCGCGGACGCTCAGGGAGGGATTCTCCAACACCAGTGGTGCCGGTACCCTCCTGGGGTAGTCTTTCTTGCAATGCCGCTGCCATATTCTGGGGTGGGGGGGGGTTTGGGCATCCGGTAATCGTCACTCACCGTACGAAACGCAGCAACAAAATGTTGCTACTTTACGCCGATATTCTGTGATGACGTGGTACTTCCCCGGTCGAGCCGACCCATTTACGAGCTGCAATCACTAATGACTGCAGCTTGGCTCTACCACAAGGAGAATATATGGAACAGCCGTTTTGTTCCGTTTCAAATGTTGCCCACAAATACATTAAAATATTGCCCCCTATTGGTTGCCCAGTAGCCGAATCGGATTAATTTATCGGTGGCGCTGTTCGGTCTAGTCCCGTGCCTTGAAGATGCCAACAAGTTCTTCAACGCTTTGGTAAACAGTTTCAGGGATATGCTTCTATCTCACTTCTTTGCTCAGCTTTACGGGACCAGATTTGACTGATCCCATTAGTTGGGCTTCGAAATGATTATAGAACATAGTCCAGGTACAGAAGTAGACTACATCTTTCATTTTCGAACGATTGTTCAATTGTCCGTGTAATTTTTTGCTTGTAAAGTCAAAAACGACACTTCTGTTTAGTTTTGGCGAAGATAGTTATGTTTTCTATAGTAAAATGTGTTATGTGTAGGTACATAAATAAATAAATAATAAGTAGGTAGCAATATTCGTTTTGATTGGATTGGAGCAATTATCGAGATCCTAGACTGACTGAGTTGATCTCTCCTCAAAAACTAGAAGTTAGAACCAATATCGAGTAGGTCTGGTTTTCCGTCATTTGCTAGCATTTGCAACTTACGGTAAGCACGTGATGGAAAATTGCTTATAAGTGTATCCAGCGGCAGCGCCAGCGAATTATGGGTAAATAAGTGATTCGATTAAGTTTTAATAAGTTTTTTAGCGAGTATACAAGATGTTGATCTGTAACCTGTAATCGTGCCATATTTCTGGAGCAAATGATAAATAATGTCAATTGTCAATTGTTTAGTCATCTAAAAATTATTGAAAAATTCTACGATTTTTTAATACCCAAATTTTCACTTAGAAACAGCGAGGGTTTGAGAATATATAAATAAATACATTGGGGACATTTTTTACACAACACCATCTAGTTACCTAGTTATCTAGTTAGTTAGTAGCTTGTACTATGGGTACTAGACACTGGATATAATAGTTATATACTTCTTTTTTTTGTAAATACATACTTATAATACATAAGAAACACCCAGACCAACACAAACACTTATGTTCATCACATAAATATTTGTGTCCTGTGGGAATCGAACCCACGACCTTGTGATCAGCAGTCCGACACTCGAACCACTAGACCGCAGACGTCGTCAAAATAAACCCAACCAAATATCCCGTTCCCGAACGACTCTGAAAATAAGTCATCGGCGCCATTGTCAAAGGGTGGAAATACCTGAAAATTGTTTTGGTGGTTTCGCACGCATCGTTTTTTTGACGGAATTTGTTCGTTTACATATAGGTATAAACATTTATTTTTTTGGTATTGATTTTTTTACTGATCTTGTTCATTATCAGTGGTATAGTGAGTGACCTCCTCCTTAAATATGGCACGAATACAGATCCACATCTTGTATAGCAATATGTATGTTCACGTGTCGTCAAACTAGACGTGTTTACTTGTCCGTATCGCAAAGTCCGCCGGGGGCAGGCGGACGGGCCGCCGCCGCTGGTTTGCACCGGTTACCCGTTATCACGCCCGGCCACAAACATTCAGCTTAATGTATTTCATCATCATCCCAAATCCCAATGTTATAAACAGCTAATACTTTAAATTAGATATTCTTATTAATCTTTTTGTAGGTACCTATGTAAGAAAATGGTCCAAAAACAAACATAAGAAAACATAGAAGTTGTTTTTTTTTAGTTCAATATAAGAAAACATTTCTACAAGTGTTTGAAAAGCCAGAGAAAACTGGTGAATTTGGCAATAAATAAAAACGTTGATCATGGTGTCGATTCTCTTGTTCACAAACTAAACAATTTAAACTATCGCCCTCTTTTTCTTTAGTTTTTTTCAAATTAGTCATCTCATGAATATAATCCCGAATTCCCGACTAATTTAACAGTACTAAAATTGCTGCCATCCCTTGCTTGTATCTACGCGGCCCATACACCCACAGTATAATTGTGCAATATTTGCAATTGCGCAATGATATTGACCGTGTAGGGGTAAGATTGTAATAGTATTGAAGATAGGGACAATATAATAATAATTTATATTGTACAATTATACAACATGTTGATCTGTATCCGTGCCATATTTAAGGAGCTGACTATTCCACTGATACTGAACACAAATCAATAAAAAAATCTTTACAAAATAATAATTAAATACCTATTTGTAAACAAATAAATTTCCTCCGTGTGTCGCGTGCGGCGGTGCGGCACAAAAACGATGCGTGCGAAACCACCAAAAAAAATTGCAAGTATTTCCACCCTTTGACAATGCCGTTGATGATTTTGACCGTAGAGTCGTTTGGGGTTCGGGATTCGGAATTTATTCTCAAAACCTCGCTATGTTTCTAAGTCATCATCATCCTCATCATCCTCCGAGCCTTTTCCCAATTATATTGGGGTCGGCTTCCAGTCTAGCCAGATGCGGCTGAACATCAGTATTTTACACGGAGCGACTGCCATCAGACCCCCGCAACCCAATTACTGGGTATTACTGACATTCGGAGGTTAGACCAGTTGTCAGACTTTTCAGGCTTCTGACTACCCGTAATGACTGCCATAGATATTCGTATGACAACCGGGACCGACAGCTTAACGTGCTCTCCGAGGCACGGAGGGGTCTCGATGTGTAACGAAACGGTCACCCATCCACAGACTGACCGCGGCAAGTGCAGCTTAACCTTGCAGATCGTACAATCCGCGCAGTCGTTGCATCGCTACGTTTCTAAGTATGGGCATTAAATAATCGTTGAATTTTTCAAGTATTTTTAGATGACTAAGCACATAATTTATCATTTGCTTTAGAAATATGGCACGGTTACAGATCAACATCTTGTATTTTAGGTGTATGGGCCGCCTAGTACCTAGTAAAAACGAGCGATAATTTAAAATAAGTTTGGTTTGTGAAGAAGATAATGAACATAGCTGTCGATTAAAGTAATGTTTTTTTTAATAATTAAGTGGGTACATACTTACATACGTATAGGTAGATAAGTTAAACGAAACAAAATTGTTGTTTGTGAACATAATAGTTATATTAGCTGTATGGGAGCGGGAGCATGTAGAATTGGTTAATAATGTACTATAGTATTATAATTTATATTATCTGTGGCAATGGGCTAGTCTTTTGGCCGTTGCGTTGTTAGATGAAGCGCATGGCCGCTTTAGCACTTTTATCACATCTAGGATTTTTATAACATGCATTCAAAATTCAGACTATTTCGGACATAGTAGGTACGGTCGACCGCACGTCGGTGGTAACACTTTGACATTAGCAGTATCTTTATTTCGTAAGCAGTAAGGGCGGTTTTCTAATTGAAGTGTTACCACTGTCATGCAGTCGACTGTATGTGTTAGATAGCCAATTAATAATTACTTAACTATAATTCGTAATGAACAATATCTATACTTATAAAGACAGATGTCCTGACTAACTGATTCATCAACGGACAGCCGAAACTACTCAAGTTAGAAACATGAAATTTTAACAGAAGGTTCCTTTTGTAACGTAAACCCCACTAAGAAAGGATTTTTGGAAATTTTAACCCTAAGAGGGTGATGTAGGGTGTTAGAGTTGGTGTGAAAAATCTTTTCTCCTGGATCGACTTACTCAAAACTTGAGAAAAATAAATAATCTCTAAAGTAACTAATGAAACATTTATCTTTTCTTATTTCAGAATCATACCTAAAAGAGGTGTAATAGGGTTCTAAATTTTGTATAGAAGAATATTATTGCGTGCCTGGATTGAGTCAAAACTCGGTATTTATAATCTTAAAAGCAATTAAGAAATTACGTGTTTTTGAATTTTTCGAAAATTAAACTCAACGGGCGTAAAAAGGGGTGTTAAAGTTTCTAAAAAAAATCTTCCTGGGGTCACGCTTGATAGTCTTGATACAAACACAATTCAAATTAAATAATACCCATAGAATTATGTTAGTAATCTAAGATAATAGGTACCATTAAGTACCTATTATTTCAACTCAGCCTATCGCAGTCCACTGCTGGACATAGGCCTCTCCCAAGTTGCGCCACAACGCTCGATCCTCTGCCTTCCGCATCCAGTCCCCCCCAGCCACGCTCTTTAGGTCGTCGGTCCACCTGGCAGGGGGGCGCCCTACGCTGCGTTTGCCGATTCGCGGTCTCCACTCAAGGACTCGTCTGCTCCAGCGGCCATCGGTCCTTCGACAGACATGGCCAGCCCACTGCCACTTCAGCTTACTGATTCTACAAGCTATGTCGGTCACTCCGGTTCTTCTCCGGATAATCTCGTTTCGGATTTTATCCTTCAAAGAAACTCCAAGCATAGCTCGCTCCATAGCTCGCTGAGCGACTTTAAACTTGTGGACTAGCCCAACCTATTATTTACTTTACGTTAATTCTCATGTAAGTGAATGATTGTATTCTTGTGAGAAATAAAGTTAAACTATTCACAAAACAACGACGGGGAATATTATACAGAATATATAGAGCAAGTTAAAACTTTTTACGCAGGCAAAGCCGCAAGAGCACTGCTAGTAAGTAATAAACAAAAGTCATCATGATTTGAAGAATACACACTGATATGAGCAAATGTAAATACCCAAAAAATGTATACCTAAATACGTAAGTAATTATATCGTTAGCTTATTAATTACTAATCATTGTAGAATGAAGCGATGTGCACGCTATATCTTTTATCAGCCATTTAATTTACTACCGAGTTTTGACTCAATCCAGCAACGCAATAATAATCTTCTATACAAAATTTATAACCCTATTACACCTCGCTTTGGAGTGATTTTGGAAAAATAAAAGATAAATGTTTCATTATTTACTTTAGAAGGATTTCAACTTTCAAGTTATGACGACTTGAGTGGCTGAAAGATTGGTTTCTGCGCTACTGGCCTAGGAAGGAGTCACGAGATCGATTCTTCTTGTTTTTAGGGTTCCGAAGTCCTACAAGGAACCCTTATAGTTTCGTCATGTCCGTCCGTCTGTCCGTCTGTCCGTCTGTCCGTCTGTCCGTCTATCCGTCTGTCCGTCTGTCCGTCTGTCCTAATCCTTTACAGCATAATAACTTCTACGGTTAAAAATATAAGTAAATGAAATTTTGTTAAAAAATAGTCTACATATAGATCTCAATTTTAAAAGAATAAAAAAAACGTTTTTCCGTATTTTAGGGGTGGCGTCCATACATGTGAAGGGGAAAAAAAATTTTTTTTCGCTGCACCCCCTCGTGTGGGATATCATTGAATAGGTCTACTAAAATGAAGGTAATGTTTCATACACCACTTTTTTATCAGGTGTACCATCTGCGAAATATAGCCCGCCAAAGTGGCTTGCAATGTGTCCCCCCCCTGCCATTTCTAAACTATGCAATGTAGAAACTTATAATCTTCCACATTGATAGACCTTTCTGAAAACTCTCTTTTAAAATTATTTTGAGTATAATGTGATTATAATTTTTTGAGTTATAGAGAGAAAACTGAAAAATACTTAAAACGTCCTAGTTCAAAGGTCATTGACCTTAGAGAAAAATTATCATAGCAAATAATGCTCCATTAGTTACTTTATATTTAAAAAAATCACAAAAAGAAACACACTTCTTAAATTTAGCTTCATAAATTTAGCGCTAGGTGGCGCTGTGTGCAAAAACTAAAATAGCAATGATTAATATTCGATTTAATTCGTTTGTAATTAGACCTACTTAAGGAACCCTATAATACTGAGCATGGCCCGACATGCTCTTGGCCGATTTTTTTATTCCGTGGTTTCTTGTATAGGAAAAATATTTGTACGGCTTACCGGGTCCGAATATTTCTGTAAACGCACCTACGACACAAGAGTAATTATATTGTAGGCCAAAGTTTAAAAACATCTGGCCAATTGCGAGTCGGACTCGTGCACTAAGGGTTCCGTACCACCACCACATGTCTGTATTTACCTCCTTTTTATTATTTGTTGTTAAACTAAGATTATGCACTACAACTAAACTACTAAAGTTGGTCTAGACCAAGTTTGACGCTTGTACTCTTCGATAATGATCGAAGCTTGTACTGTATAATACGACCTACTTTGACGACCTCTGTGGTTTAGTTCGATTCCCACAGGACTCAAATATTTGTGTGATGAACATGAGTGTTTGTGTTGGTCTGGGTGTTTCTTATGTATTATAAGTATGTATTTACAAAAAAAAAAGTATATAAGTATTAACGATTAAAATTGTGGAAAGAAAAAATCGCTCACGAGCAGGATTCGAACCTGCGACTCCTGGCTCAGTACGCCAGTGGTTTAGCCACTAAGCTACCGTGAACATTGCTCGTGGTATCGAAATTCTCATCCACTTGGTACATCTTTGGGTGACGTCAGCGATATCTTATTAAGAACCAGTGTTTCTTAACCGACTCGACTAACTTTGCAGTTAATTTTGTTTGCAGTTAACCTGCGACTCCTGGCTCAGTACGCCAGTGCTTTAGCCACTAAGCTACCGTGAACACTGCTCGTGGTATCGAAACACTGGTTCTTAATAAGATATCGCTGGCGTCACCCTAAGATGTACCAAGTGGATGAGAATTTCGATACCACGAGCAGTGTTCACGGTAGCTTAGTGGCTAAAGCACTGGCGTACTGAGCCAGGAGTCGCAGGTTCGAATCCTGCTCGTGAGCGATTTTTTCTTTCCACAATTTAAATCGTTAGATTTCGCTACGCATGCGTAAATGCGTTAAAATAATATAAGTATTATATCCATTATCTGGTACCCATAGTACAAGCTCTGTTTAGTTTAGGACTAATAAATAAATGTGTGAATGTCATGATTTGATAGTGTGATTTTTTGAAAGTCTACGTAATTTTTTCTACTAAGTACCTAGGCACTCTCTGAAGGATAACAAGAGTATTAATTTTAAAGATTTGATTATAAATAGGTACGTCTTCTTTACCTTCATAGTTTCAGCACTTTTTACACGCAGTTGGGATTTTTGGTTTTACCAATAAACTTTTTTTCCTATCATTATTTATTATTAAACCTCAAGAAACCAAGCTATGCCTATGGATTTATTTTTACTTGCATAAAGATTAAAGATGCTGTTTACTATTTACTGACAGTTTGTTCAAGCATTTATAGTCCAAGCGGTGTATACAGAAAAACCTAAACTGCTTATGTTCTACACTGTATCTGCCAAATGTATGTATTTTTTTGTGGAAAATAAATAAATATGAATCAAATGCTCGGTATAATAAAAAGTAGCTACTTACTAGATATTTAATTTAGACTATATGATGCATTTGGATAAGTAGGTAGGTACCGACGGTAAATCGAATTTGTCAAGTGCCTTGAGCTTTGATTAAATTATGTGTTCAGTGTACCTAAATTATCCGAAATTCCGAATTACACGAACCAACGTTCGTGTAATTCTTACACGAATTTTCCGGTATATAACGTATTATTGCAAATAAGAAAAGTAATTTGTGATTCCATACAAGGAAAACGAGAAACGTGTAAAACATGATAGCGCAGGAGTAGCTTTTACTAGACGTTGGATTGTTCTTGTCGTGTACATATTGCAGGTGGATTATTCCATGTGTAGTCGGCATGAGCCAGACGCCAATCTCGGTAGTACGTGATGGCGGGCGATAACACTGATAAGAGATTAGACAGTCTAATCCGTAGTCTGTACTGTCATCATCATTTTGCGATGTAATCACGCTGTCAGTGCGTGAGAAATGTAATTTTAGCACACATTAGTGATATTGTATGATGTGTAGGTGTGTATGATATGTACAAGTGGAAATTGAGTACAAAATAGGTACCTAAATAGGTTACCTGTTTTCGTAAATAAAGGTCTGTTCACAATGCGTATTAGTAAATAAACAAATCCGATGGCTAGCTTATGGTAGCTTTTGTATGTATGTTGTATGAATATCCTTTGACCCAGTTCTACATGTAGAGTCGCTGTCTGTCCGTCCGTCCGTCTGTCTATCTGTCACAGGGCTGTATCTTTTTAACCGTAATAGGTAGCCTGTTGAAATTTTCACAGAATAGATATGTGTTACTATGGCCTATAACATGGCAAATACTAATCCTACTTCCTTCTTTTTTTATAAATATTATTTTTGGTTTTTGTAGTTCATCAACTCAGCCTATCGCAGTCCACTGCTGGACATAGGCCTCTCCCAAGTTGCGCCACAACGCTCGGTCCTCTGCCTTCCGCATCCAGTCCCCCCCATTAGTTATTGTAACACAATAATTGAAAATGTTACGAGCTAAATTCAACATGTTATTATTCTTTTAAACTAATGAAACTTTGTGTTTATTAACTTTTTTATCAAATAAATGGTGTTATTAATGTTTTATTTACTTAATTATCACTTATCTGCCTATGATCCAAAACATAAAACCCGGCCAAGTGTGAGTCGGACTCACGCAGTAAAGGTTCCGTACCACCCATCAACCTGATACCCCATAGAAACTGATTTAATGAATTGAATTGAATTGAATTTACGAGAGTTTATCAAAAGACATCAACGATCGTACGCGAAATGTGAATTTTGCATCTCTTTCTTCCGTAGGTACCACCACATATGTCTATGTTTGTCCTGTTTTTAGTATTTGTTGCTAAACAACATAGTATGCACTATAATCAGACCAAGTTTGACGCTGGTATGTATTACCATTTTGAAGATAGAACAGGAACAAAAACGTTGTAAAAAATGCATGTTTTTCGAGGTTTCTTGTATGGGGACCACCTTTGGTTTTAGACTATTTTTGTTTTTAGTATTTGTCGTGATACACCCCATAGCAACACGTATTCTGTGAAAATTTCAACTGGTTATCTATTACCATTACAAAGATACAGCCTTGTGACAGACAGACGGACGGACGGACGGACAGCGTAGCGAGAGTAATTAGGGTCCCGTGTGCACCCTTCGGGTACGGAAGCCTAAAAAAGCAAATTGGCCAAGCGTTTGTATGTTATTCATTAGGTATAACTAGCAGGGGTAAGAGATATTAAGCACCAGCGACAAAAAAAAACTAAAAAATCCAGAAGTCTACCAAAGTTCCCGAGGGATGCACTAACGTCTTTCTGTGATAAAATGAATTACACGCGTGCGAGCGAAGCAGCGGGCAGAAGCTAATAACTAATAAAAACATGTAATTTTTTCACCTTTATTAAATAACAAATAATAAAAAGAAGGTAAACACAGACATGTGTAGGTAGTGCTACGGAACCTTTAGTGCGTGAGTCCGACTCGCACTTGGCCGATTTTCTACTTATGTATATTTTTATTGTGATATCACCTGGTTGAACAAAGTGGAATATATCAATCGCACGCTGTGTGAATAAATTTGTGTTACCTATACCTAAATACAAAAATATTTTTTAATTTTATTTTTTATAAAATATTAACAATATTATATATACAAATTTATAATATTTTTCAGCCGACTTCTAAAAAGGAGGCGGTTATTTCGACGCGTATTTTTTATATTAGCTTGTTTGGCGGCTTCGTCATTGCCTCTCCTTCCATCTGCGCTAAGCGTGCTTATCTAATTTGGGCATAATGGGCATGGCACGCCAAAAACGATATCTGCGCGCCATTTTTCACTAATATTTTGTGTAAAATAAGTTTTTGGAAGTTTATTTATTTTTTATCTCCAAAGTGTGTTCAAAAACGTCTTATGAAACGCGTGAGCTCTGGCCATTACACTCTCGGCTCCATTACGACCTCGCCTTCAGTTCGGACTGCAATCTGGCCTCGAGTGTAATGACTAACTAAGCTTAGCTTAGCTTAATGTTCTTTTACGTAAGTACTATTAGATATTCTGTGATTAAAGGACAACTTTATAAATGCCACTTAGGTCTAACCGCCTAATTATTTGCGCATGCGCTACAAAGCGTCGTGGGAGCTTGTGGTGTTTTTCTTTTATGAAATTTCCCTTAGCAGACCAACACATATGTGTATGTAAAAAAAAAAATTGGTTACTAAATTCAACAATAAAACAATATCTAACCCTTTGGATTATTAAAGATCTAACCATAGAGTTGTAAATCGCTGTTCTATTAAAGTTTGAGAATAGGTAACATTTTCGAGATATCATTTTCGAGTTCGAGACATTGTACCTTAGTACCTACGTGAAACTGAAAGCTAAAAATTTAAATAAATAATTCAAGTCACATGATTTTATGAGGTATTTACTTAAATTAATATAATTAAATGAGTGATTAGTGATTTCTGATTGCTATCAAAAATCATTTCGATATAATAGTGATAAAAATTGCAAGAAGAATTGATTACTTACTTCAATCTGCTAAATATGTTTGACAGTGAAGAAAATAAAATAGAACGAGCGGTAGAACGTGCAATCTGCATTAGTAATGCAAGTTTGTAAGTTACCAACCAATTACCAACATGTAATAATATTGTTATAATCTCTTTTAGGCAAAAAATTACTTACGTAGTTAAGTAAACACAAACTGCCAGTATGATTTTACTGGACTTTGGTCAGATTCCACCATCGATAAAATAATTAAAATACCCAAGCTATAGGATAAACGGACTTACCATGATAACTCTCAGCTTTTTCAAAATAATGATAATAATCAGACTTGTTGTGTCACCTCAGCGGCTGCACCGTTGGCCACCGACAACCACTATGACTTTTCCCGCCAAAAGATCATGGCAACTTCGACCACACGCGAACTACGCCAAAATAAAAACTCGAAAATAGCCGCCTCGATTATGCCGCGGCGAAATTAAAATAGTCATCATACATTTGTGACGTACCACGTAACGTTTCTGTTTTCCCCCCCAACAGAGTTTTCTTTGGGGTATGATTTTGTTTTAATATTAACTAGCCTATGCCCCTGACTTCGCCTGCGTGAATGTCGTTTATCGCGCATCCCTCGGGAACTGTTCATCTATATGTTAATCCGGTTTGTGTTCTATCTGTATGCCAAATTTCCATGTCCAATGTCCAGCCGTTCTTGAGTTATAAATGGTGTAACTAACCCGGCTTTGTTTTATATATATTAAGATTTAAAGCTTCAAACGATCTAATGGTCTAAATTGTTGATTGCTTCTTTTGGTTCAGTACTGGACCAATGTACGCGTATACTTTCTTTCAGTTCAGTTAATTGATGAGTGTATCATTGTAAGGCGGCCCATACACCTACAATATAATTGCGCAATATTTGCAATTGCGCAATGATAGTCGTCGTTGTGGCGATGCTTGGGGGAGGCCTATGTCCAGCAGTGGACGTCTTTCGGCTGAAATGATGATGATGATGATTGACCGTGTAGGGGTAAGAATGGATGACAAATGAAGATCGGGACGATACAATAATAATTCTGCAATATTAATATTGCGCAATTATATTGTAGGTGTAAGGGATGCGAATCCAAGGTTTTTAGGAGTTTGAAAAAGTGGATTTTGGTCTCATAAAAGGCTTGTTTTATTTCAATTAGGTACTTAAATATAAACAACTTAACCCCTTGCCTGCCTAAACGTGGATACACGCGAGACATAATGGAATTTTAATGGTGTCAGGAACTGAGCTGAACTGAGGCATATCTACAAGAGGCACACACCGAGGCTTACTGGTCTGTGACAAGAGGTCAATCACCATTTTCTCTAATCTTCAGACTTCTCATCTATTTTGTTCAAAACAAAAATATCTTCATAAACGACCCCCCGTGACTTTGTCTTCGCTACATACACGTGATCAGACCGATTAAGATATTTTTCTATCAGTCTGAACGAACAAAAGAACAAAATTTCCAGTGTAACTGTGGGTTTAAGGCATTGGGCCCTATGACATTGAAGAAAAACACGATTTTTGCGAGTTAATATCACGTTATCATCATCCTCCGCGCCTTTTCCCAACTATGTTGGGGTCGGCTTCCAGTCTAACCAGATGCGGCTGAACATCAGTATTTTACACGGAGCGACTGCCTTCAGACCCCCGCAACCCAGTTGCGTTAGTGTTGTATATTATTGAAACAACACACATCTTTTAGTATCAAGTGCTTAGCTAATTTAGAAACTTATTTTTTTTTTTAATTTTTTTTTTTAATTTTTTTTTTTTATTTAGCAGTAGTAGCTGTCTAAAAGGTAGGTACCTAAGTATCCATTTGGCAACAATTTCTGGGAAGACGACAATAATTAAAATATGTCGTGTATCGTTCCGAGCATTTTTGTCTAAAAAGTCTGAAGTTTACTCTCCGTCTCTTTTTGTGAGTGAGAAGCAGGGACTTAAAGAGGTTACGGTATGGGGTTACGATACCTCAAAAACATAAGGGTACCATTATAAAATAAAGGTTGGGCTCCAGAGACTGAAAGAGGTTACGGTATGAGGTTACGGTACCTCAAAAACATAAGTGTACCGTTATAAAATTAAGGTTGGGCTATACCGGTATTTAACCACTACACGATTTCGGTACCGAAAAACATCGAATGGCCTTGCGAGACAGAAATGAGGGTTCGAACGTATGCGTTGGACTTAGTTTAGAAGAAAGATTTTTGTACCCCGAGGCCCGAGACTGCTAGCGGCTGCGCGCCATGTCACGTTTATTCAGCAACGTTGCAGTGTATGTCTTACTCATAACGTATCATTAAAAATGGGAAGAAAACGCAAACGAAAATGCTGTGTATTGTCTATAGGTATGGTAAATTAAAATTATTTAGGCTGCTAACTATATTTTCATTTCAAACGATTCAAAACAATGTGATAAATTGGTAAATTAAATCTTCGCATCTTTCTCTTAACATCATAGTCAGATAACTCAATGCTCTCCCAATAATTAGCCCCAAAGTGTAACATTGCTCAATAGTCATAGATAAATTATAAATATAATTATTTGTACTATCCATGAAAGGGTCAGTATTTCTAAAATATTTGTGCCATCCATGTTAGTAATGAAACTGCGCGTTAGTCAAATTAACAACCTACCGCTCAGCTTTAAGCAGTTCGCCAGTGCGGGCTCGTAACACCGCGTGTTCTGTGTTTTGTTTATAAATCACTTGCACCCCCACCTGAATTTGCTATTTACATTAATGCTGATGATCTCGCAAATAATCGGAGTGGATTAGAGCAAAAAGTAGGACATCAGGAGTTAAACATCTCCCTTACTCCGCCACAACAACCCGATAAATATCAGCCTTCGAACAACAACAAAGAGAACGCAACCGTTAAGAAAATTCCACCTCTGCCCCTAATCATAGTAGATGGAGTGACACTATCAAAGTTTCTACGATTTTTTGACAAAAAACTCAACCAGCAGCGCCTTTCACAGCTAAAATGATGAGTGGAGCCTGCGTCAAGGTCAACGCTAAAACAGATGACTCGTCCAGAGTAATGGCTAGACTCATAGCAGAAAAAAACCATCACTTCATTCAGGCATTCTTACGAAGATCAGTCAAAACCAGTATACGAGTAGGATGTGGTTAAAAAGTCACATTTCTCTTGCCAGCCTGATTGAATTAAAGATGACTTAACATCACAAGGATTCCATATAGAAAATGTAGCTAACAAACTGAGCTTGATGAACAAAAATCCAATCAATATGTTCGTGCTCTCATTCAAAAATGATGAAGATAATAATTTTTATATTAAATATATTTAATCATATCAAATCATCAAATATATTTTAGGGTGTAAAATCGAAATACACCTATTAAAAAACTCGAAGCTTATTCTACAGTGCAAGAGGTGCCAGGCATATGGCCATACCCAAAAGCACTGCGCAAAAGAGCCCAGGTGTGTTAAATGCACAGGAAAACACCTAACACACCACCAACTGAAATAAAACTGCAGAAGAAAAACCTAAGTGTATCCATTACGGTGTACCTCACCCAGCTAATTTTAGATGGTGTGTAGTAGCCAAGGAGATGCAAACACTTTTCATCAAAATTAAAACTATTGAACCAAACTCGCAATAGTCTTCTGTTACGACAAAACCCGAAAATAAGGCACCAAAATCAAGTGTTCAGTCAACAGCAAAAACTCGCCAAACAACCGGAAATGAATCTTATGCACAAGTGGCAAAACAAAGTTAGCACCGAATCTTGATGACAAACTTAATCAGATTTAAAATGCATATCTTCATTCGACTAGAGATTAGAGAAACTAGAATCGAGCACCAAGACTGCTGTCACGAAAACTCAAAAATGAATAACAAACTTAAAATAATGGCGTGTAACTCCAATGGGCTTCTCAAACACCAGCAAGAGTTGCAGGTTGCAAGTAGTCCTGGAAACAAAAAGTATTGATGTGTGCTTGATATCTGAAATACATTTCACCAAACAATATTTTGTAAAATTTAGAGGATACAAAGTATATAACTCGCTCCATCCTGACAATAAAACCAGAGGAGGAAGCGCGGTTGAAATTAAATAAAACATTTACCATTATGATCACAGTAAATACGAAGTACATTTTGTCATGTCACAATAGCAGCCATATACTGCCCTCCAAGGCACAAGATAAGAAAAGAACAATTACTACATCTCTTCGGACTTTTGGGGCAGAAATTTAGCCCAACCATTGGGGAAGAGATTAATTACTCTAAAAGGAAGACAACTTTTAAGTGCAGTGAAAGACATACATTGTGAAGTCATGAGCACAGGACAAACAACATACTGACCAACTGACCTAAAGAGAATACCGCATCGCATAGACTTTTTCGTGTGCAAAAATATATCTACCAACTATATGTGCATAGAAGGCTATAACATGAATTCGAACCGCTCTTCGATCATGTTAAAATTAAGCCATAAAATAAAACACTTCTTTGAATTTATTTAACTGAATTACGAAAACATGAAATAACTTATTTAAAAATAAAAAACCTTAAATAAAACAACATTTAAAGTTAAAAACTAAAAAAGAGCATCTATCTATCTATACTATAATAAAACTGTAAAGGTCGAAAAGTCTGTACATTGAGTTTTTTTTCGCAAAAACCGGCTAGGGGGACTAGAAATAAGCTATAGAACACGGATCAATCGTTTAAAAAAATTATGTCTGTCTGTCTGTTTGTTACCTCATCACGTGAAAACGGCTGAACGGATCGTAATGAAACTTAGCATTTGTATTGGTATTAGTCTAACTTAAAATATAGGGTATGTTTTATCTGAATCGGTTGAGTAGATCCAGCGATACAGCTTGACCCCTCTATTGTATTAAGTTGCATACAAAGTAGAGGTCATGATTGTTGGTTGTTTGCAGATTCCTAAAAATACAACTAGATTTCGTTAGTATTATAGATAACATAGTCAGCCCATTACTGTCCCACTGCTGGTGAGCATGGACCTCTTCTCGGAATGAGAAGAGTTAAGGAACTGGATATTGTTAGTGTAATAGATTATCTAAACATAATCAGTCAATTACTGTCCCACTGCTGGGCATGGACCTCTTCTTAGAACGAGAAGAGTTAAGAAATTGAGAATAATATAGCATAATCAGCTCATTACAGCTGTCCCACGGCTGGGTATGGGCCTCTTCTCAAAATGAGAAGAGTTATTGAACAGGATATTGTTAGCGTTATAGAATAACATAACATTATCAGCCCATTACTGTTCCACTGCTGGGCACGGGCCTCTTACAATGAGAAGAGTTAAAGAACTGGATGTGGTTATTGTTATAGAATTACATAACATAATCAGCCCAATTACTGTCCCTCTGCTGGGCACGAGCGTCTTCTCAGAATAAGAAGAGTTTAGGGCTAATTCCATTACCATGGCCGGTTGGTTGTACAAACAAAATATAGAATGGTAGGTGAATAGTGTAATCGTTTGAGTAGGCACTTATGTATATTAGAAGACATTGTGTTCATAAATATGACAGGATGTTATTTTCCGACATCCACGCGGACGGAGTCGCGGGCACAGCTAGTACTATAATAAAACTGTAAATCAAAAATAAAAAGGAAAAACGTTGGTTAATAAGTTAACAGACTGGGAAAGTTTTAACCTAGATCTAAATAACATCATAGAGCTCCTTTAAAAAATCGAGATTAACTTGACTCGGAAGTGAACAAAATTGTTAAGATCCAACACTGCGCGTGGAATAACACACCACAAACTAAAAGAAAATGTAAGTATAATGGAAATATTTACCCCAAGCAGATTGAAGACCTACTATCCGACAAAAGAAAGCAAAGAAAGAAATGACAGCAAAACAGGTTTCCACAAGATAAAACCTTATTAAATTATCTAACCAATAAATTAAAAAGGAATATTCGATCTTTTCAAAACGAAAGTTTAGTTTTAAAGCACGTGCCTGAGTCTTTGAAGGTGGCTGAAGTGATCATGATTGCAAAAACTGTTTTTAAAACGGTTAAAACCAATTAAAAGCGAGAGTAACCTAATACCAAACCATCAATTTGGCTTCAGGGAAAAACACTACTATAGACCAGGTACATAGAATAACCAACACCATTGAGAAAACGCTCGAAGATAAAAAAGTCAGCTCTCGTATTTCTAGACGTGGCTCAAGCTTTTGACAAAGTCTGCATGAAGGTCTGATTTTTAAGCTGAGATCAATGTTACCTAATTTTTTTTCTGATATCCTGGAATCGTATTTCGAAAACAGAATGTTTAGAAATATGCATGAGGATACCTATTCAGAGTTAAAAGTCATAACAGCTGGTTTACCTCAAGGCAGTATGCTAGGCCCAGTCTTGTACCTGCTATATACATGTGACAGCCTTTGCAGATGACACCGCTATTATGGCCACTGGTTCAAGCCTTATGGAAGCAACAGAAAAGCTGCAAGTGACTGTCAATAAAATTTATGACAGGACACAAAAATGGAGAATCAATCAAACAAAATGAATCCAAATCAATTTACATTGACTTTACCGACAAAAATTGTGATTACCACCCGATTTTTAATAACGGCCGACAAGTGCTTTATTGCCTTATCTAATTTTTATATTAATTTTATTTTTGCTACTGTGACAACCCTTTTCTCGGTCGAACTGGGGAACTTGCGGGGTGGTATTTTGTCAGCTTTGCTCAACTTCAGAGATTCTTTTTTTATACGCTAGTATTATTTATTATTCTTATGCTAATACAAAGTGACTGAATTTATTTATTTATAAGTAGGTAATAAGTACTTCGTTTATGTTAAAGTGTCTCTACACGTTTATGAGAAAAAAATAAGTTATCACTTTATTACCACACCTGACCAAGAAAGCCTTTCACGAGGTATATCCTTGCAATCGAAAGTAAAAACCAAAACGCAGTCATAATAAAGAATTATAGGCGCAAGCTAGGGCCTCTCATTGAAAGACAGGGTTGTGTGGGTGGCCTGGCGCGATGACGGTGCGTCATAAAAAACCCTTATTTATAAAGGTTACGGTATCGGTACCGAAATGTACCGTTTTGCATTACTAAACTAAAAAACCCGCTACTGAAATAAATTTAAGTATTGAAATATTCCGGTAACCGTTATTTTTCGGTATGACGTCATACCTTAATTTAAAGGTACCTTAACTTTTGGGTTATTCAGTCCCTGGTGAGAAGCAGACTTCCCTGTGACCAGTGCCGATGACGTCTGCGTCACCGGTGTCCAGACACTGCGGCGGTGAAAAGGTCAAAGTTCAATGCGGGTTTTGCTACGCGAGTGCTACGAAACTACTCACGCGCTCGAATTGTATTCAGTCTTATTCGGAATATCGGAAAAAATATTGGGAATTATATAGTATAACGATTAGTTACCTAATATTTTCAGTACCGTAAAACGGGGTCAATAGGGATGCAGGGGTGAATAGGGACAAAAGTAGGCAAGGATTTTAACATTTAAATATTTTATTGCCCACAAATACTTCAAAAATGTTCTGCCATAATTTGGTAAACATTCTAAGGTATTAATAATTTCTTAGGTTTTCGCGATCACTTCACATTATAATAAAACAAAGTTTAACCGGATTAAATCGCGTATATTATAAACGATTTAATCCGGTTAAACTTTGTTTTATCATTCTAAGGTATTTTTGAGCAACAAACTATCTTATTTCAATGTTAAAATTCTTGCCCACTTTTGTTCCTATTTACCCCGTTTTACTCGGTAATTTCCAAAATGTAGACTACCTGCTACAGCGCCGTAGCACCGTAGCGCCTTGTGCATAAGCCAAATAATACCAAATGGCAGTGTTGGGCAAAATTTAAAATTTAGTTTGATTAATGATTGATGAATTGCATCCGTCAATCATGAATTCATGACTAATGATTGATGATTGATTAATTCAATCATGGCGTGCTGACTGATGATTGATTAGTTTTAATCTGTTAAATAATTATGACCAATATTCCCATAACTAATCTTCTTCCGCTGGATGCGGAAAACGCAGGACCGGTCGCTGTGGCGATGCTTGGGGGAGGCCTATGTCCAGCAGTGGACGTTTTTCGGCTGAAATGATGATGATGATGATGATGAATATTCTTCTTATCTTAACTATTATAAAACTGTAAATGTGTTTGTTTGTTCGAGCATCACGCTAAAACTACTGGACCGATTTTGATGAAACTTTTTGTATTTAAAAGCTAATGATTAGACTAAACAACTAACTAGCGTGTTTTAAAAAAGAAAGAAAGAAAATATAAATAAATAAGTTCGTGGCGCGATGCGGATAGAACGTGAATGCGCATAGCTGTAGCGCGCATGCAGAGTTGGTCAAAAATTCTGATAATGATGGGGCTCGATAGGTATATGGTCAAAAATTCTGATGGCCAAATTTTCTAAATTATAGCTCTTAGACCCATCGTGTTGGTACTCAAATGAAAGGGCTCGATGAGCTCTAGACTAATAAATGGTCAAAACTTCGGATGACCATATCTCCTAAACCATAGGTCTTAGACCCATCATGTTGGTACTCAAATGAAAGGGCTCGATGAACTCTAGACAAATATATGGTCCAGACTTCTGATGGCTATATTTCCTAAACTAAAGCTCTTAGACCATCATGTTAATACTTAAATTAAAGGTCTCGATGAGCTCTAGCCAAATATATAGTCCAAACTTCTGATGGCCATATCTCCTAAACTATAGTTCTTAGACCCATCGTGTTGGTACTCAAATGAAAGGGCTCGACGAGATCTAGACAAATATATGGTCAAAACTTCAAATGGTCATATCTCCTAAACTATTGCTCCTAGACCCATCGTGTTGGTACTCAAATGAAAGGGCCTGACGAGATCTACACAAATATGTAATAAAAAAATCAGCCAAGCGATTTTCACCCTTATTGACATTTAGGGAAAAATTGTTTCCTTTTTATATTTGGACTAGTAATAAATGATAGGTATCAAATTTATGAATTTAAACATTTGTCAGTAAGGTCTAAAATTGCTTGGCAGCATTTTTTATTATATATTAGGGTAGATCTCGCCGAGCCCTTTCATTTGAGTACTAACGCGATGGGTCTAGGAGCTATAGTTTAGGAGATATGGTCATCAGAAGTTTTGACCATATATTTGTTTAGATTTCGTCGAGCCCTTTCATTTGAGTACCAACACGATGGGTCTAAGAGCTATAGTTTAGGAGATATGGCCATCAGAACTTTGAACTATATATTTGGCTAAAACTCATCGACGCCTTTAATTTGAGTACTAACACGATACGTCTAAGAGCATCAGTTTAGGAGATATGGCACCAGAAGTTTCTTCGCGCATACGTCCATTCGCGGTAAAATACATATTCAAATAAAATTTCTATGAAAAATACACCAACTATCTGTTAGTAACATGACCTTGTAAACATCATGAAAGCTTATGAAATTATGAATTATGAATAAAATCTAAAATCATTTACGATGAAATCATTTGAATCATTTACATGATCAAAGTGTTGGTATTACCATATTAAACAGCAGAAACTGACCAAACTTATGTTTGGTAATTAAAATATTGTGTTGTAGTTAAATAGTAATACTAGCAGTAGTATTGTCGTTTAATAATTTATGTTGTGGTGTGGTGATCCCTATGGCAGAATAAACAGACTGTCGCATCTGCGCGCATGGATGGGCGTGTTTATGTTCTATGATGACATAAACACGCCCCGCTCACCCCGCGCTTGCCCCGCGGTGAGCAAACTGCGCGATATTTTTTCTTTGTGATGTCGTCTCTAGTACGTAGTACATATTACCTCAGTGGTGGTAATTCACAATGAAAATAGCTTTCATTTTGACATTATAGCAATATTCATAGGTGATTCATAGCGTGGTGAAAAGTTGCCGACAGAGATTTGACATCTACCCGCGGAAGTCAATGGGTAGAAGCGAGACGACTTGACACTGTGTTTTCTATCTGTGAATCAGTGGTTCCGACCACTTCCATACTAAAAAAAAATGTATGACGACTGATGCAATATGTTCCCAACATGAAGAAAACGCACAGATTTGACATCTACCAACGTAGTAATACTAGTAATGGTCCCAGTGGTTAAAAATTATCAGCAAAGTGGAAGAAAACAAAAAATCCCAAATAGATGTAAGTAATTTATCTAAAAGCCTTTTGCGTCAAAAAAAAACATGTCGTTATATATTTATCATAAAAAATCATCGTTTTCAACTAATCTTAATAATAAATTAGGCAATAGACAAAGTATAGGCTCGCCTTCTATTACTTGGGACTTATAACATAACCGGCAAAATGTGGGAGTACTATAAACCTCTGCCTACCCATTCGGGGAAATACAGGCGTGATGTTATGTTATGTTATTTTATTAAGACAAAGTGGAGCGTAGTAGTAAGTTAATTAATAGTATGGCAACACAAAAACAGACTTTTATAATTATGTGTTTATGTATATATACGTAATGTTTATTTTGGCAACTTAGTAATTAAATAGCATATTTTGTCCCAATTTTGTGTTCTAGGCGTTGATTGAGTGGTTATTCATCTGTTAGAAACATTAGTGAGACAGTTACGTTGTTTATTCCCGAGATAAAGACTCGCTAGTGCATGTGTGGTGATTGCAAAGAAACTATTTATTTTGTGCATTTACAATACTTTGGACTACTAAAATGTCAAGGAGAAGATCTCGCCAAACTTGCGAGATATGTGGCGTTAAAGAAGCGCATTTAGAGAGCCCGTTTTTTTGCAAACATTCCATTGGAAGAAAACCGGTAAGTGTCTGACTGAGCTCATACAATAACAAATCCGATACATTCAAATCAAAGTAAGCAGTAAGTAATAATAAGTATAGATAGTAGTAGTAGCAATATTAAGTATAGATAAACAAGCTGTGCCCCACGGCTTCACCTATGTAAATAGTATTATTTTTTCATACAAACATGTTGATGTTCCCCTTCTCACCCACCTAGGGGGTTTTTCCACCCCCTTTGGGGTAGTGTATGGGGATTCCTATGTCCATCATCGGGTGTCAAGCTACCTCTATATCAAATCGGTTTGCTAGTTTAGGCATGAAAACGTAGCAAAGAGACTGACGTCACTTGTTTTTATATTAGGTATTGTTATGGACTTTGCAGTTAATTAATAATTTCTATTGTGTTTCAGAACTCACACCCCGCAAGAAGAATATAGTAGAGAGACTTGAACAAAAAAATGCACGATAAAGTACCTCAGAAAAAGTGCAGTTTTAATTAAAAATTACAGTCCCCAGTTTTAAAGGAACTTGTAGTGAACTCGTGACAAGTTATCATGTTTGGCCATTTTAAAGTGATCGCCAAAAACGTATCGTTATTTATCGTTATCGTAATGTAACTAAGTTTGTTTATTGTTTGTTTGTATCTTGGAAATTACATTCTATTAAACATTTTTTCGAAACTGTTTTCTTATTTTAAAGTTTCCCAAGAAAAATATAAAGTATTTATAACTAATCTGGGGGCCAGGATACTGCAGCAACTTTTATCGATATCGATATTACGTTATTCCCCTCACTAATATCTCGATATCGATATTTATTTCTACCATGGGCTTCTCACTATTCGCTATGTCATCATTTTGACAGTTCTATATTCTTAGGTTGGCAAAAGTATCCCTTATTATTTTGTGGTTGGCAGTCTTTTGCATCGGTTAGGATTAAAAACGATGTTCTAAGTTCCGTCTCTTACGTAGTATTATATTCTCTTTGCTGTGAATAATGATCATTTTTTCGGCAGAGTCACAGACGAACTAGAGATGCTACGCATGTTATATCCATAGACAATCAGATGCTTATTGCGAAGATTTTATGTACTGAGATCACCACCCATGGGCAGAGTGCACAATCATGTTCTACCGCAGGTAGATGTCATATCTGTGGTTGCCGATCATACGTGTAACGTAGTGATTATTTTCTCTGTGATCATACGGGCTGTCAATGTCAAAACTTATGAACGTTGAGAAATCAACGTCAGTATACAAAGTCTTTGGAAATCAACACACATGCAGTTTTATCAAAGACATTAAATATTTACATTAAATCTCTTTGAGTTTTATGCATCTTCACGGAAATCATCATCCTTTAAATTCCGAGTTAAAAATAACCAATGAGATTTGGGGTAATTCAACTATAAATCTGAATCATGAAAATAAAAAAAACATTTATCTTAATCAGCATATTTTATTTCACTATTTTTTCAATTATATTTCATGTCAACCGTCATTCCGACAGGAACATTGCGTAAACAGAGGTAATGTACGGTTTTACAAAATTCATCGCCACAACTGTTTCTTTAATTTATTTGGTCGATCAAGTTAAATATTGTCAAATTGATATTTTTACTTCCTACTTACATTTAAATTGTTTATAGTAAACAGATTGCCTAATTTGTCGCAGGTGTTGTATATAACAATTATTTTTGTACCCATATGTTACTCTTAATTACACAAGTCGAGAATGCCAACGCAAGATCTGCATAAGCTTCTATTAATTTAATTAATATTATTGGGACACACAAACTATAATTACATTAATAATACCTTTTCAAAATACGTCCATTTAAGTCTCATTTAAGTATCAATGTAACTGGGTCTTTAATTAAGTACTGCAGGCCAATTCACGTAACTAAAGAAGTGCAGTTGCAGTTGCAGTTTCGATCAAAACAATGCTTTTCGTGTTCTCTTATCTACGGGGATCACTGTCAGAAACGAACTACAGCGTCACTGCAACTTGATCGGCGCGTCATGAAATTACGTGAATTAGGGCCCTGTAGCCCTAGCACGAACGATTTTGACGTATCTAAACGTAATGTAAGCGATTTTCAATCAAAAATACACAATCATAATGTATAGTACCTACTGTTACATTTTGATTAAATTTTATGCATAATGCGCACTTTATACCTATCATACAGAGATATAGCTAAAATCTCCAAGTTAAAAGAATAATGGTGTCGATTCTCTTGTTCACGAACTAAACTGATTTTAAACTATCGCTCTCTTTTACTAATAGTAGATACAAGAAAGGGATGGCAACAATTTTAGAACTGTCAAATTAGTTTACGTGTCACATTTCTTTGTATTTTAGTAGGCACGTTCCGAGATCACGACTAAAATTGTATGGAAATCTAAATTCTGACTAATTTGACAGTTCTAAAATTGTTGCCATCCCTTTCTTCTTGCTACTGTTAATATAGAGCGGTAGTTTAAAATTAGATAAGTCCGTGAACAAGAGAATCAACAGCATTATGTCTCAAACGAGTTTTTCAGATCCCAAATTCACTTACATTTACGTTTCGATACGTCAAAATGGTTCGTGCTAGGGCCACTGATTGTCATCTGGTAAAACTAATCACAAATTATCATTTAATTATTTCTTCATAATTTCGATGTTCGAACACAATGTAATCGTATACTTAAGTACAGGTATAAAATTGAGCTACAAAGTTATCACACGATTCACTTAATAAAATGCAATAAGTAGTCGTGAAAATGGACAGTGTAAAATAAATAGAAAAAAAAAACTATACGTTATACTTAATCATAATATGTTATAGTAAGAACACGATTACGAAGAGGCATATAAGAATATTAAGCAGAATACAGTAATTGACTTCACGTCGCTAATTGCTAAGAATATATTTATAAAATAAGCTAGTAAAATCTGGCGAAAAACTCATAATGTAATATATTCTCTAGTTCAATGAAATGACACATTAGTGCTAAAATGCAAGATTTTCGGGAATGAATAAAATAATAAGTCTTGTAAACGAATCTAAGGCCCGTATTTCGGAACGATACTCAAGCGTTGATCACTGTGTTGAGATTTAATTTTAGAACATTCCTCAAGCAGAGATTTATTATTCACAGTTCAGCCGAGTTTAGCTTTATTTTATACTGTCACCCGTTTCGGTATTTGAACAGAGATTTCATCTGTAATCACTCTAGTGTGGTCCTGACTACGCTTGAGTAGAGATTTCTATTCAATTTTAGGTCAAATTGGTGTGTTATGTTGTTGAATTAAAGTTTATAATTACCGTATTAGAATAAGACCGATACTCAAGTAACGATTCTATCCTTAAGTATCAGGTGATTGAAGTTTAGTACTTGAGGAAAGATCTATAATACGGGCCTTAGTCTCAGAAATATGTAGGAACAAAACTATTGGTTAAAAGTTGCTACTTACGCACGTAGCACGTCCGTAGCACTAATTCACAATTAATTTTGTCTTATGATAGGCTCGCCTAACAACTTCAACTGTCGTTTTCCAACATAACGCACGTTGCACGTTGGGTTATTAAAACATTAATAAACGTTGTAAAAGCGAATTAAGAAATCGTATATAAATCTAGAATTTCATCGAGAATTGTCAATGTAAATAAAATGTTATAAAAGTACCTACCTAAAAAAAGTAAAAAGATACTGAAGTTATACGTGAAAAGAACTACAAACTATGTTGAAACTGATCATAAATTAGGTACCGTAAAATTCCCTAACTTTGCCCACAAGCGAAATCTGACGATTTAAATTGTGGAATGAAAAAATCGCTCACGAGCAGGATTCGAACCTGCGACTCCTGGCTCAGTACACCAGTGCTTTAGCCACTAAGCTACCGTGAACACTGCTCGTGGTATCGAAATTAACCTCCAATTTGTACCAAAGTGGAGGTCTTTGGGTGACGTCAGCAATATCTTATTAAGAAATAGTGTTTTCTAACCGACTCGACTAACTTTGCAGTTAAATTCCAAGTCGTAGTGTTCACGGTAGCTTAGTGGCTAAACCACTGGCGTACTGAGCCAGGAGTCGCAGGTTCGAATCCTGCTCGTGAGCGATTTTTTCTTTCCACAATTTAAATCGTCAGATTTCGCTTCGCATGCGTAAATGCGTTAAAAATAATAAAACAATGCAGATTTGTAGCCGATTTAATAGATCCGCGGAACGATTAAGTGACACAGTAACATAATAATTGATTTCCTTTCATACTTCACAGGCTTAGGACTGTCTATCAAATACAAAAAAGAAAGGCGTATTTAAAAATCAAGTATTATGTACAATGATTATCTAAAATTAGTTTTTCTATCCATTCGTTGTCTTCAGTGTTGAATGTCGGTCAGAGTTACTCGGATATAGGGTATGTGATACATATCCGCTTTGGGATATATATCCGAAGATATAGATGTGTCTGAAGTTACCCATGCCTACTTTCATCTGTTTCAACACAATTAAGTAGTTATACGTAGTTTTGAGTCCACCGCGAACTAAGAGCAATACGGTCTAAGTACTATAACGAACAATTATTTGTTTTAATTTTTTTTAACGGTTATTGTAAAACATAGAGAAAAATAATAATACAGAAAAAACTACACAGTCATCTTAAACTTATCGCCAATTCAACTCTTAAATATAATTTCGTTTCACCACAGTATGTGTAATGTGTACCGAAAAAGTTGCTAATCAGGGTTATGACCGTAAAGGGAATCATGGCAAGTCAGAATTTGGCCCGATTCACAGTGTCGAGTTGAACTAGGCGCCGGCCCGAACTCATCGGTGGGCGTGGCTAAAAAGCATGCTATTTCACCCTCCGCTTACCCGCAGTAGACGCGTAAAGTGAGACTCAAGTGTTTACCGAAAATGATCGCGCAAAATTTATGAGTCGACCTTTGGTTTTAGGGTGTTTATGAATAAACTACTGGATATATCTATTAAAACGAACGTTATTCAAAATTTAGACTAACTAAGCTATGTTTCTATGCAAATTATTTTGAATATTTCATGCTTCTTATCTCATTTATTTACGTCCAAAAAGCGTTAAAATTTGTGCTGAAATACGAATGTTTTGAGGATTATAATTTTTAAGTCTTTTTACTGTTGTGTTCAAATACAAACCTAGATAATGAAGTGAAAAATCGATATGATATATACTTACAACATCAAATAATGGAGTGATCACCCTTCGACTTTTGTAAGGAGAAGGGGCCGGCTAGTTCAACCTTAATGCTTTGTGCGTAAAATCAAAGATCTTGTCAAACACGATATTGCCCCTAACCGCATAAAGAAGTCAAGGTGCGGTATGACGGCGCGCGAGCTGCGTTTTGCAGACAGCTTCAGCCTGTTTTTCGTGACCGCTGTGCGCTAGTCACGCGTACGTTTCCCTGAAGCGTTTCTGGAGGTGGTGCGCGGCGTTGAGCAGGCGGTGGTGCAGCGTGAGGTGCTGGTGCGGCGCGAACACGGGGGGCGGGGGGGCGACGGCGCGCAGCGGCAGCGGCGGCAGCGCGGCGTCCGTGTCGGGGTGCACGAAGAACGCCACGCAGTGCCGCCCGCGGGCGCGCGCGTACGCACCCGTCGGCACCACCACGCGGTGTATCTGCGGCAAACACATTCAATAACCAACACTATATTAACTTTTTTTTCCCCCCCTTAATTGGGGGAGGCCCATGTCCAGTAGTGGACGTCTTTCGGCTGTAATGATGATATTAACATTTGTATTTTTAACCGACGAAAAAAAGGAGGAGGTTCTCAATTCGACGCGTATTTTTATTTTTTTATTTATGACGACGCATAACTTTTTACAGAGTGGTCCGATTTTGATGATTATTTTTTTTATGGATAGGGTATATCTCGAAGTTGGTCCCATTTAAATTTCAAAATCAAAATCCACCCCTAAAGGTAGTAAAACAGGGGATGAGTGTTTGTTCACCCACTGAATTCTTACCTGTTAACCGATTCTGTTGAAACTTGACACACATAAATATAGTTCTAGACACTACGACATAATGGAGACCTGGAGTTAGATTTTAACCACAAAAAAATGAAAAATAAAACTTTTTAACAAAAAATTGAACCGACGAAAACAGAAACTGAAAAGCGAAAAATAACTAATTATGAGTCGGCGCCAAATAACCAATCAACGAAGATCATTAAATTACTTTAAATAAATAATAAAAACAACGTCACATCAAATACAACGTGAAATTTTCAACGATAAACAATAACTTTCCGAAAATGCGTTCTCGGCTCGGCCACTTGCAACTTACACGCACTTTGCTTGTTAAAAGTTCGGTTGGCGCCGACTCATAATTAGTTATTTTTCGCTTTTCAGTTTCTGTTTTCGTCGGTTCAATTTTTTGTTAAAAAGTTTTATTATTAATGTTATTGTTGTGCTGTCCTGTCACTGTTCTGTGCCAAATAAAAGTTTTTCTTTCTTTCTTTCTTTTCTTTCAATATAAGATATTGCTGACGTCACCCCCAAAGACGTACCAAGTGGAGGTTAAATTCGATACCACGAGCAGTGTTCACGGTAGCTTAGTGGCTAAAGCACTGGCGTACTGAGCCAGGAGTCGCAGGTTCGAATCCTGCTCGTGAGCGATTTTTTCTTTCCATTATTTAAATCTATGGATTTAATATTATTGCTGAAGTGAAAATGAAAGTCGACGAAAACTGTGAAAAATCCTTGCCTGTCTGATTCATTTTAATTCAATTTAAATGTTTACAGCCCATGATATTTAAAAGTACAGATAAGTTACAAGCGCGCACAATCTGAAGGCTCTAAAACGTCCTAATTAGGGCGTTTTGCTATTAATCCGCGTCAAGCAAGGCGCACACTTGTACTTGACCGGAAAGAGTGGAATAAGGAAAGGAAGGCCTTTGCCCTGCAGTGGGACAATATAGGCTGAAAATAAAAATAATAAGCAAGGCGCCGAGCGTGACCAGTGACAAAAAATGTAAAAATATATGCCGTCATATCTGTACCTAAAGGGTACCAATTATGACGAGAAAGTAACTTAATACTAGTACTTTGTACTAGTTTGTGTATGTGTGCTGCCGCTGCGTATGGAACAGTTTTTCGTTTATTTTGTTAGGGTATAACATATCTATACTTTTAAATATCATTGACTCGAGTGAATAGGTTTTTACTGGGCAAGCGTGTACCGTCGTCAACGGCACCATCGCTTAACATCAGGTGAGGAGGCGGTCAAACGCAAGTCCATTATATATTTAAAAAAAGTATTCGTATTAAACTCGTACTCGTGGGGTAGCCATATCATTTTACCAAAAAAAATAAAATCGAATTTTATTACGCAGAAAACTATTCCACAAATATTGTTTCACATAAAATTTGATTCACATAATTTTGAACTCATCATTTTTCGTTTAAATATTTTAATGTCTTTGATCTGCGGAAAGCAACGCACTCAGTTACATTCCCAGTAATGCTACGGCTTTATCTGTGTCATAACGCGTTTATTATAGCTATAATAAGCGCAGCACGCAGATGTTGCCAACAGTTTAACGATACAATGCAATACTGGATTAGTAATGACGTTAAACATTAAGCTATAATTCGGCGGCGGTTTTTCCACGCATCAAAGGGTTCTTTTAGAGCGAGAAAACGCGCGTCAAATCTCAGCTACGTATGCGGTGTTACGTACGTGCAGGGAAACATTAAACGCAGATGAAACCGCAGCATAAGGCAACTGTTCATTTCATTAACTTCAGAAAATTATCATCTTTAATATCTGGGGCCTTTCTCCGACTAGATCGAGTTCTGTGTCAAATTGACACTAACTCGAATTCAAATTCGATTGACACTGTCAATCGAATTTGAATTCGAGTTAGTGTCAATTCGTAATGCATTCCTCTAGGAATTGACAATAACTCGATTTGGTTCGAGAATTTGACTCATTTTCACATTTCGATAGGTTTGCTTTTTATGAAATTAATTCATACGTAAATAAAAATATAAATCGAACATAAAACTAAATATAAAGAAAATTGTACTAACAAGTGCTGGAAGAATGTTAGTAGTCCAAGCGGCAAGGAATTCTCCTGCCTGAACCAGGATCGCCCCTGGGAGGTGTCCCACTTGCTGCCACTTGTCACTGCCATTCAATTTCACCTGAAACCAAATAAACGAGAAGTTACAATATGTCCACAATACCTAGATCTATTAAAGTGCAATTTTATATTCTCCATTATGATTTCAAACCATGTTTTTCAGTCATTACAACAAGTTATAATGACGTTAAATGACTCGTAGTAAGTACTAAATTATTGTGTTGACGTTGTTGACAAGTAATGACGGTTTTTAGGGTTCCGAAGTCCTACAAGGAACCCTTATAGTTTCGTCATGTCTGTCCGTCTGTCCTAATCCTTTACAGCTTAATAACTTCTACAGTTATAAACATAAGTAACTGAAATTTTGTTAAAAAATAGTCTACATATAGATCTCAATTTTAAAAGAATAAAAAAATAGTTTTTACGTATTTTAGGGGTGGCGTCCATACATGTGAAATGGAGATGAAAAAAATGTTTTCGCTGCACCCCCTCATGTGGGGTATCAATGAATAGGTCTACTAAAATGAAGGTAATGTTTCATACACCACTTTTTTATCAGGTGTACCATCTGCGAAATATAGCGCGCCAAAGTGGCTTGCAATGTGTGTCCCCCCCTGCCATTTCTAAACTATGCAACGTAGAAAGTTATAATCTTCCACATTGATAGACCTTTGTGAAAACTCTCTTTTAAAATTATTTCGAGTATAATGTGATTATAATTTTTTGAGTTATAGAGAGAAAACTGAAAAATACTTAAAACGTCCTAGTTCAAAGGTCATTGACCTTAGAGAAAAATGATCACAGCAAATAATGCTCCTTTAGTTACTTTCTATTTGAAAAAATCACAAAAAGTAACTTTGTGTTATGTTGAACACACTTCTTTAATTTGGCTTCTTGAATTTATCGCTAGATAGCGCTACTAACAACACGCTCTGAGTCGCGAATGCTGCCGATTATTGCAAAAACTAAAAAAGTATAGCCATGATTAATATTCGATTTGATTCGTTTATCATTAACCTACTTAAGGAACCCTATAATACTGAGCATGGCCCGACATGCTCTTGGCCGGTTTTATTTTTTTTGTAAATTACGAACGAGACCGACGAGATGGCGTAGTCGGAGAACGAACACTGAATGCCCTTAATAATTGTAAGTCAATTAAATTCAATAAATTGCGGTAGGCTTTTCTAGGTATGAGGGCAAGAACCTCAGAACAACAGAATACTAGAGAGGGGACTAGCCGCCGCGTAAAGGCTGACCGTTGTATGCACAGCGGGCAAACACTGCCGCTAACTTCACCGTCATTGCACCCGAGTGAGTATGCGCACTAGTTCGAGAGAAAACTTTATACAAGTGTGTTTGTTTTATATATTATTATGTCGGCGTGCTTTTTGTTGTAATTTATTGATGCGTTTCTTGCGTTGAGTCGTAAGGGTAAGTTGAGCTTGCGACACTCGGACTCCATGCAAACTGGGCGGCTTGCCCGATCTCCTTGTTCTGTTATCTGTGGCCAGAACAAATCGAATGTTTGTCCTGTTACAAACATTCGATTCGAGGTGTCTTCTCTAGTACTTTATAGCATGCGCTTGACCCGCGTCATTACTTCAGTTCGCGATCTACCCGTATCGGGCACAGACACGGGCTCCGCCAAACCTGCTCCACGGTCACATTTAGTGCAAATATATATTTATCATTACGTTTCTATGTTTTATTTGTGTGCCTCATAGCACGCCCAACAGACAATACATCGATTTCGGGACTATTAATTTAACGACAACAAATTAGAGCCCTCTGCGGACACTTTTTGATGCAATGCTAATGATTATGTCCTACAGACTGGCAGGAGTGGCAGGTTAACTAGCAATACTATTCTTATAAAATAAATTTCAGAGTTAAATTCATTTACGGCTTACTACTATTGCTGTTCTTACCTCGAGCCCTCCTTCCGAATCCTGCGCCAAGAGCGTAAAAGTGCCGTAGTCTGCGTGTGCGCCGCAACGGGTGTAGTGCACGGCGTCGTTCTGGCAGCAGGGGCCCACGTCCTCGGGCGGCACCGGCGGGTAGTACAGCAGCCGCATCGTCGACGGGTTGCGGCCCTCCGCCTGCAGCATGCCCGAGTGACTCGCCAGCAAAGATGTCGGCGGCACGCCTGGAATAGACGCGGATGAGGATTATTTTAACGAAGAGTTACTCTTTCTGGCCATTCTGAATACGTGGCCTCTAGGGATGCTAACGATACATAAATGTTTTGGAAACATCTATGTTTTTGAATGAAAAAAAAAAAAGTCGTTGTTTGCCATCAAAGTTACGAATGGCAAAACATCGATACATCGATGGGAATTTTGACGATGTTTTTGCAATAAATAACTCCATCTATGATAAAATCTCGGTACGGCACTTTTATCGAACTTTCGCAATAATATTCATTCATTCTTATTTCTATTCCACTTATTCATTATTTTCATTCATAATCATCATTCTTTTACAAAGACACGCATTACGCAAGTATAAATTTGCAGATTTATTTATGAAATCAGTGTTTTTATAAAAAAGTTGACGTGCAAATTGGTGCAATTGTTTGCAACCTAGATTTATCTTTCTTTTCATTGTAATATTATCTTTCAGTATGTATTTATTTACATTATTTCTTAATAACAGTAAAATATTGAAAAAACGCTGATATTTCTATACATCGATGAATTTTTTTCCACATCATTGATGTATCGATATATTGATGTTTCTTTTTCAATGTTTGCATCCCTCGCTTATGCCAGTGAAGTAGAAAAAAAAATCTGATGCTAGGCTTCGAGTAAACTTTAGGGCGGCCAAAAAGATTGGCGACTACTGTAACTGTTCTTCATGTTGCTTGGTAAAGGGTGATCAGCAGACAAAAAATCTTTAAGCATGATATTTTCTCATTTTGCGGATCACGAGAACCGAAGCTCGCACGCTAGAAGTTTAATTCGTGTAGGTAGGTGCTATTGTAGTTTTTAATGCGGTGCTTCGACGAAATATGACTTTAAAAAACAAAATTATCACTGAAATCTCGTCAGTAATAAACGAATGACTCAAACAAAGAGTTTGCGAAATGACACATCTAGGTATTGCTTTTTGTTTTTCGTCGACATTAAGATTATGATGGCAATTAACCTTGAAAGGCTAGAAATTAGATAATTAACGAATATTTACATACTTGCACTACCTAATCAGTGCTTATTTCTTACTGTAGGTAGGTAGACAATAAATAAAACATAGGTGCTAAATTAAAAATTCATAAACTTAAAATGGAAGTCGCGAAATAAACATTGACGCTAGAACACATAAATTGAAACTTATTTTTTTCATTCACAATTGGAATTACAGAAAAAAACATCAAAATTATTGTTTTGATTATTTATTATTATTGCGATATATGGTTATGCGGTAAAGCATGCGGACAAAATCTGAAGATATAATTTGTGAAAAGAATAAATTCGCTCACGGGCAGGGTTTGAACCTGAGACTCCTAGTTCATCTTTTAGACAGTAGTTATATCTAAAGACAATAATAAATTATTGCTTTGTTTTGCCAAATGGGTGTGGAGGCACACCTCGGACACTCAATACAAAATAAATGCTAGCATCACCTACACACACAAAATACGTCTGTACACGAATGCACACACACGTATGGGTTAAGGATGCTCGCCGCTCGTAGTGCCGACTGGGTTCCAAGCGCTTCTCAGTAGTTCTCAGAGATGGCGCGCTTGTATAGTGACTGGCGATTGACTACCATTGCAATTATTTTATTATTTTTAACGCATTTTTACGCTTGCGAAAGCGAAATCTAAAGATTTAAATTGTGGAAAGAAAAAATGCAGGAACCTGCTACGATTGCAATCTTGCAGTCCAATTGCCGGAAAACTGCGGGCGCGGGAGAGGAATCTTAAATTGGCGGGGGGCGGTGAGTGGCCGTTCTGTACGTAGTACTATTAGGTATTCTGAAGTGGAGGTTAATCTGGAATTCTCAGTAGATTATTAAAACTTACCCATAGCATAAGCGAGGGCCTGCAGCACGACTCGCGAGAGGTTGGTCATGTCCTGCGCAAGCGGCACGGCGTGCTTGGTGAACTCAGGAACCTCTTCCTGCGCCGGCATCGATGACGCCGACAGCGTGGTGATGTTGAAGGAGTGACGCAACTCCTGGTTACAAAGAAAATAATGGGTAAGATAAAGGATTTTATTTCGAGGCCCTCGTATTCAATAATTTCTTTGCCTCATGCATCGAAGGGCCGTTCGTGGTTCCGTGTGGTGCCGGACATAAAGAATTGCACCACCCTACCTCTTCTCATGGGTGTCGTAAAAGGCAACTAAGGGATTCACCAGATGATGGGCAGCAGCGTTCTCTAAGTATTTAACTGCGATTGCCAAACCGCCTGCCATGCGTGGCGATTATGAGATATCCTCCCCCTTTTGGGGGAGGCCTATGTCCAGCAGTGGACGTCTTTCGGCCGAAATGATGATGATGATGCATCGAAGGGAAGAACTTAACAATAAAATGTTAAGAAGAGAGGAGATACTAACGCCCACCGCATATTGAACTTAGCCCAGCGAGTGTCCGGTGGCGCGTTAAAGTCTTTTGTTCGCAAATGCTTGCAACATACTCGTAGCGCTGGGTGACGTGGCAGTCGTAGGACCTATTATGCGGTGCGGTTACTTTACACGTTTGAAAAAACCGTCCACGCCACGTCGCTCGTGGGCTGGGTTCTATCTGCGGCAGACATACCTATTACAGTATTTAGATAGATAGATAGATAGAATATACTTTATTGTACACCATGAAAATAGTAGTAAACAGGAACAACGTACAAATTATGGGTACATGGGCGGTCTTATCGCTAAAAGCGATATCTTCCAGACAACCTTTGGATGGACAAAGAAGACGTAAGATCTAGATAATGGGGGATATTTACAGTACTGTCTGTAGTCCTACTAATATTATAAATGCGAAAGTATGGATGTTTGTTTGTCCTTCAATCACACAGACGCGGCTGAACCGTTTGGATGAAATTTGGGACACAGATAGACCATAACCCAGATTAACATATACAGACACAGTTCTCGAGGGATGCACGAAGCCGCGGGTATAGGTTAGTCTTTGATATTTATTTTCGAATTTCTTAAACATCACTATACTGTAAATACTTAGTTTCTCTTTTACTTCCGATGTCGATAGCATAAAAGAGACTGCTCTATTTTTCTTGTGAGAGTTACAAACACTCGTTACATTGTGCATTGTGCTAAGTAATGAGAATTAGTGTGGAGAAAGTCTGTCTAGGTTTTCGGGCTATGTTAATTTATTACCTACCCGCAAGATGGCATCACTCGTTAGTGTGTGGCTCTTGCGTGGAAACATTATGCAATACTAGGTACTGTGGCATAAAAGAGTACACAAAATGGGGTCACCACGAGTCATACATTGAAGTTTTTTAACTTGTAAAATATATTTTCTGGCAGAACTTTAGATAGTCTGATTAATTTTAATTTCAGCCAATTTTTTACGTGATAAAATACAGACTGACACAATTCTGACAAATTTAAAAAAGCCGATTTTAGACGTTTTTCAAATAATGTATTGGATACAAAGTAAAAGCAATTTTTTTATTTCGAATAAGAATTTACTTACGTACAGTCGACTGCATGACAGTGGTAACACTTCAATTCGAAAATCGCCCTTACTGCTTACGAAATAAAGATGCTGCTAATGTCAAAGTGTTACCACCGACGTGCGGTCGACAGTACATGCACTTTTATGGATCTAGTTGCACGGTTCCAAAAAGTTGGTCTTATGGAGAAGAGCCAGCAAGAAACTCCATGGATCTCTTTTCAAATAATACCTATTGAAAAGAGATCCATGGAGTTTGTCATGTTAATACTAGTATTAACATGTAATTACTAACAAAAATACCGTGAAATAACGTAATGAAAAGAATATTCGTGAGGAATATTTTTGTAGGTAAGTATTACCTATGAATCATTTTGCACTTGGCATGAAAAAAATAACAAGATTTTTGAGACTACAATAGCCACAATAGGTATTATAACAATAAGAGTCTGCGGTAGATACATAATAAATGGAACATATAGTTTGTAAATAAGGTAAAAGACGACGAAAATAAGGGGTTACCTTACCTTCTTAGTGGCGTCAAACTGTTCCATCCCAGGTTTCACGTAACCATGGTTGCTTACGGGGTTACGGAGGTACTGCTCCTGGCAACCTTCCGGCAGCGCGCAGAAATTGTCCAGGTCAGCATACACCGCCTTCAGCTGGAAAAACAATATCTTCACTTTAACAACTTTACTGGTAAGTTTAGCTGGAGTATTCTAGAGATAGTTCGATCACGCATATGGAATTTTAGGAGTAAGGAAGGAACAAGAGCTAACGGCAACGGTTTGAAAACAGTTTTTCATGCAAAAGAACATGATAAAAATAATATTAACAAATCTTCAAGACTTTACTGATAACTTATGATCGATGGATGGGTAAATGATTGAAACGGTGTTTTGGAATGAATCAAGGACCCCGCTTCATTGTTTTCTATAATGTGACCTTAGAATGTGTTGCTTGTCAAAATTGCTTGTTTTGTTTTTCAATGTTAATTTTAATGCAAAAGGCCTTTTCTCAGAGCAACCATGATCGAATCAGTATGTCAACTTGTCAAGATTAAATGATAAGATATGTCTCTATAGGTCTCTATTTTAAAGAAAACATAAATAAGCCTATAGATTTGTCTTGAAACGTCCAACAGGTTTGCCTTGACAGCTGAGTGATTAAATTTTAACATGTCCCTTCGTTCAAGTTCCTGATCTCAACTGCTATCAGCTGATATCCATTTCATCTCCTTCCACGACACGCATGTAGCATCAGTGCTAAGGACTATTGATTTATACAGCCTTTGAAGCCCATGCATATAAGTTAGTGTCAGTAGCATCTTAAACCGTCGCTGTTTCGAGTAGTGTTCAACCATTGAGGAAAAAGAGCGTAACGATGCATCCGTAGATAAAACGGTTTTCGTCCTTCCTTCTATATTTCCTACTATTATTTATTTTACTCTGACTATGGTCATGCCTACAGGAAGCATTGTTTTTAGCAGTCGGTACATGTACACACGGCTACACATCAAGCTGTACATTTCCAGTATAAGATGACCTCGCATTGTTTAGGTTTTCCGTACAATGCGAGATCAGCTTATACTGGTATTGTACAGCTTGATGTGTAGCCGTGTGTACAATGTGCCTTCAATGGCTACTTTAATGTCGGTTTCAGAACATCAGTGTTTCCCAAAAACTATCACAATAAAACTGGTTGCTGCTGCTGGTCATAGGGCTATCCGGTGAACCACCACTAAGGCTAAAATCGATTGCACTCAAGGTTCGATGGCAGCTGTAGGTATGTGTAATGTAGCAGAATTCGTTCATGGGATTTTGTCAACAAAATGTACCACAGCAAAGTATCGTGACCGAACATCGTCGTCTTTGAATTAGATTCATCGTACCTGTTGTTTTCATGTTTTTATTAATAACTACTGTTATTTCGTTTAAATGCTTACCTTCTCGTCAGCAATGCCGTGGTTGACGAGCACCGCCAGCCCTTTGGTGCTGAGCGCAGTGAACATATGCTGTCCAATGCGTCTCAGCACTGACTTCATAGGGCATACGTCCGTACCTGTAATGACAGAAATACAATCTTAGTCAACGTTCTTATCATCACTATTATCATTTAGGCTTTATTACAGCTTATCCACAACTTTGTTTAGGTGGGCTTCCGGCTTAACCAGATGCTTCTAAATAACATGAAATTTACTTAGATACCTAGTCGGCGTATGCGGTTGGATTTGGCCTCCACAACGCAAATAAGAGAGGTAAGGAAGTGCTAATATATAAGTATAGTTGTCAGACTTTAAGACTTCTCAGTAGGTACTCGTTGCAATTTTATTTTCATAGGCACCTGATTCGTATGATAACCGAAACTTTGTTCTTTACAAAGACTTTGGTAAAAAGAAAATCGTTTGGATTTTGCGCAGTCGGTTTTCGGCCGTTTTCGTCCAAAATAATAGTTTTCGGCATTTTCCGATTTCTGTAGAAAAAAAAACGATCTCCGCGGTCGTATTTAGTTCCGCGGGTCATAAGCTTTATGCAGACAGTAGGTAATTAATTAATTAGGTAAGTAATTTATAGGAAGAAAATTGACTTCCCTTTGTTTAAAAATCTGGTTTTGAGAAAAATGTTACGTTAATTTCCGTGTTTCAAGTTTTAATATATGTACGACCATTTGGTCATTAAATTATGTACTTCAAATATTAAGAGATTGATATTTCATAATATTTAATTGTTATAGTACTTTTACGGCCAAAATTAATATCCAATCTATCCATGATTTGCCCTACTAGAGATAGGAATTTGACATAAGCTCTATACAAAATATGTCAAATTTCTATCTCTAGTAGGGTAAATCGTGGATAGATTGGATATTAATTTTGGCCGTTAGCAAACAAAACTTTATCGATATAAAAGAAGTAGCTAAAGTATACAGTACCTTTGTACTAAATACTTTTAGTGCTATCTCCTTTCATATGTTATTGTGTGTAGATACATAAATTATAAATAAATAAATAAGTAGTACCAACATGTTTTAATTTTTTTGGACTTTTTTGGATTGGACGTTTTCGGCCGAAAATATAGTTTATGCCGAATTTCGTTTTCGTCCGAAAATAAAAATTGTTGGTCTCTACATTTAAGTATACGTTGATCTGAAAGATGTTGCATGAAAATGGCGGTTCACCTCGTCTTGTGCAATATGAATAAAATATACGGCTGTCTGTACAGACATTCTGAGTTAGCTGAAGGTCTGGCCGTGACACCGTTCTGCCGATGGCATATACACTGGCACATTTATGCCGTCTCGAAAATGCGGGTGTTGCATTTAAGTAAATAGTGATAACGGAGTGTTGCTTCTTCTCTTCGAAGATATACAATGGGTTTTTCAGTATTGAATTAAACTTATTATTTTATTAACGCATTTACGGATGCGAAGCTAAATCTAAAGATATAAATTGTGGAACGAAAAAATTGCTCACGAGCAGGATTCGAACCTGCGACTCCTGGCTCAGTACGCCAGTGTTTTAGCCATAAGCTACCGTGAACACTAGTGAACGCCATAGTGCTTTAGCCACTAGCTACTCTCGTATACTCTGTATTGGTAGGTCATATTTATTTTTGATCGTGGGGCTGTTATTGCGATGCTTGGCGGAGGCCTGTGTCCAGCAGTGGACGTCTTTCGGCTGAATTGATGATGATTTCTTTTTGATACCTTGCCTAATAACAGCTAATGTATGTATGATATAGATTATTTGCTGTCATAAATAATTATGTACGACTTTAGACGCAAAGGCGTTCTTTTTGTTACAAAGCATCTCAAAGCATCGCGATCGACACAATTTCACAATAACGATTGTGCCAGTGACATAGAGTCAAACACAAATTGATCAAATCTGACCGCCGTCATCTGTTCCTGACGTCACACGCCCACACTCTTCGTTAGCGCGAACTGCGTGGACGTGTTCGTTTTACATAATAAATAAATACCGTTCACGTACCGCGTATTGTATTATAAGGGGCTCGTGGCTAAGTAAAAAGCGTGTGGATTGTACGATCTGCAAGGTTAAGCTGCACTAGCCGCGGTCAGTCTGTGGATGGGTGACCGTTTCATTACACATCGAGACCCCTTCGTGCCTCGGAGAGCACGTAAAGCCGTCGGTACTGCGCCTGATCTCTCTCCGGTCGTGTCGAATTGCCGTCCCATCGGATTATGAGAGTGAGGGAATAGAGAGTGCACCTGTGTTTGCGCACACACTTGTGCACTATAATATGTCCCGCGCAGATGGCTAGTCTCCATTGAGATTGGCCGCCGTGACCGAAATTCGGGCGGGAGGACATTATTATTATTGTATTATATTGCAAAACTGTAGTTAGCACTCTATGCTGTATTTCTATAATTTTACATTATGTTGAATTCTAATTTATGATTGACTAGCCTATGCCCGCGACTTCGCCCGCGTGGATGTCGTTTATCGCGCATCCCTCGGGAACTGTTCATCTTCCCAGGATAAAAAGTAGTCTATATATTAATCTGGGTTATGTTCTATCTGTATGCCAAATTTCATTAAAATCGGTTCAGCCGTTCTTGAGTTATAAATGGTCTAACTAACCCGACTTTGTTTTATATATTTAGATTTATAATATTATTATCATTTAATATTGCATTAATACCAAAAGTTCTAAAACTATAGTTTAGCTCTCTATGTTGCAATTTAATAATTCTATTTAATATTTAATTCTAACTAATTTATTGATTATTATCATTTAATATTGTATTAATAAAAAAAATCATGACTGTTATTTAGCCCTCTATATTGTAATGCTTGAAAAAGGCATTGGCGACTGCCTCGTTGTTCTAGTGGTTGTAAGCGCGACTGCTGAGCGTGGGGTCCTGGGTTCGATTCCCGGGTCGGGCAAAGAGTTATTAGGTTTTTTCATTAGGAAATTCTCAGTAGCAGCCCGGAGTCTGGATTTGTGCCCGGTCAATGGCAATAGGCTCGCCCCCTATTACTTGGGACTATAACATAACTGGTGAAATGTGGGTGTACTATTACACCTCTGCCTACCCCTTCGGGGAAATACAGGCGTGATGTTATGTTATGAAAAAGGCGCTAAGTACACCATTAATGTATGTAAGAACAATATGCACACTAGTTCGCAAAAAATGTTTTTAATTTGAATTACCTATCTGAAAGCAAACGTCTACGCTATGTAATGTAGGTACAGAAGCCGTCATTGAAGTTTATGGACAATAAACCTCATTCTAACTACCTAATTCATTACAGTTATCACTGTTTTATGGTAACAGACTGATAAATTACTCATATTTTCTTCTGCATTATAATTTTCATCGTAGTCGTCAAGTTACGTAGGTACATTCTGATTCATGGGTTAACTGTCGGAAATAAGCATTCATATAAACACTCACACAACATGTATATAACTACATGAGTAGGGTGTTTCAATGTATTAACATAGCACATAGGTATCCTAATCGATACTCAACAACATACTTTAAAACTAAAAGAAAAAGAAAAGAAAGAAAAATGGTTTATTTACTACAGCCACACAACACACACAATAACAATAATATACAGCTTTAATCAATATAGACTCCTAAAAGTATAATTGTGTGCCTCGCGGCTGCACCAAATAGGCTCAGTTCAGCAAAAATGCCAGACAACTAGTGTACAACAACTATACGTCTTCCTTAAACATAACGTATGTTATAATGTATTACATAATCTGATCTAATTTAATAATAGGGATGTGTCGTTTGGCCCATATTTGATAGCTCGTCGCGTGGGCCAGTGTAATAAAAACCGAGTTGTAATATGAACACTGAACGCATAGACATTTATATTTCTATGACTGAACGGATTTATGAAACAAAAGTTACTTTACATTTTCTACTTTTGGATGAACATACCTACCAACTGGATTTCAGGTGAATTACTTTTAGAGATAGGTTTAGATATTTCTGTTACCTACATTTTTAGGGTTCCATACCCCCAAAGACCCGAAACTGGACCCTATTACTCTCGCTACGCTGTCCGTCCGCCTGTCTGTCACATGGCTGTATCTTTTGAACGGTAATCTCGTTAAGAGTCCGACATAACCCTCCGACATCCCCAGATGGAGGGTATCCATGAGGATTTCCACCCGAATGTTACATTTATTTCACAATATCGTAGATGCTATACAGTGCATCGCCCCCCGGGGTCTTGTCAAAGTCAAACCCGATACAAATGTTGACCTTGCACAAATAGAAATGTACTCTATTGCTAAGGGCGCTATCATAACATTTTCCGAAGCGTTTATCATAATGTTATCAAGTATGCACAAATTCAGGTCTTTGATGCTCACGTTGTCTTATCAAACGTATCGGCTAGGGGTCAAGGTGATTCAATAAATTCCGTCATTCGCTTTTGTATAAATAAATTATATAATTTATTTATACAAAACCGTCGCCGAGTGACGGCGACAGAGTAAGCAGCAGCAAGCGGTTTCGGTTGACTGGTTATCTTATTATGTGCATACTTAGATGCCTTTGAATTGTTGAGTATGTTTTGTACGATTCACGTCATCACGTATTGCCCTCTCACGATCCTGTTTTTATACCTAGAATTGTATGCGGCTGCCAGCATTCTAGGCAGCTATAAGATCGGTTACTTAGTCGCCTTTACATATTCTAGATGCTGCGCTCGCATGTGCATCGAATACTGAATAATTTGAATAGTTTATAGGCTCCGTATCATTTTGCCTCTGTTCTCGTAACAACGTCTTCTCAAGAATAACAAGTTGCAAGCTACACTGATTTCCTATGCGACTGCATCTGCGTGACGTATGTGACTATGTAGTAACATCATGGAACTACGAAATAAGGACGTGTGCACGTTGATTATCTGTGACCGCGACTAAAATCACTTGAGTGGCAAGTGCGTACATCTGTACCTACTCACTGGTGGCGACAGGGGTTACACGGTTACACCCACTTACAATTTCTTCAGGTTTTTTTATTCCGTGAGTAACATCTGTACTTTGATTATTTTCTATGCGACTGTATCTGCGTGACGTCTTTGACTATGTAGTAACAACTGTACTTTGATTATTTTCTATGCGACTGTATCTGCGTGACGTCTGTGACTATGGAGTAACATCTGTACTTTGATTATTTTCTATGCGACTGTATCTGCGTGACGTCTTTGACTATGTAGTAACAACTGTACTTTGATTATTTTCTATGCGACTGTATCTGCGTGACGTCTGTGACTATGGAGTAACATCTGTACTTTGATTATTTCATATGCGACTGTATCTGCGTGACGTCTGTGACTATGTACTTATGTAGTAACAACTGTACTTTGATTATTTCATATGCGACTGTATCTGCGTGATGTCTGTGACTATGTACTTATGTAGTAACAACTGTACTTTGATTATTTCCTATGCGACTGTATCTGCGTGACGTCTGTGACTATATAGTAACATCTTTACTTTGATTATATCCTATGCGACAGTATCTGCATGACGTATGTGACTATGTAGTAACATCTATGAATCTGTACTTTGATTATATCCTATGCGACAGTATCTGCATGACGTCTGTGACTATGTAGTAACATCTATGAATCTGTACTTTGATTATTTCCTATGCGACTGTATCTGCGTGACGCCTGTGACTATGTAGTAACATCTGTACTTTGATTATTTCATATGCGACTGTATCTGCGTGATGTCTGTGACTATGTACTTATGTAGTAACAACTGTACTTTGATTATTTCCTATGCGACTGTATCTGCGTGACGTCTGTGACTATATAGTAACATCTTTACTTTGATTATATCCTATGCGACAGTATCTGCATGACGTATGTGACTATGTAGTAACATCTATGAATCTGTACTTTGATTATATCCTATGCGACAGTATCTGCATGACGTCTGTGACTATGTAGTAACATCTATGAATCTGTACTTTGATTATTTTCTATGCGACTGTATCTGCGTGACGCCTGTGACTATGTAGTAACATCTGTACTTTGATTATTTCATATGCGACTGTATCTGCGTGACGTCTGTGACTATGTACTTATGTAGTAACAACTGTACTTTGATTATTTCCTATGCGACTGTATCTGCGTGACGTCTGTGACTATGTAGTAACATCTTTACTTTGATTATATCCTATGCGACAGTATCTGCATGACGTATGTGACTATGTAGTAACATCTATGAATCTGTACTTTGATTATATCCTATGAGACTGTATCTGCGTGACGTCTGTGACTATGTAGTAACATCTGTACTTTGATTATTTCAGGGTATTAATCAAAGCATCTGTGTCGATCACACGCTTGCCGCGGTCAGTCCGTGGAAAGGTGACCGTTTCGTTGCACATCGAGACCCCTTCGTGTCTCGGAGACCACGTTAAGCTGTCGGTCCCGGTTGTCATACGGATATCTGTGGGAGTCGTTACGGGTAGTCACAGAAGCCTAAAAGTCTGACAACTGGTCCGACTTCCGAATGTTCCAAGCACCAATCGCTCCGTGTAAAATTCTGATGTTCAGCCGCATCTGGTTAGACTGGAAGCCGACCCCAACATACCTAAATGGGTAAAGACTCGGAAGATGTTGTTATGTATACTTTTGTATAGATTTCAAGTAGCTTGCATTGACCCGGTTTACACAGGAAGGTCTGAAACTGTCCTTTATTATCTTCGATATATTGATCGAAGTTCATTATAGACATGCCCTTGCCATTCAGCTATTAGTAGTTAGTTAACATAATGAATTATAGGGAATTTAAGTATCAAATCAAGCACTTATGCACCGTAATAGATGATAGATAGAGTGCAATAAGTAATAATAACTAAACATTTTTGACAGCAATGAATTGTATTATTGTACTTTGTTTAAACAAATGCGTTTTGTTTATTATTTCAGACGCATAAGTGTTCCGTGTAGTGCCGGACGTAAAGAATAGCACCACCCTCTCTCTTCTCATGGGTGTCGTAAAAGGAGACTAAGGGATTTACCAGAGGATGGGCAGCAGCGTTCTCTGAGTATTAAAACAACCAATTGCGCTCGCCAACCCACCTGCCAAGCGTGGTGATTAAGCCATATCCCTCTCCCCTTTTGAGGGAGACCTTTGTCTAGTAGTGGACGTCTTTCGGCCGAAATGATGATGATGATGATTATGACACATAAGTACATTGGTGTGTGTGTATATTAATTTATGTACCAATGTTATGTTATAAGTATGACATACGGACAATATTTACTAGGTGATTATGTGCGTACGTACGACTGCTCGTAACTCGTAGTAAATTGATCGCATGAATGTTTAGATAATATGTCTTATCTAATAGTTATAGATATTGATAATGGAAAAAAAGGTAATGATTATTCTCAAGATTTTTCATATAAAATAGACACACAGACATAGTAAAAATATATATGAAGTGCTGCGAACAATCATAATGAAGCCAACAAAACCGTGCTCCTCCATGTACACACGGCTCAAGCTGCTACAAAACCAGTAAAGGCTGACCTCGCGTTTTAAGGAAAACCTATACAATGCGAGGTCAGCTTATACTGGTAATATACAGCTTGATGTGTAGCCGTGTGTACAAACTAGCGCTCCCGCACACACGTGTACCTGAAAGATACCTGAAAGATGCTGGAACTGGAACTGGACGATGCCGCGACATGTGTACTGAGAGCCGTGATCACGGTTTTATGTGCATCTTGTGTGCGTAAGCGCTGGTTTGTATACGGATGAGCACGGTTTTGTTGGCTTCACTATGATTCATATTGAACTATATTTACGGGACTTTTCGCGCACAATAAAATCAAAACACAACGAACATTTTGACATTTTGTCGAGCAGACTGCTTGTGGCCACGGCCAATGCAACTAGGCCGAAACGTCGAGGTTAGTCAAAATGTTCGTTTTGTTTTGATTTTATTGTGCGCAAAAAGTCCGGTAAATATAGTTCAATATCTATATGTGCTGTGGCCTCCTGTAAGTGAAGGAGTACACCAGATAGAATCCTGCATGGTATAATAACACCAGGTAGTCTCTTCCCGTGACAGCTAGGTCACGTGATTGCCTCCGTACTACGTCATCGGCCGTGGAGCCAATAGCGGGCGGTAAGCGTCCCACTTGTCAGTTTGATGTGCTGCCACTTTGTGAAAATAAATTACCCGAGCAAAATGATTTTTTTCATTTACTTGCTTATATAAAGAATCACTTTTGAACTAGTAATTTTATACAGTTTCCTTTAATAACTAATTAGATGAATAACAAGAGATAACAAATAGTTAGGCTAGTTAGGAATTTATTTAATATTCATTATGAACAAAAATCTCCTTAAGTATATTGAAGATATCAATCAACGGCAACACTGATCGTGACGTAGCTCAGAGGCATCGCGCTGTCATTGCGGGAAGAGAATACCTGGTGAAACATCTTATTATACCATGGAATCCTGTATCTGTCACTTGTGATTTTTTGTGTACATCTTTTGTTGGAGGTCCTCAAGAATATAAATAAATAAATAAATATGAGTTCAAATCGCGAAATTCTATTCACTATGATTGTTCGCAGCATTTCGTCTATATTACTGTCTGTGTAATACCGTCGTAAATTACTGTGAAAGAACTGCCAAGGAAACATGCAGAAGGTGCTCATAATAGTGCTCCATGATGATGATGATAGATGAGTTACCCCCAGTCTCTGGAAGGCTTATCAATTTGATCTATTGTCAAATCTAATGTCAGCTTCTGTGATTGGCCGGCAAAAATGTTACAACCAATCACATCGCTTGAACTGAGATTTGACAGTTGATTAGTTAATTTTTGCGTTAATCAGCCTTTCGGAAACTGGGGGTTATCTCGTATATAAACAATATAGAGTTTGGTTACTTATTTATTATGTTATTCTGTTTGTTAATTATTAACATAGCTGTTATATGGTATGGGTGTTAAAAGCTCGCGTAATAGGTTTGTGTTTTTCGTATAAAATATCTGCAATTAAATGTACTTGGCAAACAAAAGTAATTAATTAGTTACTCAAAATAAACTTTAGCCTATTAGTTACCTCGTAGCGAATGAAGCATAACAATTAATTGATAGTTAGGACAATACAAACGGTATACAATTACATAACAACGATGGGTAGACTGCATATAATGCACTCCGCAATGTATTACTTAACTTTAACTATGATTACGACGGCAAAAGATTCACTATTGATGTTATGACGTGTATGAAGCGATTTAAACAAAGACTTGCGGAAGTTTAAGCGTGTTAGCCTAAATTAATACAGCTAGCGTATTATTACTGCGAGATACAGCAGAACGTGACGAAACCAAGAAGGTCATGTTTTATCCATTATAGTAGTTGGAAATGTTGGAATACTCGTCTCAATTGCAATATCTTTGTAATTAATTATTACATGTACATATTTGTATTTAGCTCTATCTATTATCTCAGCTGCGCATTGTGTGTATTCCATACACAGACATGGTCTTCTTCTATCGTGTCGACATGAGCTACATAATGATAACGGCTCATGTCGTGGGGAAAAGATTAGCCAGTCAGCAGGTTGGTAGCGTGGCTGACTGCCCAGGGTGCGCCGGACGATCAATTAAATATAAAAAAAAAAAAAAAAAAAACAAAGACAAAGTGCTGCGACTGCGAAAAATCATAGTGAAGCCAAGTAACACACCGCCAAGGAACACGTCCTTCCAGCGCTCACGCACACACCATGCACCTGAAAGATATTTGCTTTCGCGATGCTTACTGGACGATGCCGCGACATGTGTACTGAGAGGGGTGAGCACGGTTTGAGGGGCATGTGTGTGCGTGAGAGCTGGTTGTACACGAAGAAGCACGATTTTTTTGGCTTTACTGTGGCTTTACTATAATTGTTCGTAGCACTTCGTGTATAATTTTTACTATGTCAGTGATTCCATAGGAAAATTTTGTCGTGTTTTGTTCGATGACTACATATTCATGAATGAAAGACCTACCATCTTTGTTGTATATTAATTCTCTAGGTACTATCTGGCTAGCTGGTTATTTACCTGTTTTGCGCAGCTACATTTGTACTTCAACTTTCTTTTTGTGACTGTGACTAATCGTTTGATATTTGAATCCTTCAAAGCTGCCTACATTATTTTTACCCGACTGCGCCAGAAGGCGAAGGAAGCAGGCGGAGGCAACCAATGAACTACTTATGTAATTCTTTACCAAAAACATACCTAGCTACGTAGCCTCCGACTGCGTGTTGATTTGATACTTTTACATATACTTACCTACACAAGTCTTGTTTACATCTTTTCAGTTGTTTTTACACGCAGTCGGGTTTTTTGGATTTGTTAATTAACTTTTTTATTTATTATTATACCACCACATTTTACAATCTTATCTTAAAATATGGTGTGATTACTTTCATTTTATACCTACTAGCGACCCGCCCTTGCTTCGCAAGGGTGCATTTTCTTGCAAAAAGAATGTGCCTTACCTGACAATTACGAACACAACAAAAAAAAACCGCCAAGTGCGAGTCGGACACATGCAGTAACGGTTCCATACCACTCATCGACCTCATACCTGTATAGAAACTGATTTAATTTACGAGTGTTGATCAAAAGACATCAACGCACCGTGAGCGAAATATGAATTTTTCTCTTTTACCCTATTTTTATTATTTGTTACTAAACTACATAATATGCACTATAAATACTATAATCGAACCAAGTTTGACGCTGTTATGTACCTATTACCGTTTTGAAGATAGAGCAGGAACAAAAACGTTGAAAAAAATGCATGTTTTTCGAGGTTTCTTGTATGGGGACGGACGGACCCCTTTGGTTTTAGACTTTTTTTATTTTTAGTATTTGTCGTGATAGTTTTTATTTCAACCTGTTGCCGTTCAAAAGATACGGCCCTGTAACAGCCAGACGGACGGAGGAACGGACGGACGTACAGACGGATAGCGTAGCGAGAGTATTAGGGTCCCGCTTGGCATCCTTTAGGTACGGAACCCTAAAAAAACAGCCAAATATGTCGAGTCGTTCTCAAGTGCATAGCATACATGTGGCAATTGATTTTTATTTATATACTATAAGTAGATTGAAGCCGTCGTAATACTTTAAATTTTTGAGTAAACGCGGAAAAACTGGAAGATTTTTTATAATCCTCACCTACTTCACTAACATACAAAATATTCACAGGAATGTCTAGAGTAGGTACTTTAATCTAACTAGGTACTATGACTAATATCATTTTAGTGAGGTGAGGTAGTATCGGCAATGGGTGTCGTGTCGTAATCGCTCGCCCGTCTTAGCATTGTGGGTTAGATTAGGTTAGTAGGTCTGTGCTAGTTATCGTTTACGGCGAAGTTATCTTTGCTCAGTTGTATTATTATAAACAAAAATATACAAAAATTCAAAGGCAGCTTAATATGTTTATGTTATAAAAACCCGTTTTTCTGTACTACGACGTTTTACGTTGCGTGTTGCGTTCTACGTTTTGTTTTTTAATGTCTTTAAGAAATTATTAATGACGAATTGCATTAAAAATACAGGCCAAGATTGTTTACGAGTACAGAAAAACGGATTGTACAAATGCCATTGCTATAGTAATGGCTACAATAGCAGCTGAAACGAAAATGATTTATTATCAGATTAAAATATTTATTATGTTTCCTTCTATGAGAATATTTTATTATTTCATCGCACCTGTTTTGCTGCAATCGGTTCCATTTATTCAACAATCATAACTTTACAATATGACATTGAATCCCACCTCGATCACTCGCGATCATGCGTGCCACATTGTAATCAAATAGGTACTCCTGCCATCTCCACGAAGTCAAAAGCTGATGGAAAAAATCCAAAAATAAATGAAAGAGATCAATAAGGAAAACTTGATTGAAGCCTTTCAAGATTAACATTGGGTTTTCTGAGTAAGCAAGGAGTTTTATAGGTCAGTGACGTATTGACGTCGGTCCATAAAAAGCGCGAATGAGCAATTCTAGAAATATCTTACTTCCTTTTAATGAACATACGTGGGACACTCAGAAAGTTTTGCGAAACTAAAAAAAATTGTTCTATACGTACATATATTTTTATCAAATCTTTTCAAAGTACTTTCCACCAGCCTCTATACAAAGATTCATGCGCCTAAACCAGTTTTCAAAACACTTTTTCTAGTCCGCCGCAGACACCTCGTTTACAGCCTGCTCGAACGCAGCCAGCGCATCTTCCGGCGACGAAAATTGTATCCCTTTGAGCTGATTTTTTATTTTTGGGAATAAAAAGAAGTCACACGGTGCTAGATCAGGGCTGTAAGGAGGGTGACCCAGGAGTTTGACTGGCGTGCTGTCCAGGAAGTCCCTCGTTTTGAGTGCGGTGTGCGCAGGTGCATTGTCGTGGTGGAGCAGTAGCCCGCGGAGCCCTGTGTTTGGTCGCTTGTTGCTTATAACAGAGAAAACTTCTGGCAAACATTTGGTAGTATACCATTCGGCATTAATGCTTCTTTGATCCCGTAAGGGAATTGATACCAAGTGGCCAGTCAAATTAAAAAAGCTAGCGATCAAAATCTTACCCCCGCTTCTAGATCGCTTCACTTTGGTAGGCGTTGGCTCATTTTGAAACACCCAAACAGTCGTCTGGCGCTTGGTTTCTGGGTCGTATTGATAAATCCAGGACTCATCACCTGTAACGATGTCGTAAACACGCCGAGACGAGCCTGCTTCAAATTTGTTAAGCATATCACGGCACCATTCCACCCGGGCCTGCTTCTGAGCATCGGTGAGGTTGTGCGGCACCCAGCGTGATACTATCCTCCTCACGCGAAGATGGCTGTGTAGAATCTCGTGAACGCTTCCCGATCCAATCTTCAATATGTGTTGAATCTCCTGATATGTAATTCGCCTATTGTCTTGGATTAAATTTTTCACTGCTAGCACGTTTTCTTCGGTAACAGCCGTCAAAGGGCGACCGCTTCTTTCGTCATCCCCCAAAGTTGGTCGACCGCGCTTGAATTCGTTATACCAACGATACACGGTTGCCTTGGAAGGGCCTTCATCCATGAATGCCATTTGAAGTCTATCGTACGATTCATCCGGTTTCAGGCGACACTTGAAATCGTATAAAATCATAGCTCTAAAATGTTCCCGGCGCAGATCCATATTTCAGTGAGACACAATACTTTGAATTAACTCGCAAAAAATGTGGAGGGAAATTTTGAAATTGGAACTTACTTATTTTTACTTATAAATAATCATATTTTCGAAAAACATTATAACTGGCCAGTCTCCCATATATAAAAACTTTTTTTCGCAATACTTTCTGAGGGGCCTGGTACAATGTTGGTCTAGAAAAAAATGTGAATTGTTTGAACATCATTATCATTATTTTGTTAACGTCAATTTTATCGTAGGAGGTTGGGCGTTCATTACTAGTTATTAGCAAATACATTGATAAAGTTTTTCTTGATGAAGTTTCATTGACTTGAACACTTAAAGATGGACGTGACTATTGATGCAGCCGTTGCTAAAAAGGTAAAAGTAAGTATGCAGGCAGAAAATTAAGTTAAATTCATACAAAGCTGTCAGCTACTTATTATTAGGAAACAATATTAGTATTCATTTAACGGTTAAATAAATACTCTGTACGGACCGTGGCATCATTACTTTAGGAGGAAATATACGTGTCAAAGGCTTTAATGAATTCCACTTACCTATATTAGCTAAATCTAGATTATGGTGAAGCAAAACATCGTCAGGAAACCTGCACCTCTGAGAGTGCTTCATACAGTTCTCGTATGATATGATACTTGCAAAAAAAAATTTATGACTCATAGAAATAAATTGGAATTAATAATAGGTCTTCGAGTAATAACGTGTCGAGAATGAAATACATAAATTTGTTGAAATTAGGTGAATAAGTATTTTATTATAGCATTAAGTTGCTCGCCCACGCCTGCAGTAATAGACAGGCCATTTCTCTCAATTGATTAACAACAATCACGGAAAAGTAACGTGGGTATAGAGGCATTGATTGAAGTCAAATGACACATCGATAACAAAGCTGTCTTTATGGTTATACTTTAACAGAAGATAAGAAAGAAGGCCGACTCCAAAGCAAAGGCTCAACAAAATACGAGGTTACAATGATAAACACAATCATGTTTTCTGAAAATATCCTTAACATTTAGTAGGTACCTACAGCTTTGCTTACTTACAATTATTTACATAAAACATCGCCAGTAGTCAACAGAAATTCGTTTTATTTTGAAATACCACTGGGGAATGCCACAAGGAACGATACTAGGTCACCTTGTTAAAAGACATCCAATAATATTATACTTATACCATTTTCTTCATTTTGACTTTAAGTTCCATCTAATAGTTATTGTAAAATTAAATCGAAGCATGTTTCAATCGAAAAATTCTATTGTTGCTGAATCGGTCAATTGAACAAAGGCATCGTCAAATAAACATATTTTCTATTGTAATTACATAAATAGGGTCTGGGTTGTCCAATATTATGCCGTATACTTATGCGGGCTTCGTCGAAAGAATATCAAAGAATACCGATCAAAATATAACGGTTCTATTCAAGTGTTGGCGTTTGTGTGTTAATCCTAGTAATTGACCGATAAGGATCAGTGTGCCAGTTTCGAGTAACTAATTTTACGGTGGGAATGATGTTATTGGGGCCAGTAACGACTCACTGTGTGTACACTATTTTATGGCACGCTAAATAAACGAAATGGACGATGTTGTTTTGCAATATTACTTTCTAAATACAAGTAGTTTCAAGTTTCTTTGACGAGCTTGACGCGTTAAAAATAAACAAAAAGACGTTGTATTTCCAGATTTTGTAGGACAAAAGGAAATCTGCTGCCTTGTTTAACTTAGTTACATTTTAAAACCGTTGCCGTTTACCGTTTTTTCACCGACTTAAATAAAAGGAGGAGGTTATGTATTCAACGGTTTTTTTTACTAGCGGTTAAAAACATACTCTAGTAAAAATATGTACTTTAAACTCAATTTCAAAATTGATTGAAAAAATTAAAAATAATTAATTAATTATTTAAAATATTAAATGCGAAAGTACTATGGATGTTTGTTTGTTTGTCTTTCAATAACGCTAAACCGGCTCAGTTAGCTAGTCGTAGATATTTGTAAACATGGGGCATCAAGATTTGCCTCTTAGGACCTCCAACTTACTTTTTAACAGACTTCAAAAAAAAGGAGGTTATGTATTCGACCTACGCAAAGTAAGAGTCAATCACGCGCCGTCTTCAAAATGTTTTTTTATGAAAACATTGGAATACATAGGTACCTAGGTACCTACAACTACAAGGATTATTTTTTACTTTTTAGTTAAGGTTTTAGAAGTCGGTTTTGTTTTGGTTAATTATACTACTTATTTGTTAAAGGACATGGCTAGATTTATTAGAGGAACACCGTGGTGGTTTTAGTCGGTAAGAGTCCGACACTGGCTCCGCCAAAATGTTAAATTTTGTTCACTCTTTGCTGCGATTTAAAAAGAAACTGTAAAGTAAAAAGCACTAGTGCGATAATATAATGTAAAAAGCACGCGTGCGTAATAAGCTACATTATGAACCTAAAAGCGGTGCGATAAGATCCACTTTACGAGCAAGTGTGTTGAAAAATAATGTATGTAACTATAATAAATAAATATGTTTGGGACATTTTTAGTAAAAATGTTTTTTTTTACGCTTAGTTTAAGACTAGATGGTGCTGTGTAAAAATTTTTACACAGCACCATCTAGTTCCAAACTAAGCAGAGCTTGTGCTATGGGTACTAGACAATGGATGTAATTCATATAATACTTATATAGTTTTTTTTTGTAAATACTTACTTATAATACATAAGCAACACCTAGACCAACAGAAACACTTATGTTCATCACACAAATGTTTGTGTCCTGTGGGAATCGAACCCACGACCTCGTTAACAGCAGTCCGACACTCGAACCACTAGACCACAGAGGTGGTCAAAACTCAAAACTAATATGTAATACACTTGCTTGCTCGTTTTCATAGTTCCCACGAGCCCATGACCCGTGGAATGACGTCATTGCGCGCCGCCCCTTTTGATCCAAATTTGGCTTGGCACCAAGACGTGTTATTATTTTGGAAGTATATTGAGCTACGACATTGTTTATTAGAAATATTTACAGAGCAATCACTTTACGACATTAGACACGTGCGCGCGCGTCGATCAACGTGAATGCTAATTCTTATCAGGCCACATTTCCACAAATCAATGTGAAAAAAAAACCTGTTTTTGTAATGTCAACAATGAAGCCGTTGAGATTTGAATTTCAGTGTTTCAAGATTATGCTGTTTAGTAATGATTGATGAGGTAGATAAGTTACTTACATATGAGATTATATTTATTTTTTTGTCAATAATTGATTGATTAGATAGGTATGTAATATAGATAATTATGAACTCAGTCAAACGATTTTATTTGATGATTACAATTCAGAAACTTAACATTTTATTCCCTCGACTTTAGGTTGTATTTTATTCCTAGTCTTTACGTTCCCAGTTTCTAGCGGAGCTGACACTGCTGACAGCTGACAAGACCGATGTTCTTTTTTAGGGTTCCGTACCCGAAGGGTGCCAAACGGGACCCTATTACTGTCGCTACACTGTCCGTCCGTCCGTCCGTATGTCTGTCACAGGGCTGTATCTTTTGAACGGTAATAGGTAACCGGTTGAATTTTTCTCAGAAATTGTGTTGCTATGAGGTGTATCACGACAAATACTAAAAACAAAAAAAAGTCTAAAACCAAAGGGGGTCCGCATACAAGAAACCTTAAAAAACAAAACATGCATTTTTTTCAACGTTTTTGTTCCTGCTCTATCTTTAAAACGGTAATATATACCAGCGTCAAACTAGGTCATATTATAGTGCATATTATGTAGTTTAGCAACAAATACTAAAAATAAGACAAACATAGATATAAGTGGTGGTACCTGCGTAAGAAAGAGATGAAACAATTCATATTTCGCGCACTGTGTGTTGATGTCTTTTGATAAACTCTCGTAAATTAAATCAGTTTTTATGGGGTTACAGGTCGTTGAGAGGTACGGAACCCTTACTGCGCAAGTCCGACTTGCACTTGACCGGTTTTTTCTGTATAGGCTGAAATAGTTTTATTATAAAAGGAACGAGAGTTCTATCTCTGTGGTTCTATTGTGTGTATATTGTACATAATAATATAAATCAAGTAGGTACCTTAGTAACTACCTACTTAATTTTCGACGAAAGCTATACAAGAAAGCAATCTCGAGAAACTTTAGATTAACAATTGAGAAACTAATATGAAATTAAATAGGTACCTACGTACGGTAAAAAAGAAATCACATCCAATCTCATATAACGATTTTAACAAACCTGATTTATTTTATTACTTATAAAGTTATTGGTTGGTTATTATCACAATAACAAAAACAGGTCCTTATGTTACCTACAGAAAAATATTTTCGTTTATTATCTTTACAGTCGCCGCAGATAATTTATCTTTCGTTACACACGTGTTGGCTTTGTTTGAGAAAATTAAACATTTTCATAAATATAACAGGGTGATTCATAGACATGGGTCAGTGTGGATAGATCTTCAACTAAGTATAGGTATATAAGAGCTAGAGAGTTCTGCACTAAGGAACCACGTCGTCGTTGATTTTAGACTAACGAAAAACTGAATCAAAGTTATTCACAGCTACCACAGCGTAAGTATCGAACCCAAAATTTTCCTTAAAAATTCCCATGTCGTTTTACTATGATAATTGATACTTAAGGTTTTAAGGAATAAACAATTAATATACGGAATCTAATGTCTGCGATATAAGAAAAAACCGGCCAAGTGCGAGTCGGACTCGCGCAGTAAGGGTTCCGTACCATCCATCGACCTGATACCCCATAGAAACTGATTTAATTTACGAGAGTTCATTAGAAGACATCAACGCAAAGTGTGCGAAATGTTAATTTTTGCATCTCTTTCTTACGCAGGTACCACCACATATGTCTATGTTTGGCCAATTTTTAGTATTTGTTGCTAAACTACATAATATGCACTATAATCTGTTAAAGTTTGACGCTGATATGTATTACCGTTTTGAAGATAGAGCAGGAACAAAAACGTTGAAAAAATGCATGTTTTTTGAGGTTTCTTGTATGGGGACCCCTTTGGTTTTTTTTTTCGTTTTTAGTATTTGTCGTAATACACCACATAGCAACACATATTCTGAGAAAATTTCAACCGGCTACCTATTACCATTCAAAAGATACAGCCCTGTGACAGACAGACGGACGGACGGACGGCCGGCCGGACAGACAGCGTAGCGAGAGTAATAGGGTCCCGTTTGGCACCCTTCGGGTACGGAACCCTAAAAATCAGCAAGGGATTAGTAGGTTTCTACAGACAGACAGAAACGACAATGGCGCGCCGTGATTCCTTCATAAAATTCTCTAGTTCTCATGGTTCAAGATTTCTCCCAACCAACATGAATCAGCCTGTATAGTTGTTCAGGAAGTAGGTGTGAAACAAAAGAAATCTATTCTCCATTGTTTTAGATAAGACCTCCTGTCCTACTACCACTCCTACGTCAAACCAAAAGTCTTGATGATAAAAAAATCTAAAGTATAAAATTAAAAATAAAACATTTGAAACGTGCTCATATTGAGTAACATATTTAAATAGAAAAATACTTTGTATAAGAAATAGAAAATACATGATTATTGCAAGGTATAAAAAACGTTTTCTGTTTAGTGTTTATGTAACACCGATTGGTTATTTCCATTGAAAACTCGAATGCATGCGTATTCTTTTCTTTTTTTGCCAGCATTAAGTACATAGTAATAAGTACATAGTCATAAGTACCATACCTATTGGTTATTTAATATTTATTAATGTAGGTATATGTTTGTAGGTAGGTACCATGTAACAACTGTAGGACAACTGTAGTTCACGTTATTCTCACCACTACAAAATTAAATTATTTAAGTTTTACCAAGTCTTTGAGTTTTACAAATTACATTTTATTTGATTGATTTTTGCCAAGAACGTTGATAATAGGTACTATAATTCAGTCATTATCTAGTAAAATATGACGCATTATTTTTGATAAGATTATGTGTCAATTTGTATGTCCCCATAAACTGGTTTTATACAGGATTATTTTTAATTCATTAATAACCCTTTATGGGATAATAAAATTGTACTGAACTTTTACAACCTATGCATTGCAACAGCTTTGAAATCGTGAAAAAAAAACATTCGTTCCATAGAAAATGTTTTGTGTACTTTTTTATTTTCATGTTTTATTTTTCCTGTCAACAAACGGTTATGTGTAACAAAAGTAGGTATACTTATCGGTAGGTATACTTACTTACTTGTAACGGTCTAGAGCTCTTTTTAACCGACTTGAAAAAAAGGAGGATGTGATTAAACTATTTAACTATTTTAATTCTAAAGTTAGATCTACGTTCGCGTTCTAATATCCTGTAGGTAGAAATAGAAAATTATATGACGTTCTTGAGTCGAGATGTAATCAATTTACATCTCGATTCAAAAAACCAAAATTTTATTTTCCTTCAACATTTTTAAAATGGAAGCGAGTTAATAATTTAAAATTGCTTTGTCATCCATGCTATTTTGAAAGTTTCAACTAACTAATTGGAAAGTTAGTTTAAAATCGATTGCAAAATTTGTACCGAACAGACAGACAGGAAGGAAAGAGAGTGGTCAAAATAAAATAGCTACCTTTATTTTTTTTAATGTTTAATTTTTAATAGCTCCGTCGGTTATACTCCAGAGGTATTTTAATTAAATGTCTAAAGGCAAAAACTTGTCTAGGTAATGTGCTTAATGTGCGAAAAGTGTCATACGTCATACCATAGCAAATTAGGGTAAGTACAGTAAATAGGGGTGACTGATTCAGCGAGACAGCTGGCGTCCTTCAAGCCTTGAAAGGACATTGACAGAGGTCAGTTCCGCTGCGGATCAAAAGACCTTGACCCCTAAAAAAGGCTTAAATAGCATTAAGAATTATAACCACCTGGATAAAACAAAAAAAAAGTGAATGAAATTCAGTTTTCGTTTACAATATAGATAAGATGGTTTAAACGTTAATCCCCTCCGATAATTTAATCTTTGATTTTCCTTAAGACTTTTCCTTACCTGGCCTCACAGAATTTCGTAAGTTAGAAGAAGCGCTTGCGCAAACGTACCTACAGGGAAAAACTTATCTTATTTCCCATAAAGTAACAAAAACAAACTCTTTATTTTATGGTGACTTCAATTTAGTAAATAAAAACTAAATCATAAGTTGACGACGTCTGTGGTCTAGTGGTTCGAGTGTTAAAATTAAGACTGCTGATCACGAAGTCGTGGGTTCGATTAATTACCTCAGAACACAAATATTTGTGTGAAGAACATAAGTGTTTGTGTTGCCTGGGTGTTTTTTATGTATATATTTAAGTATGTATATATTTATGTATTTTCAAAAAAAAGGTATATGAGTATTATATCCATTGTCTAGTACCTACCCATATTACAAGCTCTGCTTAGTTTGGGACTAGATGGTGCTGTGTAAAATGTCCCAAAAAATTCATTTGTTTATTTAAGTGTGAAAATTTGGTAAAAACCTAAAATGTATGTGGGTTATTACTTTTTTACGTAACACTGTAACAATCATGTAATAGTAGTTTATGAAACTGTTGCATAATAGGGGTTATTAAAACACGAGTGTGAGTTTAAAAACCGAGCCGTAGGCGAGGTTTTTAATAGTATCACACGAGTGTTTTAATACCTAATTATGTCAGTTTCATACACTATTTTATCTACACTCATACAATTTTAAATAAAATACCAAAGTCAAAATCTTGAAATCTTGGTAACATTGTCGTTGTTTTTCTTGATTTCTCTGGTAAAAGATTGTTCGTCATTTACGTTGCTGCATCCAGAAATTCAGGCGGGGGTTCTCCTCAGTTCAGTATCACTGCTGTAGCCAGATATTTTTGCCCAGAATAAAACTTTCGACATACAAAACCATAATAATAACGTAAACAATAACAATAAATTTACAAGTAACGATGAACAAATCCAGTGGCCGTGGCGCGCGACCGCGCACGCGCGCTGGTGCGCGTACACAGATAATAAAATATAGTCTGGCGAAAACATTATAATCGGAACTAATTTTCTATCCTTGTCAGGATTCCGTCAATCTCTGTTTCTTCATACAAAAAATATGCCTGAAAACACTTAAATATAATAAAAAGGAATATGACAATCAAAAGTTCTGCCAAAAACGCGATTTTAAACGATAAATATTTTCAATGTATGACAAGTGGCGCCACCCTGAATTTTGTGTACTCATTGGTGCCAAACTGTACGACTGCTAAAAAAAAGGTTTGAAAACTCCTTGGTTAGGTCGAAGTGGCATTAAAAACTCCTTAGTTGGGCTGAAGAGTGCGGTTATGGAAAAAAAATTAAATTACCGCATTATTTTGTTCAGCAAACTGTATCGTAATGAAACTTTTTAAATTCGTTACAGGTGCATGTGCGTAAAGTATGTCATTATGACATTACTTTCGAGTTCATAATTCGAATTTTACGATACGAGTGTAGATAATAGTAGTTTATGAAACTGTTGCATAATAGGGGTTATTAAAACACGAGTGTGAGTTTAAAAACCGAGCCGTAGGCGAGGTTTTTAATAGTACCACACGAGTGTTTTAATACCTAGTTATGTCAGTTTCATACACTATTTTATCTAAACTCATACAATTTTAAATAAAATACCAAAGTCAAAATCTTGAAATCTTGGTAACATTGTCGTTGTTTTTCTTGATTTCTCTGGTAAAAGATTGTTCGTCATTTACGTTGCTGCATCCAGAAATTCAGGCGGGGGTTCTCCTCAGTTCAGTATCACTGCTGTAGCCAGATATTTTTGCCCAGAATAAAACTTTCGACATACAAAACCATAATAATAACGTAAACAATAACAATAAATTTACAAGTAACGATGAACAAATCCAGTGGCCGTGGCGCGCGACCGCGCACGCGCGCTGGTGCGCGTACACAGATAATAAAATATAGTCTGGCGAAAACATTATAATCGGAACTAATTTTCTATCCTTGTCAGGATTCCGTCAATCTCTGTTTCTTCATACAAAAAATATGCCTGAAAACACTTAAATATAATAAAAAGGAATATGACAATCAAAAGTTCTGCCAAAAACGCGATTTTAAACGATAAATATTTTCAATGTATGACAAGTGGCGCCACCCTGAATTTTGTGTACTCATTGGTGCCAAACTGTACGACTGCTAAAAAAAAGGTTTGAAAACTCCTTGGTTAGGTCGAAGTGGCATTAAAAACTCCTTAGTTGGGCTGAAGAGTGCGGTTATGGAAAAAAAATTAAATTACCGCATTATTTTGTTCAGCAAACTGTATCGTAATGAAACTTTTTAAATTCGTTACAGGTGCATGTGCGTAAAGTATGTCATTATGACATTACTTTCGAGTTCATAATTCGAATTTTACGATACGAGTGTAGATAATAGTAGTTTATGAAACTGTTGCATAATAGGGGTTATTAAAACACGAGTGTGAGTTTAAAAACCGAGCCGTAGGCGAGGTTTTTAATAGTACCACACGAGTGTTTTAATACCTAGTTATGTCAGTTTCATACACTATTTTATCTAAACTCATACAATTTTAAATAAAATACCAAAGTCAAAATCTTGAAATCTTGGTAACATTGTCGTTGTTTTTCTTGATTTCTCTGGTAAAAGATTGTTCGTCATTTACGTTGCTGCATCCAGAAATTCAGGCGGGGGTTCTCCTCAGTTCAGTATCACTGCTGTAGCCAGATATTTTTGCCCAGAATAAAACTTTCGACATACAAAACCATAATAATAACGTAAACAATAACAATAAATTTACAAGTAACGATGAACAAATCCAGTGGCCGTGGCGCGCGACCGCGCACGCGCGCTGGTGCGCGTACACAGATAATAAAATATAGTCTGGCGAAAACATTATAATCGGAACTAATTTTCTATCCTTGTCAGGATTCCGTCAATCTCTGTTTCTTCATACAAAAAATATGCCTGAAAACACTTAAATATAATAAAAAGGAATATGACAATCAAAAGTTCTGCCAAAAACGCGATTTTAAACGATAAATATTTTCAATGTATGACAAGTGGCGCCACCCTGAATTTTGTGTACTCATTGGTGCCAAACTGTACGACTGCTAAAAAAAAGGTTTGAAAACTCCTTGGTTAGGTCGAAGTGGCATTAAAAACTCCTTAGTTGGGCTGAAGAGTGCGGTTATGGAAAAAAAATTAAATTACCGCATTATTTTGTTCAGCAAACTGTATCGTAATGAAACTTTTTAAATTCGTTACAGGTGCATGTGCGTAAAGTATGTCATTATGACATTACTTTCGAGTTCATAATTCGAATTTTACGATACGAGTGTAGATAATAGTAGTTTATGAAACTGTTGCATAATAGGGGTTATTAAAACACGAGTGTGAGTTTAAAAACCGAGCCGTAGGCGAGGTTTTTAATAGTACCACACGAGTGTTTTAATACCTAGTTATGTCAGTTTCATACACTATTTTATCTAAACTCATACAATTTTAAATAAAATACCAATGTTACATCAACGCTGGCCACCCCATAGACGCTGACAACATGGCAACATTATCGACACGCCCATCCCACCTCCAGACACTCGGAGATGACACGGCGGGGAAAAAGTGTATTTAAGACATCGCGCATATCATTCGGTCTTTCGGCGAATGGAGTCCCACATGGGACTCTCCGCCAACTAAGCCCGGTTAAGCAGAAATGGGACTTCGGTCCCACCTGCGAGAGCCCATTCGAAAAAAAAAAAAAAAAAAAAAAAAAAATCATTCGGTCTCTCTTTTGTTACGAACAACTGCCTAGGTCGAACCTCTGTCGCGTTGCTATAATAATCTTGCTGTCTGTGCTGTATATTGAGTCTGTTAAGTATATCCTTAATCATTTATGTTTTAGTGCTTGTAATTAATAATTAAAGTAATCAATGCTGGTTATTGTATTTAGTAATTGTATTTATTAATTGTCAAATTAGTCTTTTTAAATTTAGTGTCTATATTAGTAATTTCCTGCAGTTGATTAAATTGTCGAGTGTGCATAATATGACTATTAAATTAATGGTTGATGTAATGTAAACTTTGTTTTATTCCATCTTTTCCTTCCAGTGTCTAATCTTGTGTAACAGTTTCAGAAGTGTGATTACTCCGCTCAACATGAAGAAGTCTGAACAGAGCTAGAGGTAATAGCGGTAGCAGCAAAATTGCAGTTTTAGATTTGCAAGTCGCAGAGAAGAGAAGCGGGCCTGCGACGCATCATCGAAGAGTATACTAGAACAATTGGTAAATGAAAAGATTGAAGGTATGTTGAACAAATTCTTTGGCGGTAGGCGCAAAAATATGCGGACTGTTTTAAAGGTGACAGTGTTCTATTATTTTTTATAAAGAGGATAACTTGTGTGGTTGAAGAAAGTAATCTGGTTTGGTGATGTTTTTGGCTAGGAATACACAAAACGCTCGTATTATATACCTATGCAGACAAGGTTAGATGTTTGGCTAGATGCTGGTATGATAAGCTGGATATAGATGTTTGCATTAACAAAATCTGTTGAAGAGTTGGTCTGAAAAAGAGACAAAGTAAATAATGTGCCGATGTCATTGCATAAAGTACTTACTCTTAATTAATAATTCTATTAGTTTATTACAAATAAAAATTAATCGTCGGTTACCTAAATAGGAAGGTATTTCACGAAATTAAACAAAAAAAAACAAAATACGTCTTTGCAATGTCGACGACTATGAGGTAATTAGTTTTGCGATAAATTGACAATGCAGATGTAAGTTTGATAATAGTGCTGCGGTCTCTAGTATTATTCGCATCCTACCCTCACAGTCGCAAACAAGCACTTACAATTTTTTTAAATAAGAATTCAGAAGATTTCATCTAGAGTTATTAGTGTTATTGGAAAATTATCTTTCTCATTCATGGAGACTTTGTGAGGCTGATCAATACAAAAATCTTACCTATCTTCTACTATCACTGTAATACTGAGGGTCACTTGGTTAATTTAATAAGTGCACTAATTCTGATATACCTAGTTACATTACATTTAGTGTATTCTGTCGCTATTCGTGAAGTCCTATTATTGGCAGAATGTATAATAAATATCATTGTTAGTCTAAGGAAATTGCTGTTGATCTTCCAAAAAATAAATACGTAGCTGTTGAAAAAACTGCCGGAAGATTACATATTGTAACATTTTGTAGGGTGAATGTGAATATTAAAAAGCGAGAGAAAAAATAAATAAAGTTAAAAATATATATATATCGGATATAAATCTTTTTGGATACCTGTACTAAGCAAAGTTATGTTTCTCCGGATTGGTTAGCAGTTAAAACTGATCCACTAGTTGACCTTTAGTCAACTTGAGGAAAATTTATAGACTATAGAGGCCCTTGTGGAGATTGTCATTAATAGAAAATCATACCTCTTAAATCTATTCTAGTATTACAGATAGAAAGGAAACGCTAACCCCTGTTATTTCAACCTCTCAGATTATGGGTACCTACATTATCCCAGCATCTGGCGGAGAGTTCCGAGTAGACAAGAGTTTCGAAGGCTGTGGAACTTGTTGCTGGTGTGAGCTATTATGCGAGATGTGACGGCTACAGTGCGAGGGCAATGCTGTGCCGAAATAGAACAAGCTGAAGCTGTCTTGGTGAGTCAAATCTTTCTTTGTTGTTGGTCCAATTTTGACGTTAAGAGCTAAAATAATAACGCTGTTGGTTTCGTACCGCATTGAGCTGAAGCAAAGCTGGGATGACGAAATTGGACCAGGAAGATGTTGTTTACATATCTGTTGATGTGTATTTGTGGTGTTGATTTGACCGACATAAACGTGGGTACCTATTATTAGCAATGGCGACAAGTAACTTTTATTCACCATTTTGATACATAAATTAAAGTTAATTTATTTGCCAGAATGTAGGTGTAAAAGTATGATCTTAAATTTAAATGGCCCATTTACATTCTACCATTAAATATCGTTGTATACCTTCGTACTTAGTAATTGTTTTGTTTAAGAGATTGAAGTTAAAGTAAATATTCATAAATTTACTGCCGGTAGGTATAGGAATACAGACTTTACCTCCCAGAATTTTGATAGTAAGCACAAAGTTTTTAAAATTTTTGGAAGGTGGCATTATTTGTGAAAATCGGGTATTGTTTAAGCGCCAAGTAGGTCATTCTTCAATCAATTATGTATTTTAGTCTCGAGACTACACGTCAAGAACAGATTTATTATGTTTACGTTACGGATTATAAAGTGGCAGTAGTAGGTTATTAAATATGTTCAAACTTTATTTATTTGTTTATTTATTTATCTGATATTGTTACTGCTTTTCAAACTTTTATTTTATAGAACTAGACTTCGCCCGCATACTGATATATAATATAGCCTATGTTACTTCTGGATAAAGTAGCTTTTTTTAATCGTGATTATTTTTTTCATTTAAATCTGTTCTCGGAGTTTAGATTTCAATCAACCAAACAAACAAATCTTTCCTCTTTAAAAACATTATTATAGTATATTTTTATGTAACTGCTCGATATAGGTAATATAGGGCTGGAGACAAAATAACCCACGTTGATGAGCTGAGCTGTAACCCAGTAGAGAGACCCACGTTTATGCACTGTCTACTGATGACGATTTGTTTTTACTGTTCAAATGAGATCATAAGCTGTGCAGCATCGACAATTTTGGATCTCTGATGCCAATCCAGACATGGCAAATAATTGTAAATTATTTAGTAACTGTTTAAATAAAACTTTACATGGGAATCGATTGTTAATGTCTTGTCGTTATAGTCACTTCGTGTCTGGATTGTGTGTTTCAAAGAGGATATTATGGAATGGATGGACAATTTAAGCTACCAATGAATATGTATCCGTCATTTCTGTATTCTTAGAGGTTACTATACACTTTACTCACTTAAAGCCTTTTCCAAAGTCTAGTAAACATAATCGGTGTATTTTAGTAACTAGGTACATTATTCCTTCGGGAGATGTGTTTTTCCAAATTTAGTTGAAACTATCTTCATCTTACCTACGTCCTATTTTTATTATAAATAATAAGTATTTGGTTTTCCGTCCACCATAATATCCAATCGTGGCGTTAGTTTTTAGCTGTTATCTAGGTTATCTTGAAGCTGTTGAATTGGGGTAAAATATTTTACATTGCATTTTGTAGTTATTTTAAAGCTGCGGAATTTGAGTAAAATATTTTACATAGCTGAGTGCGATATTTGACATTGCATTTTGTAGCAGTTATTTTAAAGATGTTGAATTTGAGTAACATGTTTTGCATTGCAGAGTGCAACTTTTTACATACTATTTATTTAGTTCAAAGCTAAATAAAGTAAATTATTTTTATATTGCGGAGTACAATATTTTACATTACATTTTGTTGCTGATATTTTAAAACTTTTGAACTTTAGTACAATATGTTGTATTTCAGAGTACAATGCTTTGCCTTACATTTCGTTGGTGTTATTTTAAATATGTTAAATTTTAGTAAAATATTGTGCATTGCGGTTAAAATATTTTACAATGGTATGCCAATGGTCTGTTCAATTATATTGCATTTGTAGCTGTTGTTTCAAGCTCTTTAGTTTGGGTTAAATATTGCATTTTGTAGCTGTTATTCAAAGCTCTTAATTTTTATGCCCTTTAGTTTCAGTAAATATCTTAAATTTCTTTTAGTAGTTTTTTTTAAAAAGATGTTGAGATCAGTTGCAATGCCAAAAGAGAACAGTCGGCGAACATTACATTTTTTTTAATATTTTTGGAACTACACACTACTAGAGTGAGGAGAATAATTGAGATGGTAACCTACCTGCGTAATTTCTGGTATGTCTTGAAACCAAAGGTTGAAAAAAAATAAAAAAATTGTCCCTTTTAATTTAAGTTCCAAAAATAAAAGTAGTTATAATATCTAATTTAGACAATAGTGAATGTAATTGAAATATACCTACCTATATAGTCGGTGATCGCTGCACTGCTAATATAGAAATTGTTATAAACACAAATAAGATAAAAAGATGTTAGTAAAAGGGGGACTTAAGGTCGTAATTTGAAGTAATTAAAATCGCCTAGTAGTAGCTGTTTTAGTAGTAGTAAAGCTCCTTTGTGAATGAGCTCGTCCGGGGAAGTACTACCACAGTACCTACTTCTCCGCCAAATAGCGATGCTTGCATTGCTGTGTTTCGGTCTGAAGGGTACGGGTGCCGGTGAAATTACAATCACATGAGACTTTCCATCTTCATGTCTCAGTTTGGCGAACCGACTTGCGGTACCATTCAGGCAACAGCCTAGGTGGTATTGAAGTTATGGGCAAAGGTAACCGATTAACGTCAGGTGGGCCTTTAGCTAGTTTCGCCATTTTAGTACAGTAGTGTACTGTGGGTACTTTAAGGCTGTATGTGCTGTGGATACTTTAAGGCCGTATGTGCTGTGGAGTCTGTGGATATTTTAAGGCCTTAAGAGCTGTGGATACTTTAAGGCCGTATATAGCTGTTGCTGGTTCTCATAATGATGACGCTGATGCTGAGATAGCATAGATTTTGTAGACTTGTTGGAAAATTAACTAATGCGTATCGTGTGGTCACTTTGTTTCAGGACGGCCGAGCTGTTACATCAACGCTGGCCACCCCATAGACGCTGACAACATGGCAACATTATCGACACGCCCATCCCACCTCCAGACACTCGGAGATGACACGGCGGGGAAAAAGTGTATTTAAGACATCGCGCATATCATTCGGTCTCTCTTTTGTTACGAACAACTGCCTAGGTCGAACCTCTGTCGCGTTGCTATAATAATCTTGCTGTCTGTGCTGTATATTGAGTCTGTTAAGTATATCCTTAATCATTTATGTTTTAGTGCTTGTAATTAATAATTAAAGTAATCAATGCTGGTTATTGTATTTAGTAATTGTATTTATTAATTGTCAAATTAGTCTTTTTAAATTTAGTGTCTATATTAGTAATTTCCTGCAGTTGATTAAATTGTCGAGTGTGCATAATATGACTATTAAATTAATGGTTGATGTAATGTAAACTTTGTTTTATTCCATCTTTTCCTTCCAGTGTCTAATCTTGTGTAACACCAAAGTCAAAATCTTGGTAACATTGTCGTAGTTTTTTTTGATTTTTCGGGTAAAAGATTGTTCGTCATTTACGTTGCTGCATTCAGAAATTCAGGCGGGGTCATATTCTCCTCAGTTCAGTATCACTGCTGTAGTCAGATATTTTTGCCCAGAATAAAACTTTAGACATACAAAACCATAATAATAACGTAAACAATTACAAGTTATGATGACCAAATCCAATAGGCAATGGCGCGCGGCCGCGCAAGCGCGCTAGCGCTAGTCAACACAGATAATAAAATATAGTCTGGCGAGAACATTATAATCGGAACTAATTTTCTATCCTTGTCAGGATTCCGTCAATCTCTGTTTTATCATACAAAAAATATGCCTGTAAACACTTAAATATAATTAAAAGCAATATGACAATCCAAAGTTCTGCCAAAAACGCGATATTAAACGATAAAAATTTTCAATGTATGTCTAGTGGCGCCACCCTGAATTTTGTGTACTTTTTGGTGCCAAACTGTACGACTGCTAAAAAAAGGATTGAAAACTCCTTGGTTGGGTCGAAGTGGCATTAAAAACTCCTTAGTTGGGCTGAAGTGTGCGGTTATGGAAAAAAATTTAAATTACCGCATTGTTTTGTTCAGCAAACTGTATCGTAATGAAACTTTTTAAATTCAATACAGGTGCATGTGTGTAAAGTATGTCATTATGACATTACTTTCGAGTTCATAATTCGAATTTTACGATACGAGTGTAGATAAAATATAAACCCAAACATCGATATCATTTTTCTAATGATCCAGGTAAGATGTATAACAGCCGTCTCGCTCTAATTTTAGCTCTTTTTTTAAGATATCAAGAGATTTTAGGCGTTATTGAAAAATGTATTCTATAAACATCTTTAAATTTAACCAGTATAAGCGGAACCGGCTTAATATGTAAGTTTCATACAAGACAGGTTCTGCTTAAACTGGATTTTTACCATCAATATGCGCTTGACTGTACAAAGCGAATATTTTACAAATAATCCAATGTATTGAAAAATATTGCTTACGGAGGAAAGATGCCTTCGAAACGTATTGTTACGACAGAGGATTACGGAAAGGGGAAAGAAATACTTCAACCTCGTTTTTTCTGGACTTAAAGACGTTTTCAGCAGGCTGAAATGCATTTTCAGTCCATATCAGAGAAGGCTCTATCACATACCAAAGAATCAAAATGTTGACTAAGTTGCCGTTGTTTTCAAGCGCCTGAAACATGTTTTCAGGCCGTTTCAGGAGCCAACAAATCCGATGCCGACATTTCCTGAAAACCAGTTTTTAGGCGTTTTCTGGACTCCTTATTGCCTCAGCTCAGCGCCAAGACAGTTCAGTTTAGTAGAGCTCCTTTGTGAAAGAGCTCGTCCGGGGAAGAACTACCACCGTATCTACTTCTCCGCCAAATAGTGATGCTTGCATTGCTGTGTTTCGGTCTGAAGGGTACGGGTGCCGGTGAAATTACAATCACATGAGACTTTCCATCTTCATGTCTCAGTTTGGCGAACCGACTTGCGGTACCATTTAGGTAACAGCCTACTAGGTGGTATTGAAGTTGTTATGTGGGCAAAGGTAACCGCTTAACATCAGGTGGGCCTTTAGCTCGTTTCGCCATCAAATATTATAAAAATAAAAATAAACATACAAGCGATACTCGGGTGGTAAACTTGTGTGTTAATAAGTGGTTCAGTATTATTAATTGTTCTGGAATAAAGTGTTCTCTTGGCTTCTCGAACTCCCAGCTCGTAATATCTTTGATAACTTTATGGAGTAGGTAATCTTGAAGAAAATAGGTATACCTATTCGATATTTATAATAAGGAAATTCATGACTCTGTTATATTTTTATTAGAAACTTCGAATGATTTAAAACTTTATTACAAACATTATTTTATTACGTTATTTTTTGTATTGTGCAAACCTCAAAAACCCCAAAATGATTTATATCAAAGCTATCTGAGTTAAATTACAAAATAACAATGACATGCTTTTTTTTTTTTAAGTAAGTAAGTAAAGTTTATTGTTTCTGATTGAGTGGTTACAGTTGTTATGATACATCTTGATAGTGTTAGTTAGATACATCAATCAGCCCATTTTGGGCATACAATAATTTTTAGGATAGTTAATATTATTTATGTCAAGTTAGGTCAAATCTATGAATTATTTATAATAAAAATTAAATTAAATTATTTTTACATTCAATAAACTCCTTAATTGTATAGAAACATTTTTCAGTTAGCCATTTTTTTAACTTTATACGAAACAATCTTAAGGGTAATTCTCTTAGAGTCTGGGGTATTTTGTTATAAACTTTAATACACATAAACATACAATTTCTGTGGTAAAGGGTAGTTCTACACTTTGGCACAACTATCGTTGTAGGATCTCTTTGGCTGTACAGACTATTTTCACAAATTTTTTCAAACAATTGTGGGTATTTCCTTACAAACAATCCAATCTCGAGGATATAGAGACAGCTTAAAGTTAAAATTCCAATTCTTCTAAAAAGCGGTTTACATGAGTCTAGAGGCTCGGCATTGCATATTGCTCGCACACATTTCTTTTGGGATAGAAAAACTTCATTAATTAACGTTGAGTTGCCCCATAACAATAAACCATATCGCAAAACTGATCCAATGTAGCCATGATAAGCTGTAATTGCTGTACTTTCTGAAGCTGTTGTGCGTAGATGTCTTAGTGCGTATATGAATTTATTAATTTTTGTGCAGACGTTATTTATGTGTGACTTCCAATTGCAGTAATTATCTACAGTTATGCCTAAGAATTTTATGTCATTAGTTGGATCAATTATGGTATTGTCATATTTTAAAGTCAATTTATTTATTATTGTTTTGTAATTAGAGAATTGAATGTATTTAGTTTTAGTCAAGTTAGCATTTAGGTCATTATATGTAAGCCATTTAATTATCTGCCGTAGGGTTTTATTAATCTCTATTTCATGGTTTATATTAGTTACTTGGTCGGTATTGGGAATAATTATACAAATGTCATCAGCAAATAAGATACATTGGTGGTTTGTGATATTAGGTAGATCGTTAATATATAATAAGAACAGAAGAGGTCCCATCACACTACCTTGTGGAACTCCTGTTTGGTTAAGTAGGTATGTTGATCTGGAAGGTATGGAAACTAAATTGGTATTGAGGTAGTTGATTTCAACGCATTGAGTACGATTTGATAGGTAACTTTCTATCCAATTCAACGCAGGTCCCCTGATTCCATAGCGTTGGCATTTGTTTAAGAGTATAGAATGGTTAACGAAATCAAATGCCTTCGACATATCTAAAAATATTACTGTTACGGGTATTTTTTTATCAATATTTTCTGTTATGGTCTTCATTAGACAAAATCCCGCAAGTGTTGTTGACTTGTTTTTTTGGAAGCCATTCTGTTCCTCTTTGATGACTTTAAACTTATTGATAAAGTTGGTGACACGATCATGCATCAGTTTTTCGTATATTTTTGAAATAATTGGTATCAAAGTTATTGGTCTATAATTACCTAGTTCAAAAACATCATCTTTTTTATAGAGAGGCTTAACAATTGATAACTTTAGTTTGGTAGGGAATATTCCTTGTGCAAAAGATAGATTTATCACGTGTTCGAGAGGTGATGATATTATGTGAGCACACCGTTTTAATATATTTGTAGAGACAGAATCATATCCAACCGATTTTGTATTGTTAAGGCCTTTAATAATTTTTACTATTTCTGTTGGTGTGCAGGGTTTGAGGAACATGGAAGAGTTAATGTTATTAACTTTGTCGTAATTGCATTTGATACCATTATTTGAATTATTAATTGTAGTATAGTACTCATTAAAAGCATCTGCTATATTATTGGGGTCGCTAACAATTTGATCCTTATATTTTATGGCCTTAATGTTCTGATAGCATTTCATGTAATCGGTTTTATTCTTAATCACATCCCATGATGCCTTACACTTATTTTTAGCCCTTTTTACATATGAACTATTAATTATTTTCTTAGAGTCATTTATACACTTTTTGAGTATCCGGTTATAGGTTTTGTATTTTGTCATATACTTATTTGATTTTGTAATGTAACATTTGTACCTTAATTTTCGCTTTGTTACGCATGAATTCCTAATACCCTTCGTTATCCATTTTGGAGTAACAGCGTTGGCGTCGATTTTTATTTTAATAGTAGGGAAACAAAGATGGTAAAACATGCAAAATGTGTCATAAAATAGATTGAAAGCATTGTTGCTGTTATTCTCATGGTATACATCAGACCAACTGAGATTTGATAAACATTCCATGAATTTACGAATATTATCTTCATCATAGCAATTTTTCAGAACATACCAATATTTGAGTCTATTAATTTCGGTTGTTGTTGAGAACTTAAGTACTTGACATGTGTTGTGGTCTGATAGATAAAGGTTGTGAATTTGTCCAGTAGCGTTTTTAATATTGCTATAAATATGGTCAATGCACGATTTCTGTCTAGTGGGGATCTTAATATAGGATATAAGATTATAGTTAAAAAGTATGTTATTTAATTCAGTTGTAATTTTATTGATTTCTAAAATATTAATATTTGTGTCACCAGTAATAATAATCCTTTTATTCTTATTTCTGTAGGTTAATTTGTGCAAGAGTAAATTTAAGTTTTCAAGGAATAAAGTAGCATTACTATTCGGTATTCTATAGAGACATACAACAATACAATTCAACATTGGTATTTCAACACCACAACACTCAAATGTTTTTTCAATGGCCATATCTTTACAAAACTTGACGGGTTTCATATCCAATGTTTTATGTAGTAATATACAGACACCACCACGTTTTTTATCTTTCCGTGAAAAATCACAAGCTAAGTTGTAGTTCTTAAGGTATATGTTATGTTCATCTCCATGTCTTATGAAGGTTTCAGAGATGCAAATAATATCTATGGGGCAATTTTTTGATAATTCAAAAATGCTCATTTCCAACAGACTAAGTTTATTTAATAATCCAGCGATGTTTTGATGAAGAATAGTAATTGTCTTTTCCTTCCTTTTTTTATTATTCACGAAAAAATAGCTCTGTATGGTTAATTGTATTACTATTAGTGATTGTGCTACTATTTGCGACTATTTTCGAAAAGTAATACGGTATGGTACCCTTACAGGGTGCTTCTAAAGAAGATTGTAAAGTGGACTGCTTGTGAGGAGAACTATTCACAGGAAATACTTCGGCGTGTTGAGAATAATGCGGTATAGTACCCATTTTAGTAGTGCATTTCTCATGTCTAGTGTTAGAACTGACAGCAATATTTTTAATTTTATACAGATATTGGGTTTTATAATCATTACAATCAATAAAGAAGTTGATTTTATTACATACTTGATACAGGTATGAATTTTTATACAAGTGTGAATTGAAGTATTGTAATTTAACATTATCCAAGTGGGTACAGTTTGATAGGTATTTACAGTAGTTTTTAATCATATTATTAAGAAGATTTTCATTAAGACATCTATTTTTCAGTACACTTAATATAATAATATTTATATTTTTAAATGGTTTTAAAGCCGTGATTATATCAATGGATATTCTGGTGGGATCGCTATCGCTTTCACCCAAACAAACAATCATATAATCGTGGCAGGAATCCGTTACATTATTACAGCTTTTTAGTGTTTCTTGAGTTGAAGCATTAGGCTTTATCATCGATAATACTTCATATTTATTATTATTCAATTTTGATGTCTGCCTCGAAGAAATTAAGACCGAAGCAAGATTTCTGCATTGTCTTCCGCCAAAAATGTGTATTTTACTACGCTTTGAACATGGTGTTATTATCTCGTCTTTTCCATTTTGTCGTTTATTGCCATCTAGCGAGTGAAATTTGGAACTTGTACTAAGATTTCCGTACTCGATCAACTTCTGCTGAGGTGCGGCCGTAAAAATCGGTTTACTAGCGCCATCTATCGGATGATGTGTCACATTTTCAACATCTGTTGGCGAGTAGTGCCGATTCGGGGTGTTTAAAGATGATTGTTTTTCCTGTTGTTCCAAGAACTTTATTTGTTTGTAAGCAGTTTTTGGCCTTGATTTTGGAGTCGATTTTGGGGTTCTTGGAATGTTGGGAGATTCAATGCATATTTTTTTATATTGATTTATAGTGCTTTGGCTGCTATTCACTTGTTTTTTGAGTAAGTTGTTTTCAAGAAGTAGTTTTTCTACTTCTAGGTGACTACTTGCTAATTCGCATTTTAGAATTTCTATTTCATTTCGAAGTTCTTCAATGTCACTATGTTGTACAACTGAAAGATCTGGTAAGCTTTTTGTCAAGTAATCAGATAGTGTTGAGTGTGGTGAAAGGTTCAGGTTGGTGAGTGATTCATTCGAATAATTTATTGTTGTTCGTTTTTTCCGTATAGTTACATTGTCTTCGTCATTCATTTTTACTTTATATTAATAGGTATAATCTGCTATTTATAACTCGTAGTTTATTTTTATGAACCTTATAAATAGTCTCAAACACACAGTTAGCTAACATTGACAAAGAAACCACAAAAGGAACTAGTTGTTTACTGGAACCGAACTGACAATCGCGTTGCCTAGTTTAATTACAAGTGGACGTTGCAGCCACTGAGACAACTGAACAGTAATTAGAAATCTTGAAAATCAGTGTTCGATTACAACTCGTAGAATAAAAAAGTCCGTTAGTTTTTGCAAATATTTAAAATGTCTTTGTTCTATTTGTCTTTTTTTTTTCACTTGTTTTTGCACTTTTTATGGTTTATTATGTTGGTGGCCAATTTTGGTAAATAATCACGGTAAAGTTGTTTGCTGTTAATGTTTTTGGTTACTGGGAAACGATTATGAACCGTTTTTGGTCTTTATTTATTTACACTTATATCTTTTTTGTTTTTAGTTTAAATGCTTAGATATCACTTCCACACATAGTTTATACTGTACACTTTATGAGTTCGATCAGATAACAAAGCTATTACTACTTTTTATGTATTTATGAAATAAAAATATACGGAGCAAAAATTTGTGTTGTTTACTTGCGTGTACCCACTTTTCTTTTCTTTTTATAGTTAATGTATGTTTTAATAGAGTATTGAATAGTTAGTAATATGTGGTAGAGTAGGAAGCGGAGAATGAGATGAATGTCGCGCAGGGGCTACCTGAATTATCAAATGCACGGAAACGGAAACTCATCAAGCTGAACTTCCTGTAAGGCTATTCTGAAAGATCTCACTTGCAAACTCACTTCTGAATCCGGAGTGAAATCGTTTTTTTTTTGTATTGATTTTTCACTATTTTTTACTGCGGTATCAGAAGTGAGTTCGCGAGTGAGATTTTTCAGAATAGCACAGCTGCGCCTTGAAGACTTATTCGCGATCTGCTGATGTACTGAATTTAATCATAATAGGTACATACAAGAATAGATATTTTTTTTAGTTTCCTTATATCATGGCATAATTAAAAACGATATCACTCGATTCTTCTAGTGATACCTGAACAAACTACTTTCAGATTTGCATTACATTAAAACTACAATTTTTAATAAAAAACTAAATTATTTCGTTACTAGACTTTTCCCACGACTTCGCCCGCATATAAATCGGCTTATTACAGAAAGACTTATCGCGCATACCTTAAGAACTGTTTATTTTCCCTGAATAAAAAGTATAGGTACGTTAAACCGGTTTATGGTCTATCTGTGTGCCAAATTTCATCCAAAGCCGTTCAGCTGTTTCAGCGAGAATGAGTAACAAACATTTTCACAAACTTTCAAATGAAATAATATTTGTGGGACTTGAGTAACGATTAGATAATGACATTAACGACCTACGTAACGCGTAAATATCAACACAATAAGTGATTGTGTAGGTTCTATTGTTTCTGAAATATTTGAATAAGTTCCATGATGTCATTCGGTAAATTAAAAAATAAATATTAAACCGGTTATCAATCTTTGAGCTTCTTATTGTCCGTTACGATTCTATTCATATTATAACCCGAGACCAACGGCTTAACATGCTGTAAGGACATGCATTTGAGAGCTTGGGTTTGTAATAATAAATATCATCCATCCTGCAGTTGAAAGTTACGAAACTCATTAATGAAAACATTATTCATGAATGAAAGCTACATTTTGTTGAGGTAGTTATACATTCAATGTTATTTGTACCCGATATTGATGCTTATTTATTTTTATTCATATAGCGTTGCCAAGACGTAGGTACCTACTCACGTTTGTTTACGCTCTGTAGTGTATCGTATTTACTACATTGAAAGTGAATCATCACGTAGTACATAAAATAATACGATGCGTTTTAAGTACCTACCAGAGTGCCAATTAAACAAAAACAGCCAATAGTGGTTTAATTTACATCCGATTTTGATTTTAATTTTAGTCTTCATTGGTTCATTGGTCATTCATACAAATTGAGATTAATTCGATCGATCGTTAGCTGAACTGAAATTTTAGATCGTGGATACCTACTTCGCATTCGCAGTGTTCTTACATATTATTATACACATTCATATAGTAGATATGCTACTACTATATTCCTATTCAATATACAATTTAGAACCGTGCAACTAGAGCCTGACGTTTCAAAAGTGCCTGTAATTAAGTTTATTTGAAATAAAAAACATTTGAATTTGAATTCATAGAGTGTGATTGTTGATCGAAGGTTGTAGTTCGATTGCGATTAATTAAAAATTATGTTAGTAGAATCGACCCCTGCCACTAAGTTCACTGTGCGCTTACCTACAGAAAATGTTTATACATAATGTCTTGTGTTCTTACCTGAAACAAAAAATAAAGGTTTGAGTAAATTGAAAATATACTTGCATTTGTTAATTTAATTAGGATGTGTATAGTGGTGTTAATGTACAAATTGAATCGTATATAATGGTTTTTGGGGCAACGACAATATGATAATTTTTCGTGACACGGTTGTAGTTATCGAAAATGTTTTAAATTTATCGAAAACTAACATGCTGAAACCATTGTATTGACACTAATTTGTATATAACCTGTCTTTATTTATTTGAAGATTCATGTAGGTAACGTAACATCCCCAAATATCGAAACTTTAAGGGACGATCACAAGTATCTTTTTAAAGACATTAATAGTATTAATAGTAAAAAGATAGTATTAAGTTTCGTTTTGATTTTTTACGTACTTGTGGTGCACTATGTAACAGTTCAATGTTTATTAGATAATATTTAACCGTATACCAAATTATAATTTTTCTCTTATTTACTGAAGTTGGGATTTTTGTCGTGCAATGGGGCACTGTCGGTAATTGGGGCTTTTGCTATATGTAGTTCGTAGAACAATATAATTATAGCTTAATTATTTTACACACTAGTAGGTATAGTGTACCAATTAATTTACTCAGCGTCTCTACCATAAGTTTAACAAATACGTAGTATGATTAATTTATTATTCTACCAAAAACTGTAGAACCGCAGAACCGTCGTCGTTTCTTGGAACCATAAGGATCTTCGCAAAAAAAGTTTAAGGAAAATATTGTCAATACCTATCAGATATCTAATCACTGTATCGCCATCACAATATATTTTAGTTTTTGTTATTACATTACAGATAGTTTATCTGCCAATGTTTGTTCGTATTATCGGTCGGAAATCCCTCTTATCAACCTATCAATGAAGAACGTTAAAAGCTTTTCTTTTTGCTGATTTTGAAATCAGAGAAAACATGGACAAATCTGGTTACACGAACTGATGTAAAGTCAAATATGATATGTCAGTACTCCTACTTATGAGGCCAGCGTGGCTATTTTGTAAGAACTCACTGTCGAGTTAACTCACAGAAATAAATAGCATAGAACGGTTGTAATCACAATTTTATTTTACTTGCAATTCACGCGTGGCAACTTTCGGACAAACCACGCCTCCCGTGCTGACGCCATTAAGTGAAGGGACATCGACAGTTTGTCAGAGTTATCGATAGACAATACGTGAAGTCGAAGAGAAGCTATTTATTCCTGTGAGCTAACTTCTCGAAATCTCTAATTTAGTATGGTTTTTACTACAGATTGCGAAGTTAGCTAGCTAGTGCGTTCTTACGGAATAGCACTGCTGTTACATATTATCTTCACAGACTTCGATAAAAAATATATTGATCGAAGTTCACAGATGATGAAGATGGATTTGATGTAAATACAGATTGATTCATCGACGTATAAAATATCACTCCGCTCTTACTTTGAATAACATTCTGAATCATTGAATTAAAAACTGTCAACCGATGAGTAAAAGTTAATTTACATTCATGGCTTCGTCACATTGAGATAAATTATAAACTGAGTCATTTTTATTCAACACAATATTTTTCAATGAATACACTACGTATCTTTTATTATGAATAGGGCTTTTGAAAGCCTCCGTGGGGAAAAAAATTACCTGCGCATAATAGAATACGCGTGTAGTAATTCAATGGTAATTGAAATCGATTTCATTTAACGTTTGATGACAACGAAACTGATTTCAATTACCATGACTAAACAGCTGGCCCTTCAAGACAACACAACTACTAGACATTTATATGAGAGTATTTACGTAAGGAAGTAACTACATTTATTCAGCTCGATACAGCCTTTGTCCATAGAAAACGAAATTTTTGTATGGCATCCGTTCAGTGGCGTTCAGCTGAACGCGGCGCTGAACGGATGATGATCTCCATACAAAAATTGTGTTTTCTATAAACAAAAGTTGAATCGAGCTGAATAAATGTATTTACACCCTAAAACTACACCTTTTCATGATCCTGGGATTCTTGGGACAGTTGATCTTCATAGAAAAAAATTGTGGATTTGAAATAAAAACTTGAATTTTAACATAAGTGTTTTTAACTCGGTTTTAGTGCTTTCTATACAAAAATTAGGGAAATCGCGATTAACAGGCGCAGAGGTAGGCGTCCGGTCCCTGTCTGCAGAGGAACCTATATTTGGTTCCACAGAACCGCCAAAATTAAAAATTGCCAAAATGGCCGCCGTCCACAGATGAGAGGATAATCACAAATATCAAAAACCGTGAAAAAAATTATAAAGTTTTCTTTTTGAAACATGTTTGTATTTTAATGTTGTATTGTACATGCATTCTATACATAATACCTACATCCCTAAATTTTCCTACGTGAAACAGAGATAGGTGAATGCACTTTGTGCACGCATCCATGTTTATTTTAGCACTCAGGCTGATGTACCTACCTATTTAACATTAGGTAGGTACTTTTGCAGGTGCCTAGCACCAACTCGCATTGTGTGGCATTCACACTACCTATTTCACACTGTTTGACATTTCAACATAGGAACAACACGTTTGCAAAATGCTATGCTATTAATAAATTGTGGAATGACGGTTGGTCGACCTGCCAGTTTAGCCACTTTTACCCAACATTATTGTTTTTACATAAAAACTCGTTTCTTTTGATTAGTCTATCCATTAATTATTAAAAATTCATAACACCTGTGTCTCATCATCAATTTCCTAAAACTTGTAGAGATTCTCTTCGCCATTTGTCGTGGGTTCGATTCCCACAGTACACAAATATTTGTGTGATGAACATAAGTGTTTGTGTTGGTCTGGGTGTTGCTTATGTATTCATCATCATCATTTCAGCCGAAAGACGTCCACTACTGGACATAGGCCTCCCCCAATTAAGGGGGGACATGCCATAATCGGCACGCTTAGCAGGCGGGTTGGCGATCGCAGTTGGTTGGTTAAATACTCGGAGAACGCTGCTGCTCATCCTCTGGTGAATCCCTTAGTCGCCTTTTACGACACCCATGAGAATGTATTATAAGAATGTATTTACAAAAAAAGAGTATATAAGATGTCTAGTACATGGGTACTAGACAACTTATATACTCTTTTTTTGTAAATACAAACTTATAGTCCCAAACTAAGCAGAGCTTGTGCTATGGAGCACAAGCTCTGCTTAGTTTGGGACTAGAATCTGGTGCTGGGTTAAAATGTCCCAAAGATATTTATTTATATATTTTACGAAACAAAAAATGAGAAAAGGCCAGGCTGAATGTGATTTACAAAAAAAAATGTTTTACAAAGAAATAAACTCCTAAAGAACACTAAATTTCCAATTTAAATCATTTGTTTGCTATACTAAAATGATACTTTGTAACAGAATCATTGGATTCATTGGTATGTTCGATAATGGACCATGTAATTAAAAGGTAATGTGGGGAGGGACTGTGAGCTACGATTGTTGTAGAGACTACAACTCCGATATTATTTCGATATTGGTGTACCTACTGGTGTAAAGCATTGGTATTTTATTAATTTTTTTTACTTTTTTCGTAAAAGATTTCAATTCAAATTAGATGATTTAAAAGAAAATACCGAATCACTGAGGTAATATGTACTACGTACTAGAGTAGATATTACGAACAAAAATTATCGCGCAACTTTCTGGCCGCGGAGCACGCGCGGCGCGGCGCGGCGCGAGCGTCGCTAAGCGAGTGAGAGTGCAGGAGCTCTAAAACGTGCAACAAACATTTTGTTCGAGGTGTCTTCTCTAATACCCAATACAATATTTTGTAAGCAAAAACTTAAAAAAGATACGGTGAAAGTTAATTTGATCCCAAGTACCTACTTAACTTATTATTTTCTAGATAAAAATTCTATCTACATTATAAATGCAAAAGTGTGTTGGTATTTCTTCTTTCACGCAGCAACGGAAAATAACGACTTGAGATTTTGCATGGAGATAGTTTATGGGCTGGAAAGCGGCTACTTTTTATCCCGAAAAATTAACGGTTCTTTTGGGATGAAGAACCACGGGCAGCCGGTAAAAGCTAGTAGATGTAATAAAGGGATGTCCCTTGCCTTCTCGGAAACCAAACAGCCATTTTGAGTATGAACCTTTAAACAGTTATTGCATTATTAAGACACCAGTACACCCAAGGTGACAAGACAAGGATAGAAAGTGAAATCTATTTCTGAAGTGCCATTCACCGGTTTTATTTCTGACAGCCCGTTGTATGTTTTTAAGGTATTAACTATTTGTGGACATGGACACATTGTTTGATAAAGAGAAATAAACTTCGTACATAGGTACCTAGGCAAGATTAGAACTATGGACGGTTTTTATGATAATATTTTTTAAACTAGTTGTAAATAGATTCTGTTCGATTGCTAATACCTTGATAGTGTGAATACTTTAATAGTATATTTATCTATTAAAGCTAATGTAGGCACGCATGCTTAAGTTTATCAGTGGTTTAGTATAGTTATATCTAATGCGAATTTTTGGCATGCGGATTCCAAGAAGCTCCTCTGAGATAAACCGGTATAACTACCTCGTAGATTTTTTTGTACTAAGTAAAAATTTTGTACAAACACTTAATGAGATTGTGCAGTGTGTGGGCAGCTTAATTTAGCGTTGCGCTTTAAATAAGCAAACCAATCACAAAATTTGGCCTTGTATAATAATTTAAAATAAACGCTAACCAATACAGGATATAGGTAAGTAGGCAAGATTTTTTCTGTCAGTCTTGAATAAGCTTTGCATTTGCACTTTAGGGACACAAAGCAACAAATAATCGTAGATGTCTACAGTCATTTCATCATCATTATCATCATTTCAGCCGAAAGACGTCAACTGCTGGACATAGGCCTCCCCCAAGCATCGCCACAACGACTGATCCTGCGCTGTCCGCATCCAGCGGATTCCCGCGACTTGCAGTCATTATTTACTTTTATAGAAATATGATTTTCTGCAGTTGAGAAGTTTTAGCAGTAAAGGCACAGATTACCTATTAGTTACTATGGTAAAGGTCTATTCAGATCCGGACGTTCTGCATTTGAACTGCAAGCTAGCTAGCTTTTGCTTTTGCAGCTGCAAAATAGCAGTTTGGATGCGGTTTGACCGACAGCTTAGTTTTTAGTCATTCAAACTGTGGACTGCGCATTCAAACTGCTAAGAGACCCTGCAACTAGCTTGCAGTTCAAATGCAAGCCGACGGATTAAGGGCCAATGCAGACGGACTGCATTTGGACTGCAAGTTAGTTGTTGCAGAGTCTTTTTTTTATGAGATATAGATCTGCTCTTGAGCGCAATCTAGAAAGCTATGTCAAGATGTGGTCGACGATGGAGCGAGCAAACCTATTAGGTGCCGATTCACAGGCGTTAGGGGTGCGCATTATGAAAGAGTTCTCAAAGTTCTCAAAATCTATTACCAGTTTGGATGCGGGTTTTGGATTTTGTGCAGTTGACATAACTGAAACGAAAGTACTAAACTGTAGACGATTGTACAGACCGCTTGCAGTTGCCGTGCAGTTCTAATGTAATGATGACTGATGACAACGCATACGCAGTTTTCATGCAGTTGCTATAATTGCACGCTGTTGACCGACTAACAGCGTGCAATTATGGCAACTGCACGAAAACTGCATCCAAATTGCTGTTTTGCAGCTAGCTTGCAGTCCAAATGCAATCCGTCTGCAATACTTAAGTAGGTAACCGTAATAGCTGATTGCCAGTAGGTAACTGTTATTCTATTCACAAGACACATTAACACATTACACTCCACTTTGAGACTCCACTATTCAAAGGTATCGGAAAAGAATAAAATGCAATTGATGTGTCATTGTGTTCTCGGAATTCTAGGCCTGGAATCTACCAGTCCATTGTTATTGGGTGCCAGCCTGACTGAACAAATCGACAACTTGGCACCTACATATTCTATTGTATGTAATATATACGTATCATCATAATATTACCCTGAAAACGTCCACCCTGAACGTGTTACGTGGGCCTTTTTTGTGTTCAGATAGAAATCCTGTATCCAGGGTTTCCAGACGTCTGACGTGTCTGTATGTCTGACTCCTACCGACTAAAGCCACACGGTGGCCATCATCAGCACAATATACAGGAGCTCCAGGAACTCTAGTGAACTGCGCCGGTGTCTTCCCAGTGCTACGCTGTTTGCAATACTTTTTTAAAAATATCTTCTTTTCAACTAAATGACGACTTTAATTAAAATGCCTATTTTCTAAACAGAAAATTTGTTTTCTGAAACTCAATTTTCTCCTAAAATAAATAAAGTTTCTAAATAAAAAGTATACCAGTAAAATTTTACTAAAATGAGAATAGCGCAATTGTTGCCTTGTTTCTTTGATATTCTCGTCTTGTTTCCAGAGAACCATATCGTACCTCAAACTTACCTAGGTAGGTATGCAACGTTATTTTTAACCGACTTCAAACAAAGAAACTAACTCAGAACTCCGTCATTTCTACAGATTTGGAAAATTATTTTTTTATTTGAAAGGATATACTTCCAGATTGGTCCCATTTTTATCAAAATCCAGTTCTGATAATGGGATCCATGTGGAATTGAGGGAACTCCTCAAATATTACAGGTATACATATAGCGATTTTGGTATTTTCATCAACAAATCAAGCATTTGCATTCAGAAAGTATCATTTCGTGAAAATCTAATGAAGATCTTCGGAGATACAGAAGGGAACTCTTCAATGGATGACAGCAAATCATCGGGGATTGCAGCAATCGCTTGTCATACCTAATAAAGTAATAAACTTAAAAAAAAAGTAAAAACCGACTTCAAAAATAATAAAATAGGTAATTTGTGTAAAACAGTTTAGGAAGTCGGTGCCAATTTTTAGGGTTCCGAAGTCCTACAAGGAACCCTTATAGTTTCGTCATGTCCTACCGTCTGTCCGTCTGTCCGTCTGTCCGTCTATCCGTCTGTCCGTCTATCCGTCTGTCCGTCTGTCCGTCTGTCCTAATCCTTTAAAGCTTAATAACTTCTACAGTTATAAACATAAGTAAATGAAATTTTGTTAAAAAATAGTCTGCATATAGATCTCAATTTTAAAAGAATAAAAAAATAGTTTTTACGTTCATTAGGGGTGGCACCCATACATGTGAAATGGGGAAAAAAAAATTTTGTTCGCTGCACCCCCTCGTGTGGGGTATCATTGAATAGGTCTACTAAAATGAAGGTAATGTTTCATACACCACTTTTTTATCAGGTGTACCAACTGCGAAATATAGCCCGCCAAAGTGGCTTGCAATGTGTCCCCCCCCTGCCATTTCTAAACTATGCAACGTAGAAACTTATAATCTTCCACATTGATAGACCTTTGTGAAAACTCTCTTTTAAAATTATTTCGAGTATAATGTGATTATAATTTTTTGAGTTATAGACAGAAAACTGAAAAAAACTTAAAACGTCCTAGTTCAAAGGTCATTGACCTTAGAGAAAAATGATCATAGCAAATAATGCTCCTTTAGCTACTTTCTATTTGAAAAAATCACAAAAAGTAACTTTGTGTTATGTTGAAATTTGGCGCCATCTAGCGGCGTCGTACAACACTCTCTGGGTCGCCAATGCTGGCGTCAAGTGCCGTGTATTACATTTGGCACTGTATAGCGCTATCTAGCGGCTACTGACATCACTCTCTGAGTCGCCAATGCTGCCGTCTATTGCAAAAACTAAAATAGCCGTGATTAATATTCGATTTGATTTGTTTGTAACACCTACTTAAGGAACCCTATAATACTGAGCATGGCCCGACATGCTCTTGGCCGGTTTTTCTTTAATCAAACCGAATCAAAGGTTTTACACAAATTATTTTATTCTTTTTGAAGGCGGTTTTTACTTTTTTTTTTAGTTTATTTTATATGAATACGACAGTAAGGTAAGAAATGTAATGCCCTCAGAATTGTCCCCCCTCTGAAGTGCATAGAAACTAGCGTCTGTTACAACTTGATTTTTGTCGACTTGGAAAATATATACGTGGGCAACTGGTTGTTCACGAGGACGCATTCATGATACACGTGCCGACTCAATAAACTACTCATAAATCAAATTGAACCAATACACGGCATATGGTGTAAGTGCATCGTTGCATACGTACTTGACATGCATCGAATCAACGAATCTAATGTACGATAGGAATGATTGATGTGTGACCTTAATTTTCAGAACTTACATTGAGCAGTGTGCCTCTTGTGATGATGGGATATTGGTACATGAATAACATTTAGATCTCGGACGAATAAAAAAGGTGGACGGAATCTCGCTATACAAAGACTGTGAAGCACTTATTTTTTTCCTAAACGCACTATAATTTCGAAATCATTTTAACACACCGATTCATTCTGTTATTTTATTTGTGACACTACATCAATGTCTACCGTCATACATCGTACTAGTTTTTTTGCGTAATCGTGGCTTTTAGTTTTTGTTTGTAGAGACTAGGTAGGTAGGGGTTGGATGTACTTATGTACAGTCGAGGAAAGAAAAAGTTCGTCACATTAAGGTCTATTTTTGCTTGTACTGGCAGATAACAATAATGACAGTTGTACGGACACCCGCCTAATTATCTCTCGTTCGCAGTTTGAAAAGGTAACATGTACTCGCGACACGTTTAACGGCCAAAATTAATATCTAATCTATCTACGATTTACCCTACTAGAGATAGAAATTTGACATATTTTGTATGGAGCTTATGTCATATTCCTATCTCCAGTAGAGTAACGGCCAAAATTAATATCCAATCTATCCACGATTTGCCCTACTAGAGATAGGAATTTGACATAAGCTCCATACAAAATATGTCAAATTTCTATCTCTAGTAGGGTAAATCGTGGATAGATTGGATATTAATTTAGGCCGTAAATCGTACCTAGATAGATTGGATATTAATTTTGGCCGTAAAGGAATTAATTTGAAAATTGATGAATCTTTTCGTTCCTCGAGCTCGACTGTACTCGTACATACCTAGTTAAATTTAAGGATCAGTCACCACAAAGCAATTTTCTGTGTGTTAACTGTGTTTCGTCAACTTGTGTAATAAGATTGAGCAGAGTCGTTTTAAATATTTAATCTTTCACTAATAATTACGTGCAGCTATAGTAGAATTAGGTATTCGTATTCGGCGAATATTACAATCGATATTCGTATTCGTAAAAGTAGTATTCGTTACATCACTAATTACAACGTTTCCAGCGCTTGAAATGATATCCCCTCCGTCTGACAAACGTGAGTTATGTGTACATGCAAATATTCGCATCGAATTTGGTGTACACAGATGGCACGGTAAACAATGGCGGCCGCACGTCATTAGGATGTACAGCATTTTAGTCGAGGACAATAGTTACGGACTGACTCAACGACACGTGACATTGCCGATTCGAATTCTGCAAACAGTCAGTCAACTACCCGCCAGACACCTTACGCCTTGCTCGGATGTTAGCACAAACTATATCCGCACATATTTGTATATCCATAATAGTATTATATTATCTGTGCCATAAGTAACTTATGGTTCGTCGGCTTCATTGTAAAAGCTTTGTGGGCCTACGTTTTATATGTCTCACGAGTTTACGCCTCAGAGACGTGACCCCTTCAAATATAGCGAGCCTCAGAGATAATTATGTCCAAAGACAATTGACAATTTAATTGATTTATTTATCTTTAATCGTAGTGCGACCATACTGGTTATCTTTAGGTACATAGATTCCTATTTATATATTACATTTGTAAAACATAAATAATTTTTATATACTTATATTTTAAAAGTTGCGTAGGTAGGTTTATTTTATTATTCATTTTACCGGGTAGGTAATTTATGCGTAGGAAATTCGATGATAAGCGAATATTTGAATAATAATATATTGGTACCTAACTACTTTAATATTCGCAACTCACAAGGCATGAAACGTGATAACAGTTTTGTGCCTGGTATCAGTCTATAATATTACATACAAATGGTAGCATATTTTATCGTCATTGAAGTTTTCCGAAAGGTAGCTAGGGCATTTACACAAAAGTTTTTTCTTTTCTATCAAAGTTTCGAGATATAGATTTAACAATGTTTATTGAATATAAGGTGCTATTAGGTGTCATTTCACGTTTGTGTGAAAACAGTAAAGGTGAAATATAATAAATGGTTCAAAAACCCATGCATAACGTTATTTACAGTCCCTATCAAGCTAAATTAATGGGTAGGTACACATTCGTGTCAAAATATTGACATTACAATATTATATTTATTTATTCAGTATGTAATGAACCTATTTTTCACTTTCGCTGTGTTTCGACAGTTTTCGTAAATAATACCTGAATAAAGAATACTGTATTTATAAATATTTGAAATCGATTTATTTTGTGAAGCATCTTGTTAGTTTCAGTAATTTATTATCAGTTAATGTTCTCGCTTTCTCAACTAAAGTAGTTTAGCTACATTTGTAGTATAGGTTACCAACTCGTTTGTCTAGTCTAGCCCAGTGAGGCCCCAGTGGGAAGAAAGAGCTAGCTCGACTTTTGTATTTGTATGTAGACTTGTATAGATAAAGCAATCTAGGGATATCTATAAGACCGTTTATCAGCCAAAATTAATATCCAATCTATCCACGATTTGCCCTACTAGATAGGAATTTGCCCCAAGCTCCATACAAAATGTGTCAAATATCTATCTCTAGTAGGGCAAATCGTGAATATATTGGATATTAATTTTGGCCGTATGTCTATCTTTTGCTGCAATATAAGTACCTACTTATAGGTAGATAGAATAAATTGCTGCACAGTGCACAGTGACTAGGTACATAAAGAAAATCGGCTTGAAATCCATCGACATTGTCTAGTTACCCATAGCACAAGCTCTGCTTAGTTTGGGACTAGATGGTGCTGTGTAAAAAATGATCCAAAAAAAATATTTATTTATTTATCATTTATTTATTTATCGTATCGTATTTAAAAAAGAAAATTTTATTCAAAATACCTAGCTATTATGTTTTAATTATCACCATGTCCAAAGTCAAAGTCATAGTCAAAAGTTTTCATTTCGAATAAGCATTGCATGCACTTTCAAAACGTTCATTATGAATCTTGTTGCACGGTTCCAAAAAGTCGGCAAGAAACTCCATGGATTTACTCTCTTTTCAAATTATAAATGGTACAGTCGACAGCATGACAGTGGTAACACGTCAATTCGAAAACCGCCCTTACTGCTTACGAAATAAAGATGCTTCTAATGTCAAAGTGTTACCACCGATGTGCGGTTGACCGTACAATGGTTTGTTACATGATTTGGAAAGAATTGTGTGTCCATTTTCGAAGACTTTAGGGCAGTGCTTTTCAACGTTTTCCATAGATGGTACACACCTTTGTTAAAAAAAAACTAGCGATCCCCTCGCCCTTCGCTAGACATAGGGTTATGAAAGGCTTTTTAATAAAAAAAGAACTATAACCAATGATATTAAGTAAAATCATTGACTATAACACTTTTTACTTTTAAACTGATTGCGACTCCCCCGTACCACAGATAATATAATACTATAGTACCCGTACACACGCTGTCCACGGGGCCGGGGCACACGCTGAAAAGCACTGGTTTAGGTATTTCTTTCAAGAAATTATTTTTTAAGCATATTTAAAATAGTTCTTAAAAGTACCAATCTACACGTACGTGGGACACTCAGAAAGTTTTGCGAAACTAAAAAAAATTGTTCTATACGTACATATATTTTTATCAAATCTTTTCAAAGTACTTTCCACCAGCCTCTATACAAAGATTCATGCGCCTAAACCAGTTTTCAAAACACTTTTTCCAGTCCGCCGCAGACACCTCGTTTACAGCCTGCTCGAACGCAGCCAGCGCATCTTCCGGCGACGAAAATTGTATCCCTTTGAGCTGATTTTTTATTTTTGGGAATAAAAAGAAGTCACACGGTGCTAGATCAGGGCTGTAAGGAGGGTGACCCAGGAGTTTGACTGGCGTGCTGTCCAGGAAGTCCCTCGTTTTGAGTGCGGTGTGCGCAGGTGCATTGTCGTGGTGGAGCAGTAGCCCGCGGAGCCCTGTGTTTGGTCGCTTGTTGCTTATAACAGAGAAAACTTCTGGCAAACATTTGGTAGTATACCATTCGGCATTAATGCTTCTTTGATCCCGTAAGGGAATTGATACCAAGTGGCCAGTCAAATTAAAAAAGCCAGCGATCAAAATCTTACCCCCGCTTCTAGATCGCTTCACTTTGGTAGGCGTTGGCTCATTTTGAAACACCCAAACAGTCGACTGGCGCTTGGTTTCTGGGTCGTATTGATAAATCCAGGACTCATCACCTGTAACGATGTCGTAAACACGCCGAGACGAGCCTGCTTCAAATTTGTTAAGCATATCACGGCACCATTCCACCCAGGCCTGCTTCTGAGCATCGGTGAGGTTGTGCGGCACCCAGCGTGATACTATCCTCCTCACGCGAAGATGGCTGTGTAGAATCTCGTGAACGCTTCCCGATCCAATCTTCAATATGTGTTGAATCTCCTGATATGTAATTCGCCTATTGTCTTGGATTAAATTTTTCACTGCTAGCACGTTTTCTTCGGTAACAGCCGTCAAAGGGCGACCGCTTCTTTCTTCATCCCCCAAAGTTGGTCGACCGCGCTTGAATTCGTTATACCAACGATACACGGTTGCCTTGGAAGGGCCTTCATCCATGAATGCCATTTGAAGTCTATCGTACGATTCATCCGGTTTCAGGCGACACTTGAAATCGTATAAAATCATAGCTCTAAAATGTTCCCGGCGCAGATCCATATTTCAGTGAGACACAATACTTTGAATTAACTCGCAAAAAATGTGGAGGGAAATTTTGAAATTGGAACTTACTTATTTTTACTTATAAATAATCATATTTTCGAAAAACATTATAACTGGCCAGTCTCCCATATATAAAAACTTTTTTTCGCAATACTTTCTGAGGGGCCTGGTATTAATAATAAACTAATTTAAGGTTAATGCATGAGCAAAATGTTAGTGACAGTTGATTCCGCTTCCTAGTGATCAGTTTATTTTCCATCATCTACTTCAATTCATCCATAGAACTAGGTATTTGTCAAGATTACCGTCAATTAGGTACTATTAGTTTAAACTTCCTTAATTCTAACATTGTTCATTACGTTTCGTTCTGATAACAGGAAAATATATTGTTGAACGTTATTTTAAAATAAGTACTGACACAGGTGCTCGTTATAATAGCTATTATCTATATTATAACTATCTACTTAATGGGATTTATTCAGAGTTGCGCATTACATACCAGAAATTGTATTAAATTAAGTATGTACTAAACTACAATAAATAGAGAATTTCCGTGTGTAATAAATATTTATATGGCCACGTTAACAACTGTCTAGCTGTAGCTAGTAGTGGGTGAGTTAGACGGCGTTCCATGTCTGCGAATTGATTTGAATTGTTTAAAAATCGTGTTTAGACGCTATTTAGTAGAAAAGCGTGGTAGAGATGGGCCGAATGTGGGTTACAACACCGAAGCCGAACTTGGGCCGAATGTTGGGTTGAATTGAATTTCTGATACACTCCAACTACTCATATCTCCTACTTAATTACGTGTGATACTGATAAGTACGTAAAGGCTGATTTTAAATAAATGGTATTTAGTCAGAATGGGAATTTTCAAGTGTCTATAGATTAAAGCATAGGTAATTGAAGTAACTGAGATTTTTACTTTATCCCGAAATTTTTACTATTTTCATCATTTTGTGTCTGGATTTGTGCCCGGTTAGTGGCAAGAGGCTCGCCCCCTATTACATGGGACTTATAACATAACTGGCGAAATGTGGGTGTACCTACTATACACCTCTGCTTACCCCTTCGAGGAAATAGGTACAGGCGTGATTTTATGTTATGTTGTGTGTCTTCCACATTGCAAAGTAATATGTATAATTATTGTACCAGTTTTACTTTAGCAATATGCAAATACCGAAGTTCTGACGAATGTTTACCGAATTTATTCCCATCCTTACAGGCACAGCGTGGCCAAGTAACCCAGTTGGAGCGTTTGCAACATGCTACTAAAAGATAAAAAGAAATACCTATAAGTAAACGAGTTCAACGAATTCGAGGAAGTAGCGGAACGGAACATTATTACGGTTTTCGAGCGACGATGGCGTCGCGCGTCGCGTCATTGCCCTGCACAGGACACTGCGCTGGGGGTCTACTCGCGTTCGACGAACGACAAACGATGTACGAACTTTCGTTCCGACTGATACGTACACGATAAAGATATGCATGTAAAAAAGCACAATAGATATAACTAATATAATATATATTACCAGACCAGAGTAGGTACAGAAAAACAAACACGATTATCGCATGCGATATCGAATCGATTGTTGATCAGCTCCCCGATTCAGATCCACACGATAACCAGTTGTCAACCGATTCAAATTCATGTTTTTATTTCAAATAAACCTAATTACTGGAACTTTTGAAACGTCAGGCTCTAGTTGCACGGTTCCAAATTGTGGGTCCTATGGAAAAGAACCGGCAAGAAACTCCATATATATACTCTCTTTAAAATAGGTTATTGTTTATTACATCTAATTCATTGAAGTAATGTGAGTATAATGTAGGTTAATGTCAGAAATAAACAAGAGATTAAAAGTAAGAATATTTCCTTTAGAAATAAACCTAATAAAAAGAGTTGTCATAGTTTTTAGGGAACTGACCTATCCCGGCAGACGGCACCCGTTCACTCTTTTTCTCTCGTTGTGTGAATCATAAGGTGAAACGAGATGACAAACCGAACCGTTCGACAACTGGCTATCGTGTGGTTCTGAATCGGGGAGCTGAGTAGCAAAGTGTACGATGAATGTTAAACGACTAATCTAATATCGTGAAACGCGAGTAGGCCCCCAGGAAACTGCGCTGGCACTGCTACGTCGCATAGCGTCGTGCGCAAGAGCATCACATATGCACGACCCGCGTACCTGGCAGATAGGCAAATACAACCTATCTCCTCCCTATCTCATCTCATTGTTAGTTTGTCTGCTCGTCATTAAAATTATCTTTGCTCCTTAAGACGTGCCTATAATAAATTGCGTGTTACACGCATCGTTACTCATATTCGATGCTCTACATAGAGTCGGATCAATTTACTTTCTGACGGTTAATTTCTTCGGAATTGCTGTTTCAGCGGAGTTAACATGTTGTACGAAAATAGCTGAAATGACGTATATTTTAGAAATATGTATTAATAATCGGCTAGTATGAGCGTGACGTGATGCCGTCTACGAAACGACGTGAGACATCAGCCTGAGTGGCTGCGACGCGGTTCACATAAAAAGTCTCAATGTCATCTATTAAAGTATACTTAAATGAACTTTATTTATTTATTTTTATTTTACGTTATTGGGACATAAAACAGTTACACGTTGCTTATTACTAATAGTGTTGTTAAAATAAAGTAAACGTGTAAACCACACCAATGTTCACATGTCCAACGTGTAACTTTAGGCAAAAGTTCAGCATTATTTTAAATAAATAAATACTTTCGGTACTTACGGTACCTACATAGGAATCGGATTTTTTTTTAAGTAACATCCGCATACCTGTTGGAGTTTTATTAAAACGTGAGGTGTAGACATATGTTCAGCAGTTCAGACCATCTGAGATAAATGCAATAGGTACTTATAATAATTTAATTAAAAATTATCTCAATAAAACACTGCGGATGAATACGTAATCTTTAATTCATCATGGCGATTAAAACTCGATATTGATTACCATACGTTTTTATTATTAAAAGTTTATCAGGAAAAATAATAACTGAAATAATAATTAAATAAATAGTCTTAAGCCGGTGTTCAATAACGTTAATTCTCTGATTTAACGTCTGATTACTTGCAAAATTTACAGGAATTGTGGGTAAACGGTAGTTTAACCATAAGAAAGTATTATTACATATTCTATGGTTTAACCAAGAATTATCGTTGGTAACCTCAAGCCTTCAGAGTATTAGACTGATAGTTTCATTCAGGGGCGTAACTTTACCGTTAGAGGCCCGTGGCAAATTGAGCAAATTCATCGGATGGGGCCCTACCTCATAATAATAATAAAAGTTAGGATCCTCCTGTTGTCGCGGCCCTCATGGGCCCCCGGTCGGAGGGGGCCCCCGGCATTTTTTCCGTCTTGCCACCCTATTGTTACGCCACTGGTTTCATTATTTCCACAACAATCGTAATGTACCGTCCGCAAGCGGCATGTAAAATGTTTGCTGACACACACATAAGCGTGCGTGAATTGTACTAAAGGTTCCAATTTTGTAAAGGTTTATTTAATCGAAGGTAACTCAATATATCCCGTAAATTTACAAGCGGATGGGAGTGAGTTTCGCATTTATGTATACAAACGTGAGATGATCGTTTAGTGATTCCTTTCTCGACGATACAGTCATCGTCGCAAGTGAAACAAACTTGTATTTTTTATGTGGAGTGCCTGTCAAACGGACGAATGATGAATGAACGTGAATGTGGGTCAGTGGTCGAGACTCGAGACTTGAGTCAGGATCAAATGTGACAGTCCAATTAACACTGAGTTGAACACACTGAGTCATTTGCATGTATAACTAGTGTGTACATAACCTACCGTGGTAACGTTTTCAGGACGATAACGGTAACTGTCTAATCGCCAAATATTGCACGTTATCTGATAAGGTATATAAAAAAAGGTTATGCTAATGTACCTAATTAATGCGAAGGTTTTTATCAAAATAGAGAGTTAATGTTGTTATAGGCAAAGGTAACCGCTTACCATCACGTGGGCCTTTAGCTCGTTTCGCCATCCTCTAAAAATAAGTTAGTAAATAAATAAATATTTTAGGCAATTTTTACACAGCTCACCATCTAGTCCCAAACCAAGCAAAGCTTGTAGGTACTATGGGTACTAGACAATGGATACTTATATACTTTTTTTTTGTAAAAACATACAATATAAATAAGAAGCACCCAGACCAACACAAACACTTATAATAATTTCTTAGGTTTTCGCGATCACTACACATTATAATAAAACAAGTTTAACCGGATTATATCGCGTAACGTAACCAATTTAAATAATATACGCGATATAATCCACGAAAAAAAAATGATGATGTTCATCACACAAATATTTGTGTCCTGTGGGAATCGAACCGACGCAACGACCTCGTTATCAGCAGTCCGACACTCGAACCACTAGACCACAGACGTCCCAAGCATGATGTCTACTGTCTACAGGATGCGGGTCTAACAAAACTCAATAGCATCAATGTTAACTATAATTCAACTTTTTTCTTCCCTAAACGACGCTCAAGGGGAAAAGTGAGGGGTGTATGCAATAAAAGTCCTATCTGTACACAGGTCGCTTGATGATATTGGGCTGAGAAAATGGAAAAAAAGAAAAACAGGTAAGTTAGCGTTTTTTCTTATACTTATTTTATATTTTTTTAAATTCCTTTCAAAATCATTTACCCATCTGGCAAACGCCAATTTTTCTCGTGCTGTTTTAGTACAATTCTATTTATCAAGTATCTAATCTTCTACCAAACAAATAAACAACAAAACAAACAGCAAACAACAAACAATACAGTACCTACCGTTAATGACAAGCAATACACAGTAGGCTGTGACTGGACTGACCGGTGGACCTAGTGATTTGAAATTTGGAGAAGATATTCCTGGAGTAGGTAACCAAAGAAGGGAATTTTTGAAAAATCGTTTTTAAAGTCAGTAAAAAGAGTTTGTATGAATGAAGAAAACACGGGAGCGATGCCACGGGCGTCTCAGCTAGTTTTATAATCTGAGAACCCAAGAACTAATTTGAATTCTCACAGCTATTTAAAAAATAAGAATAGGTAGGTACTTATACTTAGATACTACGTAAGAAAAAACAAAATATCTTATCAGTCGTTCGAGTTTTTGATTACTTTTGCAATACGACTTTGGTTTATTTATCTTATCACTTTCTGTCCTTCAGTGATGACAAAATACCTAGGCGTAGCATGATAGGTGACGTTCTATGAAATTTTATTAAGAAAAAATTGGTATTGGTAAAATCTGAGAACTTAGCGCACGAGCAGGATTCGAACCTACATCCACATTCTACGCTTTATCCGCTAAGATACCGCATTTATTAAAAATTAATTCTCCAAAAAAAAACCTCATGTGCCGATATGGTATTAGGTAACCAAGTAATTATTTATACTCAGGTAGGTATTATGCATTAAAATAGCTTTTGTAATTCCACTTAAGCGAGGTTTAATTAAAACGCGGATTACATTAAAAGTCTAATTTAGACCATTTTTATAGACGTGTAGTAAAGTGCCTATAAGTAAAAAACTATCTACCCACACATTGGTAATTCCGGGTGTGACGTCACGTAATCATCCCGGGAAATGTCTTTGTCGATGTTGTGAATGTAGGGCTAAATCTGAATTGCTATTCTGAGAACGACTACCTAATTAATTTCTTAAATCACCAACATACTACCCGATCGGCTCGTGCCAGGAGCCAAGCCATTCGAAATGGTATGAGCAGACGGTTTCCGAGTTGATGAAATCATTGATTTAAATAATACATAACTAGTAATAACTACTGCTTAACCATTGATATAATAGCTCAATGTGCTTGTAACTAAATTGTTTTTATTCCGAATAAGCTAAGAGAATTGGGGGAGGCCTATGTCCAGCAGTGGACGTCTTTCGGCTGAGATGATGATGATGAAGCTTAGAGAAATAACTACGAGTGATAATTTAATTCAAAGTTTGCTAAATGTGCTGTGCGCAAGCGGCACCTAAAATGTTTGCTGACACACACATAGGGGTGTTTTAAATGTACTGAACGTAGCCTTTTAAGGCCAACTTTATTGAATTGCTTCACTCCATGTGCGACAACTTCGATTCTATGCCTTTAATCTAAAGCATTTACATGCACTTTCAAATCTTTAATTTAGAATCTAGTTGCATGGTTCCAAAAATAATTCTCTACTCAGAAACCGGCCCTAAAATAGATACTAAAGTACATACCTAGAATTTATCAACATTTAGCGTGGCTAATTAAACAATATGAAGAAAGACCAAGACACTGGTGTCGATTCTCTTGTTTACGAACTAAACTTATTTTAAACTATCGCTCTCTTTTACTTATAATCGTACATACATATTATCACGCGTGTTTCCCATTGGGGTAGGCAGAGACTATGGATTTCCACCTGCTACGATCCTGACACACCTCTTTCGCTTCATCTAAGTCCATTAACCTCGTCATGCATGCTCGTCGGTTAAGAGAACTCTTAACCTGGCATTTTTTGAGAACATCCGCGATTTGATCGCGATACGTTCGCCGAGGTCGTCCCCTTCCAACTCTTCCATCCACACTCGCTTCGTATACTTGTTTCGTCAATCTCCTCTCGTCCATCCTCTCTTTATGTCCAAACCATCTTAACATACCTTTCTCAATCTTTGTCACTACATCTTCTTTCACTCCACAACGCTCCCGTATCACGTTATTCCTTACTTTATCTCTCAAAGTTACACCACACATACTTCTCAAAGCTCTCATTTCTATTGCATTTATTCTGCTTTCATGTTTCTTCTGCCATACCCAGCTTTCACTACCATACATAAGTGTAGGCACTAACACTCCCCCATGAACAGCCAGCCGTGCCTTTTCTGACACTTTACGGCTGTTCATGAAGGTGTGTAGTGCCCCATTCACCTGATTACCAGCACTCACTCTCCTTTCAATGTCCTTCACATGCTTGCCATCTCTCGTAGAACTGTCAAATTAGTCGGAATTTAGATTTCCAACAAGTTCAGTCATGATCTCGGAACGTGCCCACTAAAATACGAAGAAATGTAACACGTAAACTAATTTGACAGTTCTTAAATTGCTGCCATCCCTTTCTTGTGTCTACTATTAGTAAAAGAGAGCGATATTCTAAAATAAGTTTAGTTCGAGAACAAGAGAATCGACACCACTGACTACTTCATTTAAAAAAAAAACGGTAATTTCTCTTTAAATGAGAAATAACCGCTCAACTTTTTCCTTGTTGACAGAAACTAAAATGAATAAACTCCGAGATATCCTATCCCGATCTGATGTAGTAGATAATGTTTTCAGAGTAAAAGATGCGTGCGAGTGCAAGGCGTGGTGCGACGAACGCATTGATAGCGTGAGCTGCCCGGGCCCGGGGGAGTTACAAAGGGCCGATCGGCCGTTGCCCCCACATTGCAAAGGTTTCTTTTTTTATGTCTGCCCCGTATAGAGTTAGTTTCCGACGTAGTATAACAATCGGGATTCCTTACATCGAAGTAGGATTAACGACGACGACTGATTAGGATTAGGGATGATTAGGTTTGACGACGTCTGTGGTCTAGTGGTTCGAGGGTCGGACTGCTGATCACGAGGTCGTGGGTTCGATTCCCACAGGACACATATATTATTGTGATGAACATACGTGTTTGTGTTGGTCTCTGAGTGTTTCATATGTATTAAAAAAAAGTATATAATTATTATATCCATTGTCTAGTACCTACCCATAGCACTAGCTCTGCTTAGTTTGGGCACAGAATATCTAATAGTACTAACGTAGTTTGGGACTAGATAGTGTTGTGTTAAAATGTCCCAAAGATATTTATTTTATTTATTATTAAAAAGTTGTAGGTAACTTTTTCTTGATTGTCTACTTAGGCTTACATTCAGAGACGAATCTAAGCGTGAACTCATGATTCCAACTGTCAAAATGCAGTGCTATTTCACAGTTGAAAGAATGAGTTCACGCATAAGCTTATATTCAGAGACGAATCTAAGCGTTAAACGTGAACTTATGCTTCCAATTGTCAAAATCCAGTGCTATTTTACAGTTTAAGTATTAAAGTATTAATTTATTTCAAGAAAACATGGTTTTACATTATAAGTGTGACACTGGATCCCACACTAGGATACCCTGTGTTGCAGGACTTGCAGGATCCAGTCTCTTTCGACACGTCTGAAATGACATTGGTTTTAAAGTTGGAAGAATGAGTTCAAGCCTAAGCTTATATTCAGAGACGAAACTAAGCGTGAACTCATGCTTCCAATTGTCAAAATGCAGTGCTATTTTACAGTTGGAAGCAGAGGCGGATTAAATGTCGAGAGCGCCCAAGGCAAGCACCTCATTGGCGCCCCTCTAGCGGCCATATATTATAAATTTTAACTACCTAGTACTTATATAACAACTTGCTACGCCCCACGGTTTCACCCGTTTTAGAGTGAATTTCGGGATTAAATGTGTAAATCTGTGTCCGCGCGCGCGCTCCTTTTTAACCTCGAGCCCCTAGGCACGTGCCTAGTTTGCCTTAGCGAGAATTCGCCTCTGGTTGGAAGAATAAGTTCACGCTTAAGCTTGAACGCGTGAATTCATGCTTCCAACTGTCAAAATACAGTGCTATTTGACAGCTAGAAGAATGAGTTCACGCTTAGATGCGTCTCTGATTATATGCCTAGGACTACGAGGCACTTAACTGTTCATAATATACCTAATACTGGAAATTGCTGTTACAAAATTATCTACCTATCGAAACTATCCACATATTTCTAAGAACACAAAGTAGGTAGGTAGGTACCTATTTATCATGAAAGAGCACTATTGCACATTGTTCATGACATAATCAATTCACTTTAACTATTAATTAGCAGCACTGCAGCACTTAATGGTGTCCATGTAGGTACCTACCTGGTCAATAAATGATTAATGCGAAAGTAAATGCAGGTATCTACCTACTGGACTACAAATACTGCTTAATAAAGGCAACAGTAACACGATCATCCCTACAATCATCTGCGAGGTTAAGCTGCGCTAGCTGCGGTCAGTCCTTGGATGGGTAACCGTTTCGTTGCATATTGTGACCTCTCCGTGCCTCGGAGAGCATCACTCGCGGTTGCCATACGAATATCTATGGCAGTCGTTACGCGGTAGTCAGAAGCCAGAAAGTCTAACAACTAGTCTAGCCTTAGGATTTCGGTATTACCCAGTAACTGGGTTGCGGGGGTCTGATGGCAGACACTCCGTGTACAATTTCGTTTCGGGTTCCAAAACAGTCAATCATTTCCCCGGGACGAGCCGAGCTTTATTCTTTCGGCATTGTTTTCGGGTTGGTCGCCATTGTAGATCTTGGCCTACCTACAGGAGTAGCAGTGGTTGAGAAAGGGTAGCGGAGTTGTCCAAAAAAGTCGTTCCGTGAAAAAAGTAATGTTCAGCTGCATCTGGTTAGACAGGAAGCCGACCCCAACATAAGGCGCGTAGGTATAAGAAAAAAGTTGAAAAACGGATAGGTCTGATTTGAAATTCAGTAGTTCGATAAAAATTGTTGAATCATACAGCCGGCATAATTTAAACCAATATAGGACACGAATCCCACTTACTCACCGCTTCAAAGAATCCTTCCTTTGTTTATATTTAACATTTATGACGCTCGCGCTCTTCACATCGTTCGCAGTGTCCTCTTAAAACATCCACAGTTTATAGGTAGTATCCATTAGGATAGTATACATTAACGTTAAAAACTTTAATGTATCACGAAATTAGGCGGATGAACTGCGAAGAACGGTTCAGATCTGGGTGCGGTCTTTGAACTCGAGAGCGGGATGCAGAGATTGTTTAATGACAACAAATAAAGCATCGATGCACAGCTGTCGGCTTGCACGCGAGATCGCGACCGCGAGGGTCCCTCCATAGTCTATTAAAGCGAAGGGCTCAGGTAGTCGACTCGACGACTTATTGAATTTTTAACATCCTTTTATAAGAATTCAAATAATACTTCGCTCTACCTGAACCTCGCAGTGGTGCCGCGCTTTATAAATTTTTATTCTTGGCAATATAAAAATAATATAACTTATTCAAATTTTAATTATACCTATCGGAAACTGATTATTATAATTACGCAATAACGAAAGGCAATAAACGTAAAGTTTTGCCAAGTGAATGCACTAATGTGTACTGTTCATTACAGGACTTTCGCTGATCAGTGTGGCGGGGGCGGTGTTTCTGGGAAGCTGTTATGTGATAGGGATGTGCAGATGCTCACCTATATGTGCGAGGTCGATGATGGGTATTTCGCAGCGCGAGAGCAGGCTCTCCTCCTGCTGGGCCGCCATTGTCGTTGCTTGATACAGCCGCTCTGATTTCCAAACGCCGATCGCTCGTTCAGTCAACACTCTTATCACTTGACTTCCACAGTAATTAGCAATTAGCGAACGCGACACCGAAAGATAATTTAAGGTAGAGAAACGACAGATAAGCACTTAATACACACCGTAAGGATACAACCTAAACGTTAAAGTTTATTGAAGTTATGAATGGTCTTTTGATTATTCCTGGTATAGAAGCGTTCAGAACTCATTTGCATAACCTTGTAGTTCTTGCTCGAGGCGTTCAGCGTTCTGACGTAGCAGCAATAAGCTATACTGACTTGACACATTAAAAATTGGTTTCCGTTGCTTCTCTCACAGTAAGTAACTATGTGGTAAGGTTGCTAACTCCCGCGTGTGCGACCCGACGGCGTCGCGCGCCCCCCGTCCCTCACAGCTGGCGAGTTTCGAATGTCTCTCGTCGAATAAACTGGCTCACCGAGTGCGATGAGCGTTACCCTGGCGTCCGATGTCGGCTCTCACTTGTATATCATCGCGTAGACTTTCGCAACCGAGTGGCGTGTCGAAACAGCTCTGCCTTGAGCACGCTGCCGTGTGGAGAAAGCGTATTGTGTGACGGGTGTGCGCGGATAGCTCGGCGTTCAGAGTAACACTGGCGAGGCGAGGCGCTCGGGCACTGCTCTGCTCAGGCAGTCGACTCGACTGACTCACGCGGCCGGCCCTTGATCGCGGCTCACTTCGCACCACTTGTTTGGGGCGACGGCGGCGGCGTTGCCCTGTCTTGGTTGGCGCCGTTGTGCCCGTTGTACTGACTAACCTCGTCGCGTTTGCCATTCACTCGCCTGTCTTGTAGTAAACGTGGATCGCCAAACTTTGTTGCTGGCAAAACAAACTAAAATGAACCTTGTCCAACTGAGCTTAAGGTTCAAAAATAATATCAACATTATTGAATGAAATATGTTGGCTTATCAGTACCATCATAATGCTGATGCACAATCATCCTAAAAATGCTGATAAATTGATATTTAGAATGCATTAAAAATGGTTAAATATTCCTACTAACCATTAAGTAACGCCATCTACACTACAAAGTACAAGTACAGTGATAAACGTAAGCGCCATCTACATGGATTACAAACATGTACGGGTTAAAATAAAAAAAATACGTTATTAATTTAGTGGTTTATATAATTTCCAATTCTACGAGACTGCCACTTAGAACGGCACATTCGCTTCAATATAATAAAAAAAAAATTTGTTAAATAATGTATAAAAATATAGGATGCAAACCCCTTATCGATACATGACATTGACCTTGTAAAATACGTCAATCTACACTTTAATAGTTTTCAGTTGAATAAATAATCAAATGCTTTAATTTAAAGTGAGATTGTTTTATTTATATAGGGTTGGTAGCATTAATTTACAGTTGAGTGTTGCGATTTCATTTGAGGCATCTTTCGAAGTACGATGATCCGACATAGCCGCCCCGCATCGCTCTCTGCACGTGCTGTTCAAACAACCTCCTGTTACTTTGCAGCTCGTCTGCAGCCTCTTTGTTTAGAGGATCCTCAGGATTTGGTTCCTGAAAACGAAAAAAGAAAAAATATGTAGTTATGTTTATACGACGTCTATCAGAATTGCGTGGTCATCTTTGGAGAGCTCATTAAAGGCATAGCGTAGAACAACTTTTAATTGGCGACAACCCTGAAAAAACACCGCCTATTTATTTATCGCGATTTAGGTTTGACCATAAGAATAAATAATCCCAAAAAAAAAATCTGTAAGAACGTGCTAAGCCTCGACCAACATTACTTGGCCATAAAAAGTAGTGAGATCAAATAAAGAGCCAAGTCTAACGGCAAAAATTAATATCCTATCTATCCACGATTTACCCTACTAGAGATAGAAATTTGTCATATTTTGTATGGAGCTTATGTCAAATTCCTATCTCTAGTAGGGCAAATCATGGATAGATTGGATATTAATTTTGGCCGTAAGTGAATAAAAGGAAACGGGTGACTTGGCCGTTAAACATTTTGTAAGAGTACCCTCTGTATACTCTTGTGGGCAAGCCGATGTGGCACGACCGGATACCTAGCGACGAAACTGAAATGGGTCCATCTCATCAATCTTCTCCAAAAGCTCAAGAATCAAACGTCACTGAATATACGTATATACGTTCTATAGTTTCTTTTAATCACTTAGAATTGGCTCTTTGTCTAACCTAGATTTACTACTCTTACAGAACATTTAACGGCCAAGTCACCCGTTTTCTTTTATTTACTTAGACTTGGCTCTTTATTTGATCTCACTACTTTTTTATATAGTTTAAGCGAAAGAGGTGTCAGGATCATAGTAGGCGGAAATCCATAGTTTCTGCCTACCCTAATGGGAAACAGGCATGATAATATGTATGAATGTTTAAATACAAGTGACATCATTTTACAGCAATGTTGTTGAACGTTTCTCAAAGCGGCCTATAAAAGAGCTCAAAACACCTCTTTCAAACGCAGTTGATATTTTTTGGACACTGAACACAAAATATAATAAATATAATTATGTCCACAATTTTTACCTTCAATTTAAAATAACGACAGTATTTAGGCCACAGTTTAACCTATAGATAGTAAAACAGTGATTTAGGCATTGGCACATAATTCTTTAGCTGAGTGTATTTATTTATTTATTAAAAATAAATAAATTTAGCTGAGTGTATGGAAGGCAGGCCGGGTCTAGGCTGGCAAGCTTGGTCGGGGGGGGGCAGCTATTCAAGCTTATTTATTTTGTTATTTTTAACGCATTTACGCATGCGAAGCGAAATCTGAATCTTATCTAATTTTTAATATAAAAGCTATTATATTTATATTATTATATTTAGTATTATAGACTGCCTCGTTGGTCTAGTGGTCGCAAGCGCGACTGCTGAGCATGGGGTCCTAGGTTCGATTCCCGGGTCGGGCAAAGTGTTATTGGGTTTTTTCATTAGGAAATTCTCAGTAGCAGCCTGGAGTGTGGATTTGTGCCCGGTTAATGGCAATAGGCTCGCCCCCTATTACAAGTGACTACAATATAACTGGCGAAATGTGGGTGTACTATACACCTCTGCCTACCCCTTCGGGGAAATACAGGCGTGGTGTTATGTTATAGAAAAAAAATAACGATTCCAAAAGCACTGCTAATTGCGTTAAGGGTCGCGGGTTCGATCCCCGTACCACAGAATATAAAATGACCATACGGAAACACACTTGGGTGGCCTAAATATACATGAAAAGTTTGTATTTGTGCATTGGAGATATGAGTGTAAGTTTAAATGCATCCACAAATAAGGAGAAATCCTTAATGGGGCCATACCGGCCATATTTTTGGTTTTAAATTGAATGTAATTTGAACATCAGTAAATACTCACTAAAGAACATTGCCCATTCGCTTAGGGAGCTTTAGGCCCCTCAAAAAAAATTGCTATGTCACGGCGGTTTTAGTCTTATTTTGTAGACCAAGAATTATCTTTTATTATTCTGCAAACGATTTTAATTTTTTCACCCTGGTTTAAGAGAAACCTAATTTTTTCCAACTCCTTAACTGATTGATAAGTACGCTCCGTGCATCGTTGGGCGATATAACTGAACGCACCCATAAGGACATCCAGAGACACCATGTATGAATGTATGGTGTTGCAAGATATAAATATTTTGTTAGTCGATTTTTGAAATTGGTTTTGTAGTATTTTTTAAATAATAACATTGCAAGCTTTTAAGTTTTTGGGTGTATTAATTAATATCGATTATATAAGTAATATTTCAGTTAATTTAAAATGATTATAACAATATTTACAATAAATGCATAGGTATTAAAGCAAAGAATCATCTTATTGTACTGTACAAAAAGATTTCAAAAATATGTTTTGCAATTTATTTTGATTTGACGTCATATGAGTGATTTTTTATAATTTTTAATGTATTTACGCATGCGAACCGAAATCTAAAGATATAAATTGTGGAAAGAAAAAATAAGAAATCAATCAATCAAGATAAGTCTAGTACACATATCTGAAACACAGTAAAAGTGAATTCATAGAAGTATTTAGAATCGATTCCGATTATTTGTTGAAATATCTGGCAACATTTTCGTTCGGTTTGAATGGAGGATATACTTTCGATTCAGTTTATTACATATTTATTATGTTTTCTAATGCTAGGATGAAAGAAATGTTGATAAAGAACAAATAAACATGATAAAATAAGACATAATTTTTGAATAACATACAGTTTTGACATGGCGCCAAAAATGGGCCCATCCGTGGGCATTGTCCTTTACTAATTTGTCTTATCTGATATTTAGGTATTTATCAAAAAATTTGATACCTAAAAATTTGTTTTGTACCTTTGAACTAATGTAAGGATGTATGACATCACTGGTAATAAAATTATAGCCCCGTTTTTCATTATCAGTGTTTACTTGAAGGATTAGTCATTGTCTAATACTGTAAATTTACTGAAATGGTAAGTCTATCATTGCGCAGATATTAATTATTCTGGTTTTTCGAAAACATCACACTGTTATGTGCATTTTAAATGGAGTTTTAGGTTTTTCTTTTCATAATATTATACAGGGTGTCAGGGAAACGCTTCCGAAAACGAAGACAGGTGATAGTGCTGGTGATTACTGATACGAAACTACGAAAAAAAATGCGATTCTTTTTATAGTTTTTTTTTTTTTTTTTTTGCATTTTTCATTTAGTTTTATTTAACTGGCCAAAGCTGGTTATGTATAAAAATGCAAAAAAATATATATGAAAAAATCTAAAAAAAAGAATCGCATTTTTTTTTGTGGTTTTCTATCAGTAATCTCCAGCACCTAACTTCGTTTTCGGCAGCGTTCCCCTTACACCCAGTATTTGACATTTGCATTGGCGTACTTCATTTGGATTTAATTGTGGTGTAAGTTATTAATTTTTTTATGTAGAAAGATTAATTTAACATTAATATGTCTATTAAAATTTAAGTAATCATCATACCCTGAAAAAAATATAATAACTTACATCACTATTGAATTTGAATTAGGAAGGCACTGGATACTGCCTAATTGCCTGTATGCAATGCACGACACTGACTCTGTGCCATTAATTCATTACATTATGTTCACATTTACAGCAATCAATGTCTAAATAGTGTAAAATAAAAAACAAAATGTAAAAAAAAATAGTAACAGTAAAGCACAATGTAAAAAAATATATAATTAAAATCACAAATGTAAAATTTTAGAAAAAATAGTAAAAAAGGTACCTTAAAACAGGGTCAATATGAAATGCAGGGGTGAATAGGGACAAAAGTGGGCAAGAATTTTAACATCATCATCATCCTCCGAGCCTTTTCACAATATAGTTTGTTGCCCATAAAGACTTTAGAATGTATACCAAATTATATATATATAAATCTTTATATGCGCTTAGGATGCTGTGGGAGCTGGAACGCATTCTGCGAAGGGTCGAGGCACACCGTTTTCGGATGATGGCATGATAACCGTCAATCCTCGCCTCAGCGAACATCCCGGGAGCGCTACAAAAACGCGGCAGCCCCGCCAGCATCCTAAACGCATTATTATACTGCACACGTAGGGCGTTGTATGCCCTCTGCGTATACCTCATCCACAGACTACAGGTGTAAAATGACTGGCTGTAAGCTCTAAAGATTGTCATTTTTACCTGCTTGTTACACCGCGCAAATCTGCGGACAGCATATTACATCGGACAGCCAGCGCCCTACGTTCTCTCTCAATGTCCATGTTATCATTAAGGTCATCGGTGACCCAGTGGCCCAGGTACTTAAATTGCGTGACTCTTTTAAGAGGAGAATTGCACATAGTTACTTGTGGCACTGTAGAGTAACATTTGCCACGTGCTTTAAACACAAGTATATAATTATTGGAGAACATTTTTGAAGTAAATACTTCAAAACACACAAAAAAAACAATTGTTGCCCACAGATGTAGGCAACAAACTATCTTAGTTCAATGTTAAAATCCTTGCCCACTTTTGTCCATATTCACCCCTGCATTCCTATTCACCCCGTTTTTCATGGTATATCAAGACATGCTCATTTTTAGGGTTCCGAAGTCCTACAAGGAACCCTTATAGTTTCGTCATGTCCGTCCGTCTGTCCGTCTGTCCGTCTGTCCTAATCCTTTACAGCTTAATAACTTCTACAGTTATAAACATAAGTAAATGAAATTTTGTTAAAAAATAGTCTACATATAGATCTCAATTTTAAAAGAATAAAAGAATCGTTTTTCCGTATTTTAGGGGTGGCGTCCATACATGTGAAATGGAGAAAAAAATATGTTTTTCGCTGCACCCCCTCGTGTGGGATATCATTGAATAGGTCTACTAAAATGAAGGTAATGTTTGATATAACATGGACATTGAGAGAGAACGTAGGGCGCTGGCTGTCCGATGTAATATGCTGTCCGCAGATTTGCGCGGTGTAACAAGCAGGTAAAAATGACAATCTTTAGAGCTTACAGCCAGTCATTTTACACCTGTAGTCTGTGGATGAGGTATACGCAGAGGGCATACAACGCCCTACGTGTGCAGTATAATAATGCGTTTAGGATGCTGGCGGGGCTGCCGCGTTTTTGTAGCGCTCCCGGGATGTTCGCTGAGGCGAGGATTGACGGTTATCATGCCATCATCCGAAAACGGTGTGCCTCGACCCTTCGCAGAATGCGTTCCAGCTCCCACAGCATCCTAAGCGCATATAAAGATTTATATATATATAATTTGGTATACATTCTAAAGTCTTTATGGGCAACAAACTATATTGTGAAAAGGCTCGGAGGATGATGATGATGTTAAAATTCTTGCCCACTTTTGTCCCTATTCACCCCTGCATTTCATATTGACCCTGTTTTAAGGTACCTTTTTTACAATTTTTTCTAAAATTTTACATTTGTGATTTTAATTATATATTTTTTTACATTGTGCTTTACTGTTACTATTTTTTTTTACATTTTGTATTTTATTTTACACTATTTAGACATTGATTGCTGTAAATGTGAACATAATGTAATGAATTAATGGCACAGAGTCAGTGTCGTGCATTGCATACAGGCAATTAGGCAGTATCCAGTGCCTTCCTAATTCAAATTCAATAGTGGTGTAAGTTATTATATTTTTTTCAGGGTATGATGATTACTTAAATTTTAATAGACATATTAATGTTAAATTAATCTTTCTACATAAAAAATTTTATAACTTACACCACAATTAAATCCAAATGAAGTACGCCAATGCATGCCACTGCATAGAGTATTGGATTGTTGGGTTCCCTCCTATTATGGTCAAGCCTAGGGTAGGCCCCCCACAAGGTGGACCGACGACCTGGTGAAGGTCGCGGGAATCCGCTGGATGCGGAAGGCACAGGACCGGTCGTTGTGGCGATGCATGGGGGAGGCCTATGTCCAGCAGTGGACGTCTTTCGGTTGAAATGATGATGATGATGGTCAAGCCTAAACTTAAAATCATTAAAACATCATCATTAATCACTAGTTTACTGAATTTGTCTCAGTCATTAACCAACATTATTCTTTCCAAATAATAATAATAATACATTTTTTGGCACATTTTTACACAGCATCATCCAGTCCCAAACTATGCAGAGCTTGTAAGGTCGACCGCACATCGGTGGTAACAATTTGACATTAGCAGCATCTTTATTTTGTAAGCAGTAAGGGCGGTTTTCGAATTGACTTGTTACCAGTGTTATGGTATGGTCATGCAGTCGACTGTACTATGGGTACTAGACAATGGATGTGATACTTATATACTTTTTTTTTTAATACATACTTATAATACATAAGAAATACCCAGATCAACACAAACACTTATGTTCATCACACAAATATTTGTGTCCTGTGGGAATTGAACCCACAACCTCGTAACAAAACAAACAAATTATGTAATAAAACAACTGTACCATTTATTATTTGAAAAGAGTATATCCATGGAGTTTCTTGCCGGCTCTCCTCCATAGGACCAACTTTTTGGAACCACGCAACTAGATTCTTAATTAACATTTTGAAAATGCATGTAAATGCTTATACAAAATAAAAACTTCAGACTTTGTCTTTGAACAGGCATAGATGATATAAAAAATATACATACCAAGAATAAATACTGGAGTCCATATACTATAGAGTTGACAGTAAGAACAGGTTTCCAGTCTTCTCTTAGGATGTTGAGACACACATTGCCCTCCAGGTCTATATTGGGATGGTATACCGCTGTTTCACACTTCACCTTGGGTGGCTCATGAGGATAGTTTGGTCCTACCTATAAAATAACAGATAACAATTTTGATAATGATCATCAACATAATTTGAATGTTTACTACAACCAGGTACCAACTAATAAAATAAACTCTTAATACAAATTTTAAAGTAGGTATACAACAAAGGGAATGAATGCACCATTCCCATTTTTTTTAAATATATGAAATATGTTGACCCCATCGACCATACAGCCCAATTTGTCCCTTTGCATGTAGTATGTATATTTTGTGTGTGTGTGGCAAAATAAATGGTTTGAATAGACTTCCTATGTTGAATATAATGCATACAATTGTTTCTGCCACTAGCTGAGGCGGTGTACTGCAATCCAATTGGCTCTACCAGGGCAGCTATTGGCTAATCACTAATGCGGCAGTTTTGACGGCTCATGTATGTGGTTGAAACTGATTTGAAGTATTCAAGTGGGGAATAGTGGCAACCTAGATTAGTGAAATTTCATAGATGTGTTGCAGACATTGGTTGCCTGTTATGAGGCATCTATGGGGTGTATGGTTGATGGTTGACCCTAATTATTATGTGATTTCATAGTTTTATTTTCATATTTTCTTTGCAAGCAAGGTTCCAATCACAGATTAATGACACAGTAGTATTTGACCAAGAAAGCAGCAACTAATAATGACAAAAGTTCAAGTTAGTTGGCTGAAGATCATGTCATGGGTTTCAACAAGTTGTAACTTGTATTGTTCAAAATTTTACCTTAAAACTAAATACAAATCTTCCTCCCCTGTAGAATCCTTCATCAGGGCATATGATTAGTTTGAAATTAAGTAAATCATCGGGATCCGGAAACTCTGTGTTGCATGTCTTGGGCAAATTCAATTCATTCAAATCTGAAAAAAAACAGTACAAGTTGTATTTAGGTTGCAGTGTCTACATAGTAGTCACCACGAATATAGTTGTAAATCATGTCTCAAATTCAAAATAAGGAAATCTTTCAGATATGCCTTTCTAGGTACATAATACAATCCTACCCATTGCCCATTACACTAATACGTCTAATAAGTACAGATAAGTCACCGTAAGCTTGTGATACATTACTTCTTCTGTCTAAATGAAAATATCAATGAATACACAACGCGTAAAATTATCTATTTTCTGAACTTTACCTTTAGTGATCCGCAATTGTGCGGCTGATGCTTTTTTCTGTGAACCTCCTGCTCTTCCTGAGCCTTCCTCATCTTTCTTTTGTTGTTTTAATGAAAAAAGTTTAATCATTGTCCTAACTAATCGATAAAATAGAAATTATTAGAAATAAAACCACGATCTATTTTGACAGCTTAAATTTTTGTACGAAACTTCAAAGCAGTGTTGCCGGCAATTAAACAAGAAAAAGTCCGAAACCGCATAAGAAATTACCCGTTCTGTAAAAAAAAAACAATATAAAAAAAATAAAAAAAAGTATTATGTTTTTTACCTTTTCGTTTATAGTTTTAAATCAGGTATTAAGGGGCGTCACGCCACACTTACGTGATAGAAATATTAAGGGGTCTGAGGTGGCGAATATTTATTTGTATATTTTTCATGTTAGATTTTTTTGGATGTTTTATGCAAATAAATATATTCTATTCTCTTCTATTCTATTCAAAAATGTCTTTCTGTGTGGATTCAGGATTTTGCTTACCCAAAAGAAAGGGACGATTCTTCTCTTTTAATCAAACACCAAAACGTTTTGCAATATGGCAATTAATCTTAAGAAAGATAGTAGTAATTTTTTTTGTAATTTATTTATTTATTTATTTATTGTGTAGTGTGCGAGCGCAGCGAGCTCGTTTTGTTTTTCTTACTTTTGCAAAAACATGAAGAAAGCATGAATGAAAATATAACGCAATAGTTACTTGCATTATAGTTACGGCAAGGAAATCAGCAGAAGTACATCTAACAGTGCCAGCGAAGCGAGCGCGAATTTTTTATGTGGTATTTGGTGCTTTCGGCTTTATCTCTTTATTAATAATGTGTACAAACTAACAGGATATTTGTTTTCAATATATGGCCGTAGGCCTAAACAACAAGCGCGAGAGAAGTGAGCTCGATTGTTTTGGACTATGACTAAAGATTTATGCACTTAAAATATTATTATTTCTTCATTGAATTATATTAATATCCGAGCAGCACATTAAAGAAGCAGAATGATTTAGAATGATAAAGCAACCTAAAGACAGTAGGTAATCCATCAATAAAAAACTACAACAATTTTTTACTAAAATTGCGTTTTCCAAACGAGCCATAAAGATGAAAAGTATGTGATTGTGATTTTGCTGGCACCCGTACCCTACGTTTGCCGGCAGAAACAGGTGCGGTTGTAGTTGTAGCACTTCCCTGGATGAGCTCGTTCAAAAGGAACTCTCCTACTCCACTAACTTTTGTTGAGTATCTTCTCTGTCTCGTGTGCCTACAATGACTGTAATGGCCTACATATTACAGTTAGTGACAATTGGCAAAGGACACATGATAAAATTATGGAGGGACTCAGAATTACCCGGATCATAACACTGAGGGGGACTCGACATACTCTATTTTGTAAATGTTGCAAAAATACCCGTTGTTGTTTTTTGGCAAACCTAACAAAAAGTAATAAATCGAGTTTTTATCATCGAAATGTAAACCTATGGAGGCGCCCTATTATTCTATATCCACGATCCACCTCGTTTATACGATACAAATATCTATTAAATCGTTATAGAAATATGAATCTATACTTTGTCTCTTGTTAACCAAGGTATAATGTCGTCTATAAGGGGCTCGTGGCTAAGTAAGAACCGTGTGGATTATACGATCTGCGAGGTTAAGCTGCACTAGCCGCAGTCAGTCTGTGGATGGGTGACCGTTTCGTTACACATCGAGACCCCTTTGTGCCTTGGAGAGCACGTAAAGCCGTCGGTCCTGCGCCTAATCTCTCTCCGGTCGTGTCGAATTGCCGTCCCATCGGATTATGAGAGTGAGGGAATAGAGAGTGCACCTGTGTTTGCGCACACACTTTGCACTATAATATGTCCCACGCAGATGGCTAGTCTCTGTTGAGATTGGCCGCCGTGACCGAAATTCGGCCGGGAGGACATTATTATTATTATAATGTCGTCTGGTGAAAGAGATGGCATGCTATTTGTATATTCTCTATTTGGCAACATTTTTTCGTGACGTCCTAATCCGCGGGGTGAAAATCCGCCATTTTAAGGGCCAGGGTTTTGTATGTGCTGTCAAGGAAACAAACATTTTGGATTTGGATTGCGATTTTTGGCTTTAAAAACGGTCTCTATTGTTTGTGCTGTGGACAACAAGTAATGCAAATGTAATGTGGATTATAATAAGTTTTGATTACTTACATCCCTTGCAATGGCCGCCATTTTATGGGCCCGGATAGTGTAAGTATAGAAAGAAAGAAAGAAAGAAAGAAAAATGATTTATTTACTACAGCCACACAACACACACAATAACAATAATATACAGCTTTAATCAATATAGTCTCCTAAAAGTATAATTGTGTGCCTCGCGGCTGCACCAAATAGGCTCAGTTCAGCAAAAAAGCACACAGACGTCTATTTTATACCACGCATATTTCGTAGGTATTTCAAGTCCATAGGCATAGGTAGGTCAATAGTTTTTATACATTATATTAAAACAAAGTAAAATCGGATTAAATCGCGTATATTATTTAAATTGGTTTTCCTGACGTTTCGAAAGCTTTGTAGCGTTCGTGGTCGCAGGAAGACTAAGGCCCGGATTACAGAAGCTTCCTTAAGTACAGTTTAAACTCCAATCACCTGATCACTACTTAAGGATAGAATCGTACTTGAGTATCGGTCTTATTCCAGAACGGTAATTATAAACTTTAATTCAACAACATAACACACGAATTTGACCTGAAATATAATAGAAATCTCTACTCAAGCGTTGTCTGGACCACACTTGAGTGATTACAGATCAAATCTCTGCCCAAATACCGAAACAGGTAACAATATAAAACGAAACTAAACTCAGCTGAACTGTGATCAACAAATCTCTGCTTGAGGGACGTTCTAAAATCAAAGCTCAACTCAAAACTAGTTTTAAACAGAGATCAACGCTTGAGTATCGTTCTGGAATACGGGCCTAAGATGACAAGCGTCTGTACAGATATTCCTAAAAAAATTAATCTACCGTACAATTTTTATTAGTCAAATAAGGAAAGTATACTGGGTGTCAGGGAAACTCTTCCGAAAACGAAGATAGGTGATAGTGCTGGTGATTACTGATAGGAAACCACAAAAAAAAAAAATCTTTTTTTAGAATTTTTCATATATTTTTTTGCATTTTTTATACATAACCGGCTTTGGGCAGTTAAATAAAACTGATTTGCAAAAAAACCCCATTAATAACTTATTTTTTTAAAGTTCGCAATGGCGCTAGGGGTGAACGACATCCGCTCGCATTCGAAGCGAGCATAGGTAGGTTAGGTACGCGCGGCATTGATCCCGAGTTTTGTACGCATTACATTGCGGTTTTGCAAAATACCAAATCACTAAAACAATGAGTAAAAGGCTAATGGTTATTGGCATTCGATTGTGTTTAGGTAGTATAATAATAGCCTTTCAGTTTCGGAAGCGTTTCCCTGACACCCAGTAAGTATTATTGCCAACAATCTTGGTATACTCTGTATAACTGGGTTGTGGAGGTCCGGCAGTGGCGTCGCTTCGTGTAAAATACTGATGTTAGCTGCATCTAGTTAGACTAGAAGCCGAATCGAAGGGAAAAGGCGATGAGGATGATGACTCTCCGGTGGCCGAGCGCACCATGACGCTTAGGAAGTTTCGCTTCATAAATGTAACACACAACACAACCATTAAATTTCGGCTTCCCGCTCGAATGCAAAATGCAATAAAAAAAAACTACGTGGACATCACTACAGGGCCGCACGCTCTGTGGTTGTGGTTTTTTAAACTATCAAAGAAAATTAGCCAATAGAGTTTCTCAATTCAGCGGCGGGAAAAAAATTGCGGTGGAATTTTGAAACCCCATTGGCTACATTTCCATGCCGCAACCACGAGCGGGAAAAAACCGCAGTGCGTGCTAGTAGTGATGGGCAGTGGATAAATATCAAAATGATAAAAACTCGGATATTTATCAGAAATGGATAAATACTCGTTTTTACCCGTATTTGTCGGATATTTATCCAAAATGGTGGATAAATATATTTTATGCGTCTCTGATAGATATTTTTCTGGTTTTGCTTACTTAGCTCTTCCACCCCCCGCGCCCCGTAATACCTAGAACTTAGCTTTGCGTCGCAAAGTGGTTTGAAACTAGAATTTCATACTATTACTTACCTAGGAATTTCAAGTTCTCTTTGATTTATAAATTGTATTTTGTTGAGGGATGGAAATAATTGGAAAATAGATACGCACGATCCGCGTGGCAGTCAAAATCAACATTTTTTTTTAATGTAAGGAAATGCTCCGTGTGCCATATTTCGGAACTGTTTGGAACTGTAAAGCGTGTGTGATTGATATAGTGTACTGTCCTATGATAGTTGTACCTACACCATGAACTTTCCAAACTTCTGATAAAGAATGGAATCAGGCGTTGCTCTGCGGTTATCCATGGCATACAAAATATGAAGTTACAATATTTAGTGTTGATTCTTCCAAAACTAGGTCGTCAAGCTTTGATGCAATACGCAGCACCGCCCTTCCACCCACTAATTTATGCACATGCAGCAGGTGCCAGAAGGCAAGGCAAGGAAGACGAAGTAGGTGGTTTTTCTTTGTGTTAGACTGAGTCAGGCTGGCAATCTTCCATTATGAGGCCCCAGTACAGTACAGAGTAAGTTAGTAGGTAGTTCCATAATATCCCGATAAAATAAAAGCAAAAGATCTGATAAACATGTATACAAATTATATAGAGTTGCTATCGCACATGTCTTACGATTTCAACGAAATTGTCTGTCAAACTACTACAAAAGGCAAAGAACGCTCAAATCTAGATATTGTGAATATCATTTAATACCTCAAGACACCCGGAAGATGCAGTGAAATTATTCGAAAGGTTGTATTGAAAAAAGAAAGCTACAAATTCAGTTGAAACGGCATTGGGGATGTTAATATCACCAAATTAAACAAGCCTGGATTGGAATGCTTCTGGAATAATGTGAACCGGCCATAAAATTTAGATTCTGACTCCAATGGGTTACTTTGACTGATCAATCTGTGATTTTGATGAGTATTTTAGATGAATGATACCTAAGTACTCTTTTTTAGCGTACGTAATCTTTAAGCGTGAAGGAGGTCTCAGATAATTTCTCTTTTGCTCACTATTTCGAAATTACGACCATTATTGTTATGCGACTGCCCACAATAGAAGGTTCAAGACGTATCTCAGGGTCTACTCAACTAATTGAGATAAAACACCTCCAAAAATTGATGGTTTATGTTATATTTCTCATTTTTATCCCCCTAGCCGGGTTGCACAAAAATAAAACTCAATAACAACATCTAGTTCAACTAGATAACTAGACTAGTTGTATTTTTAGGAAACCGCAACCAACCAACAATCATACCCTCTACTTCATATGCAACTTCATACAATAGACCCTCTACTTCGTATGCAACTTCATACAATAGACAGGTCAAGCTGTATTCCAGGATTTACCTAACAGATTGAGATAAATCGCACCTGAATTTGTAAGTTAAGCTAATACATATGTAAGTACAACGTTTCTTTATGATCTGTTCAGCAATTGTTACGTGATGAGGTACGGTACGAACACACTGGAATACATAAATTATAAAAATTGATGATTTTTGTTATATTTCTAATTTTTCATCCCTCTAGCTGATTTTAATGAAAAAAATACTTGATAGCAATAGGTATCTAGTTCAACTAGATAACTGGACTAGTTGTATATTTAGGAAACCGTAACCAACCAACAATCCGCGCGTGCGCCGTTAACTGAGACAATAAACCATTTTTCTATCTTTCTTTTCATTCAATCATGCCCTTTACTTAATATGTTACTTCATACAATAGAGGGGTCAAGCTGTATTCTAGGATTTACCACATACCTCATTTTTTCCATAAAACAAAGTGGAATATACCGTAAATTAGGCTAATACCAATACAACTGCAAAGTTTCATCGCGATCCTTACAGCCGTTCTCACGTGCTGAGATAAACAGAAAGACAGACATGATTTAAAATAAAGGTTGATTCGTGTTCTATGGATCGTAGCTAGTTTTCGCGAAAAAAACCTAATAAACAGACTTTTCGACATTTACGACTTAAGTAATAGTGTAGAGAATTGATTATAATAAGGCACAATTCTATAATTTCAGATTTTCATTTAATAACCAATTATTTTGGGTGTAAAATAAACAAATTTACATTACATATCATACAAGAAACGAAAATTGTACGCATAAAATATTTATCCGCTGTTTTGGATAAATACTCGAGTAAAAATGGATATTTATGAGTATTTATCCATTTTTAGTATTTATCCGGATAAATGCCCATCAATACGTGCTAGGCCTAAGACGACGGCTTTATTATGTTTTTTAAGTGTTGCTACATGAAAACTCATCTTCAACTTGTTGTTGCGTTTTTCATCGTATTTTTTGAAAATGTAATTGAAATAAAAATATTGCTTTTATCAAAACCTCTTAGTTAATTTAATAGTTTAATAATGCTCGTTTATACTTAAAACAAGATGGAAATAAAAATAAAATACGGACTTAAACTTCTACCATTGGGAGTCTTGCATGCACTTAGTGGTAACCCTCACTAATTTGTCAAACATTTTTCGTTTTTGTCGTCGTCCTTGTTCTTGGATTTCTTGGTGTTTTTCTCCGGAAGATTTATGAGAATGTTGTAACAGTAGACCATCGTTTTTCATTTTCTAGTCTAAACATAAGCGCCCTATTCATGTGTTCCCTTTGTTATGTGAGCTCAAGAGATAAATATCAGTTTTTGTACTACTTAAATTTGATACAAGATGGCAAGTGAGGATGTGATAGAATTGGGGTCTTCGGACGACGAGACAGAACCGGCACCGAAAAAGGTTTGCAATTTTTGAAATTGTAACTGGATTTTAATTACTGTTAGTCTAGTAGTAGTACCTAGTTTGGTTGATTACCAAAGTATGCGTTCAAGCAGGTTTTATTTTTGGGTATTGGAAGGGAAGTCTGTGTGTAGCAGTGGACTTTATGATAAGCAGTAATTAGTTATTTTAGAAGTATTGAGTATAAAAGTGTTGAACATTAACATATATTGTATTTTGTTTCAGAGTAAACCAATGCCAAATGCTATGGTGTGCATTCCAAGAAAATTACATGAAGTAACAATAAAGCCTGCTAAGCTTAATTTGCCAAACAAGGGATCAGTAAAAAGAGTGCCTACATCAAATGTAGGACTCATATCAAAAGTAGTACCTACAGCAAAAGTAGGACCTATATCAAAAGTAGCACATATATCAAAAGTAGCAACTCCAGCAAAGGGGTTAGCTATAACAAGAACTCCGAACATTAAAGTGAACCCATTTGCAAGCAAAAGTAAAACTAATGGCAAACCAGTACAAAAAGGTTCTGCTAAGCCACATCTGAAATTAGTTAAACCTATAACAATCCAAACCCCTTCAAATAGTAATATTTTAACAAAAATACCAAATTTAAGTAATGTCTCAAATGTTTTGAAAAATCCAATCAAAATACAAAACACCAAATCTCTTTCCAATTTACCACCTAGCATAACTGTTAAGAGAACAACTCAGTCTTGTAATAAACCAATAATTTTTATGAATACTGCAAAACAACAAGATTTATTAGTGCGGAGTAAATTTAATGCAGCACCAGAAAATGAAGTTCAAACTGTGGAACTAGATGACGATGAAGGCACTTCACAGACTTCAAGTCCAGCATGGTATTTAAGACCTGAAGAGCAAATAGTAGCTCCTAACTTGGAACAAGAGAATAATAAAGAGCCTGAACTCCCTAAAATGATTGAAATTACTATAGAAGACAGTCCAATTAAACCTGCTCCCAATAAAAGAACTTGTGAAGTAGGTGCTGAACTAGCTATCACAATAGATGACAGCCCTATTAAGACAACTGCCAACAATAATGTATCTCTCAGTGCGAGTGACAGTGAAACTACTAGTAGTAAAGAACCTAACAGCAGGAAGAAGTTAAAATATCCTAAAGAGGCTGAAAATCAAAATAAGAAAACTTTAGAAATAGAAATAGATATTCCACATGAAGTCACTGTTGTTGAAGAGGTAATGATCAACGATGAAAATGTAGCTTCAGAAGAAATTTGTATTGTGCCTGTCAGTAAACCACCAGAAATAAATAAGAGAACGAATACTATTCTAAGTGAATCCAAAGATAATAAAATAGAGGTTCCAAGTTGTAGCACAGAAAGTGAATTTCATTCTGTGTACCAAAGCTTTATAAACTTGTGCTTTCAACTGGAAAATTCTGAAGACATGAAGAAAATAGTAGAGAAAAAAATTCAAGCTTATTATAGGCAAGTTCCAAAGGAGTATACAGAATCAGAGGAGTTTGTTGATATGGTTGCAAGTAAAATAGTTGCAATGAAGGCTAGCCCTGAAAAGATGTATTTGTACATAAAAGATATTGTTGATGAATTGAACATGCAGAGAAAGTTAGCCAAATCACAAGTTGTAATTAAGGAGACTAAAACTGAAGGTTTGGATTTTTTATTTTAAATTTATATGGTATATTAACAGTTTAACTGACAGCATCTTTATTGCGTAAGCAGTAAGGGGGGTTCTTCGTAATTCAAGTGTGACCACTGACAATACTGACATGCGTTGGACTTTACTGTGGTTTTAGTTTGTCTTGACAAATAATTTGGTGCCCCAATCAAATAAGGTATAGTAGTACACATTAAATATAGCCCACCGATGCGCAGATGACTATTTAAAAATGAAGGAAATTGGTTAACCAATCAGAACCAAAAGTCTCAGCCGCTGCTGCTAGAGTACAGAAGCGTGTGAGCGAAATAGAAAAAGAAGTCACAACTATCAATTTCAACACCTTATGGGCATTGCATAAGGTTAATTATATTTTTTTAATGTTTTGGGTGTTTTCGTCGACCATCTTTTCGTGTCTGAGCAAACGAAGAATGACGACGCGCCATATTTTTTTGGGGTTGTACTGTCGTAAACTGTGAACTGTGTGTGTGATTTAGCAAATTTTTATCGTATTTTTTTTTGTATTCTATAAAAATAAAATAAAAAGCCGTAACTCACGAATTATAACAACAAACACAACATGTTTTAAAAAAAATATTCACAAAAGAAATAAGAAGTGGTAATATCACTTCAGCACTTCCTTATGCAGCACAAAAACTATCACTATAATTCCTAAAATTATGTATAAAGTTCTTTTTTTAGGGTTCCGTATCCGAAGGGTGCCAAACGGGACACCATTACTCTCTCTACGCTGTCCGTCCGTCTGTCTGTCACAGGGCTGAATCTTATGAACGGTAATAGGTAACCGGTTGAAATTTTCACGACAAATACTAAAAATAAAAAAATCTAAAACCAAAAGGGGTCCCCATACAAGAAACCTCACAAAACATGCATTTTTTTCAACGTTTTTGTTCCTGCTCTATCTTCAAAATGGTAATATATACCAGCGTCAAACTTGGTCAGATTATAGTGAATATTATGTAGTTTAGCAACAACTACTAAAAATAAGACAAACAGACATGTGGTGGTACAGTCGACGGCATGACAGTGGTAACACTTCAATTTGAAAACCGCCCTTACTGCTTACGAAATAAAGATGCTGCTAATGTCAAAGTGTTACCACCGTCTTGCGGTCGACCGTACCTGGGTCGATTTCAAACGAAGCGTAAAAAGTGTTTTCATGAAATAATTTCTACAATTTTGCTGAAATTTACATAGTCCTCATTTGATGTGATACTTATGTTATGCCTTTATATGGTACAGTTACAAATATTACATTATTACATTTCATATTGTAACGTTGTAAACACGTTTTTATTTTTTTTTAAAGCTTAAAGACTAGTTAACCCTTCCAACAACACACATCAATAATATAGCTTACGCACACTACGACGTGCGCGAGCGCAATTCCGGCCTCCGGTGACACCGCCCGCACGTCATTGCTAAACTGATCTCACGGGAGGCGCACGTTCACGCGCTGTTCGGACGTAATCCTAACCAAGCGCGTGTCGTCTTACGTGACGCCTTTATTATCAGTAACTACATATATTCGTGTTTTTGTTAAACTATAAAATCAGTGTCTAACCCCGTATTTGGGTAAGTGTTGAACGAATACATTTCTATCTTGCTAGATCATGTTGGGTGTGGCCAACGACTAGCCTTTGACAGTTACCTTTTAAATATGTTTCTCATCACATGCTAGATAATTTACATTATCTATTTCTTGCCTTTTCTCTTCTCACTAGGCTTATCATCTGCTTTTAATTGTAGATAAATTTATGTATTTAATATTATAGTAGGTACTTCACTGTTTACTATTTTATTCCACAAACAATGTTAACTCCGATTCTGATTGTGACAATACACACATTCGCCTTAAGCGCTGTAGTACTGCCTGCCCTTCACTTACGCTGCCGCCGTCACAATCAGAAAAGGATAAACAGAGGACGGCTATTAACACAATGGAAAATATTTCCAGGGTCCAAAGTCCGGGCACTTATCCTGGAGTGCCCAGTGTTTATGCTGCCACCATCACCACTCCACCTTCATCCTCGCGGGTCATTCACCACCTTGCGCCACATCCTCGGCATCGGCATCATCGCTTCGTCAGCTCCGGAAGCCAGGAGAGTACATAGTGCGCCTACCTCCATAGTGTAGATTAATTAATGACGGGTCCATCAACCTACGACCTAATAAAATATTATTGAAAGCGTTGAGTAAGTTTTATTTAGTAGTGACTTATGAACCACTCTCAAACGTTTCATTGGCGCCCGTACGTGGTTTTACGGTCATTTTTTTTTTCTCATTCTATGGAGGTAGTAGTGTTTTGGTGTTTTGTGTGTTTCGTCAGTTTTTTTATTTTTGTGAAACGTTTTTATAATCTATTTTTTTGGTTGCAAGCAACTAATGTGTACGTAACAAATATTGTTTAAAAATTATTTTTTTTTGGTTGTTGTTATTATTCGTACAAAGTACAGTCGGCTACTTTTTTTTGTGACAACTAAATTTTTTCAAATTTATTTTTTACTTGTTATGCAGTAATAATCTTATTGCTATTTCTGTTAATCATAGTATGGATAGTGTATTTTTAAAGTACAGTCGGCAACAAAATTCTGTATACATGTAATTATTATTGTTTTTTTTTTCACATTTTGTTTTTGTTTTGCGTACACATAAGTTGCAGTTTCATTTTGTGTGCTTTCATTTTGTTTTTTGTTTGCAAATTTTTTTTTCATGCTTCTATAATTTTTTCAACTTTCACTCATTTAGTGGAAAAACAACCAAGACGTTTATAGTTAAATTGAAATTGTAACAGAAGGAGTATTTTGTTGTTCATCTTATTGTTTTTTCACGTACTGGAATCGTTCAACATTTACCCAATTATTTTTTTCACTCACTCTTTCTATCATAGTTTTTTTTAAATCATATTATAATGGCTTATCAAGTTAAGTTTATGTCGCTGCAAAAGGCTGAGCTTGAGTACGAAGTCGCAATTAGGGGAGATTCACCAGCTGCCACTGTGCAGGAATTGCGCAAACAGATAGCAAAATCCGGACCACTGTTTCCATCAGAAGATATTCTTTGTAGTCCTTTCGAGCCAGCTGATGACTTGAGTGATATCATAGATGTTCTTGAAAGGGTTAACATTACTTTAGAATCTACAACATTGGATAAAAACACATTACTTCGCACCCAAAACTTGCTCAATCATTTATATCACCGGCTTAACCGTATTATATTTGATGCCAAGATAAAGGAAAATTATGAACAATGTATTAGCCTTTACAAGGATACAACAATAAAACTTAACTCACTTAATGAATCTGCCTTCGATCCACTAGCCATAACTAGTAGTGCTAGCCCACCTACTAATCCTTCCACACCGATTAACGTCACCGTAACTTGTGAAGGCAATATAAATAAGTTTTCAAAATTAAAATATGATGGCAAGTCCTGCGTGCGCGCATTCATTCAACGATGTGAAGAATTATGTCACGCTAAAAATGTTTCTTGTGACAAAATATTAAACAATGCCACAGAAATATTTACTAATGATGCCTTACACTGGTACAGAAGCATTGGGAATTCCGTATCAAATTGGTCTGATCTTGTAGTTTCATTGAGACGTGACTTCGACCAGTCTGATTATGATTACAGACTGCTTTCTGAAATCAGGTCTCGAACACAGGGAGAAACTGAGAATATTGTTATTTATCTTTCCATTATGTCTGGTCTTTTTTCGAGATTAACAAAAAAGATATCAGAAGAAGATAAATTAGAAATTATTCTACATAATATTCGTCCAGTTTATGCTAATACTTTGTCTTCTGTTTCCGACGTTAAATCAATTGATCAATTACGAACCATGTGCCGTATTTATGAGAATGTACAATCGCGTTTTTCACAATTTAAAGAACCTCCGAAACCATCATCGGATACTCTAGCACCTGAGTTTGCGTATTCAAGTAATTCCAATAATAAAAACTTTTCAAAATTCAAACATAGTAATAATTATTTATTTGATAAAAATAATAAATATACTTCTAACAACAAATTATTTACAAATCACAATAATTCTTATCCTAATTATGTACATGTGGTTGAACCGCCAACTGTAAGGCCTCCTTACTGCCCTCGTTGTCGTAATAATACACATAATCTTAGGCAATGTACTGCTGAAAGAGGTGAAGTGTTATGTTTTACTTGTGGTCGCAAAGGTTTTAAAACACCTGACTGTCCCACTTGTGCAAAAAATAAACATGTAAGTTCAAAAAACTGATTCCCGAGAACTGTGCACATAAGAATTTTGATAACAAAGATTGGGAGAATTGGCTACAAACAATTAGATTATTTTTTAGATCATACAAAATTTGCACAGTTCTCGATGATAAAAGCGATCTCGATGATAGACCTTATGTATCTGTCCAAATCAATGAGTTACCCGTTCTGGGACTTTTAGATTCCGGCTCTGCTGTCACAATCTTGGGGAATGGTGCTCATTCAGTGTTAGAAAGTAAGGGCTTACAACTCATTAAAGCAGACTTTGTAATGGTTACAGCAGCGGGAGGTCAACAATTAAAGAGTTTAGGTTATTTTAATTTACCAATTCATTTTGAAAAACAATTTCACATCTTAAAAGCTTATGTTATCCCAGACATAAAACGAAATCTTATTTTAGGTATCGATTTTTGGCGCATTTTCAAAATTTGTCCAAAATACACTGGTAGCATTACCATGGCCAAGACTGATAATTGTTCTATGGTTGCTTCTCATCAAACCTTCTTACAAGGCTATGCGAACCTTGATGAATCTCAGAAGCACCTGGCTGATAATATTGTCAACCAGTTTGGGGACATCTCTTTTCAGCGCAAAGGCCTGGGTGTTACTAGCCTTATTACACATCGCATTGATACGGGTGATTCTGAGCCGATCCGTCAAAGGTACTACCGTTTATCTCCAGAAAAACAGCGTATCTTGGTCGAACAGGTTGATGAGATGCTTTCACTCGACGTTATCGAGCCTTGCGAAAGTGCTTGGTCATCTCCTGTTCTGATCGTTGCTAAGAAAGACGGCAAACCTCGTTTTTGCCTTGATAGTCGTAAATTAAACTCTGTCACCAAGCGCGATGCCTACAATCTTCCATATATCTCGGAGATACTTGACAATCTACGCGATGCACGCTACCTGTCCAGCATCGATTTATCGAAAGCATTCTGGCAAATACCTATTGCTACAGAGGATCGCGATAAGACGGCTTTTTACGTCCCCGGACGGGGAACCTTCCGTTTTAAGCGAACCGCTTTCGGTCTTACTAATGCACCAGCAACTCAACAGCGTTTGGTCGATCAGCTGTTTTCTGAATGTGATCTCAAGGTTTTTGCATATTTGGATGACGTAATCATCGTGTCTAACGATTTTAATAGTCACGTGACATTACTTTTACGTGTACTAGATAAGTTGAAACAGGCAAACTTAACAATTAACCTTGAGAAGTGCAATTTTTTCAGTTCTCAACTCAAGTACCTAGGCTATGTCGTTGATAGCTCTGGCCTACGAACAGATCCAGGCAAAGTTGAGGCCATACTTAATTATCCGACACCTGATTGTCGGAAAGACCTAAAAAGATTTTTAGGTACTGCTACGTGGTACCGGCGTTTCGTACCAAACTTTAGTACCATAGCTGGACCACTAAATAAGTTAACTTCTTCCAAGAAAGGTACTCCTCCTTTTAAGTGGACTCCCGAAGCTGATTCTGCATTCCAGAAACTAAAAGAATGTCTGGTCTCTGCCCCAGTTCTTTCCTGTCCAGACTATTCTAGGCCTTTCGAAGTTCATACGGATGCAAGTAGTTTCGGCGTCGGTGCAATGTTAACTCAGACCATTGATGGCAAAGAACACCCGATTGCATATATGAGTAAGTCGCTTACCGCAGCTGAGAAGAACTACAGCATAACCGAACGTGAAACCCTAGCTGTCCTTACTGCTCTCGAACAGTGGCGATGTTACATCGAAAATGGGCAGCAGTTCATAGTTTACACGGACCACAGCGCCTTAAAATGGTTTTTATCGTTAAGTAACCCTACTGGCCGACTGGCTCGTTGGGGTGTACGTTTATCAGCCTTCAATTTTGTCATTAAACACAGACGTGGAGTTGATAATGTTATCCCCGACGCCTTGTCAAGAATCGTCGTAGTTAGTGCCATCAGTACTTCCAACTCTTATTTGGACACTAAGGACTCTTGGTACAAAAATATTTATAATGGTTGTTTACACGATCCCTCAAAATTTCCAAATTTTTTAATTAAAAATTACTCACTGTTTAGATTGTCTAAAGATAAACATAAATTAAATTCAGAATTCTCATGGAAGGAAGTAGTTCCTACTGAATTACGTGAGAATATAATAAATGAAAACCATTCAGAGCCTATCTCTGGCCATATGGGCATTTTTAAAACTTACAGACGTCTTGCTTTACGATTTTACTGGCCTGGCATGCACCAAGATGTCGTCAAATTTATCGGTACATGTGAAAAGTGTTTAGCTTACAAGTCCCAAAATCATCAAATGTTAGGAGAAATGGGTCGGCCTAAACATTGTTCACGACCATTTCAAATGATCTCAATCGATCTTATGGGACCTCTTCCTACAACAAAAAAGCAGAATAATTACATCTTGGTAATTACATGTTGTTTTTCGAAATTTTGTTTAATTTACCCTATTAAAAAGGCCACTTCGGACATTATAACAAAAATTATAGAAGATTCGGTATTTCTGGTCCACGGCGTACCGCAAACCATATTAATGGATAATGGTACTCAGTTTGCTGGCAAAGTGGCAGAAGCATTATTTAAGAAATACAATATACCAAATGTTTATTTTACGCCTAAGTATACCCCTCAAGTAAATTTAGTTGAAAGGTATAACAGAACCATAATCACATGTATTTCCACATTCGTCGATGATGACCATCGATCATGGGACTTATTCATTCCAAAAGTGCAATTTGCAATCAACAATTCCGTAAATGAAGCAACAGGTTTCACGCCTTCATTTTTGATTTTCGGTCGTGAGCTCGTTACTTGCGGCTCACATTACGTTGACAATGATCTCGGCAATGAAATACTATTTCTACCAAGAGACATTTATGCCGAAAACTTAGGTTATCTGTCCACCATCTTCGACAATGTACAGGCAAAATTATGGCAAGCTCATGTAAAAAATACTTCCCATTATAATTTGCGACGTAAGTTTGCCGAATTTAACATCGGTGACGTAGTCATGAAACGCGCTTACTTTCTAAGTGACAAGGGTAGTCGTTTTTGTAAAAAGTTAGCTCCAAAATTTATTAAGGCCAAGATCATTGGTAAGAAATCTCCGCTTGTTTACGTACTGCAAGATATGACAGGGAAAAATCTGGGCACCTGGCATATAAAAGACTTAAAATTAGTGGGTCACAATAAATAATTTCCGATTTCTTATATACTTTTATATAATTTTTATTTAAAATCAGCCCTCTCGCTTTATTTCCACCCTTTAATGGTACACTTATTTGAAAGGTCACCGGTTTAAAAACAAAAAACTAGTTACCTTTAATAGTATGCAATATGCGCCAGTTACTTTAGTTTTGTGTTAACAGTAACTGCTGCTAGTTCTATGTTTGCGAGAAGTATGAAAGATGAATTTGAAAGAGATATCAAATAGTTTCGCAGATTTTTTTTAAGCGGATTTTAATAATTTTAGAAATATTAAAATCCTTGACTAAGCGCGGGGGTATTGTAACGTTGTAAACACGTTTTTATTTTTTTTTAAAGCTTAAAGACTAGTTAACCCTTCCAACAACACACATCAATAATATAGCTTACGCACACTACGACGTGCGCGAGCGCAATTCCGGCCTCCGGTGACACCGCCCGCACGTCATTGCTAAACTGATCTCACGGGAGGCGCACGTTCACGCGCTGTTCGGACGTAATCCTAACCAAGCGCGTGTCGTCTTACGTGACGCCTTTATTATCAGTAACTACATATATTCGTGTTTTTGTTAAACTATAAAATCAGTGTCTAACCCCGTATTTGGGTAAGTGTTGAACGAATACATTTCTATCTTGCTAGATCATGTTGGGTGTGGCCAACGACTAGCCTTTGACAGTTACCTTTTAAATATGTTTCTCATCACATGCTAGATAATTTACATTATCTATTTCTTGCCTTTTCTCTTCTCACTAGGCTTATCATCTGCTTTTAATTGTAGATAAATTTATGTATTTAATATTATAGTAGGTACTTCACTGTTTACTATTTTATTCCACAAACAATGTTAACTCCGATTCTGATTGTGACAATACACACATTCGCCTTAAGCGCTGTAGTACTGCCTGCCCTTCACTTACGCTGCCGCCGTCACAATCAGAAAAGGATAAACAGAGGACGGCTATTAACACAATGGAAAATATTTCCAGGGTCCAAAGTCCGGGCACTTATCCTGGAGTGCCCAGTGTTTATGCTGCCACCATCACCACTCCACCTTCATCCTCGCGGGTCATTCACCACCTTGCGCCACATCCTCGGCATCGGCATCATCGCTTCGTCAGCTCCGGAAGCCAGGAGAGTACATAGTGCGCCTACCTCCATAGTGTAGATTAATTAATGACGGGTCCATCAACCTACGACCTAATAAAATATTATTGAAAGCGTTGAGTAAGTTTTATTTAGTAGTGACTTATGAACCACTCTCAAACGTTTCAATATTTAAGATAATCAGAAAAAACTGTCAATTTTTTCATTCGTGGCACCTGGTTTTTTATTGCTTTTTCAACAAAAAGTGAATTTAAAAAAATATGATCTGGTGAAATTGTACTTTAACTTCATTCGGTTACACATTAATAACCATAAAGTCTAGTGACACCTATAGGTACTAACTACCACAAAGCAGAACATGATTTCTCTGCGATTCATTATACAATAATTTTTTTCAATCATTAGTGTAGATCAACAAAAAAAATCTATTAAAAACAACCTGTGAATTTCTGCCCATGCCTTACTCCTGCACTACGCAGAGGAGCCCCAAGGGCACCTGAATATACGGTGAAAGCAGACGCACGCTTTGTTATTCCGGTGAGAAATCTATATATGTTTGGGTTTCAATGCTCAAGACAAAAATACAATCATTCGTGTTTATAGAAGTATAAAAACGAGTTTTTTTAACAATAAATTCACTATAATGCGCCTATGGTAGTACCTAAAAACACGGATATTTTGTTTCCTTCAAATGGCGTCTAGGATGTTCTATGATGTTTTAAATCAGATTTTTCGCAAAAAATTTGATTTGTGCCACTTCATTCGTGTCGTTTTTAGCATAACACTATTGAAATTGATTTTACACAAATGACGTGGTCTTTAAAATAACTGATTAGAATTAAAAAAAAAATAACGAATTTGAAAAAGGTTAAAAGGGTGTAATGGAAGGGTAGCATATGGCACTTGCGGCTTGACCTTCAGATTACCAGTCCAGTATGAGTATTAAATGACGTCTAACTACCCAACTTTTGTTTTACAACGTTACACAAAAGTACGTTAAAAACGTGCCATACATAGCGCCTAGCGCAATAAAGTATCCTCATGTAGATCACCTTGAAAATCAACTAAACCATCTTTTTAATTGTATAAACTGATTGCAGATACAACAACAAAAAATTTGATACACAAAAATATATATTTTATTATTTTTAACGCATTTATGCATGCGAAGCGAAATCTAACGATTTATTTATTAAGCTATTGCATAGCTTCTATCGCGGGCCTTGAGCGTGGAGACCAAATCCAAAAATTCCGTAACGAAAATAACCTAACACCCCCCACTCCGACCGGCACAGCGGTGATACTTTTTAGTTTTGCCATCTATCGATGAATAGCAGAACTTTTAATGACTTTTTGAAATATCACGCTTGTCTCTATAGTTCTGCAAATCGCCTCTAGGTGGCATTGGTTGTATCGGCGTTACTGCGCTTAAGCTATTGCATATCTTCTATCGCGGGCCTTGAGCGTGGAGACCGAATCCAGAAATTACGTAACGAAAATAACCTAACACCCCCCACTCCGACCGGCACAGCGGTGATACTTTTTAGTTTTGCCATCTATCGATGAATAGCAGAACTTTTAATGACTTTTTGAAATATCACGCTTGTCTCTTTAGTTCTGCAAATCGCCTCTAGGTGGCATTGGTTGTATCGGCGTTACTGCGCATGCGTAATCCCGCTCTTCGCCCCGCAATCTGGTGACTCATGCCTGCTTAGAGTTTCGGCGTTAGGGCACCTCCTCTTTGTATTTACATAAAAAATGCTATGCAATAGCTTTACCGCGGCAGTCTCCGAGTGCCACGTATTTTACACGTATTTTATGATTTTTGTATTTTATTTATTCATACATGTATAAATTCTGCAATATCACTATGCCCCACAAAACCGTGTTATCGTTATTTCAATAGTGGAAAAAAAATATAAGAAACACTGTTTCTTAATAAGATATCGCTGACGTCACCCAAAGACGTACCAAAATGGAGGTTAATTTCAATACCACGAACAGTGTTCACTACCGTGAACTTAAGCTTAGTGGCTAAAGCACTGGCGTACTGAGCCAGGAGTCGCAGGTTCGAATCCTGCTCGTGAGCGATTTATTCTTTCCACTAAATAAATCGTTAAAAATATATATTATAAAAATCAGTGGAAATACCTACATATACAAATATCCAACCATATTCTTAGTTTATACTAAATCTCTGGGATCATTGTACTCATCATTATGAAAACATTTTACAGTGGAATCAACCCTGAAATCTCGAAAAAATCTGCTGTTCCTTATAATTATGTCGATTTATGTGAACACAAATGTAGTGAACCGCTGATATTTTTTTCGGTTTCAGGGTTGTTCCCATAGTAAAAGTTGTTCATTATGATGAGTACAATGACCCCTTAACAGGTTTAGTATAAGCTAAGAATTAAGTTGTATATAGAAATATAATAAAAAGTATGTTACATTCTGTTGATCATAAAAATAATTTACCTAATGTAATTTTTTTTTTAATTCTTTAAAGTATATATACATTTTTGCTGAAATAATGCTACATAATATTATTTGGAATTTTTGGATTATGATATATCAAGATTGCAGTTAATTATTGTCATAAAAACGTATTGGATACAAATTGAATTAAAAAAAAAGACGTGTGGCACTCGGAGACTGCCGCGGTAAAGTTATTGCATAGCATTTTTTATGTAAATACAAAGAGGAGGTGCCCTAACGCCGGAACTCTAAGCAGGCATGAGTCACCAGATTGCGGGGCGAAGAGGGGGATTACGCATGCGCAGTAACGCCGATACAACCAATGCCACCTAGAGGCGATTTGCAGAACTAAAGAGACAAGCGTGATATTTCAAAAAGTCATTAAAAGTTCTGCTATTCATCGATAGATAGCAAAACTAAAAAAGTATCACCGCTGTGCCGGTCGGAGTGGGGGGTGTTAGGTTATTTTCGTTACGGAATTTCTGGATTCAGTCTCCACGCTCAAGGCCCGCGATAGAAGCTATGCAATAGCTTAAGCGCAGTAACGCCGATACAACCAATGCCACCTAGAGGCGATTTGCAGAACTAAAGAGACAAGCGTGATATTTCAAAAAGTCATTAAAAGTTCTGCTATTCATCGATAGATGGCAAAACTAAAAAGTATCACCGCTGTGCCGGTCGAGTGGGGGGTGTTAGGTTATTTTCGTTACGGAATTTCTGGATTCGGTCTCCACGCTCAAGGCTCGCGATAGAAGCTATGCAATAGCTTAAAAACGTATCCAAGTTTCCTTGTTTTTATTTCTCGATTAGATAGATACCTTAGAATCACCATCGCCCGGTTCATTAAATACCTTGTTATGTATTTTCCAATAAAATGTTTTACAAAATCATGGTTATGAATGTTGTCCAGCTAGCAAATCATTAGTGTCCTACACATTTCATTGGCGATTAAAGAATTTCATTTGTGTAAAAACTAATTCATTCGTGTTTCTCTTTTTTTGGTTTTCTTATATTTTTAACAAGATGCGCCCTGTATTTTTACATCGCACGTGTATAACTTCATTATAGCAAACGTTAAATACCATCAGATAAAAATAAAACGGCAGTTTACAAAAATCGTCAAAAACCCCGACCCGACCCGACCCACCTGCGCAAGAAAAACATGCAAAAAATCATATTTCGCGCACTCTGCGTTGATGTCTTTTGATAAACTCTCGTAAATTAAATCAGTTTTTATGGGGTATCAGGTCGTTGAGAGGTACGGAACCCTTACTGCGCGAGTCCGACTCGCACTTGGCTGGTTTTATTATGTATACCTACCGCATGTCTTGTTGTGGCAATAAATATTTTTTCTTTCTTCTTCTTTCATTCATTTTTAGATTTTTGAAAAAGTAGCTTGTTTAGCAGAGAATTGAAATTAATATTTTTTTTTACAAAAACATGTCAACCAATATTATTACACCAATTGATAAGGAACAATCCTGCGAAATAATATTGTGTGGCAAATAAAAAGAAATTATATTTTTGTACCTGTTTATTTTCCAAACATTAATAGTAGACAGTATACATATATTAACTGTTCAAGAATAGTGTTATCATCGCTTTTAATGTCATTTCCTTTGATTTGTCACATATATTTCCAGGATTAGTTCAGCAACCTTATCACTTCTGGTATCAGCGGATTTGGTCAGAGGATTTTGGTACCATATTTTATTGAGTTCGTTTTTATAAATTGAACTTTCAGCAGAACTTGTTAACAGCTGAGAAATCTCATTATGACCGTCTAGTGACACTTTATACTCATCATCTAGCCAAATAGGAACGACTACGTCTTCCTCCCCATATCACATGGTCACGATCAGGTAGTCAGGTGGACATCTTCGAAAACTGTTTCATTTTCGACTTATAGAAAGAAGAAAAGAAAGAAAGAAAGATTTTTTTTTATTTGGCACAGGACAGTGATAGCACAACAATAACATTAAATAAAGTACTAAAATAGATAAGTAAAACATAAAGTTGCTGCCGGGCTTGCCCATGCTGAAAGGGTCACCAACTCAGCATGTGCTGGCGTGGAACATCCAGCGCTGATTTTCAGTTGGCACCCTGCAGTGACACACGGACGAAGGAACTGTGTTTATAGATAATCATAAGAAAGTACATATATTGGTCTAGGGTAAAATATAAAAATGTGTTTAAATAAATAAAAGCTTTTTTAATTTAAATAGAAAATGTATATTAATGAATAAGACATGAGAATGTGAAGGAAAAATGGATAAAATAAGTTTTCGAAATATGCGACATAAAAATATGAATAAAAAAATTCACTTGTACGGTTAAAATATGGCTTATTTTTGAACTGATCAGTTTATTTAGTATTTCTTTAAAAACAATTTACCACACAAAACCAATACGCAACCAAAACAAAAAAAATACGTACCGATACAGAATGTTACGTCGTATGCATGGTCGGGTCTCACAGACATACTCGCACTTAACGTACGTTATACTCTGATTTGAGCATGCTGAGGATTGTGGAAGGGGCGTTAAAATGACATCTAGACCTTCAGAAGAATATAGTATACTTTTTAACGACGTACGCCAGCAAAGCGAGTATAAGCTAGATTTTTGTTATTTATATTTTATTCCATAAAAAGTGGTACAGTCTGTTACGAAAATAAATAATAAATATTTTTAGGACTTTTTACACAGCACCATCTAGTCCCAAACTAAGCAGAGCTTGTGGTATGGGTACTAGACAATGGATATAATACTTATATACTTTTTTTTTGTAAATACATACTTATAATACATAAGAAACACCCAGACCAACACAAACACTTAAGTTCATCACATAAATATTTGTGTCCTGTGGGAATCGAACCCTCGTGATCACCAGTCCGACACTCGAACCACTAGACCACAGATGTTATCATAAAATATAGTATAAGCACAGTTTTACTATCATCATCATCATCATTCTAGCCCGGTATCACCCACTGCTGGGTATAGGCCTCCTTTCTTTTTAACCAGCCTCTTCGATCTTGTGCGTCCCTCATCCAGGTGTTTCCTGGGGCTTTGGCGTACCTTAACACAGGCTACTTTGTAACCTAGCTATGATGCCAGTTCTACTATTGTATTTGTAGTGACAAATACAATAGTAGAACTGGCATCATAGCTAGGTTACAAGTAGCCTGTGTTAAGGTACGCCAGATAGTTATGTCATAAAATAATGTAAAGTGGTGACAAACACCTTTTTTTGTTTTCGGGTGGAAATCCTCATGGATATTCTCCATCTGGGGAAGGCGGAGGGATATGTCAAACTCCTACCGACTAAAACCACATGGTGGCCATCCTCAGCACAAATTAGAGGAGCTCCGGGAAATCCATTCGACCCCGCCGGTGTCCCTCTAGTGCTACGCCTTAGGCACGTCCCTGGAAAACAATATTGTAATGTCTTTTACTTCTAACTGTAAAAAAAATCCTTTCTTTTTTCAGAACCGGAGCAGTTTACGTATGGAGAGGATAATGAATATGATTCTAAACGCCAAAGACAGATACGTAAACTTGAGAAGACTATAAAGAAACTTCATAGAGCTATCCAAAAATTAGAAGAACAAGAGGTTGACTTTGATGATGAGGATGACTCAGTTTATTTATTGACTGAAAGGTATTTAAATCTTCAAAACGATTGTAGCTAATATATTGTAACATTATCTGCCTAGCCTAGCCTTATATCCTAAGGTGCATGACAATAATAATGACAAAATCAAATGATGGGTTCAAGTATCCTAAGATTAAGGCCCGTATTACAGTAGCTTCCTCAAGTACAGTTTAAACTCCAATCACCTGATCACTACTTAAGTATAGAATCGTTACTTGAGTATCGGTCTTATTCCAGAACGGTAATTATAAACTTTAATTCAACAACAAAACACACGAATTTGACCTGAAATATAATAGAAATCTCTACTCAAGCGTAGTCTGGACCACGCTTGAGTGATTACAGATCAAATATCTGCCCAAATACTGAAACAGGTGACAATATAAAACGAAACTAAACTCAGCTGAACTGTGATCAACAAATCTCTGCTTGAGGGACGTTCTAAAATCAAAGCTCAACTTAAAACTAGTTTTAAACAGAGATCAACGCTTGAGTATCCTTCTGGAATACGGGCCTAAGATTGTTGTGTCAATTGTTGCAGTATCATGACCTACCATTCTTGGTACAGGTCAGTAAAGTCTGTTTTTTTTTCTAATTTGTCGTAATTAGTAAACATTCTTGGCATGTATCTTTATTCAAATAACTACTGATTAAATATAATTACTAGTTCTGCACATGTAATTAGGTTAAAATAAATTAGTGTGTAAAAATTTCAACATACCATAATTATTATTGACGAATTGCATTAAAAAGACATGCCAATATTGTTTATAAGACAAGTAAGAAAAAACAGAGTGTAAGAAGGCCTATGTTTAACACCATATTTGAAAGGCTGCTGTGCAGGAGAATTTCACTCTTGTGAGGTCCCTGGTCTTCTAAACATAAACTCACTCACATTTCACTTAGTTATTGTTGTAGGAGATAAGAGATTATAATTTTAACTGTGGAAGCACAAGAATATTAAAAAGAACTATTATTGTTGGCCTGCTTGAGTAACTCTAGCAGGAAAAGAGTACATGACCCTTATGAATTTTGGGTATACAAAAGCTTGATCAGCCTTACTCTTTTTAGAACAATAAGTCTTCCAGTTCTTCAATAATGTTTTAGTTCATACATCTTAAACCATGTCATACAAATACAAATACAAATAAAAACAAATAGTTTATTGGGCTTAACAAATAATTTTACAAGTTAGTGCTTGGAGTCTCCTTTTAAGCAATTAATACCTGTGTTAGGAGACTCCGCTCTTCCATAACATATTAGCTTATAGTTAAGTAATCAAATACCAACGACCTTTAAACTGGTTTGGTTTATTCCGTTTTAGATACAAAGAACGGATGGTGCGGGTGTACGCGAAATTTTGTCAATTGACAAATACGAAAATGCCTTCAGAGCCCCGTATTCTACTGGATGCGCGGCTAGGTCAACCTTCGGGGCCGGCAAAGCGCCTTGAAAAGTGGATAAATAAGAAGGTCCCGATTGGCACACCACTGCCGTTTCCAGATTTCCACGATGTTCTCCGTTGCGTTAGGGACGCGAATGATGATGATAAATTGGGCTGGAATGAGGCTGATGTTATGGAAGAAGGTAAGATCTGATTCAATTTCAGGTGTTAGGGAGCGTTCAAGTATTACGTAACGAATTTGGGGGGTTGGGGGGTCTTCTGAAACGTTACGATGCGGTACAGGGGCGGGATGGGGGTTTGAACTACGCGTTACGTAACATTGTTTTTACGCTTCAGATTTAAATGCGTTACGTAATACTTGAACATTCCCTTATGGCTGGAATACACATGCCTGTAAAACGGAGCAGTAGCTTGCATGCCGGTTATATACAAGTAACTGGCACACTATGGATACATTTGCAAAGTAAACCTGCATGCAATTTTCTTACTTGAATGCCTGTAACTGGCAAGAAGTATACCCGTGCCAGTACGCCACGCTCCGATGTCTTGACGGAACATTTTATAGTTTTTGACGGAAAGTTTTCGAAATGAATTAAATAGTGTCATACAGGGACTGACAACTGTAGAGAAATAAGGGTATTTAACCGGTGAAAATTTACGATACCGTAATCACAACCTTTTCCAGTCATACCGTTATTTAACCTAAACCTTATTTCGGTACCGAAAAGCAAGGAAAGCAAGGAATCGAGTGGGTAGCTTAATTTTGCCGCCATCACATCGCGGTATTATCTACCAATAATGTAATGGTACCGATATTTAACCGAAATAAATTATTGATACCCATAACCATTGTTACCGAAAATGCAGTATACCGAAATTATTTTGATATCGAAGTATATCGATATGATGTCATATCATTAAATAGAGGTATCCATTTTCCCGGTAATTCAGTCCCTGGTGCCATATTGTTGCTAGCAGAAGAATGTGTAGCTAAATTAAAGAGACAAAAAAAAGATGAACATGAATTTGGGTGACACTGGCATGCCTGTAGCTGCCGCGTACGTTCACACGTGCCGGGAGTGGCGGCTATACCTTGCGCTGCACTACCAGTTCATAAATTCATAATACCTTTAAAAAGAATCACAAAATATCTAAAACATCAATATTACGCACCTACTTTATACTTACGAATAGTTATGAACTAACGACATATTTTCGCTCGAACAAAAAAGCTCCGTGCGCTTCACGGAGTGCACGCAGAGCGCTCATACAACTTCTATGAAATACGAGCTACATCACCTGGCGCGTGAGACGGAAGATAGTACATTTACTATGAAGTAACTAGCCTAGATTCGTGCGCCGCACGGCCCGAATATTACCGAGATTGACCGATCGTTGACGAAATGCACTCGATGCGATCCAATGCGAGCCGGCCGAAGGACGGTAGGGGCGTTGCCCTCTCCTTGTCATAGTTCCCGCGCTCGTTTAAATTTATTTAAATTTAATTTTTATTATTATTTAGTGTTTTTACGTTACTGTGACTTTTTAATGGTGTAAAAAATAGCATTGACTTCAATGTTGACTGCTATAGTAGTAGTATTTAATAAAAGCAACTTTTCAAAACAACTTTTCTGGATTTAAAAGTGAAAAAGCAATGGTTGTGTGGATTTCTTTTGTTTTCTTAGTACGTTTTTTAGAGTCGATTTGGACGGGAACTGGTATTAAAGATTTTTATTGTATTTTAAATCATATTGATTGTATCATTATTGTATTCTGTATTGTAAATAAAACAATACAGTGCACCACCGGTTCTCAGACCCAGCAGCCGCCACGGTGCCGGCTGCGCAGACCCCGCGACCCCTCTCTCATATTCATCAACGCAGCCTATCGCAGTCCACTGCTGGACATAGGCCGCTCGCAAGTTGCGCCACAACACTCGCTCCTCTGCCTTCCGCATCCAGTCCCCCCCAGCCACCTTCTTCAGGTCGTCGGTCCACCTGCGTTACTACTCGTCCCGCACTACCCCCTCTGTTCGCCTCACTTTTCGTAACTCCGTAACGCATTCACCAGCTTTACCCCCATGTCAAGCGTGCCTAAAGAAGTTTTTACTTCAATAAATTTATTATTGAAGTAAATTAAATCGCGTATATTATTTAAATTGGTTTCCCTGACGTTTCGAAAGCTTTGCAGCATTTCGTGGTCGCAGGTAGACTAAGATGACAAGCGTCTTTACAAATATTTCTAAAAAAATATTTTAATCTACCGTACAATATTATTAATTAAAATCGTTTCGATGCACGCAGTAATCACTCACAATATCATTATCTTTTACAGTGTTGCGTGCTGTTTGGGACTTTATTATTTTTAGGACTGGGTTCCAAACAGGTGGTAGCTGCCAACCATCTTCTCTATTAAAATTAGGATGTTTGTTTGTTGTTAAATAATATACGCGATAATCCGGTTAAACTTTGTTTTATTATAATGTGTAGTGGTCGCGAAAACCTAAGAAGTTACTATTACTTAATGATTACATTAGCTAATTAGAATTACATTACACTATAAAAACACGTGATTTAAGTTTAATTATGACTGCTGTTATTTTATCAAGATTCACTTTTCTTTCTTTTCAGCTCGTGATTTGTTTACGAGATGTGGAAGGAAATTACAGCGGCGCAGACAAGAAAACGAATGGAGACTAGCAGCTTCGAGGATTGCCTTCGAAGTAGATCCCGCGGAAAATAATGAACAGCTAAAATGCAAGCTCGAAGAAAATAAGAAGGTTGCAGCAAATAAGGAGACTGAAATATTTAATAAGTAAGTCTTGTGTATAATAAAGCCCATGTTTATGAGCTGACATTGGATGTTTGGTTACATATTTATCTAAAGCTTGATGGTTGGCTAATATGGAAAGCAGTTTTGTATCGAAAAAATCCTGCGATTCCAGGATCGAAGACTGTGTGAAATAAGTTGTTTAATTGAAATGGTTTTATTTAAATTTATCAAAATTGTACACATAGTGGTGATATAATACACTTCTATTACAATCATTTTTCGTTCTGCTGTCATTTTTACACCTTATAATTACACAATAATCAATATTATTATATTATTTTTATATTATCTATCTATTATTTCAAGTAAGCATTCGAGACTTCATAGCGTCGCAGCGGGAAACTAAGCGCGATTAAGTTAATGTTGCGCATCTACGCGTAATTATGCCTCGCGTGCGGTAGCCGTATGCCACTTCCCCTTATTTTTTATTACGTGTGTTGTACTAAACAAATGATCCCAGGATTCTATGAAGCCGCTTCTATACATTCATAATAGCTTTTCATGTAAAAAAGTGAAATTAGGTAAATATGTATCCGATCATACGATCAGGGTCGTAGACATTATCTCGAACTCGACATAGTGTTGAAACAAGATGGCGAATGTCGATTGAAAAGAAATTTTCGTATTCTCAGAATGTCACGTTAGAGATATGTCTACGCCTAGCGCTCTAAATACAAAGAGTGGTGCATAGCAGTTGATATTACCGTCGACATTTTTCGTAGAGTTTTAAAATTAGAGATTATCTTGAATTAGACGTTTATCTCTATAACGCGGGAATTAGGGCCCTGTTTATGATGCTATGCAAATATTCTACGGTGGGGACAGCTGTGCCCTCAGATCTAAAGGATCACTTTTTACTCATTCATCATACATTACTCAATGCACCACTACAGCCTACCTTAAAAACTGGGGAACTAACCAAAGTATTAGCCTTTGGGAAAAATCCCCAGGCCAAGAACACTCGAAAGCGCTACTTGTGGGCTTCAAAAAAAGGTTTACGAAAGAAGCGCTTTTGTTGAACAAGAATCGGATAAGAATCCTGACAGGAACCCTTTCTGGGCACTGCTAGCTGAACAAACACCTTCACAGGATGGGCCTCAGTGATACCACAGTTTGCAGGTTTTGTCGCGAAAAGGATGAGACGCCCATCCATATCCTATGCGAATGTGATGCAGTGCACCACATCAGAAGCCAGCATCTTGGAGGCCACGTCATCTCAACGCAGGAGATCAAATCCCCCTCCCCCAAGGTCATAGTCGACTTTATGATTGACTTGCAGCTTGGGGAAGTGCTGTAATGCTGCAAGAGGCGTCACAATATATCTAATTAGGTCGCAGTGGCTTAGGAGCGTTCAAGACCCTACCCTTTTTTTTTTTTTTTTTTTCGTGGGGAAATCCTCATGGACGCACTCCGCCCGGGGAAGGCGGAGCCAGTGTCGGACTCTTACCGACTAAAACCACCACGGTGTTCCTCTTCCAACCATTGGCCGGGGGCGTGGGAAACTTATAGTCGTCCAACCAACCCCGGCAGGTCCCGGCTCGCCACTAGTAGGCGAGCCCCTTCTCCCCGTGCGGCATCATCGGCCGCACCCGTTTCTTGACTGGCGCGCGCGGAACACGACGCGCCACCATCACAGGCCTTGACTGATCGGGCGGCGGGCTACCCCGAGTCCGCCGCCCGCAGGCCCACTTCTAGGGTGGCTGGATGTCGGCGTACGCCCTCCTGCGACGCCCGGTCCGTCTCCTGTGGGTGGGGAGGGAGGTCGTTGCCTCTCGAACCCTCTCCGCCGCCTCCTTAGCGAGCATCACCTCCTCGCAAAAGGAGACGACGCCCTCCCAAGCGTTCTCGCTCCCGACCATAGCCAAAACAACAGCCGGAAGCGAGAGATCGCTGCCGCCTACTGCAATTATAAGGTCACGGCGCTGCGTGGCCCAAGCTGGGCATTCTGCCAGTGTGTGCTGCGCCGTGTCCTCAAGGCAGCTCCCGCAGTGATGACACTCGGGGGTCGGCTCCCGGCCTATGCGACACAGATACTTCCCGAAGCAACCGTACCCCGAGAGTATCTGCGTCAGCCGGTAGGTGAGGGCGCCATAGCCCCTCTCAAGACCCTACCCTACCCTATCCTATCCTACCCTACCTCTTTCCTCAAAATAAATAGTAATAAATAAATGACATTTTAAATAAATATTAAAATATCTGATATAATTATCATAATGTATAGTATAATTATCGTTACTACTGAGCAATTTTTTGTTATTTCAGGTATGCAGACAGACAGAACCAACTGAAATTAGAAGCTGTGGAGATTGGTGATAAGGAAGCAGAAGAGTCACCAGTTGAGAGTGAAGAAGAAGAAGCTAATGATGAAAGTGTTTCACTAGAAAACAAAGACAAAAGAAAGGATAGACTGAAAAGACTGTTACATGAAAGATCGAAAAGGGTTAGTGAAGGAAAAGAAAACCAAACATCAAAAGAACTCAAGATAAGTGAAGCTGATGCCAAAATACCTGAAACAAATGAGGAAGCAGTTATTACTGAGGAATCAGAAACGGATGTTAAAGAAAAGAAGGACGATTCTGATAAAATCTTAGAAGAATCTCATGACAAAGATAAGAATCACATGAGTACAGAAACACTTCTAGTTAGTGATGACAGCAATGATTTAGAATCTGACATAGACGAGCTTCATCTGTTGCAAAAATTGCACTCGGGCAATGAAGCTCATACATCAACACTCGAATCCTCTGATTCTGACAGTCCCATAGCTATTTCTGACTCATTAGAATCAGGTAGTGACACTAAAAAGCAGTTAAGTGATGTCATTAGTATTGAAAATTCAAGTTATTCCGAAAGTGAAATTGACAAAATTGATAATGTGCCGTTTGAAAATACCGACTGCGTAGAGTTGATAGTAACTGATAGTCAGCCGAATAATGAAGCTGAAACTATCGTCCATGCTGGCATGGAAACAGATTGCTCAAATGCTGTCGTAGAAACAGATGGCTCAAATATTGTCACGAACAAGAAGTGCTCGGATTCAGCTACTGAAAAAGTACACAGTAAATTTAACAATGATGAATATAGTGAGTCAGTGGAAAATATACTACTTGCGTCATCAGATGACGAGGCTGGCGGCAGTCAAGAAGTGAATACACCTTCCTCTACGGATGGTGCGTCCATTAATCTTAAAGACGATCTCATTTCAATTGATGAAACAGTTATTGGTAGTGTTGTAGTTGAACCTGATAAAGACGTTGAAAACAACCCAAACACAGTTATACCTGGTACAGAGAATAAGGCAGATAATCCATGTGCGATTGAAAATAATGTTAATAATGCTGATTTAAAAGATGTCAATAAAGTTGACGAACAATCGAATAATATTGAAGCAATGGACACATCACAAAATGAAGAACTAAGTGCATCCAAAGAAGATTCTGCTAAGAATGATGCTTGTGTTATATTTGATGATGCAAAATTAGTTGACACAGTTACAAATATGGATGTTGATCAAGGTGAAACTATCAAAGAGTTGGAAACAAAGTCAAGTGTAGAGGAAAATGAACCGTTAACGTTATCTTCAGAAACTCAGTAGTCCGAAATTTAAGATATTAATGACTGAAGTGTGATAGAAAAACTTGAAGCATTGTTTATATTCTTTTGTATGAAAACATAATTTTAAAGTTAGCTATGGTATTTAGGTGCATAATCAGTCACGTGTAATTCTTTGTACCGAATCTATTGTAAATTAAATACTTATCTTGCGCCGCAGTTACGGTTATTATTACAGTAAAATTATAGTGTATTATTTATGTTGACGGCTATAACGTGTGATTTCTTTAATCACTGTACGATTAGTAGCGTATTTGTATAATTAAGATACAGGTATTCAATATAATAATTATAGTTTTTTTTTTAAATTCATAATTGCATTTATTTTGATATAAAGTTTCACAGCTATTACTTAACATTATGACACCCATAGATATATTATTATATATCTCGATTATGTAGGTAACCTGGTGAATTTGTTTTGTTCGACGATAAAACGTATAGACATAGAATTATTTAGTGTTAGGGTTATTTTAAGTCGGTCTAAGTATGATTAAAAATGAATTTGATCACAACAATACCTATTCATAAATTAATAAATAGTTTCTCAGACGTGACTAATGTTTGTTTTTTTTATTAATTTTCATAATATTTTTCAGGCCTTGGTCGCCTTATAAAATAGAAATAATGTGAACCTGCGGAACTCCTATCCTATACCACACTTAGGACACTCAATACAATATAAATACTAGCACCACCTACATACACAACGTCTGTGTATACTATAGGTTAGACCATAAAGTTATTATACTGACGTAAGTATATACAAAGTCTTTGGGTTAGACTTAGGTCTGTTGTCACTATATTAAAGCTCTGCTTAAACAACGGTTTAATTGAATTAAATATTGGAGACGAAGTTAGTCTATTACCATCATCTATATTAATATAATAAAGAGGAATGATTTGTTTGTTTGTTTGTAATCTATAAACTCTGAAACTACTGAACCGGTTTTAATTTACTTTATTGAATCGTTACTAACAATAGTTGTTCAATTTGTACTAACACATGGGTCCTAGATACCCGAATAAAGAATATTTCATTTAATTTAATAATTCTTACATCATTAGAAAGCCAATTTATCTAGAAGTAACATAGTATTTATTCTTATTCTTTATTGTACACACAGATATATATTTATATTACAGTAGGAAAGTTTATGTACATCGGCGAGCTTAACTCAGAACTGATTTTTCTAACAGCAAACCTTAGAGCGATAGAGAGATGTTGAATGTAGAGGACAGAAACAAGTGTACAACATAAATTAAACCTACTTTATTTACTTACAGTACTAGCTAATAATAATATAAATAATATATAGGTAGATACTTAAGTATATATAATAGATACATAAGAATATATACATTCATATATATATTTATATATATATATATATATATAGATATATAATACATAACATCATCATTCATCATCATTTCAGCCGAAAGACGTCCACTGCTGGACATAGGCCTCCCCCAAGCATCGCCACAACGACCGGTCCTGTGCCTTCCGCATCCAGCGGATTCCCGCGACCTTCACCAGGTCGTCGGTCCACCTTGTGGGGGGCCTACCCACGCTGCGCCTTCCAGTACGCGGTCGCCACTCCAGAACTTTACTGCCCCATCGGCCATCCGTTCTGCGAGCAATGTGCCCCGCCCACTGCCACTTAAGTTTGGCAATTCTTCGGGCTATGTCGGTTACTTTCGTTCTCCTGCGAATCTCCTCATTTCTGATTCGATCACGCAGGGACATTCCGAGCATAGCCCTCTCCATTGCCCTTTGAGTGACTTTGAGTCTTCTTATCAGGCCCATTGTGAGCGACCACGTTTCAGTACCGTAAGTAATTACTGGCAACACACACTGGTCAAAGACTTTCGTCTTGAGACACTGCTGTATTTTGGACGAGAAGATATTGCGTAGCTTCCCGAACGCTGCCCAACCGAGTCGGATTCGACGATTGACCTCTTTCTCGAAGTTGGACGTTACCTAGCTGGACAGTTTGTCCTAGGTATACATAATTGTCAACAACTTCGAGTGTAAATTCTCCGATGTTTACGGGAATGGGTGCTATATGGGAATTCGACATAACCTTTGTCTTGTCCATATTCATTTTAAGACCCACTCTATCAGAAGCTCTACTGAGGTCATCGAGCATTGTACCAAGGTCCTCCATGGTCTCAGCCATGACTACTATGTCGTCGGCAAACCGAAGGTGAGTGATGTACTCGCCGTTTATGTTAATGCCTAGCCCCTTCCAGTCCAGAACCTTGAAGACATCCTCCAATGCAGCAGTGAACAGTTTCGGAGAGATCACATCTCCCTGTCTCACACCTCGCTGCAGAAGGATAGGTTTTGAGGCTTGGTCCTGTAATCGGACTGACATAGTGGCGTTTTCATACAAAGACTTTAACACTTCGATGTACCGATAGTCAATATGGCACATCGAAGGCTTTCTCGTAGTCCACAAACGCTAAACAAAGAGGCAAGTTATACTCTTCGGTCTTCTGTATAACCTGCCGCAGCGTATGTATGTGGTCTACGGTGCTAAAGCCTTTTCGGAAACCGGCTTGTTCGGGAGGCTGGAAGTCGTCAAACCTGCGCGAAAGACGGTTCGTAATGACTCTCGAAAACAGCTTGTAGACATGGCTCAGAAGTGAGATGGGCCTATAATTCTTCAGTAGAGCATTATCGCCCTTTTTGAAGAAGAGTACCACCACACCTCTGCTCCATGCCTGTGGCGTTCTTCCCTCGAGAATGACGGAATCAAACAGCTTCTGAAGGGCCTTAAGGATCGGTTTTCCACCCGCCTTCAGGAGTTCGGCCGTAATTCCGTCATCACCCGGTGCCTTGTTGTTTTTGAGCTGCTTCAGAGCCATCCTAATCTCGTACAGGCTGACGTCCGGGATATCTTCGGTATAGTGTCGGGTCAATCGAGCTCTTGGGTCATGAGCCCGATTTACAGCGGGTGTCCGGGTGGACGTGTATAACTGTCCATAGAACTTCTCGACCTCCTTCAATAGCTCTGGCTTGGAGGATACGACTCTGCCACCGTCGGTCCTCAGTTTTGCAAGCTGGCTCTGCCCAATAGACAGGTCTCTTGCGAAGACTTTGGAGCCCTTGTTCTTCTCTATTGCGTCTTTAATACGTTCCGTATTAAATTGGCGTAGGTCACTTTTCAAGGACTTTGAGATCTGTCTATTGAGCTGCCGGTACTTAGTCGCATCATCTGAGGACTGCAGAATCATCTCGCGTCTTTCCGCCATAAGCTCGAGAGTGTGGTCAGAGAGCTTTTTATTTCTATTTGTACGACGGGTCCTAAAGATCCTAGACCCGACCGTATGGACAGTTTCCACAAACCCATCGTTGTAATCGTCCACTGTGCTCCCTAGGCATTCGAAACGATTCTGAAGTTCGAGCTGAAAGCTCTCGGGGTTTTGGATTTGGATCGGTGCTGGACGGAGCGTAGACTTCATCAGTCGAGATCTTTCCAGCTTGATGTTCAGATTCAATGTGCCTCTTACCAAACGGTGATCGCTTCCGGTTTTGACCGCGTTGATCACAGAGACATCATTGAATATTTGCTTCTTCGTCGACATAATGAAGTCAATCTCATTTTTTGTTACACCATCAGGGCCCAACCAGGTCCACTTCCTATGCTCACGCTTTCTGAAGAAAGAGTTCATCATATAGAGTCCCTCCTTCTCCATAAAGCCGGCCAGTAGATGACCCCGGTGGTTCCGATATCCATATCCAAATTGCCCCACTCGCAGCTCATCATCGTAGCGATTGCCCAGTTTCGCGTTGAAGTCTCCCATGACAACAGTGAAGTGAGTTTTAGAGCCATGCATGGCTCTCGAGATATCCTCATACATGGTCTCCACCTCATCGTCGGGGTGATTCGAGGTCGGGGCGTATACCTGTATAACCTTCAACGAATACCTTTCGGTTATTCTGAGTATAAGGTACGCCACCCTGGTCGAAACACTCTCGATCTTCACTATGTTGTTCACAAGAGACTTGTGGACGATAAACCCGACACCGCCCTGGGAAAGTTGATCGCCCTCCCGGAAATAGAGCAAGTTACCGGATTTGAGGATTATCGTGTCCTCCCCCTCTCTTCGGACTTCAGATAACCCTACGATATCCCATCGTAACTTGCTCAATTCTTCCTCGAGTTCGACAAGCTTCTCGTCGGTCCGCAGTGTACGTGTGTTGTATGCTGCCAGGTCCAGTCTTTTTTTGTTATGGTAGCCGGATCTCTGCCGGGGATTCTTAGCACCCCCTGCCCCGCCGTTACCTAGGCCGCTACCGTAACCAGGGCTAGCGGGGCCGCCGGGGACTAGGGGCCGATTTATAATTGTGCTTTGCATGAGGGGATATGCCATAATCGCCACGCTTGGCAGGCGGGTTGGCGATCGCAGTTGGTTGGTTAAATACTCGGAGGACGCTGCTGCCCATCCTCTGGTGAATCCCTTAGTCGCCTTTTACGACACCCATGAGAAGATATAGGGTGGTGAAATTCTTTGCGTCCGGCACATGGAGAAAAGACTTCTTTTCTCCATGGTCCGGCACCACACGGACGACATAACATGTACTATTTTATTTCGGTAATCAGCTGTTCGTAGCGAACAACAGGTTTTTATTTGCGATTTTGTTTTTCGGTCGTTTCCATAGGACCAGTTCAAAATGAGTACATCCTCATCATCCCATAAAGAATTCGTAATAAATTCAAAAAATCGTTTGCTTTACAAAAATGATTTAAATAAACTCAAATATTCGGTCGTCACAACATTTATTTACAATATTTACAAAGGTCCAATCTTAAGTACATAATGTTAATTCTATCCTTATTTACAGTGAAACTTTCAACAAAGGTATGTAGCGCTAATGTCATGTAAAACAAACTGGTCCGGGAGTGAAAGTGAACTGGTGTTCCGCGTCAACGAATGATAAAGGTTGGAAGTCGCTGATCGGCAGTCGATCTGTCCGGGAAGTTTTTATTTCCAGTACTATTTCGCCGGTTCCCTCCTGAAAAGAAAAGAAAAAAACATGTAAAAATCTTTCTTTCACCGAGATTTTTCCCAATTATGTATGGGTCGGCACATGTCGCGGCATCGTCCAGTAAGCATCGCGAAAAAAAAAATCCTTCAGGGGTATGTATGTGCGTGAGCACGGTTTTGTTGGCATCACTATGCTTCTTGGGAGCACTTCGTCTACATTTTTTACTATGTCACAGACAAATAAATATTTAAAACATTAATTAACTATTAAAAAGAAAGAAAGAAAGAAAAAAAGACGTGTGGCACTCGGAGACTGCCGCGGTAAAGCTATTGCATAGCATTTTTTATGTAAATACAAAGAGGAGGTGCCCTAACGCCGAAACTCTAAGCAGGCATGAGTCACCAGATTGCGGGGCGAAGAGGGGGATTACGCATGCGCAGTAACGCCGATACAACCAATGCCACCTAGAGGCGATTTGCAGAACTAAAGAGACAAGCGTGATATTTCAAAAAGTCATTAAAAGGTCTGCTATTCATCGATAGATGGCAAAACTAAAAAGTATCACCGCTGTGCCGGCCGGAGTGGGGGGGGGGGGGTGTTAGGTTATTTTCGTTACGGAATTTCTGGATTCGGTCTCCACGCTCAAGGCCCGCGATAGAAGCTATGCAATAGCTTAAAAAATATTTCATAACATAACCAGCCCATTACTGTCCCACTGCTGGGCACGGGCATCTTATCAGTATGAGAAGGCTAAGGCCTTAGTCTACCACGCTGGCCTAGTGCGGTTTGGCGGACTGCACACACCATTGAGAACTGTATGGATCACTCTCTGGTGTGCAGGTTTCCTCACGATGTTTTCCTTCATCGTTAAAGCAAGTGATAATCTAATATAATTAACTATTAATCATGATCATTAGGTAATTTAATATTGTAACCTACTTAATACTTATCTATGACAAGAAAATGTTTATAAAAAAGGTACCTTGCAATCATCTTTTATCAGTTGTGGTTCTCTAAATTCAACAGAATTGTAACCAAAAAGCTTGAGGTTATTCTGTCTGGTTAAATCAGCTGGGATGTCGGATCTGAAACAAATTACTTGTTTGTATCAATTGGCATTTTATCGTGAAACTTAATTTAGCATTATCATTAAAAGCTGGCTTTTTCTAAAGCGCAGGCCACACCGCGAGCCAAGCTAACTTAGCTCATGTAAACCAATGTATGAAAAAACGCCGCAGCTACGTGAACTAAGCTAAGCCAACTATGCTCACGGTTGGAGGGAGAGGCTTGAAGACACCCAGTGCTATTTATCTCGCAAAAGGAAGCAGCGGAGCGGGTCAGGGAGGACTCCCTCGTGGATCCGATAATACGACGCAGGGGGTCTACTCGTGTTTGACAATATTCGATTAATCCTACAATTCATCGCACAATTTGCTACTCCGGTCAACCATCGTTCCCATATCGCATGCGATGATCGTGTTTTGACTTTTGTTTCTCTGATTTCCGGTCAATTTCATACGACTATGAACCGTATTCTATCTTTATTGTGTCTTTTTTATGTGCCTATCTTTATTGTGTATTATTATTAGGTATCAGTCGAAACGAAAGTTCGTACTTCGTTTGTCGTTCGTCAAACGCGAGTAGACCTCCAGGACAGGTCGGCGCAGGCAGGCGTCTTTATGGCGACCTGATGACACCTTAAGATAGGCTAGCGGGCGATAGATTGGCATTCAATCGTCCGCATTGCACGACCTTCAAGTTGCAGTGATGTCCGGACATCGCCGAAGGAGAGTGTAAAGAAAGAAGGTAGGCCCGAAAGTAGGCCGCAATAGATAAGTCGCGCGCGAACGTCATGCGTTCCATCTACCCAAGGCGAAAGTAGTCGTACCGCGGGGTTTTGTATGGCTGCGAGCCCCAGATAACCACATCGCCTCCCCAGTGGTGTAACATATGCGATAAGCATTTCTTCAGCTTAAAAAAATAAAAAGCTAAGCTCACGCTGTGGTCTAAACAGTACAAAGTGTGAAAATAAAATTACATAAAATATACCTTTGTGGAGCTTTGGTATTCACGCAAGAGTATGTGAAGTTTTGCCTTGCTCCGTTTGACAGTAATCTTAAGAATCTGAGTTGGATAGAACCCGACCCTTCACCATCGTATGTCACCTGAAAAGAAATAGATTGTTACAATCTCGTAAAGAAGTTTTGTATGAAAAATATTTTGAGTGTAGGCATTGATATTATAATATCATTGACTGTAGGTTAGTAACTTGGGGTGCATTAAAAGAGCCTCCACGAGTGACGATAATTAACTGATCTTTTGGCGCACCTTGGGCCGTCAGCCCTACTACCAAGCTGCTGACTGGCTAATCTTTTTCCCACGGCATGAGCTATTATCATTATGTAGCTCATGTCAACACGATAGAAGAAGTAGGTAACTTGAAAATATCGAGCTTTTCCAGAAATTGAATAAGACGCCATCATAAGTGAATCTGTATTTTTTTTTTCAGTATACGGCTTGAGATCAACGAAACAAGGTTTAAAATCGTCAACATATTATTAGGTGCTTACAACTTCCCGAAAGAGCTCGATATTTAAAAGGTTGGTAATTTTTAAATACAAATAATTTTGATATTTACCTTGAATCCGTTGTCTGTTTGCGAGAATTTATGTGCGGTGTCATCAGCAGTGTAGACGGCAGGTTCCCTATCGTCTGGGTACAAGCAGGTGCTATGGCCCTTGCAGTACACTCGGATCGGCCGCCCACTGCTCGCTCCCCCACGCGCATCTACCCAGTAGTATCCTGTGGAAAAGGTAAATATTACAAATCATTATGTAAAGAGACGATCGAATCAGAAATGAGGAGATTCGCAGGAGAACTAATAAGGTAACCGACATAGCTGAAGAATTGCCAAACTTAAGTGGCAGTGGGCGGGGCATATTGCTCGCGGAACGGATGGCCGATGGGGCCGTAAAGTTCTGTAGTAGCGACCGCGTACTGGAAGGCGCAGCGTGGGTAGGCCCCCTACAAGGTGGACCGACGACCTGGTGAAGGTAGCGGGTATCCGCTGGATGCGGAAAGCGCAGGACCGGTTGTTGTGGCGATGCTTGGGGGAAGCCTATATCCAGCATTCCAGCAGTGGACGTCTTTCTGCCGAAATTATGATGCTGTAAAGAGACAGAGGTATCTAGTAACTACTGACAGAACTGATCTGAAAACGAATGTTTGCCCGGGCGAATACAGGTTGGTAATCACACTGATCACAAGAGATTTCGTGAATTCATAATATTCTAATAAAGAAACGGAACACCAATAACCATCTCGTATCCATTAAACTCTCGTATACATGATGAAGATTTTTTGGATGTTTTCACTTTCAAAGTAATGATAGTATACTTACCATCAGTCAGATTCACGTGCGAAGTCCTGAGATCTCGGCAAGAGAGTGCTGGGTAGCTCCTGCTTCCTCGAGGTCGCCTCGCTGCCTCCAGTGCTCCGCGTGCAGCCAGGACGCCCGTCATTATTTCCTTCACCCATTCTATGTCTTCTTCTGCTAAGTAAGTTTTATGATGTAATAATTAATTAAGACACACAGATTTCTGAGCAAAAGCAAGCAGACAGGAAGGGCTCCGAAGGCATAATACATTCACGAAGTCCTCCTTATTGTGCTGAAGACGGCCACCGTTTTAGTGCGGTAACATCCCACATACCCGGCCTCCATGCTCCATGAGGCCGGCGGCCTTTCGAAGGTTTCTACCTCGCTAACATAAAAAAAGAAGCTTTGCGTGTATGCAAGTTGTACCTAGTGTTTAAATAACTCATTTTCAGATCGGAAACGTCCATTGCTAACGCTGCACTATGAAACGTACTAGATGATAACGGCGAATGATGATGAGAAAATTATGCCAGAATTATTATTCTAGGCGAATGAATCACTGATACTCATGTTTTAGGTAATAAGAGCACAGATGGATGTTGCGGCTCAACTTAACAAAAAAAAAACTTGTCGCTTTCTATGAGAATTTACTCCTATAGGAGTTAAAGGAGTTTTAGAATTTACTCCTATAGGAGGTGACCTTATACTTACCAGGAACCATACAGCACAAATAGAGATCTTACCTTCTTCAAAATTATCTTCAGTAACAGATTCCATAGATTGCATTTCCACACTGCGGCGTCGTCTGGTATATGACGTGAAAAGCTCAGGAGGTAATTGTGGGGCTGGTGCAGGCGGACCCGGAGGTCCGGGAGTTCCCGGTGGTCCAGGTGAACCTGGCCTTCCTTCGGGTCCTGATGAACCCTTTGGTCCAAGTTGACCTTCGGGCCCTGGCGGCCCTGTTGCTCCAGTGTCTCCTTTTGGTCCTGGTGGTCCTATGGGACCCTGAAAGGGAAATTTTACTTATTACGTATTTATTGTAAATATTTGCTGAATAAAATCTTTTTTTTTTTATACGTACCGTATCTCCCTTAGGCCCAGGTGGACCAATAGGACCAGGTAATCCTTGTTTACCCACTTCACCTTGATCACCTTTCAATCCCATTGACCCAGTGTCGCCAATATGGCCCTTTGGCCCTCGGTTGCCTTTGTCGCCTCTGATTCCTTGAGCACCTGGTGGCCCTGCCTTGCCTGGTGGTCCCGAAGGTCCCATTATTCCTGGGGCCCCAACTTCACCCTGAAATCAAATATATTTTCATTATCATTCATGTTTTATCTTTTTCTTGCACAAATTGAAATTAAGTGGTTAAAATAGAGGTCTATATCAACGGTATAATTATTATCACTAGTCCAACCACAAAATGGAAAATAAAAACACAAATAAAAAGTGAGAATTTTAGTGTACTTACAATAGGTCCAGGGAGTCCGCGTATCCCTCGTTGTCCTTCTGGTCCTGGTGGGCCGGCGGGTCCACTTGGTCCGGATTCTCCAGGAGGGCCTTTGGGGCCCATGTCACCCTTTTCGCCGGTTAGACCAGGGCTGCCTTGAGTTCCTGCTAGACCTTCTGTACCCTGTTATCGTAAAGTATGCACTAGTTACTTCATGTAAATTATCATTGGTAAGTTGGTAATGCAGGTTGTGTTCAAGTTTTTCACAACTACTTACAGGGCTGCCAGGCATTCCAGTTTCACCTGGCTTGCCTGGTGGTCCCACCGGCCCAGGAGATCCTGGAGGTCCAGTACTGCCTTCAGGTCCATCAGATCCCGGTTCACCTTTGATGCCGTGTGGGCCTGTTTCTCCTCGCTCTCCTGGGAATCCAGCAGGCCCCGTGTCCCCTTTGGAACCCTCCGGACCAGGAGGACCCTTAGGTCCGGTTTCTCCTTGCAGCCCTGGTGGGCCATCATCACCTTTAGGCCCGAATGGTCCCCTGGGTCCCTGTTAAAATAAATGTATCTTTGAGTACAAACAATTACCTAATTAACATTGGGCTTCCATTGAAATATTTCTAACAGATATTTACCAGTTTTCCTTCAGGGCCTTGCACGCCTGGTAGTCCAGGTGCTCCAGGGCTGCCCACGTCTCCTTGTTGTCCCTCAGCGCCACGCGGCCCTGGTTCTCCTTGTATACCTTTGGGTCCTCGACGGCCAGGCGGTCCGGTAGGACCTGCCGGTCCCGTTGCTCCTGTAAAACGAAAGATGCTGCAAGGTTAGCATAAAATGGTTACATTTATAATCGTCGGACTTATTGGATGAATTACACACCCAAAGCTCCAGCATCTCCCGTATCTCCTTTAGGTCCCTGTTGTCCTTTTGTTCCTTGAAGTCCAGCTGGTCCAGCAGGTCCTGGTGGACCACGGACTCCGTCTGTACCTGGTTGACCTGGAGAGCCTGTGTCACCGGGTGGGCCTTTATCACCAGGTAAACCTACTGAGCCTGCTTCTCCACGAAGCCCTTGTATACCAGGTGACCCGGGCGGCCCCTAAGAACAAATTAATACTTAATAATAATAAAAAAATACTAGTTCGTCGGAGGGCATTGTAAAACTTTGCCCACACTAGGATCTTGTCGCGAGTCGTGACCGTTAGGTATTCGTGATTGTAAACGTAATATGTTTACAAATAAAAACAGATAATTTTCATATTTCACCTCCACCAAAATGAGCTTGCACTTACAGATTCTCCCATAGCTCCTTTAAAGCCCTTTTCTCCAGGCGGTCCAGCTTCTCCTTTGTCACCATCTTCACCAGGAGGGCCAACTGGTCCAGGGGCTCCGTTCAAACCTCTTGGTCCAGGCAAACCATCACGACCGATCGGCCCTTGAAATGAATATTTAACATTAGTATGTCGCGTTTATTTACTAAGTAAGTGGCATAAAAATTATAGATTAATATTACACTGACCTACTGGGCCTGGTTCACCAATTTCCCCCTTTTGACCACCTGCTCCTGGAGATCCCCGCGGTCCTTCTCGGCCCTGAGGGCCCTGCGGTCCTTCGTTCCCTGTCTCACCCGGCTCTCCCTTGTCTCCTCTGATGCCTGGTGGGCCAAACGGACCAATGTCGCCTTTTGCCCCAGGAACTCCCTTAAATGAATGGGTAATTTGAGAAATAGGTACCTACACAATAATCGGAGATTTGGAAATTATTTAATATTAGTTTATATTTAAATTATCCAAACAAAGAATAAAAGCTTAGAAAATATGTTATACTCACAGCTGCTCCCGGTAATCCCGGTTCTCCATTATTCCCTGGTGGGCCCGGAGATCCAACTGGCCCTGGTTTTCCTTCAGGGCCTGGTGGTCCAGGCGGCCCTTCTTTCCCACTTTCACCAGGAGTGCCCACGTCGCCAGGTGTTCCAGGTATGCCAGAAGCACCAGGTGGGCCCGCTGGACCAGGCTCCCCAGTAGCACCTTGAGGTCCAACAGGCCCTGAAGGTCCAGTTTGTCCCGTTGCACCGGAATCACCCTGTATATGACGTGAGTGATTTTTCAAAATAAAATTTTCCGAAAGTCCTGTTTAAAAATTTATGTTCGAAACATGATGCACCTAAATTTTTCATACCACTTTATATAATTTCATCATCAAAACTGTTTTATTTGATACTAGCTTTTACCCGCGGCTCCGCTCGCGTTAAATTCTGCTAACCCACGTCAGTCGAGTCCAGTCCAGTCCATTCCAGTCCAGTCCACTGTTCCACTGTCCCGCTGTCCCGCTGCCCCGCTGCCCCACTACCCCACTGCCCCGCTGCCCCACTGCCCCACTACCCCACTGCCCCGCTGCCCCGCTGCCCCACTATCCCATTGCCCCGCTGCCCCACTGCTTCTCTGCCCCGCTGCCCCGCTGCCCCACTGCCCCACTGCCCAGCTGCCCCGCTGCCCAGCTGCCCCGCTGCCCCACTGTCCCCCAGCTGCCCCGCTGCCCCACTGTCCCGCTACCCCGCTGCACCACTGCCCCGCTGCCCCACTACCCGGCTGCCCCGCTGCCCCACTGCCCCGCTGCCCAGTTGCCCCGCCGCCCAGCAGCCCCGCTGACCCACTGCCCCGCTACCCCACTGCCCCACTGCAACGCTGCCCCACTACCCCACTGCCCCTCTCCCCCGCTATCCCGCTGCCCCACTGCCCCGCTGCCCCACTGCCCTGCTGCCCCGATACGCCACTGCCCCGCTGCCCCACTTTCCCACTGCCCACAGCCTGCCCCGCTGCCCCACTGCCCCGCTGCCCCACTGTCCCGCTGCCCCACTGCCCTGCTGCCACGCTACACCAATGCCACGCTGCCCCACTGCCCCGCTGCCCCACTGCCCCGCTGCCCCACTGCCCCGCTGTCCCACTATCCCACTGCCCCGATGCCCCGGTAACCCACTGCCCCGCTGCCCCACTGCCCCGCAGGCCAGCTGCCCCGCTGCCCCACTGCCGCGCTGCCCCGCTACCCCACTGCCCCGCTGCCCCACTGCCCCGCTGCCCAGCTACCCCACTGCCCCACTGCCCCGCTGCCCCACTATCACACTGCCCCGCTACCCCACTGCCACGCTGCCCCACTGCCCCGCTGCCCAGCTACCCCACTGCCCCACTACCCCGCTGCCCCACTATCACAATGCCCCGCTGCCCCGCTACCCCGCTGCCCCACTGCCCCACTATCCCACTGCCCCACAGCCTGCCCCGCTTCCCCACTGCTCCGCTGCCCCGCTGCCCCACTGTCCTGCTGCCCAACAGCCGCGCTGCCCCACTGACCCGCTGCCCCGGCAACTCACTGCCCAGCTGCCCCACTGCCCCGCTAACCAACTGCCCCACTGCCCCGCTGCCCCACTATCCCACTGCCCCACTGCCTGCCACGCTGCCCCACTTACCTACTGCCCCGCTGCCCCGCTGCCCCACTGTCCTGCTGCCCAACAGCCGCGCTGCCCCACTGCCCCGCCGCCCGTCTATCCCACTGCCCCACTGCCCCGCTGCCCCGGTAACTCACTGCCCAGCTGCCCCACTGCCCCGCTACCCCACTGGCCCACTGCTCCGCTGCCCCACTGCCCCACTGCCTGCCACGCTGCCCCACTTACCTACTGCCCCGCTGCCCCGCTGCCCCACTGCCCCGCTGCCCCGCTACCCAACTGCCCCGCTGCCCCGCTGCCCCACTGCCCCGCTGCCCCGCTACCCAACTGCCCCGCTGCCCCGCTCTCCCACCGCCCCGCTGCCCCGGTACCCCACTGCCCCTCTGCCCCGCTGCCACGCTGCCCCAATGCCTCGCTGCCCCGGTACCCCGCTGCCCCACTGTCCCGCTACCTCACTGCCCCGCTGCCCCACAACCCCACTGCCCCACCGCCCCGCTAACTCGCTACCCCACTGCCCCACTATCCCACTGCCCCACTGGCCCACTGCCCCGCTGCCCCACTACCCCACTGCCCCACTGCCCCGCTATATCACTATCGTCCCGTCCCATGTCCCATGTCCTGTCCCATGTCCCATCCTATGTCCAGTCCCATGTGCGGTCCCACAGTCCTGTCCCATGTCCCGTCTCATGTCCCGTCCCATTTCCCGTCCCATGTTCCGTCCCCTATCCCGTCCACTGTCCCGTCCCCAGTCCCGTCCCCTGTCCCGTCCCCAGTCCCATCCCCAGTCCTATCCCCTGTCCACTCCACTCCACTCCACTCCACTCCACTCCATCGTACATTACTATCCGCTCGTGCAAATGCATAGAAGCTTCGATCTGTCGGGTGAGTACCCACGAATTTTTTTTTTGTTTTTTTCTTTCTTTCTTTCTTTCTCAAAACCCATACCAGTTTTTAAGTCAGATCATTAGCTTTCAAACAAAAAAAAAAACATCAAAATCGGTCCAGTAGTTTTAGCGTGATGCTGGAACAAACAAACAAACAAACAAACAAACAGACGTTTACAATTTTATAATAGTTAAGATTATTCACTACTAACCGTAGGACCGCGTTCTCCAGGTGGGCCAGGTAAGCCAGCTTTCCCATCAGGTCCGGGTGGGCCCAATGCGCCTGGAAAACCTCTGACGCCTTCCAATCCTTGCGGGCCTCTTTCACCTGTAGATCCGGGCGGTCCCGGCTGTCCCGTATCACCTTTAGGTCCTGGAGGTCCATCAGAACCTCGACGGCCGCGAGGTCCTCTATAACCCTACAAACATTTTAATTAAATAAAATGTACTGAAAAAAGCTTTTTTAGGTTAGATTTTTTTTATTTTAAGTTTTATACAATACTCACTCTTGGTCCAGTTTCACCTCGATCACCTTGTTGTCCAACTAATCCCTGTGAATGATGAGATTTAAAGATACAACATAAAATATAGTACCGTTAATAGATCTTGTTTAAGTTATTACGAAAATTACCATCAATCCTTTTGTTCCTCGCCTGCCTCTCCTTCCAGATCCACCTTTGTCACCCTTCTCGCCTTGGCTACCTGGATATCCTTGTGGTCCTTGGGCACCAGTCGCTCCTTTTTCCCCTGCTGGACCTATGGGGCCAGTTTCACCTCTTGGTCCTTCTACTCCCTAAAATACATAATATAAGTTTATAACAAGAAATACGTTGATTCAACTATTGGTATACGTATGTAGTTGCTTTTGCTTTATTTGTTAGAATTTGTATTATTCTTCTTTTACGTTGAAAATTTTTCTTTAACCTTTTGTCCTTCAGGTCCTTCGATGCCAGGAGGTCCAGATTCCCCTGTCAGTCCTCTTTCTCCTTTTGGTCCCATATCACCTTTTTCTCCTTCCACACCTGTACGTTTAAAATTTACTTTAGTAAGCACAATTTTATTTTTAAAATTACTTATAATTACTATGATATAAAACGTGTAAGATTTATTGCCTCTTATTCCTTTATCTCCTTTATCCCCTGGTAAGCCTCGTGGACCTTCATCTCCTTTCAAACCGCGACTTCCAGGAAATCCCAACATTCCCTGCAATTTAGATAATTGTGTTAGAGTATTCTGTTTCAAAGTTTAACTATAGAAAAAAATATTTTGATGCAAACCTGTGGACCCTGTGGGCCTACGTCTCCTGGTGTTCCCTGCTGCCCTGGGTTACCTGGCGTGCCTGGCGAACCTTCTGGGCCAGGTAGTCCGGAAATACCTGGTTTTCCTTGAGGGCCCTAGTGGTAGGTACATATAAAATTAGTTATTTATCAGAACATTCTTAATTATGTGACGAAAAAGAATACGAGTGATTTGTTAAATAGGCCTGTTACCTGCATTCCTGGAGCACCAATAGGACCTTGTGGTCCTGAAGAGCCCGGAGAACCGATAGTACCTGGCTGTCCTGGCGGACCAGGAGGCCCGGGTTGACCAGACGAACCCTTTGCTCCTTGGGGTCCTTCAAGTCCAGGCATGCCTGGATAACCAATTAGTCCTGGAAATCCTCTAGGTCCCATAAAGCCTCGTGGTCCCTAAAGCGAACAATTTATACAATTTGAGTAAATTTTTTTTATCATATATCATTCATTTTACAAAAAAAAAACCCTTTGTGGGTTTATTTTTTGTGTAATTCGCTAAATTTAAAAACTATTTTTAAAGGGGCTACGTAACAAGTTTATGTTTACTTTAAAAACAGCTGTTATTTACCAGTTCTCCAGGAATTCCAGCTGGCCCCAGAGGTCCATCTTCTCCTGGAGGTCCATCTTGACCAGGTGCGCCTGCTTCGCCCTGTAGACCTGCATTTCCTCTTTCACCTTTATCACCAGGCATCCCTGGTAGTCCTGGGTAGCCTTGTTCGCCCTTAATCCCAGGCGCACCAGTTGACCCCCTCTCTCCATCCCTTCCCGCGTGACCTCGGCGACCTAATCGTCCTGGAGGACCTTGCAGCCCTCTAGAGCCTGGTGGACCCTGAAATTACAATTTAATTTGGATTGCTATTTTTAACCCCCGACGCAAACAGAGGGGTGTTATGTTTTTACACGACTGCCCAAAAAAAGGAGTGTAATGTTTTCAGGGTTCATGTATGTATCAAATCCTCCTCCCCCAAGGTCATAGTCGACTTCATGATTGACTTGCAGCTTGGGGAAGTGCTGTAATGCTGCAAGAGGCGTCACAATAGATCTTATCAGGTCGCAGTGGCTTAGGGGCGTTCAAGACCCCTACCTCTTTCCTCAAATAATAATAAAATGTATGTAGGTTAGTTTCTTTTTAATGTGTGTATCTGTTTCTGGCTGTGGCATCGTAGCTCCCTGACGGATGAACTGATTTGGATTCAGTTTTTTCTGTTTGAAAGATGACTTGATCGAGAGTTTTCTTAGCTATGTTTCAAGAACATATGTTCAGCCGTTTGAAGACTGTCAGCTCTTTTGTGGTTATTATTTATTTTATTTTATTTATTTCCACAATATAAAAATACATACATTTGGCAGATACAGTGTAGAACATAAACCAGTTTAGGTTTTTCTGTACACCGCTTGGTCCGTCGACATTCATTACAACAAGATGTGGGTGGGTGAACACGACGCATCGCGCTCGCTCGCCCCGTGCAAAAATTCTCAAATACCCTCAACTAATTTATATTTCTTCTCAATAGCAAATTTCTTACAAAAATACAGCATGTTTTTTTTTTTAATGCTATAAAATTATAAGTCATTATTAGGTTTTAATTCCTCTAAAAGGTGTTTTTTAAGTTTAGATTTTATGTAAAAAAAAAAAAAAAAAGATTCTTGATGAAGGGATATGAGCAACTTCAACAAGTCTGATCGATTCGAAATTTGGTATCCTGTTACTTCAATGATATTGCAGAAACATGGTAACCTTGACCTGATGCTGCAGCATCACTTGGACCAACTCACAGTACAGGTATCGCGTTTGAGCTCATTAGAATGGTTTTAATAAATAAGCTATATATATATAGATGGTCATCAGGGTCTGATGATGTAGCAGGAAAGAGAAATGAGGATAAACTGGTGGAGGATTCTAAGCTACTTTCACACGTTTAACCAGTATAAAATTTTGTTGTATGATGTAGTAGGTACCGTTTGTGATGAATTAAGTACGAGTCACGCAGACGGCAAATCCACACATGACCTCCGCTAGGACGCGCGACGGTGCACTCTGCGTAGCCCAGTCGATATAAATCGTACATTAGTGTATGAATATGTAAAGTAAATGAGTGAATGAGTTGGTGTCAAATTTTAAAATTTATATTATAATTTAAAATATACATGACTTACAGGCTCTCCTTGCTCCCCCTGTTCTCCTTTAGGACCTTCCGGGCCAATCTCGCCTTCAGGACCAGATGGACCTGTTAAACCCATTGGCCCCTCTGCTCCTCTCATTGCGCCCTGTAATAATTGTGCCAAATTATTTTATCATCAAAGACTTGTAGTCAAATCTGAACATGTTTCAATTAAACATACCATATGTTGTGTAAACATTTGTCGAAGAGCTTCTGATTGAGCGTCGGGACCCTTGTCTGTTCCTGACTGATGTAACTGCAAAGAACAATTTATTTTATCAATATTCAGTTCTGCAAAGTTAAAAACTAACTCTGAGTAAATAATTGAATCTCAACAAAGTTAAACTTACAGGAATAACAAATACGTTGCCCGGAGGTCCTGGAAAACCTTGTGATCCTTCGAAGCCAGATTTACCCGGCTCTCCCTTGGGCCCTCTAGGACCTTGAGGACCTGGTGGCCCGGGATATCCTCGAGGCCCCATGTAAGTACCGGGGGTCCCGTAATCATCGTAGGTCTCAGATGAATCGTAATTTATTGTAGAGTTATCCTATGACAAAAGTTAGATGAAACACATGATTAGGATTCGTTTTTTTTATTCCATTACATAAAGCCAAAAGTAAAGTGCAGTAAAAAGGTGCAGCGTGGGTAGGCCCCCCCACAAGGTGGACCGATGACCTGGTGAAGGTCGCGGGAATCTGCGGGATGCGGAAAGCGTAGGACCGGTTGTTGTAGCGACGCTTGGGGGAGGCCTTTGTCCAGCAGTGGACGTCTGTCGACTGAAATTATGATGACGTAAAGCCAGCTGAAAAAGGACCTCACAGAGTAACATATCGCAGACAACGGTTTCATAAAACCTTATCTTTCACAAAAAAATTATCGAACGTGCAAAAAACAAAAGAATGTTATAAAACACGTTATCTCACTTGAGTAGCGTCCGGGGGATGTGTGAGCCAATCTGTGTCCTCCGTGGTCGTCATAGGGCTGTAAGGGGTTTCCGTGACGACCAGCGTCGTCCCTGTCACATCCGCTTCGTCATCGTCCCCTCGCTTAGACTAGAGCAACAAACACAATGCTAATCATCTCACATGTCATAAAAACATGATTATTCCATTAAAATTCCATATAACGTAGGGGTGGTGACATCGAGTATAAAACGGGAAAATGTCTTTGTTTTGCAATCGTGCGTATTTTTACTGTTCATTATAAACTGACATGACATACCTCTTACGTTTTCCCTTGACGTACAGGTGTAAACAAAGGCTAAGAAGTTAATTTTGCCAATGCGCCCAAGATTTATAATTGGACCGTGTTGTCATGTAATAAATACTAATTATTACATTATGGTGTTGTGCAGAAATGATCCAACCCACAAATTGACCGAAATTCCAATTTATTTAATACAAGTAGGCTGGTATTACATAAATTGGAACTTAGGTAAAACAAAAAAATTGAATTTCGGTAAATTTTGGCCCGCGACTTCGCCCGCGTGAATGTCGTTTATCGCGCATCCCTTGGGAACTGTTCATCTTCCCGAGATAAAAAGTAGCCTATATATTAATCCGGGTTATGTTCTATCTGTATACCTAATTTCATTAAAATCCATACAGTAGTTTTTGCGTGAAACAGTAACAAACATCCACACATCCATGCATGCATCCATACATCCTCACAAACCTTCACGTTTATAATATTAGTAAGAAGTAAGAAGTAGGATAGTAGGATAGGATTAGTCGGATAATTGTATTTAATCTCCAAATATGAAGGACTTAAGGTTTCACAAGTAACTGTCACAAGAAAAATATGTTTATCTTTCAAACGTGAATAACATTATTTTTGTGGATTGGAACATTTCTGCACAACACGGACCAATTTACTCTGAATGTTAAATACACAGCTACCGATTTAATTAAATTTATAACAGATTGTATTTAACTTACTCTTGGAGTAGTCCGATCAAGAGAGTCATCAGGATCGTTCTCAAAAGGGGTAGGCGATGCAGGAATAAATTCGTTGTCATCCGTGAATTTACCGAAAATGCTATTTTCATCTGGAACAAATTCACCGACTTTAAACAACAGAAACTGGTACTCTATAAAAATAAAATGTCATTATAATAGTATGAATTTGATACCTGAATCCGTCGATGGCGTATACTGATTGCTGATTGGGTAAGAGTTAGCGATCTGCCAAGCTGGGCCAGCAGTAGATAGTACTCTATTTTGCCACAAACTCTCCGATTCGTTTCTGTCAAAGAATCTGTTCCTGCTATAAGGACCATATCTTCTTGGTACATCGTCCTCTGTTAATGTGCCCAGGTTTGGGTGTTCCGTGGTTTCAGGTCGTGGTTCAACATAGAGTATGGGTTTAATTTCTGGTTGCAGCTGTGGCGCTGGAATGGGGACGTATGATATTCCAGATCCTCCTTCACAATCGGGAGCGATTGAAACGCACATATCGTAAGCGACGTCCGGTTTGTTAGCAAATTGTAGTAGCTCGATGTCACCCTGGGAATTTTTTAAGCTTAATTTGTTGCTTTCTCTTAGAATCTTAATATGATAACTGTTAAATTGTTTTGTAGATTGTACCTATGCCATTAGAAGGCCAGTCGCACATTGAATCTAGCCCAATCCAGCCCAAACAAGTGAAAGACGGGGCGTTTATGTCTTTTGTTCGTAAATGCTTCCCACGTGGCACTTAATATGCGGTGCGGAATTACTTTATACAGGTAGGTAGGTACACGTTTTACAAAACCATCCATGCTGTGTGCTGGGCCTGGGCTGGTTCCAATATGCGACGCATTTAACTTGATGCAATCTTTTTAAATTATTTAATGTAATTTGGAAGTAAAATACGAATTTAATTCAAAAGTGTTGTAGACCTATTTGTGTAAATTAAATTATTTCATCTCAATTAATGTATAATCTCTAGAAAGAAACTTAGCTGTAATTTTATGTTCAAAAAGTTTATTCAGAGAATTAAATTAGTTAAAAATTTAACTTTTTTCAATGAATCGTGCCTGGAATTTTTTATCATGTAGCGATGTATCTTAAAAGACGATACGATCTTTCTCTTTACGTGTTATTGAGTGTGGTAAAATTATTTCTAATAGATTTTACGTCAACAGTGCATGCCTTCGAAACGCGTAGCTGCAGACCCCGTTCATACGGCAGTTAGACCACACGTTTTTTGCGGTCATCAGCATCGGTTTGGCCATAGAAATTCAAATAATATAAGGTAATAGAAGTGGCTAAGGCGCGTGAATTTGTCGCCGCGTACATGTGTCTCGTAGGACACCAGTTTTTTTTAGGCTTAATTTATTTTTCAGTGATGCTAGAAACATGGTGGGTGTAATTGCGTATTTATGTGTTGGTAGCGGCAAATCGGCGACAAGCATTCCGGTATTAAAACACAGTAGATAACATTTCTATTACCTTATTATTTAGATTTCTATGGATGTGGCCAACTTAAGACATGTAAAAAACCTTACTGAGTGACGTTACTAAGTAGGTACTGTCACTTGTAGAGGCCCTTACAACTTCTTTGCGCATCCTTGGTAGTCAGTTCCAACTGACATTTTAGACCTTTGCATAACATTATGAGCTATTATCGTATAGTGAGTGCCGTCGAGAGAAGTTTGGATTTCTAGACGTAGGTACCTCATAGTATTGGTCAGGTGTGACCTGGGAGCCGACCACCAGGGCTCCAGCCAGGTTGAACGTGCTGCCAGGCTTGCGATTAAGTAGTAATGTTTCCCTCACTTCGCAGTCCACCAGAAGAGTTGCTGAATCGCCTTTGATGCTGATCGCGATACGATGCCATCTAAGATTTTTTTTTTTTGTAAATTATGATTTTGTGATATTACGAAATTTTTAGTGGGCCACACTTTCAAATTTCGTGTAATCGAATTAGAACCTTAAATATATTATAAGATAGAGTTTATTTTCGCCTGGGGACGGCGTGCACCGGAGGGTACGCCGGTGCTCAAAGGAGGTCGCATTTATGGACACCACTGGGTACGCGGGAAATCTAGCTGTTAAGTATTTATAGTATTTGTAGCGCAAAGAGGAATGGAGATACCAATGCTCGGAATCACCTTACATGACCGTAAGACTAATGAGTGGATACGCTCCAAGACAAAAGTCAAAGACGTAGTGTCCATAACAGCTAGGCGTAAGTGAAGATGGGCGGGACACATTTCTCGAATGGACAAGGAACGATGGATGCGGAGACTGCTGGAGTGGCGTCCACGATAGAACACTAGACCGCGGGGATGGCCACTCAAACGTTGGATGGAGGAAATCCGATGACACACAGGCCTGGATTGAATGTCAAGGGCTCAACACCGCCAGGAGTGGAAGTAATTGGAGGAGGCCTACTACCCCCAAAAAAGGGAATTATAAGGCCGCAATGATAATGATGATGAAATAGTAACATCATAGGTTTTCGCGATCACTACAAAAAAGCTGAAATGCTGCAAAGCTTTCGAAACGTCAGGAAAACGAATTTAAATAATATACGCGATTTAATCCGGTTAAACTTTGTTTTATTATGATGATGAAATATTTATCATTTTACAATTATAAGCTAGTTGTGACCGTGACTTATTCCAGTTAATACCGAATGACTTTTGTAAGGTACCTATCAAGTTATATCTCTGCTAAAATGTATTCAATTCAATTCAATTCCATTTATTTTCCAAAAAATATAACAGTATAATTCTAATTTAAATATATCAAATCGGTTTAGTAGTTTATTCGAGAAAACGTTAAAAAAAGACTGGCTTTAAGCCTTTGTAATATTACTGTGTATAAAACTTTTTAACAAAATATCAACCGATCGATTTAAAAAATCCTAGAGATAATCCGTGTGTGTACGTGGGACACTCAGAAAGTTTTGCGAAACTAAAAAAAATTGTTCTATACGTACATATATTTTTATCAAATCTTTTCAAAGTACTTTCCACCAGCCTCTATACAAAGATTCATGCGCCTAAACCAGTTTTCAAAACACTTTTTCCAGTCCGCCGCAGACACCTCGTTTACAGCTTGCTCGAACGCAGCCAGCGCATCTTCCGGCGACGAAAATTGTATCCCTTTGAGCTGATTTTTTATTTTTGGGAATAAAAAGAAGTCACACGGTGCTAGATCAGGGCTGTAAGGAGGGTGACCCAGGAGTTTGACTGGCGTGCTGTCCAGGAAGTCCCTCGTTTTGAGTGCGGTGTGCGCAGGTGCATTGTCGTGGTGGAGCAGTAGCCCGCGGAGCCCTGTGTTTGGTCGCTTGTTGCTTATAACAGAGAAAACTTCTGGCAAACATTTGGTAGTATACCATTCGGCATTAATGCTTCTTTGATCCCGTAAGGGAATTGATACCAAGTGGCCAGTCAAATTAAAAAAGCTAGCGATCAAAATCTTACCCCCGCTTCTAGATCGCTTCACTTTGGTAGGCGTTGGCTCATTTTGAAACACCCAAACAGTCGACTGGCGCTTGGTTTCTGGGTCGTATTGATAAATCCAGGACTCATCACCTGTAACGATGTCGTAAACACGCCGAGACGAGCCTGCTTCAAATTTGTTAAGCATATCACGGCACCATTCCACCCGGGCCTGCTTCTGAGCATCGGTGAGGTTGTGCGGCACCCAGCGTGATACTATCCTCCTCACGCGAAGATGGCTGTGTAGAATCTTGTGAACGCTTCCCGATCCAATCTTCAATATGTGTTGAATCTCCTGATATGTAATTCGCCTATTGTCTTGGATTAAATTTTTCACTGCTAGCACGTTTTCTTCGGTAACAGCCGTCAAAGGGCGACCGCTTCTTTCGTCATCCCCCAAAGTTGGTCGACCGCGCTTGAATTCGTTATACCAACGATACACGGTTGCCTTGGAAGGGCCTTCATCCATGAATGCCATTTGAAGTCTATCGTACGATTCATCCGGTTTCAGGCGACACTTGAAATCGTATAAAATCATAGCTCTAAAATGTTCCCGGCGCAGATCCATATTTCAGTGAGACACAATACTTTGAATTAACTCGCAAAAAATGTGGAGGGAAATTTTGAAATTGGAACTTACTTATTTTTACTTATAAATAATCATATTTTCGAAAAACATTATAACTGGCCAGTCTCCCATATATAAAAACTTTTTTTCGCAATACTTTCTGAGGGGCCTGGTATTTCAAAATCTTTTCATAAACCAATATTTTGGAGTAGGCGCGTGGTATCGCCTCCTTTGTTGAATTCGGTTAAAATCGATTCTACAATAGATAAACTGTAAGAAATTACATTAGTCTTTTTAGGGTTCCGTACCCAAACGGTGCCAAACGGGACCCTGTTACTCTCGCTACGCCGTCCGTCCGTCCGTTTGTCTGTCACGGGGCTGTATCTTTTGAACGGTAATAGGTAGCCGGTTAACATTTTCTCAGAATATGTGTTGCTATGACCCGTGTCACGACGAAACCTCAAAAACATGCATTTTTAACGTTTTTGTTTCTGCCCTATCTTCAAAACGGTAATACATACCCGCGTCAAACTTGGTCTGATTATAGTGCATACTATGTTGTTTAGCAAAAATACTTAAAATATGGCAAACATAGACGTATGTGGTGGTACCTGCGTAAAAAAAAGATACAAAAATTCATATTTCACGCACGGTACGTTGATGTCTTTTGATGAACTCTCGTAAATTTAATCAGTTTCTTTAGGGTATGTCGATGGGTGATACGGAGCCCTTATTGCGTGTGTCTTGGCCGGTTTTTTATAATCATCTATTAGAAAACATCTCGGCCGTTTTCAGGCGGCGCGGTCCACGGATAGTTTTTGTACTCAAACATTCATTAATTGCACAAAAGGTTCATGTCATCCATCTTAATTTCGAAAGTTTATTTCGTTACAAAAAGAAAACAAAGTTTTTCGTAGCTAGGTAATATCCAAACGAATAGATCGAATAGTTTTATCGAAGAGTTCAAGATGTTTCAGTCAATAAATCTCTTTGAAGCGATTGAAATTCTTTCAGATCCCGCCTTTTGCAGTTTTGCGACAACCCTAAGGTAGTTTTTTGCTTTGGTGTCTCCCTAAATTGCGTTTAAAATGTATTTTTCGCAAATTGGAATCGTGCACTCCATGTGCAATCGCTACAATAATTAAATTCACGTCTTTGCAATGTTTACTCATCAAAATCCCTAAAATCAAAATAAACTACAAAAAAAAAAGTATTTACAAAAAAAAGTATATAAGTATTATATCCATTGTCTAGTACCCATAGTACAAGCTGTGCTTAGTTTGGGACTAGATGGTGCTGTGTAAAATGTCCCAAAAAATTCATTTTTATTTTATTATTTATTTATTTCATAACACCTGTTTAAATAAAATACCTACATTTAAAATAATTACACAGGATGAAATCAAATACATGCGACATGTAAAGGTGAATCCTACCAATGAAACTAGAATAACTTTTTCTAAGAAACATGGGTCGTCAGAGAGAGTTTTTTTCCTCTGACGTCCCATATTTCATAGAAAAAGTTGTTCAGTTAGGTATTTTCATAAAGAGCTAAGCACATACCTCCCAGTCACTAAACCTCGCTATAGTAAAACTAATAACCAGCCGTTACCAGCTACAAAATTGTAGAGAAGCAATGGTTACGCTGTTTTAAAATAAAACAAGAATGCACTTACTTCCCATCAGCGATGTCGACGCGGAAGGTGAGGAGCTCATGGTCGGGAGGATCTCCTCTGGTATCCTCGTAGTAGAGTTCTATCAGGTTGCCCACAACCAGTTGCAACTGTTCGTCACCGGCGTCAGAGTATAAGATGAATATTGGATTTTGGTCCGTCCCTGTTTTATAACATGACAATATGAAGTTACTGTTAGCCTGAGCAACACAAAACATCAAACTATTGGGCAAAGACGTCCACTTAAATTTCCAAACCACCAAATAGATTGTATTTATTTATTGTATTCTTTGTTGTTTCTTTATTGTTTCTTTATTTTTTGTACAGTCTAACAAAGCAATTAGTATCCAGGGTCGCCAGATATAAATGCAGTTTTTTCAGAAAATTATGGATGTTTTCGAGTGAAATATCATTTTAATAACGTAGGTACAAAGTTAAACTGTATTTATACAAAACCCTAATCAAACCGTTCTAACATAATTTCCTGAGAAATCTTCATCTATATCTGGCGACTCTGGATACTAATTGCTTTGTTAGACTGTACCTACTAATACGTATATAATGCAAATAATATTTTTTAAACGCGAAATTTTTGCAGCAAATAAAAACCATACAAATTCTCAGTAACGCAAAATCCTTTTCGTTATTGCACTGTTGTGGATTGTCATACAATTTGAAGCACCTTTGTAAGGGTCTTTCTTTACCCATTTGAACCCTCATAATGGTCGGAATACCGGAAAACCCGTGAGAGAAAAGTGATTCAGCGTTTGGGATATACCCGAGACGCGTTTAGATTGGTATTATCTTTAAATAAAAATATTTCCAAAACATTTCTTGTTAGGCCTTTTTAACCTCGATAAAAACTGTTGATCTATCTATCTATACATATATAATTACTTTTCCTGAATCACTGACTCATCAACGCAGAGCCTATATACCTAACCTCTATTAAAAATGACAATATCCAAACAAAATTATAAAAAAAAATCCTCTGGGGCTAGAAACATGAAATTTTGAGAGTAGACCTTTTATAACGTAGGCATCCACTAAGGAATGATTTTTAGAAAATCCATCCCTAAGGGGTGAAATAGGTGGTGAAATAGGGGTTGAAAGTTTGTATGAAATATCGTGGGCGCACATCCGAAAAAAAATGGTGGCATTGAAACGCACGGCATAGCTACTGACCTGGTAGTCGAACTACAGCCAAAATGGAGAAGTCTTCTGGAAAAGTATTGTAAAACATTCCACCGGCCAGTTGGTGCAAGGTGGCATTCTCATTCAGTGCGAAGGCTGTGTAGTCGAAGTCATCTTCAGCGGGTGACTGGCACCGGCCCGGGGTCAGCGAGATCCCATCAGGGAGCTCGTCGTTGTCCCGCGCCACCGATAAAACGTCGAAAAATTCTGTCTCATCTGAAATAAAAGTTACATCAGAATTTGTTCTATATCATCTTATTTACGTACGATAGTCCCGCGGGAACAAACAATTTATTCCGTCGCATAGGCGCGCAAATACAACCAATATTTCTGTAACACAAATGCCATATCAATATCTCTGACCTAATCCAGTTGACCTCTTCAACTATCTTCGATTCCCAGTAGACGCATCCGCCTGATCGTACCATTACTTTCAGTCTTACAACTGAGGCTATTGATATTTACAGCCACAATTCTACACTTCGTTTTGTTATAAGGTGCCATCAACTTTATTTCTCGAAATTGTATGCGTAGTCATGCGTCTCAAGTACTCTCGAGATCTAAAGTAAAAAGTATTTAAACTAAAGGAATAATATTTACTCACCGTCCCCTTTGCCCCCGCTGAGTGCGCAAAACAATAAAAGGAGAAATATTCCTTTTGTCTGTGGAGCCATTGCGGCCCGAATAAATATGTGAGGTGGTTTATGTTTGCATTTGCTCCCATCCCGGTGCGCGCGTTAAGGGTGCTTTAGTCAGAGGCTATGGGGTGTGGGCAGCCTCTGGCCGTCCTCGTGGGAACGGCAGGACATGACGGCTAGCCAGCGGCGGCAGGGACGAGACTGAGCCTCCGAGCCGCCGCAACACCACATCACATCGCTCGCCAGCTTTATTGCATTGGTGTCAAAATAATGAACGTTAATGAAACGACAGGGCTCGTAAACTGCGTACATTGGAAACAATTAGGTATTCAATTTGTCAGTTGCTACAGCTATTTGCATAGTGACCACAAAAATTATGACGATCTTAACAGAAAATACACAGGCCTAAGTGGTGTTGAGTCAGGGACTAATATAAATATCTGAAAGGTACATAAATCTAAGTCAAAAATAAACTTCATACGAATCGAATTAATTGGAGTAAACAATAACAGCAAATATTGTGTTATAAATGTTTACTTTGTAAAATGTTGTCGTCGCCTGGCTTGCTTATATCGATCAAATTCAATTCGGCGCTATCAACTCTCTAATAGAGATTCATTTGTTTTGCGACTAGACAACCAACACATTTTATGGGTAGTTCAACTGCTAAAATACTGGTGTCGATGTACTTTGGAAGTTATTCATTTTGTACCGTGATACATATTTAGATTTGCTTATTAAGTAGGTCTGGTACCATTGTATTGAACTGTTCTAGATTGTTTTAATTAAGATTAGGCACTTACATAATCTTCTTTATAATCTATTTATATTTTTTTAAGAATCTTTTTGCGAATCGGCAAACGCAGCGTAGGGAGCCCCCCAGCCAGGTGGACCGACGACCTGAAGAAGGTGGCTGGGGGGACTGGATGCGGAAGGCAGAGGACCGAGTGTTGTGGCACAACATGGGAGAGGCCTATATCCAGCAGTGCACTGCGATAAGCTGAGTTGAGATTGAGACATATAATATTTGCAAAAAAAATTGATAAATGGAGACTCACCTCCATTTAAGGAGGATCTTCTGTGTACAATAACGATCTCGTCATCATTACGTGCAAATGGATGCGTGACAGTCTGATAGAGCCAATTTTTCGACATGATTATGATTATATACATAATCTCAGCCTATAATAGTCCAATGATGGGCATAGGCCTCTCCCACCGTCCCCTGCATCCATCTCTCATCCAATACACCCTGCCTTCATCAGGTCGTCGTCGTCCATCCATATTGGTCCCGGTCCACTCGGTTATTGGCATATGGGTTATTCAGCAGTTTAGCTGGCAAGAGGATGTTAGATGATCCCACCATTTCTTTGAGTCTTTAATCAACCAAAGCACCATCTATTTATCACCACACCCACATAACATAACATAACATCACTCCTGTATTTCCCCGAAGGGGTATAGGCAGAGGTGTAACAGTACACCCACATTTCGCCAGTTATGTTATAGTCCCATGTAATAGAGGGCGAGCCTATTGCCACTGACCGGGCACAAATCCAGACTCCGGGCTGCTACTAACCACACCCACACATACTTTTATTGTTTTCGGGTGGAAATCCGTATGGATATCATCCATCTGAGGAAGGCGGAGAGTTATGTCGGACTCCTACCATCTAAAACCAATCGGTGGTCATCCTCTCTCAGCACACAGCAGAGAAGCTCCAGGAACCCCAACCCTTTGCTTGATCATCGGTGTTGTTTTGGACGCAGAGTCACTAAAATTGTTTTTTGCAGCATATTTAACAACGAATTCCTATTTAGGCTTCATTTATTTTGCATTGAATGGTAGAAAAATGGTGGGCGTAACTGCGTATTTATGTGTTGGTAGCGGCCTTTTCTGTTCTCCATGGTAGCGGCAAACCGGCGACACGCGTTCCTGTATTAAAAGACATAGATGACATTTCTGTTTCCTTATTATTAAGATTTCTATGGCGTCCACGATCCCAAAGGTACTCTGCCAGATGTGGTGGCAGATGTGGCGTTTCGCCCTATCTGGGACACTCACACATGCCTACACTTGGTTGGACACTTTCATAGTATGTATGACTTTTTGCATTACCATGCTTTTGGTAAAGATTTTTCCACTAACAAACCATAGTACAGTCAGGCCATAGAGGAAAAGCTTATTATTTTCTTCCGTGGTACTGGCCCATTCCAAAAGCTATACAAGAAGATTATAATTCATGACGAAACTGTTGACAGGGGCACAAAGTTTGCCTCATTAGGACAAAACATAGGTACGGCATCCTTGTAGTTCGCACGGTGTATATTTGTCACGGAACTTTGTCTTAACAAACTTTATCTCACATAGTTGTGTACGTAGTTTTTCGAAGCCTGGTAGTAAAAATTATAAAAAAAAAAGCTGTAAAAGTTATAGTACCTACCTACGGAGCTACGAAAATTTCCTCATATTTTTTGTTTGGTTTTGTTACTGACCCAGTGTCCTTAATCTACTATCTTTTTCATGGGAACATGTTTCGTTCTGGTCATGAAGATGATTGCCATATCCAAACTTGGATAGTGAATAAGTGACCGCAGCTCCTCTCCTTCATCTTCGTCGTTTCGCTCTTGACAGAGCGGTAGTGGCCATCATGTAGGTACTATTGCCGGGGGCTGCTGTAGCTCGCCTCACGGTGCCTCCACAGCATGACCGCAGCTCCTACCAACAACCACATTATTAAAATTCACATTAAAACAAAATGAAAAATCGACACACCAACACACACACACCACACCTCACACACCTAAAACAAACACACCTGCACCTCTACACACCTCCTCCTTACACCTCTGCCTACCCCTTCGGGGAAATACAGGCGTGATGTTATGTTATGTTATGAAAAATCGACTTAGTATGGAAGACAGAAAATTTTTTAGCGCACGCCATGTAGTATGGTTTAAGGCGCATGTGGCAGCCAAGTGGCGCCTCCATCAGTATAAAAATTACTATTCGCTGAATACATCATTAATCAAAAATTAGTTTTTAACAATTGAATTGCAATCACATGAGACTTTCCATCTTCATGTCTCAGTTTGTTTGTTTGGTTAACCGACTTGCAATACCATTTAGGTAACCGCCTAGGTGGTATTGAAGTTGTTATGGGCAAAGATAACTGCTTAACATCAGGTAGGCCTTTAGCTCTTTTCGCCATCCTATACCTACTATAAAAAAATAGTTTAATCAGAAACTATTAACTGTGTAAATTACAGTTCGCTGTAGTTGTAGATAGAAAAAGTGCTAAAAGTGGCAGTTTTTCGCACGTTTTCTATCTACAACCACAGCGAACTATAATTTACAGAGTTAATAGTTTCTGATTAAACTTTTACTGATGGGGGCGCCACTTGGCTGTTACATGCGCATTGCAAGAACATTGTAATTCCTTTTGATAAAGATAAATTTTACAATTTCTGCCTGTCTAAGCAATCCGATGCTAAAAGCTTACCCACAATAATACCATTAACATAACATCTTGGATTGTTGTTAACATAAAAGTTAACTGGTCCCTCGTCGGCAATCAGAAGAGAATCAAAGTAAGATCACTACAAACCTTTCTTGCGTCCTTCACTTTAGTAGTAGTTTATGTTTTTATCTGAGTCTGCGGTAGTTATCAACACTATAAAGGTTTCGATCACAGAAATAGATAGAGTAGAATGGTTTTAATCACAATTTTACTTGCGATTCATGCGTGGCAACTTTCGAATAAACTACGCCTTAAATATTGACGTAATTAATTTTTAAAAATTAACTTGAATCAAATGTATTTTACAGCTTTTGTTTCGGCAGTTAGAAACAGCACAAGGCATTTTTGCGGGTTTTTGTTTCAGTATTTACAGATCATAAGATATTTACAGATATAAACATGTCATAAGGCGTACTGAGAAAGGCTTTGAAATGCCCTGCACTATGGTTCAAAGTGTTAGCACGCACGCCCTGCCCACTTTTCCATTCTATCTATTTCTGTGGTTTCGATCGTTTTTCTATGGGTTTTGAAAGCTTTCTTTGTTTTGTTTTTTGTTTTATTATTCGTGCTTTTTAATTTCAATCCCGCTATGGAAAAACTGCAATTTTATTTCAAATTTTATTTTCCGTTAATCGCATTAATCCAATCCTCCTATTTATAATATTAGGTCCTTACATATGAAATTGGCGTTTTGTACGGGAAGAATATAAAGTTTTTTTTTTTGTTAAATATGTTTAATTAATGAAAGTATGTTGTTATCTATGCATTTTTGCCATCTCATAGGTAGTTCATTGATCCCTTTACTAAAAAAACCATGGGGGCGAGAATCAATAAACTCTTTGATTCTCTCGGTTTGGACTGCCGCCTCAGAGTTGAATTTTTTTCCTTGTAAGAATTTGTCCAAATTCCGGAAAAAATGGTAATCTGTTGGAGCAAGGTCCGGGAGTACGGTGGATGTCGCAGACATTCCAATTGTAGCTCATCTAACTTAGTGGTTGTTTGTTGTGTAGTGGGTGGTCTTGCGTTGTCGTGAAGCAGCAGTGGCCTAGAGCGATTAACCAATCTTGGTTGTTTAGCAGCTAGTTCTTCCTTCATGGTTTGCAGTTGTTGACAATAGATATCTGCCGTAATCGTTTGGCCAGATTTTAGAAAGCTGTAGTGAACGACACCGGCGCTAGTCCACCAAACACTCACAAGTAAATTTTTCTGAGTCAATTTTCGTTTAGGGCAGGATTCGGCTGGGTCTCCAGGGTTCAGCCATTGCGACGAGCGCTTCCGATTATCGTACAGTATCCACTTATCATCATAAGTAATGATTCGATTTAAAATCCCTTCATTATTGTGTCGGTTGAGCAAAGTAACACAGCAGTCGACGCGTGTTTGCAAGTTCGATTCACTCAATTCATGAGGTACCCATCGTTCAAGTTTTTTTACTTTCCCGATTTGCTTCAAGTGGATTAATACAGTTTTATCACTTACCCCGAAGCCTGCAGCTATCTCTGAAGAGCTTTGTGATGGATCCGCTTCCACAATAGCCTTTAATTCTTCATTTTCCACTTCGTCCACGGGGTTGGTTCTGAAGGTCGAAATTTCCAGAACGAAACCAAAAACGTACCGTGCTTTCTTTTGCGACACCAGCGCCGTAGACATCATTAATCCTTCGGGCTGTTTCTGCAGCACTGGTGCCACGGTAGAAATCGTACTCGTAAATATACCGATATTTCATGTTTTCCATTGTGCGGTAATAAGCAACGCCAAAGAAGAAAATAATGAGGAAAAATCAAATTAATGACTGTTTTCAAAACTCAAATGTACCAGCTAAACAAAGAGATTTAAAATATTTAATGTCTTTGCAGCTAAATGAATTTATAAATTTGAATTTGGAATTCTTAACCAAAGAGGAGATATTTCAGATCAAAGTGGTCAGTACGACAAAACGCTAATTTCATATGTAAGGACCTAATATTTTAAATGCGAAACCATGGAATTTTGTTCGTTTATTTATCCTTTAATCACGCTGAAACAGCTGAATGGATTTGGATGAAATTTGGCACACAGGTAGACCATAACCCGGATTAATATACAACGTTTTATTGAAATAACAGAAAACCTCTTAAGGGGTCATTGTACTCATCAGTATGAACGACTTTTACTATGGGACCAACACTGAAATCGCGAACAAAAATCAGCTGTTCCCCTACCTTTGTGTTCACATAAATCGAAAAATGTAAGGAACAGCTATAGTTTGTGTGTTTTTTCGCGATTTTAGGGTTGGTCCCATAGTAAAAGTTGTTCAAATTGATGAGTACAATGACCCCTTAAAAGGTTTTCAGTTATTTCAATAACACGTTGTATAGGCTACTTTTTATCCCAGGGAGATAACAGTTTCCGAGGGATTCACGATGACGTCTTTCTGTGATATACCCATTAATTGTATTTTAATACAATCAATGGGTATACCGAAAATTATAAGCGGGTGAAGCCGCGGGCAAAATCTAGTTTTTACTATTAAATAATAGGTACAGTCTAACAAAGCAATATATAGTATACAGGGTTGCCAGATATAGATGAAGATTTCTCAGGAAGTTATAGAATGGTTTGATTAGGGTTTTGTATAAATATAGTTTAACTTTGTCCGTTATTAAAATGATATTTCACTCGATAACATCCATAATCTTCTGAGAAAACTTCATTTATATCACTCTACCCTGTACAAACAATTGCTTTGTTAGACTGTACACAGGCATATAAGGCCTTTGCAGTAGGGCAAAAAGGCTAATTAAACACCAAGCTTGATGAGACTTGGTTTCTGTTCGATGTTCATAAATGTATAGTGGATTGAGACCAGACAAGACCACTTGCAAGGGTCGCTCCAGTTTGTTGAAGCGTAAACTGACCTTCACATAATATGATATGGCTGTGTTGACCGTGCTTGACCTCTTGCCCATATTATATGTATAGATGCAGCTAGACAGATTTACCTTAGCAGATTATTTTTATTTATGCGATATTGACTTTTTAAGTAGAAATTTTAATATTTTTGATAGCAGCTGTTATCCTTTGAGACTCTCCCAGCTTACTACATAAATAAATAAATATTTTTGGGACACTTTTTACACAGCACCATCTAGTCCCAAACTAAGCAGAGCTTGTGCTATGTGTACTAGACAATGGATATAATACTTATATACTTTTTTGTTGTTGTAAATACATACTTATAATACATAAGAAACACCCAGACCAACACAAACACTTATGTTCATCACACAAATATTTGTGTCCTGTGGGAATCGAACCCACGACCTCGTGATCAGCAGTCCGACACTCGAACCACCAGACCACAGACGTCGTCAATAGCCACAACCACAGACATAGTAAAAAATATAGACGAAGTGCTGCGAACAATCATAGTGAAGCCAACAAATGCTCCTCCGTGTACAAACCAGAGCTTACGCACACACCCATTCACCCTGAAGGAGATTTGTTTTCGCGATGCTTACTGGACGAAGCCGCTACATGTACTGAAAGCGGTGAGCAAGGTTTGAAGTGCATGTGTGTGCGTGAGCGCTGGTTTGTTCAAATATACACAGAGGAGCACGGTTTTGTTGGCTTCACTATGATTGTTCGCAGCACTTCGTCTATATTTTTACTATGTCTGTGGCCACAACACAATATTAGTTAAAGGTGGTATGCCACTGATCAAATTTCTTTGTCCAATCCAATTTATTTGATGATCATGGTTTTATTACATACAACATTTGATGAAATCATCCAATTTGTTTGATCAAAGTCACATTGGACACAGAAATTTCACGAGTGGCATACCACCCTTAGTTGAGTTGGCATAGATGTGATGCTATAGCATCCTCCAACTGACTACGGCCGGTCGGTTGGCTTCTCCTAACGGCCAAAACTAATATCCTATCTATCCACGAGTTGCCCTATATAGAGATAGAATTTTGACATAAGCTCCATACATTTTATGTCAAATATCTATCTCTAGTAGGGCAAATCGTGGATAGATAGGATAATAATTATGACCCGATTTGCCCTATATTTTACAGATAGAAATTTGACATAAGCTCAATACATTTTATGTCCAATTCATATTATTAATAGAGCAAATCGTGGATAGATAGAATATTTATTATGGCCCGATTTGTCCTACTATAGATAGAATTTTGACATAAGCTGAACTGAACTTTGACATTTTATGTCAAATTTATATCTCTATAGATACTGCCCTACTAGTAGGGCGAATCGTGGATAGATAGGATATTGATTTTGGCCGTAAGACAGTAATCCACATCGATTGCATTTTATTAAAGTCAGTCAAATCTTTGGAGTCAGATCAGCTACGTAACGACTCGTGTCGTACCACAACATAATTGAAAATAAATATTTTTATTTCGTAGTCTCAGTTGAGTTCTAAAAGGTTTTGTTCATTTATAAATGTCACTTATCTAGACGGTGGAAACCTGTTCGGCATTAAAGAATAACTCGATATGGGCTCAGCTTTATTCATCTGATTTATGTTCTGAAATATCCATTAGATTTGGTAAATAATATTATAATTGCGAAAGTACGAAAGCATGGATGTTTGTTTGTTTGTCCATTAATCACGCTGAAACAGTTTAACAGATTAAGATGAAATTTGGCACATAGATAGACCATGTCCTGGATTAACACAGGATACTTTTAACCGACTTCAAAAAAGGCGGAGGTTCTTTATTCGATTGTATTAAAAAAAAAAATGTTACTTCAGAACTCCGTCATTTATGAACCGATTCGGAAAATTCTTTTTTATTTGAAAGGATATTTCCAGATTGGTCCCATTTTTATCAAAATCCAGTTCTGATGATGGGATCCATGTGGAATTGAGGGAACTCCTCAAATGTTATAGTCATACATATAGCGATTTAGGTATTTTTATCAACAAATCAAGGATTCAGAATTCAGAAAGTATCACATGGTAAAAATCTGATGATGAACATGGTGATGAATTTCATATGTTTATTAATTCGGTGTCATGAAGTTTTCTTGCCAGTATGAATCAATAGGAATTTAAAAATGATGTCAGTCACGCATAACTGGCATAGATACAGAACATTACGTATCAGTATAATTGCTTTTTACCGAAGGAACCTTGGATCAATTGTTTGAAGTTAAGATGAATGGAAGGAATTTATTAAGTATGCCTAACTACTGTTACCAAAATCACGTTTATAGGATAATGAACTGTGTTTCAGTCGTTTCATGAGAAGTGTGCTGAGTGGTTTCAGAGCAGTGCGTACGGTCCGTACGGACAATCCGCCTGCTGGCCGTACGGAGTAATCGGCATCACTGTACGGTCTGTTTTTGTCTTATTTAGTAAACAATCTTGGCACGTCTCTTTAATCAAATAACTACTGATACAATATAATAATGGTTTTGCACATGTAATCAGGTTAAAAAATATTATTCAGTGTGTGAAATTGTTAACATAATATCTTTTAATAATTATTATTGACTAATTGCATTTAAAACACATACCAAGATTGTTTACTAAATAAGACAAGTAAGAAAAAACAGAGATTAAGTTCTAATTTGTCCACTCCGGAGTTCATTGCGGACGGTCCGCCAATAACACGCACGGTTCTGAAACCAGCCTATTTTTTGTAGGCCCATTTTCATTAAGGGTGTGTTAATAATGCTAGTAAACAGTATTCGATATTGTTACGAATACAGTTAGATAATTGAATACAGCAGGCATTTAGTTCATTGCTATTTATGTAGATATAACTACTGTTACCAAAATTACGTTTATAGCATAATGTACCTACTGTGTTTTAGACGTTTCATGAGAAGTGTTCTAAGTGAAAGGGTTCTGTTCCAGGCCAAATGAAGAATCACAAACTTAAAAAAGAACTACAATAATTACTGCAAAAATATAAGGCTGGTTTCAGAGCAGTGCGTAGTGCGTACGGATTTCACATGAAGCTTGTTCCGTACGGAGTAATCCGCATCACTGTAAGTTCTAATGCTACACGCGTCTCCGCTCCGGAGCTCCTTGCGGACGGGACGATCCACCGATAATACGCACTGCCCTGAAACAAGCCAATTTTTTTTGCCTTTTTTCATTAAGGACATGCTGGTAAATAGTATTCGATATTGTTACGAATACAGTTAGTTAATTGAATAGCAGGCATTTGATTCATTGTTATTTATGTAGATATACCTAACTACTGTTACCAAAATTACGTTTATAGGATAAGGTATTGTGTTTCAGAGGTTTCATGGGAAGTGTGCTGAGTGAAAGGATTCTTTCTGTTCCAGGCCAAATGAAGAACCACAAACTAAAAAATAATAACAAATTAATTACTGAAAAAATAAAAGGCTGGTTTCAGAGCAGCAGCGCGTACGGTCCGTACAGACAGTCCGCCTGCTTGCCGTACTTCACGTGAAGCTTCTTCCGTACGGAGTAATCCGCATCACTGTAAGTTCAAATTTTTCCGCTCTGGAGTTCCTTGCGGACTGTAAGTAATAATAGTAATAAAATTTTTATTTCTCTCTTCACAAAGGTGGGCTTAATAATATAATAGGTACCTTAGAATTATGTAACAAATAAGTGCGTATAAGCTCCTTTGCGAGAGACTGGAGTCCGTACTAGGGAAAACCCTGTGTTACGGATCACCAGGCCCTCACCCTAGTTTTAAGTATATACATGTACATTATTTTGTCACTATTACAGGTAATAAAAAAGTACTTAAGCATAAATATGACTTGATGGAAGAGAAAGAGCATTATAATATAAGTACATGCAGGTTGACAAACAAGTGGGATGTGTGGATGTTTATATGTATAATTATGTGTGAGTTTGTATGAGAGTTGTTAAAGTTCCATATTGTGTGAGGAGTGTATATTGGAGTGTGAGTGATATGAGGTGCAATGTGTGTAAGTGAGTGTGTGGTTGGTCAAGATTAATGTTATGTAAGTATTCGTTTGTGCATGTGTCGTGCGCGGATGTGATTATGCAGGGGTGGCACTATGTGCGTGAGATGCGTGAGTATGTTTTTGTGTGAGTCCCGTCTTGATTTGAGTTTAGGAGGGTATAAGAAGTAGTTGTTCGGTGGCATCGTAATCTAATTTTTGTAGCCACTTGAATAGCTTTTCTTTACAGCGCTGCTTGGGGAGGGGGTACAAAGACAAAAATTCATTTAACTTGTTATACAAATAGCTACCCAAAAACTTAAAGTGCCTGTGTGCGAAACTAGTATGAAAGAGTATTGTCGGACACACTGAGTGCTTTCGTCGCTTATTTTCAAAAGCTGTAGGGTTGTAATGGAGCTGCGAGTGTTTACGAAGGATTGTGTTATGGATGAATAATTGTCGCACGGTTAAGACACCAGTAAGTTCATAAAGGTCTTTAGTTGGATGTAAAAATGGTAAAAAATTTGCCACCTTTAAAACCACCCTCTGGGCACGCTCGAGTTTCAGCATAGATGTTTTGGTTGATCCACCCCAGATGGTTATGCAATAGGAAATAAGTGATTGACATAGTGCAAGATATACCATTTTTATGATATTAGGATCTGCGACATGTCGAAGGTTCTTAAAAATATAAATCATTTTTCGGGTTCTTGAGACGAGAAGAGCAACGTGCGGGTGAAAGCTGAGCGTATTGTCTAGTAGGACACCTAGATACCTAATTGTATCTGTTTTTTGCAAGATGGGGCACGAGCACACAGCAGTATGGGAAGAAGAACATTTGTAGGTGTGCGCAGTTATCATTTCGTGACATGGCTGAGTGGAGTTTATAATGGAGAACGTGATATATTTTGTTTTCCCTACATTAAGTGTGAGTTTATTGTAAGTTAACCATGACAGAACCAAGTCAAAGCCCTGCTGAGCAAAACTATAAGCCTGTTGCCATGTGTCACCCTCAAACAAGAGCGCCGTATCATCGGCGAAGGTAATGACCTTCCCATTGGGCATTTTTAGTTCGCAGAGGTCATTTATGTAAGTTAGAAATAATGTGGGACCGAGAATACTACCCTGCGGAACCCCATGCTCAATAGGAAGATCGAGGCTAGCCCATTCACCCACCCTGACTCTCTGAAAACGGTTTTTAAGATAGTCTGTGAAAAGGTCTAGCTGTGTATGCCTTACACCAAATCGTTCCAGCTTCCTTACCAATAGTGGGACGGAGACAGTGTCAAACGCTTTAGCCAAGTCCATGAAGATAACTATCACTTTTTTCCTTATGTCGAGATTACATGAGACATGGTCTGTCAATTCATGTATGGCGTCACTGGTTGACCGCCCTGCCCGAAAACCATATTGAGAGGATGAAAGAAGATGATTATCTTCCAAATATTTAACTAAACGCTTATTCATGAGTTTTTCTAATATTTTAGATAAGGCGGGTAGTATAGAAATTGGTCTATAGTTATTGACACAGGCTCCGTCTCCACTCTTGTGTATAGGGTGAACTTCAGCCAGTTTCCATTCGTCAGGGAATTTGCCCGAGCTAATGGCAAGATTACAAATGAACGTGATAGAGGGAATTAAAAAGTGCCTGTATCGCTTTATGAAGGTGGTTGAGATGTTGTCACGACCGATGGCGCAATCGTTCTTCAGGTTATGGATGAGGCTTCTAATTTCCATGTCATCCGTTGGGAGTAATACTAGTGAGTGAGGGTGTGATTTGTTTTCTGGTGGAGGAGTGGAAAGACTATTGATATGACAGCATTGGTTGGATAGATTTTTGCCTATATTAGCGAAGAAAGTGTTGATAACGTTTGTGGAGGAAAGTGGATCTTGGTTATCGATGAGCTGCAGGGCCTCATTTTTTAATTTTGTTGTGTGTGTGATGTTTTTAATGGCATTCCATAATTTTTTATTGTTGGTTTTAGCCGCAGTTTTAATTTCAGCTTTTTCGTGTTCGTTTTTTAGTTTTTTCAGAAGTTCGTTACAGAAGTTTCTATATCTTTTATATGTTATTGCAATATCTTGGTTGTTAGGATTCTTTTTTGCTTTTTGATTTAGTTTATCGCGATTCCTCATACATCTCAATAGACCTATAGTGATCCATGGCTTGGTAATTCTTTTGCGACTTGATGTTTTGATTATTTTAGTATTTGTCAGAATCAAATCATTTAATATGTTTGTAAGGAGGGAGACGGCTGAATTGACATTGGTTGTCGAAAGAATATCAGAAAAATTTACACTTTTTATGTCATTATCAACCTTGTCATAGTTTAAGCGTTTTGTCATTTTAACCGTTTTTGATTGAGGTTTGTGCAGTTCTATAATCAGAATAACAACGTCATGATCTGTAATAGAAGTCTTAGCCACATAACAGGATGCCTGAAGCCGAGTTTTTAATATGACGTGGTCTAGACATGTTTTGGTATGGGTTGGAAACGTGTGGGCCGGCAACATACCGTGTGATGCCAGAAGATTTAGGTAGGATAAGGAGTTTGGGTCCGAATTATTTTCCGTTATATCTACATTTAGATCGCCAATCAGGATTATAGTAGCAAAACTAGATAAGGTTTTTATATAAAGATCGAGGGACACGAAAAAGTTATTTAAATCCTTGTAGCCATCAGGTCGGTAAATAGCCAAAACAACTACGGTCCTATTAATTTTTATTGTAAGGCAATTGCAATCAGATATAACGGGTTCTTCCACAGTTACGTTGAAGGTATTCTTGTAATACACAACAACACCTTCATTTTGAGTTATATTGTTGTTTGTTTGGTTATAATTGTAGCCATCGATAATTGGGATGTAGTGTGTATGAGGTAACCAACATTCAGTTAGAACTAAAAGATCCCATTCTATTTGTGATCTCGCTAACAATGTCATTAGATTGGGGGTATTACGCGTTATACTTCTAATGTTCTGGTGGAGTATTTTAAGGGAATTAGGACTTGTGACGATATTTCTGCAGTTGTCTATATCGAGGGTTGATGAGTTGGCTATGGCAAAGTTGTCAATATCAGACATAATATCTTTAGTACTATTGAATTTTAAAATTCAAGCCATTATATATTATGTCGTCAAAATATTTACTAAAGAAAGAGAAAGGTGAAACTACTGAGTATACCGAGATAACGAAAGTTGACAAGGAATTCTGCGAAACGTTGGAAAAAGGTGCGGGGGAAGTTAATGTACGAATGATAATAGTGTTGTGTATGTAGCTGCATGTGTGATAATATGAAATGGATACTGATTGAATTATGATTATAGTGTGGTATTGAGTGGTGTGCGTATGGTAGTATTTTAACAAAGCATGCTTAGTATATGGAATAAATGACATTGTACATGTGAAATTTAAGAACCAGTTCAAACTACTAAGATTAATAACATTATTTGAGTAGAGCATCAATGTGCACCAAATACATAGTCAGACTGATGATTTTAACATATTTAGGTTTTCATCACTTTTGATTAGGATATGTCGGGCACCAACCTCCTTGCGTAAGTAAATTAACCCTTCTTTAGCCCAGCAAAACTTGTAATCATTTGCATTCGCAAATTTTCGGGCTTTATAGAACAGTTTTTTCGCGCTAGGTGGTAAATATTCACCGACAAACACCGGGAGTTGATCCCCAGCAATTCCAAGGTGAATAGAATGTAGTTTTTCTGAGGTAGTTTTATTTTTATTAAAGTTACGGGCTGCAGCTATTATAACATTCTTTGCTTGAACTGTTGTTAATTCTACCACAATCGGTTTCTTTGTGCCGAGTTTTCCGGGTGCCCTATAAATATCACGCACCTCTGAGGGTACAATGGGCGTCTCGAGAACTTTTCCAACCTTCTCTAGGATACATTTTAGATCGTCGCTAGATTCATTTTCCTTTACGGAGATATTTCGTAGCTCGATGGTAGATGTGCGTGGTCCAGATTGGAAGTCCTGGTTCAGGTCAAAAATGTGCTCCTCCAAAGACTTGATTTGATGAACAAAGTAAGACCTTTCTTTTTCCAGTTCCTGAGTCTTCAATATCATTTCATCATACTTATTGTTAATAAAAATAATGGTCTTCTCAACTTCCACACTAGTCTCTTTAACTTGTTGAAATTGCGTTTTTAGATCAGTGATGTCTGTAGCTAGCTTGGAGAGTGTAGCGTCTTGATCAGTTTTCCAGGATTGAAGCATCTGCTTTATCTCTTCTTTAAATTCGTGAAAATCTATTTTCGGTGAGCAACAGGTATGTTTACGTTTGAAGCGACGCGTCACGTTCGCGTCGCCGATATTCGTAGGACTTGCTGAACCACGTTCTAGCGTGGTTTCATCTGATTCCGAGAACATATTAGACGGAGTTGATGCTTGAGGTGGGGTACGCGCGCATTTCGGCATGTTTTGTTTTAGTCGATTAATCGAATGAAGGGATAAATTCTGAACGCATCCAGCGATTCGAAATTTAATTTATCATTACATTCACTGAACGCAGCTTAAAAATAGTGTCAACACTAGTGACGTCAATCGTCAGTTCAGTTGTCAAGAACCAAGAACAGATGATTTGCAAATATGATGTAGTGTGAGTGCTTATATTACATAAATTAGAGTCAGCTGTGAATCAGCTGATTATCGTTGTGTGAGTGACTTTCAGAGTTCTTTAACGGATTTGCTCACTGGAATAAGAAGGTTTGACTCACGAAATCCAGTCAGATACTGAGGAATGTCTTGTTTTTCGATGAGGTTGAGGTTATGTTTAAAACTTTCACTGTTTGTTATATCCAAATCTTGCGTAAATACAATTTTAAATAATTAAAAGTTTGGGATACACAAAAAAGTTGTTTACTCGGACAGTGTTGCCAGGGTGAAGTGGAACTGTCCGCCAATAACACGCACTGTTCTGAAACCAGCCTATTTTTTGTAGGCCCGTTTTCATTAAGGGTATGCTAATGCTAGTAAACAGTATTCGATATTGTTACGAATACAGTTAGATAATTGAATACAGCAAGCATTTTGTTCATTGCTATTTATGTAGATATAACTACTGTTACCAAAATTACGTTTATAGCATAATATACCTACTGTGTTTCAGACGTTTCATGAGAAGTGTGCTAGGTGAAAGAGTTCTGTTCCAGGCCAAATGAAGAATCACAAATTTAAAAAAGAACTACATTAATTACTGCAAAAATATGAAATTGGTTTCAGAGCAGTCCGTACGGACAGTCCGCCTGCTGGCCGTACGGACTTCACGTGAAGCTTGTTCCGTACGGAGCAATGCGCATCACTGTAAGTTCTAATGTCTCCGCTCCGGAGCTCCTTGCGGACGTCCGCCAATAACACACACTGCTCTGAAACCAGACTATTTTTTGTAGGCCCATTTTCATTATGGGTATGCTAATGCTAGTAAATAGTATTCGATATTGTTACGAATACAGTTAGATAATTAAATATAGCAGGCATTTGGTTCATTGTTATTTATGTAGATATTAAACATTTTATTACATCTATTATTTAGCCAGTACAATTAGAATAATTGCAAATAAATTCGCGCGTAGCTAAGTAGTTCGTAGTAGGCAATTCATGTAAGTATACAAGGTATATTTCTTATTGCAGCTGTGACCTAAATATGCAGAGCATGTCGTAATTTAACGATTTATGACAGTGTGACGTTTAAAGTCTGTGCTATTTAGAAAGCGGGGCGGGAGCGGTGTCTTCAAGTCGTCGGGGAGGCCTTTTTTTTTCCGTGGGGAAAATCCTCGTGGACGCACTCCGCCCGGGGAAGGCGGAGCCAGTGTCGGACTCTTACCGACTAAAAACCACCACGGTGTTCCTCTACCAACCTTGGCCGGGGGCGTGGGAAATACTCCCGTATTCACCCAACCATCCCCGGCAGGTCCCGGCTCGTCACTGGCAGGCGAGCCCCTTCTCCCCATGCGGCAACCACAACGGCCGCACCCTCCTCTTGACTGGCGCGCGCGGAACACCACGCGCCACCGTCACGGGCCTTGACTGGTCGGGCGGCGGGCCACCCCGAGTCCGCCGCCCGCAGGCCCACACCTAGGGTGGCTGGAGGTCGGCATACGCCCTCCTACGACGCCCAGGTCGTCTCCTGCGGATGGGAAGAGAGGTCATCGCCTCTCGAACCCTCTCCGCCGCCTCCTTAGCGAGCATCACCTCCTCGCAGAAGGAGACGACGCCTTCCCAAGCGCTCTCGCTCCCGACCATAGACAGAACCACGGCTGGAAGCGAGAGATCGCTGCCGCCTACTGCAGTGATGAGGTGACGGCGCTGCGCGGCCCAAGCTGGGCACTCCGCAAATGTGTGCTGCGCCGTGTCCTCTGGGCAGCTCCCGCAGTGATGACACTCGGCGTCGGCTCCCGGCCTATGCGACACAGATACTTACCGAAGCAACCATGCCCCGAGAGTATCTGAGTCAGCCGGTAGGTGAGGGCACCATGGCTCCTCTCCAGCCACTCCTCCATGACGGGCCTTACCGCCGCGATAACGGCGTGCCCTGCGCTGGGTTGCGCAAGTCGCTCCTCCCATTCAGCCACTAGGATCTGGCGGACCTCGGTCCGATCAGGCGGGTCCTCGCGCTGGTGATACCTTAGCGCAAGGTCTCTCGCCTCCAGATCCCAGGGCATTGATCCGGCTAGGAGGCTCGCCGCCTCAAAGGAGATCGTACGATATCCCCGTATCACCCTGATTGCCATCGCACGCTGCGGCCTACGTAGCAGCACGACGTTACAGCGTGTCAGGGTAGCCGCCCACACTTGGGCCCCATAAAGGGCCATGGACCGTACGATCCCCACGTAGAGCCTCCGGCAGGAGGCGTTTGGCCCCCGCAAGTTTGGAAGCAACCGCGATAACGCAGCCACGGCCCCCATCAGCTTGAGTGCCAACCGCTGAAAGTGCGGCCCAAAGCCCCACCGGCTATCGAGGACGAGTCCCAGGTACTTCATCGTCGACCCGATGCCGATGCGGACGCCTCCTACCATTATGTTGGATCCCGGGGGTGGCCCCTTTCGAGGCCCGTGGTAACACAGAGCCTCAGACTTGTGTAGAGCCACCTCGAGACCCAACCGCCGGATCCTTCCAACGACCTGCGCAACCCCCGCTGTCGCCAGAATGGTCGCCTGCCAGAGCGTCTTCCCCCTCGCCGTGACCAGCGTGTCGTCGGCGTAGCATGTTACGCCGACGCCATGAAGGAGAGCACCGCGCAGCACCCAGTCCGTCGGGGTGGCCTACCATGTTAATCGGAAACGGGGTAATACTACTAATTCGAAAAGGTATTATTTTAAACTTTACTTTTCTGTTCCACTTTTTTAAATATACGAAGGTAAACCATTTTTAACCGACTTCAAAAAAAGGAGGAGGTTCTCAATTCGACTGTATTTTTATTTTCTTATGTTTGTTACCTCAGAGCTCCGTCATTTATAAACCGATTTTGAAAATTATTTTTTTATTTGAAAGAGTATACTTCCATATTGGTCCCATTTTATCAAAATCTTGTTTTGATAATGGGATCCATGTGGAATTGAGGGAACTCCTCAAATTTTATAGGCATAGGTACATATAGCAATTTTGGTATTTTCATCAATAAATCAAGCATTTGCATTCAGAAAGTATCATTTGGTGAAGATCTGATGAAGATCTTCGGAGATAAAGAAGGGAACTCTTCAATGGATAACAGCAAATCATCGGGGATTGCAGCAATCACTTGTCTTTCTATTGTTCTATTGTTAATGCCACTGAAAATAGAAAAATAAAATAAACTGAACAAAAAGTAAAAACCGACTTCAAAAAGAATGAAATAATTTGTGTGAAACAAAAAACTTTTTGAAGTCGGTTTTTACTTTTTTTAAAGTTTATTTTATTGGGGTCATGGAATAGTACCATTATTTTCTTCATTCGTAATTAATATTCGTATTGAATCAAACTTTCGCTGTATATCTAAATACTGCTGTGAGGCTATAGATACACTGAAAATCTCCAGTGCGGAATAATCAACAGAAAAAAAATTAAGGATAATCTCTGCTCATCATTAAGAATAACTTTTATGATGGGACCAACCCTGAAATCGCGAAAAAAATATCAGCTGATCCCTACATTTTGTCGATTTATGTGAACACAAATGTAGGAATCAGCTGATATTTTTAATGCGATTTCAGGTTTAGTCCCATAATTAAAGTTGTTCATAATGATGAGCACAGACAGACTACCCTTAATTTTTTGCTGGTGATTTTAAAGTAGTTATGTGTGTATGTATTTTCTATTACTGCTTGAAAAGTTAGTGTGCTGTTGACGCATCGCTCCGCTTGCGATTCGCATTCCATGTGGCGGGGCTTAGCAGTCCGTTCAACTACGTTCGTGGAAAGGTGGAAAAAAAAAACACATTTAGCGTAGTTATGTTGATGTTATGGATCGTTAACAATAGCGGACTAAATTTAAAAAATGCGGAATTTAGAGGAAATTCCGGGGAACGATACGGAACCGTTTTGGGTTATTCATCGTTTTCGAATGAGCAGTTTGGAGCTTTCATTCATGTTATGTATGTCTAATCGTTACTAATGTTTACTTTTAATTATTGCAATGCTTTATTGAGACTTATTTGTTCACATAAATTATTATAAAATCAAGTAATATTCGATATGATAATAGTCTCTGGAAATAATTAATTAAAATTAAAAATTTATGTAGAAGTTAATTTATGAGGTTGGTGTCTCGGATGAATAAAAAATGGCGGACGGAATCTCACTAAGAAAAGATTGAAGTACTTAGTTTTTTCCTAAACCCACTATAATTTCAACAGAATGTTAACACACCAGATATAGGTATATTGTTATTTTATTTGACGACAATGACTACAGTCACGTGAGATTTGTTGCGTTATCGCGGCTTTTTGTCTTACTATGGGTGTGAATGTGTGCGTGCTAGCCCGTACTTTTAAGCGAGCCGTCTTACTATGAGTGCTTCACTTTTTGTTTAGGGAGATTCCGTCCGCCTTTTAATTCGTCCAAGGTTGGTGTTATAAACCAATGGCAACATGATCTTGGATTGTGTGTATGTAATAGCATATTCAACTTTATTCTTAGTTTATACTAAACCTCTGAAGGGGTCATTGTATTCATAATTACGAACAACTTTTACTATGGGACCAACCCTAAAATCGCAACAAAAAAATACTGATGATCCCTACATTTTGTCGGTTTATGTGAACACAAATGTAGAGAAAAGGTATTTTTTTTCACGATTTCAGGCTTTGTCCCATATTAAAAGTTGTTCATAATTATTAGTACAATGACCCCTTAATAGGTTTAGTATAAACTAAGAATAAGGTTGTATATGGGTTCTCTTGAGAAATTATTCTTGCAAAATTCGCTCAACATCATTTTTACTTTGGTTCAATTAAACATAGAACAATTATAATACGTTCCGCATTTAACACCACTAGTATAATAAACCTCTTTTATTCAATACCAAGAGTTTATTAGACACCTTTAACCCTTAACGCCTTAACCTTCATTGTAATTCAAAATTAGGGCAGCCTTGACTCGGCGATAGACAAATGTAACATTCATCTTCTTCGTATCTTTAATTAATGTAAGTATTTAGAACTTAATAATCTTTGTGTCATACGGGTCATTTTTTAAATGAGCGAGACGTTTACAATATTGCTCATTAGTCTAGGGCTAGGCTATGGTTGCCAGAAGCAAAATAAACAAAATTATACATGGTTTAAGATATTTATTGTTTCATAGACAGTTTTTCATCTCAAGCATCCTGCCTTTGCAGCACATTGATCTGAAGTCCAATTTTGAGACTGTATTAGTACCTATACAATGTGTTATTGAAATAACTGAAAACCTCATCAGGGTTCATTGGTTCATCAGTATGAACAACTTTTCAAATAGGACCAACCCTGAAATCACGAAACAAAAACTGAACAAATGTAGGAGAACACGTATTTTTTTTCGCGGTTTCATGGTAGGTCCCATAGAAAAGTTGTTCATACTGATGAGTATCATGAACCCTGATGAGGTTTTCAGTTATTTCAATAACACGTTGTAGTGTAAAGTTAATACAGAACATACAATAAATGAATTATTTATCCCAAAAAAAAAACGAAGTGATAAGTCTAGCAGCCATGGTCACTATATACTTATGACAATTAATCAAGTAGAACACAATTTTGTTTTTGAATTGTAAATGGACAATTTTAGGGAAAGTTTCCAGTGTGATGTCTCGAGGCGTAATGAATGTTAGTATTTTTGTGTTCTTGATTTTACGGTTTCAGGATGAGTTTCCTGAAAAACTTCTTCCTTCAATAGTGTCTCGTAGACTTTTGAGACTGTCGGGTACTTGCTGATGTCCACTGCATGTCTAAAAAAAAATTTAAAAAATATAAATGCTTAGACCTTAGACGTAGGTTCCTTTTTATCATAAAATTCTATTTCTTTTTTGTATCAAAACTTTTTAAATTTTTAATGCAAATGTATTTTAGATTAGAACTTTAGACAAGCGCAAGAGAATGGAATATAAACAGGTTGTTCAACCACTCGATAGCTTTACTTATAGTTAAGTGTTTTACTTTTTGTAGGCTACTTTTTACAGGCTCAGTTGTTAAAATATTTTTTATACTAAAAAATACATAATGGAAGAAAAACATAGAGTGTTAGCTTTGTATCTCCTACCAATTCGTGTCGAGTGAGGGAGATGTTTTCAAGTTTTTAAGGGCTTGTAATCCATCCCAGTTTATTACTATCTAAATTATAATGTATAGCTTCCTAATTAAATGTTCTTCGTTCTAGTTTCTGGTCGACCAGGCCACTTTTTATTACTAACTACGCCACCACGCTTTTATTACTAATCGATCAAGTAAGCAGCCAAGTGGCGGCCCCCATTAGACGTGGGCGCCGCGTTGAATAATGTCGGCGGCGGCGTGCTGAAGATTTTCAGTCGGCGGCGGCGTAGCGCCGGCGGCGTGGGATTTTTAATGAAAATTTTAGAGACTATTAAATCTACTACGCTTTGCACCTTCTTTTGTTATGTCAATGCTGTCTCGGGTAATTGACGACAGATAGGTGACAGGAGTGCAATTCTAGGGGTGCTGAATCAGAAAATCTCCTCTTGTGGCTGCTAGTCCTTTTCGATACGTCTGGAAGGAACGGCAGTTAGTTGGGCCGGTGCATCCTGGGCACTGGCAGTAACTATTGTAACCTATTGTTCGTGGGGAATACTGTGACACGAGGGGTGGATCTGGGCCAGGGGAGCGAAACGAACGGGAACGGGTAGGGATGAGAAATCTCACCCTCACACACTGCCTTCTGGACCTCGGCACAGTGTAGGAACAGGGACTCATTTACCCTGCCACTGGGTAGCCAGAAAACCTCCTCGTGTGCCTGATGGGCGCTGATCCTTCTCTATAAGTCTGGAGCGAACAGTAGTTGTTCGGCCGGTGCACTCTGGGCACGGGAAATAACTCTTCTTTGGACAGGGGGATCTTATTGCCTGTGGCGAATATTTTGGCACGGGAGGGGCTCGAACTGGGCCAATGGGGCATGACTTCACGTGTTCGTCTGAAGTTAGCAGAGGGCACAGTGGAGGAAGAAAACCTCCGTATAAAATTATGGGAGGATAATAGGGCCTGCGAGCGGTGGACTCGGGGTAGTCGAGGTAGTCAGCCAAAGGTAGTTGGAGGAACACCGTGGTGGTTTTAGTCGGTAAGAGTCCTACACTGGCTCCGCCGTCCCTGGACGGGATGCGTCCATGAGGATTTCCCCACAGCAAAAAAAAGGGAGGTGATGCTCGCAATGGAGATGACGCAGAGCGAGCGAGATGCGACCACCACTCTCTCATTTCGCAGGAGACGGACCGGGCGTTGCAGGAGGGCGTACGCCGAGCTCCAGCCATCCTAAAAGGGGGCCCGCTGGTGACGGACTCGCGGTAGCCCGATACCCGACCAGTCAAGGCCTGTGACGGTAGCGCATAGTATTTGGCAAGCGCCAGTCGCAAGGAGGGTGAGGCCGACGTTAGGCCGCACGGGGAGAAGGCAGAGTCAGAAGAGTGGTTCAGGCCAGAATGGCCGAATTGTCGCGGTCTGAAGATGCATCCGAAGTCATAAGCGTTTTGAGAGTCGGTGGCGTCAGGAGCTCTTCGCGGCTCTGGTACAAGCGCTGACGCTCTTAGCCAGTGCACTCGTATTCGGACTTGGTTTCGGGTAACGAGGCCGTTAAGTTCTGGCCCTAACAATCATGACCTCTGGACGTGGAGCCACATCAGCGGGAAAGTATGAAGGCCTGACAAATTCCAGGAGAGAGCTTATAGCCGTTCAAAAGGCGTCTGTAAAAGCGGAGCTCGCTCGCAATGTTACAATCGGTATATTGACTCTCCCGGCAGAGCCCTTTGCGATTGCCGAGGTGGACGTGGACGAAAAGTCCACCCAGGCGTTCAACCAGCAACACCGTGGAGGCCATTAAAAGCTTCTCCAAGATAGCCACGGACCTAAGCGACATGAACCAAAAGGCCCTTACCCTTAATGTGGCATATGCGTGTATTGTTGAGGCTGCTGAAGTTCACCTCGGAGGAGAAGGCCGAGCTCCTGGCTGAGAACTCCCACCTAGCAGCTCAAATGGCTCAGCTTCGTAAGGAGTACGATGAGCTTAGGACAGCTGGAGAAGGACCAACGCCCGCGCGAGTAGTCTGATCTCCCTGCGCCCGCCGCTGGTTGCAGACCAAGAAATGTAGAGCAAGCGCGTGCGACATCATACGCGACGAAAGCCTCAACGACGCGCTTGATTAAGGCGCCGAGCTAGCCACTCTCGTTAGCCTCAACCACCTCAGCCTCGGCAGTCCCAACCCAGACCCTAAAATCCCAAGGGTCAGAAGGGCAAAGGTATAAAAGCCACTCAGGCTGTTGCCATTGCCGTGACTGATCGGGAGCGCCCAACGACCTCTTAAAACGGGAGTATGGTTGGAAGACCACCGGCGCCAAAAAAAGTAAGAGGGCGATGCGCACCGCTAGGAAGAAGGAGGCTAAAGCGGTGAAGGCCGAAAAAAGGCAGGCAGCCAAGCTCCGTGCCCCTTAATCGGTGGCTGTGGTACTCACGTTGCAGCCAGGTGCGGCAGAGGGGCGTGAGCTACGGCGCGATTATTTCATATAAGCCAGATATTTTTATACAACGTGTATTAGAAATGCGTGGTCATATTTGAAGAGCTTATTCAGGGGATGCTGTCGAACAACTTTTACTATGGAACCAACACTGAAATCGAGAAAAATAAAACAGCTGATCCTTACATTTTATCGAGCGAATTCGATGATTTAGTAGGGATCAGCTGATATTTTATTCGCGATTTCAGGGTTGGTCCCATAGTAAAAGTTGTTCTATGCTATGGCCTGAATGAGCTCTTAAAATATGACCACGCGTTTCTGATACACGTTGTATAAGCCCAGGCAAATGTGTTTACTATTCGGGTGCAAGCCGAACTAACGAGCGAGCACGACACCTTCCACGCGTGTGTCTCTGATCTAGGCACACGCCGCGGACAGTTGGCGGCGTGCCGGGCAGACTTGGCGGCATCGCGCCGGTGCGGCTGCGACTGCTAAGCATGAGGTCCTGGGTTCGATTCCCGGGTCGGACAAAAAGTATTATTGGGATTTTTATGTCAAGAAAATTTCTCAGTAGCAGCCCGGAGTTAGGAAGTTGGCGGTGCTATACCCCCGTGCCTCGGAGAGCACGTAAAGCTGTCGTTCCTGCGCCTGATCTCTCTCCGGTCGTGTCGAATTGCCGTCCCATCGGATTATGAGAGTGAGGGAATAGAGAGTGCACGTGTGTTTGCGCACACACGTGCACTATAATATGTCCCGCGCAGATGGCTAGTCTCCGTTGAGATTGGCCGCCGTGACCGAAATTCGGCCGGGAGGACATTATTATTATTAGATAGAAAAAGAGCCAAAAGTAGCAGTTTTTCGCACTTTTTCTATCTACAACTACAGCTATAATTTACAGAGTTAATAGTTTTAAATTAAACTACAGTACCTGTACTTCAATTTTAAGAAACGAATTTTCGATAAATGATGTATTCACAGAGTAATATTTTTTTTATTGATGGGGCTTATCTGCTACATTTCCATAAAATCTTCTTTTTTATTAGGACTTTTGTCGCTTAGTTACTATATGAGGTTGGATTAGTTGGAATATTACTTAGTAATAATTTAAAACATATTTATATTATAAATTTTAACTAATTCTTTAATTTCATCAGAAGTAATTGATAATTTACTATAAAATGGTTTAAGAGACCAGCTTTCAGTCATCTAATGAAGAATAATTATGAATTTAATTAATAAATTACTACGGAGGTTGTACTGTTTCTTCCAGTAGGACAATTTTTTATCACCTGTGATGTTGCATGCATTTTCATTACTCTACTTTGTTTTCATTTCGTTCCTCACAAATTATACAGCTTCGCGGGACACATGTGAACTACGTGGGTGGCTATTGTTTTAAATAGATATACATTACAAACCATCAACATCATTTCAGCCGAAAGACGTGCACTGCTGGACATAGGCCTCCCCCAACTATCGCCATCGTAAATAAATACTAATAACATAATCAAGGTATCTAAACTTACCTAGTTACAGTGTTATACAGTTGGGGCACGAGACAAATATCCGCCAGAGTTATCTGATCTCCAACACAATATTTCCCAGCAGACTTCTGAAGCAGTTCCTCCAAAGTCATCAGTCCTCGTTCAACCCAGTGTTTGGTGAACTTTTGGTATTGTTCCGTCGTCTCAAACTGGGACCTCAGACCGATGTTCTGCAAAGGCTGGATGCCTGAGACCACTGTCTGTGAAAGAAAAGACTGTGAAGCGTGAATTGTTTTTTATGCCTGTTGGAACCTAAGATAAGGTAAAGATTAATTAAGTTTGATAATCTATGTGTGTAGAGGGGCTCGTAGCGAAGCAACGACTGCGCGGATTGTATGATCTGCAAGGTTAAGCTGCACTTGCCGCGGTCAGTCTGTGGATGGGTGACCGTTTCGTTACACATCGAGACCCCTCCGTGCCTCGGAGAGCACGTTAAGCTATCGGTCCCGGTTGTCATACGAATATCTATGGCAGTCGTTACGGGTAGTCAGAAGCCTGAAAGTCTGACAACTGGTCTAACCTCCGAATGTCAGTATTATCCAGTGACTGGGTTCCGGGGGTCTGATGGCAGTCGCTCCGTGTAAAATACTGATGTTCAGCCGCATCTGGCTAGACTGGAAGTCGACCCCAATATAATTGGGAAAAGGCTCGGAGGATGATGATGATGAAGTTATGTGTGTAGAGTTTATTCAAAATTGTCGTGAAATCATTTTGTAGTACGAAGGTACGCACCAATCTTTATAGCGGCTGTGAAGTTAGCGCTGCGCAGCGCCCCGCACACCTATTGACACCCGCGCTCTCTAAATTTTGCTACTGCGCAGCTATACGCCACGTGTTTACAGCCGCCCGCCCCATAAAGATTGATGCGTACTCGACTGTTGACCTTTATCAGCTTCATATACAGTGTGAGTTCAAAAGTGACTACGCTCAGTTTGTTTCTGAGACTAACAGATTACAACTAAATACATAGAGGGTAATCTAGCTGGTGAAGCCACTCTGCATCATGTAGGTAATCCTACAAAAAAAAATCGCTTTTAGTCCAAGGACTAAATGATGATTAATCACGAGAAAGAGAAGTACTTTTACTTCTTTTACTACAAAGACATTAACTATATCGTTTGCTCAATGATTTCGCTATATGAAAAATGGAAAGGCATTTTTCCTATTCCTTCTGTTTTTCGCTGACTACGCTCTTTGAGGGTCTCAACATAATTTAGAGTTTCATGGTAATTGCCGAGCCGGCGCTAAAGAGGTACCGACGCAGAAATTTATACCTCGAATACTCTTTGAACGGGGACAGGTTAAATGGTAAATTCAATTAATTATAGAATTCAGAGAACAGTTAGCGAAAGTTAAGCCATTAGCCGTTTTTATTATTAGGTTATGTTTTGTCAGTACCCTAATAAAGTTAGGATTTATAGTCCATACGTGCGTATTGCAGAGACCAGTAATACGATGTACGATATAAATTTAATGGAATTATAAAAGTAAAATACGGTTTTCTATCAAGTGGAATGGAATGGAAAAGTGAAAGTTAGACAGTTTTCATATCTAACTTTTGTTTGACTTTTCTAAAGATGTGAATATAGGACCCGTTCTTTTCATTAAAAAGATATGATCGAGTAGGTAGACTTGTAAATACAAAATAATTCTAGTTATTTCCAATTTGAGGTCTTTATGTAACCTCCAAATAACTTCTTTCGCTAACTACCTATGTATTAATCTTTCTGCAAAGTTGGACTTGAGTGTTTCTTCGAAACGTGTGAGGTTAAAACCTATTTCACCATCACCATCATCATCATCATCATCATCATCATTAGCCTATATAGGCTATATAGGCCTATGTCCAGCAGTGGACTATACAGGTCACTGCTGGACATAGGCCTCTCCAATGGCACGCCGCTGACATCGATCCTCGGCCACTCACATCTGCTACCAAACAAAACTATTACAAAACCACTACAAAAACACAAAACTACTACTGCAAAACTTATTTCGTTTCTTTTAATCTTAAAGATGTAATAATGAAGGGTTTTTCATAAGTCTTGTAAATATGTAAGATCTATGAGAAATCTATGAATAGATCTTTCATTATTTTTTATTCTGTATTGTATATTAAAACAAGATCTGAAAAATAGTCAACACGATTCGACTCTACTTGCTACAAAGTTAATAAAAGTAAATTATTTTCAAAAGCTTCAGCGGAGATCCGTTGAGAAATTATCTCCTCACTTCTTGGAAGAGGTCTATGTTTGAAATCGGATTATAATAATTGTATAGAAGTAAATGTTTTTTGAGATGAGTGAACATATTCGCTGGGATTTTTTTATCATGCTACATAGCTGAACGAATTAAATTTATTTTAAATAAAAAAATAAGAATATAGAATTCCTTAATGCATACCCAAGATCCAACACAAGTAGATACACAAAAAAAAACATTTTTTTTAGACATATTTTTAGTCAGTCCCTCAGAACATCATTACAGCCGAAAGACGTCCACTACTGGACATAGGCCTCCCCCAATTAAGGGGGGATATGCCATAATCGCCACGCTTGGCAGGCGGGTTGGCGATCGCAGTTGGTTGGTTAAATACCCAGAGAACGCTGCTGCCCATCCTCTGGTGAATCCCTTAGTCGCCTTTTACGACACCCATGAGAAGAGATAAGGGTGGTGCTATTATTTAAGTCCGGCACCACACGGACTCAGAACATATTATAGTATATTTATACATACCTCACACAATTCCCTCATCTTAGCCCTCAATAGTGGGTTTTTAGGAGCTAGGGCCGGTTCGGGACGAGTATCCTCCAAGTACTGCATGATGGCCATAGACTCCACCAACGTCTCATTATCTAAACGTAAATATAACAATATGTTACGCTGTGTTTATAAACAACTTTCAAAATTTAAGTTTTGATTTGATCTTCTTGTCCTATCTCCAAAAACATCCTGTATTTCATCTTGGACGCGTACACGGAAGAATGTTTCATAATTCTTAATTATGATCGTTTTTAATGTTATATTTACGCCAAGACTAAAAGGCCGCAAACAAATAAAAGGCACCACTGCTTCTACTAGTTTATAATTTTGGTCATTGAATACCCACACATAGAAGTGGGCGTTTAAACAAAAAGCGCTTAAAAAAGTCCAATTTAAAAAAAAGCGTATAAGCACGCTTTGTGATTAAAGTAGATATCGTTTAGACTTTTTCGTAAACCAAACTTATGCTTTCAATAGTACGATTGAAATGTAACCTTATTTCTATGAAAATAAGACTCAATTTCAAAGTTGACTGGTGGTGGTTTGAAACCGGCAGAATTAAATTTTATTCGTTTACGTAAAATTTGTTTAGAGAAAGCACTTTTTTATTTTGTTGATTATTTTCGTATCGTTTAAACATTTTAAACGTTTTTGACCTTGATTGATTTGCTTTTGCTTTGGCGCTTAGTTTATTTTTCGTCGTCAACGAGTGAATGCGTTTTTGAATGTTCTCCTTGGTAATTACGCGACGATTGTAGTTTGTTTGTATAGTTTTTAGTGAACTTTGTAAATAGTTTAAATGTAAATAGAATAGTGTAATGTAGACAAATAAAAGGCAATTTTTTTAGATGTGAAAAACGATAAGCGACAAAAGCGTAAAAAAAATTCGTTGGCAGAAAAAAGCACAACGTTTAAACACGCTTACGATTTAAGTCGTTTTTCCCAACTTTACCCACACATGCTTAATATTCGTATTTGAAATCAAAGGTGTTCGGCTCATATCCATGTGGGACTGTCCTTTTAGTAATACCTACCCTAACCCGCGCCGGACAAAATTACGTAGGTATACCAACCTTTGAACAATGGAACAAGATGTTTAATAACAGAAATCAGACGTGGGCGCACCCACTAACTATGAAGAACTTTAGTTGGTAGATATGAAATTCCAGTACAAGCAAAACGAATTGAATTGATAGCGAATGACTGACCATTGACTGAAAATTAATCAATGGATGGCGCCATTTAAATTAAAGCAACCAATAATAAAATTGTACCTACAGGGTACACGCTATTTCACGAAAAGTGTTTAGTAAATCACAAAAATCATTCGCTTCAATTGATTCTGATTTGATCCTGACTCGGTTGATTGATTCTGTTGTGACTACAGAACCATTTAATTTGTTAAAAGGTCTCACTATTCATTGATCCTTCCATAGCGTTACTGTCCCTTGAATAGTCACAAATAATTCACTTAATTCGACTCGTATTTGATTTACAGGTAAATTAAGCGAACTTCACAAATTCCTCGGGGCGGAAAGTTTGAGCAAATAAGCTTTCCAAGTGGTAAATTATTTTCGTAAGTGACACAACGTGTAATTTAATTTGAACCTTCCGCTACAGTGATAAATCTGTTTATGCGGAAGCAATTAGCTTTTGCTGTCTGTAGTAGCTTTGATCGTTGTCCCGAAAGCACCTATACATAAGTTCTGTCAGTATTAGTGTATGCTCAAGTTCCTTAAATAGAGACTTGTCTTGAGCTTGTCAATTGTCGTGTTTTTTACATTTGATGATGATGATGATGATGTCCTCCTTGACGTGTCCGTCATCGGCGAACCTTGTTAGCTCCGGACATGAGAGTGGAGGTGGCTAGCGAAACCAAATTTGGTTTTAAAGGTCCTGTTGCAAGGAGCACAGTGCAACTGACCTGTAGAATTATATGTGTAGGTATAGGAAGGCTTTGGTCGGTTCTTTTTACTAAGGCGTTTTTCATCGAGGTCTTACAAACGGCGTTCTTCAAAAGCCTCAACAGCCTTGTTCACGGAGTTGCGCCATTGACCTCTCTGTTGCGCCATTGACCTCTCTGTTGCGCCATTGACCTCTCTGTTGCGCCATTGACCTCTCTGTTGCGCGAGCTGTTCCCAACCCTCCGAAGGTATGTCGCACGCAGTTAGATGGCGTTTAAGGACATCCCTGTAACGCAGAAACTGACCACCAGGTGTGTGCCTTAATTCCCTCCTTCAACTGAGAAAAGAACACAGATTTAGGCAACCTGGAGTCGTTCATGAGCACAATGTGACCACACCACCTTAGTTGGCCCTTAATAAGCATGGACTATATTCCCGTTAGCTTCGTGCGCCTTAACACTTCACTGTCGTGTTTTTAGGGTACCGTACCCGAAGGGTGCCAAACGGGACCCTATTAGTCTCGCTACGCTGTCCGTCCGTCCGTCTGTCACAGGGCCGAATCTTTTGAACGGTAATAGATAACAGGGTGAAATTTTCTCAGAAAATGTGTTGCTATGAGGTGTATCACGACAAATACTAAAAACAAAACAAGAGCATGTCGGGCCATGCTCAGTATTATAGGGTTCCTAACCGCTAAAACTCAGAAGGATCCACTAAGTAGGTCTAATTACAAACAAATCAAATCGAATATTAATCATTGCTATTTTAGTTTTTGCAAACAGCGCTAGGTGGCGCTGTTACTTTGTGTTATCAATATAACACAAAGTTTCTTTATGTGATTTTTTTTTAATAGAAAATAACGAAAGGAGCATTATTTGCTAAGATCATTTTTATCTAAGGTCAATGACCTATGAACTAGGACGTCTTAAGTATTTTTCAGTTTTCTCACTATAACTCAAAAATTAATGATCACATTATGCTCGAAATAATTTTAAAAGAGAGTTTTTATAAAAGTCTATCAACGTGGAAGATTACAAGTTTCTACGTTGCATAGTTTGGAAATGGCAGGGGGGGGGGGACACATTGTAAGCCTCTTTGGTGGGTTATATTTCGCAGATGGTACACCTGATAAAAAAGTGTTGTATGAAACATTACCTTCATTTTAGTAGACCTATTCAATGATATCCCACACGAGGGGGAGCAGCGAAAAAAAAATTTTCATCCCCATTTCACATGTATGGGCGCCACCCCTAAAATACGTTGTCAAGATTTTTTTATTCTTTTAAAATTGAGATCTATATCTAAACCATTTTTTGACAAAATTTAATTTACTTATGTTTATAACTGTAGAAATTATTAAGCTGTAAAGGATTAGGACAGACGGACAGACGGACAGACGGACAGACGGATAGACGGATAGACGGACAGACGGACAGACGGACATACGGACGGACATGGCGAAACTATAAGGGTTCCTTGTAGGACTACGGAACCCTCAAGAAACCTTGAAAAACATGATAGACGGACAGACGGACGGACATGACGAAACTATAAGGGTTCCTTGTACGACTACGGAACCCTAAAAATGTCTAAAACCAAAGGGGGTCCCCATACAAGAAACCTCGAAAAACATGCATTTTTTTCAACGTTTTTGTTCCTGGTCTATCTTCAAAACGGTAATACATACCAGCGTCAAACTTGGTCTGATTATAGTGCATCCTATGTAGTTTAGCATAAAATACTAAAAACAGGGCAAGAATAGACATACGTGGGACACTCAGAAAGTTTTGCGAAACTAAAAAAAATTGTTCTATACGTACATATATTTTTATCAAATCTTTTCAAAGTACTTTCCACCAGCCTCTATACAAAGATTCATGCGCCTAAACCAGTTTTCAAAACACTTTTTCCAGTCCGCCGCAGACACCTCGTTTACAGCCTGCTCGAACGCAGCCAGCGCATCTTCCGGCGACGAAAATTGTATCCCTTTGAGCAGATTTTTTATTTTTGGGAATAAAAAGAAGTCACACGGTGCTAGATCAGGGCTGTAAGGAGGGTGACCCAGGAGTTTGACTGGCGTGCTGTCCAGGAAGTCCCTCGTTTTGAGTGCGGTGTGCGCAGGTGCATTGTCGTGGTGGAGCAGTAGCCCGCGGAGCCCTGTGTTTGGTCGCTTGTTGCTTATAACAGAGAAAACTTCTGGCAAAAATTTGGTAGTATACCATTCGGCATTAATGCTTCTTTGATCCCGTAAGGGAATTGATACCAAGTGGCCAGTCAAATTAAAAAAGCTAGCGATCAAAATCTTACCCCCGCTTCTAGATCGCTTCACTTTGGTAGGCGTTGGCTCATTTTGAAACACCCAAACAGTCGACTGGCGCTTGGTTTCTGGGTCGTATTGATAAATCCAGGACTCATCACCTGTAACGATGTCGTAAACACGCCGAGACGAGCCTGCTTCAAATTTGTTAAGCATATCACGGCACCATTCCACCCGGGCCTGCTTCTGAGCATCGGTGAGGTTGTGCGGCACCCAGCGTGATACTATCCTCCTCACGCGAAGATGGCTGTGTAGAATCTCGTGAACGCTTCCCGATCCAATCTTCAATATGTGTTGAATCTCCTGATATGTAATTCGCCTATTGTCTTGGATTAAATTTTTCACTGCTAGCACGTTTTCTTCGGTAACAGCCGTCAAAGGGCGACCGCTTCTTTCGTCATCCCCCAAAGTTGGTCGACCGCGCTTGAATTCGTTATACCAACGATACACGGTTGCCTTGGAAGGGCCTTCATCCATGAATGCCATTTGAAGTCTATCGTACGATTCATCCGGTTTCAGGCGACACTTGAAATCGTATAAAATCATAGCTCTAAAATGTTCCCGGCGCAGATCCATATTTCAGTGAGACACAATACTTTGAATTAACTCGCAAAAAATGTGGAGGGAAATTTTGAAATTGGAACTTACTTATTTTAACTTATAAATAATGATATTTTCGAAAAACATTATAACTGGCCAGTCTCCCATATATAAAAACTTTTTTTCGCAATACTTTCTGAGGGGCCTGGTATGTGGTGGTACCTACGTAAGAAAGAGATGCAGAAATTCACTTTTCACGTACGTTCGTTAATGTCTTTTGATAAACTCGGTCGATTGGTGGTACGGAACCCTTACTGCGTGAGTCCGACTCACAATTGGCCGGTTTTCTTTTATTTATATTTACCACGTGTTTTTTGCCGGCGTCGGGCCCTTTATCAAGATCTCAGAATAAAAGACAGGTCTAACTAGGTATGAGGTTTTCTGGCCAAAGTCTCATCATCATCAACACAGCCTATCGCAGTTCACTGCTGGACATAGGCCTCTACTAAGTGGCGCCACAACACTCGTCCAAATTCTATCCTATCCTGCTAATATTATAAATGTGAAATTTTGTGACGTTTTTTGGATGTTTCTTACGCTGAAACGGCTGCACGGATTTGGATGAAATGATATAACATAATAATAATATTGGTACAGAGATAGACCATATCCCGGATTAGGTAACATATTAACTACTTTTTATCACGGGAAAATAATCAGCTCCCGAGGGATGCGCGATAAGTCTTTTGATAAGCCGAATTATAAACGGACGCAGCCGCGGACAATATTTAGCACCTAATAATTTTGTTTCTATTTTTCCTCAAAACATTCCTAATAGATAGGTATGGTATTCGGAGTGAATTGGATTGCTAAGCTACCGCTATTTGCACGGTAGCCGCAATGTAAACAGGTACTTAAATTCACATCGAAGTAGAGAACCGAATTTCGTTCTTGGTTTTCAGCCGTTTTCGGCCAAAAAAACCTTTTCGTAAATTTTCGTTTTCTAACGAAAACATTATTTTTCGGTTTGTACTGAAAAAGATATACGGTCATAGCTACTGTCGTGAAATCTACTATGTAGTATAGCGCGTCAACTTTATGCAAACAGGTGTAGTATGTAATGTATACGAAGAAAATAGTTTTTGCTTGCTTGAATTTGTTTTTGAGAAAATAAAGTTTTGACATATGTACGATCATTTGATCATTAAATTATGTCTTTTAATGATAAAAATATTCATATTTCATAATATTATAATAAAACAAAGTTTAACCGGATTAAATCGCGTATATTATTTAAATTGGTTTTCCCGACGTTTCGAAAGTTTTCCAGCATTTCGTGGTCGTAGGTAGACTAACATGACAAGCGTCTTTACAGATATTACAAAGAAAAAAAACCTGCGACCACGAAATGCTGCAAAGCTTTCGAAACGTCAGGAAAACCAATTTAAATAACGAATGTGTAGTAGTGATCGCGAAAACGTAAGAAATTATTATTTCATAATATGTTATTGTTATAGTATTTTGACCAAACAAAAATATATCGATAAAAAGAAATAAGTACTATAGTTGACTGTATGACAGTGGTAACACTTGAATTAGAAAACCGTATTGTTTACGAAATAAAGGCGCTGTCAATTTCAAACTGTTACCACTGATGTGCGGTCAACTGTACATGTTTTAATTTTTTTGGACTTTTTTATTTCGGTTTTCGGCCGAAAATATAAATCCATTATCAGTCCGTCTCTACATTGCAAAAGATAAATTGTTTCAACTAATATAGCTGTCATAATAATTGGTTCTGTAATCATCAAAAATATTTTACAATCTCACACAATTTGCTGTATACCTAGTTATTTTTGCAGTCGTAAACTTGTACAAATTGTTGGAGATACTGCCGTCGCACTTTACAGGATTCAATGACCCAAATAGTTCCCAATTCAGTCAGAGTTTTTCTATGTACGATGTTATTAGGTGGCGACACATTCATTAAATAGCTATTTGCGGAGTTATTGACCGGTCCACTTGAGCAAACGGTCGGTCGCCTCGACCAACTACACTTACACCGTAAATCATGTTTGATTGTAGCGGACTGCAGACTGACGACACTGCTTGAATTTTTAATATTGCAGCTTAGCCCGACCACTTACCGAGAAAAGAAAAATCTTTTGTCTGAATTTTTTTGTACTAAAGTGGTTTCGTGATTTATGATAATCTAGCAACTATGATCACTTGAAAGTTCAAGTGTTATGGAAGTCCATGTTTATTTACAAAGTGATTTATTTTATAAAATAAAAGTGTATAAACATGCAACATTTTATATAATACAAAATTTAATGATTGATTAATTAACTAAGTAATAATTCATTTATTTATATGTAATTCTAATTGTCTCATTGTAGGTGATTATAATAAAATTATAAGGGTGTATGTATGATGTCAAACTCCTTAAAGAACCTCCACGAGTGACGATATTTAATTGATCGTCTGGCGTACCCTTGGCAGTCAGCCCCGCTACCAACCTGCTGACTGGCTAATCTTTTGACCACGGCATGAGCTATTATATCATTATGTAGCTCATGTCGACACGATAGAAGAAGAAGGACAACTCCTGAAATAAAGTTTAAATTTAGTTTAGTTAATGCTTGCGGCTCACAGCGCCACCTATCGGGTCCAGATATTGTGTTTTTTTTTTGGCACTTAACCAACATATATTGTGAATGTGAATATTAATAATTTTGGTGCATAAATATAGTTTTTTTTTGTAACTAACTACAGCAACACCTATCGAATCCTAGCATAGCTATGAATCATCGTCTTGTCAAAATTAATATCTTGTTGGGTGAATGTGATCTTAATCGGTCAAGTCATTTAGAAGTTACACGATTACTAACAGACGCACCAACGATTATAATAACAAACATTATACATGCTGAAATTTGAATCGATTATTTCCCGAAAAGGGGTAAAAGTACTCATTATTATGAACAACTTTTACTATGGTATTATATTATCTGTGACATAAGCTTCATACAAAATATGTCAAAATTCCTATCTCTAGTAGGGTAAATCGTGGATAGATTGGATATTAATTTTGGCCGTAAAACCACATGGTGCAGGTGGCCGACCTCAGTACAAAATAGAGGAGCCCCGGAAACTTCTACTAGGTATTTTACTTTTACCTATTTATGTTATCCCCTTTTAATTTAATTTTCATTGAAGTAATTACGAGATTATCTTGAGAGTACGCTTCGGATACTTTTCATTTGGAGCCCTCAGAATATTCGAGTCATATATATATGTTTTGGGTGATCAGGGCGTAAATAATTACGCCCTGATCACCCAAAACAGTTTACAAAGCCGTAGTACAGATATGTAAACATAAACATTATTATCATCGTCTCTAATCTCTGCTAAACCATTTCACAGCTCGTGACAGATCTCTTATACCCGAGATAGCAAATTATAGGGGTGTACAGATTAGCAGCTCTAATGTGTTTTCTGTTGGGTCTACTGTGAACATTAAGTTGGTGTACTGCATCAGTTATCAATCTGTGGCTGTAGTAGAAATGTTTTATTAACATGCAGAGGGTTTCACTCTTCTGGGCTTTATTTATCTGTATTCATAATACTTTGTGGGTGTTATTCTAATAATAAATGAAAGTTAAGGATTTTTTATTGATGAACCATTATTAAAACTTTCTGTCAGGTTCACTTAGGTAATTTTGATGTTGAATACATGTAGACACTGTTCTTAATTTTTTCAAGTAAGAATCAAAAATCTTATTAAAATTAATAATCTAACTAACAGACAGACTGATCTAATTAACTGACATAAATAGTTTAAGTTTTCAAAATTCGCTGATAAGTGAGGGCGGAATGTTATTTTATTTCTACAGCGTATAGGTCCGAGGCGTATAGTGTAACTAATAATGAAAATAAATAATACAATCTAGTTTAAGTCGTTAAGTCAGTATCATACTCATAACTCGTTTTGTCTCACGTTGTCACTGTCACATTATGCACTATTCCGAACCACGCTGCAGACTGCAACTGCAGTCTGCATGTGCAGCCGGCTGCTTTTCTTGCCTTGCCGATTGCACGTGCCACTGCCGTGGCGCTCAGAACTAATTTCATAGAATTACATACAAACCAGGTGGCCTTAGTCTTCTCATTCTGAGAAGAGACCCGTGCTCAGCAGTGGGACAGTAATGGGCTGATGATGATGCAGCGTGGTTTGGAATAAATAAATAAATATTTTTGGGACATTTTACCTTCTAGTCCCAAACTAAGCAGAGCTTATACTGTGGGTACTAGACAATGGATATAATACTTGGATAGGTAGGTACTTTTTTTTTGTAAATACATACTTATAATACATAAGAAACACCCAGACCGACCAAACACTTATGTTCATCACACAAATATTTGTGTCCAGTGGGAATCGAACCCACGACCTCATGATTAGCAGTCCGACACTCGAACCATTAGACCACAGACGTCGAAAAGAACCTTCAGTCCTCCTTTCCTCAGACTGCAGAGTTTTAATCGACCAATAGTTTATCAGTATGCAAAGATTAATAACTATGCTAGAGACGGGAACATACGGGAGAGCGCACACCTGCATAGGCAGACCCCTATTTCCCATACAAAAATTATGTCACCCTAGCATATGCCGAGAGTTTAGTCTGTAGTCAGCGTTTCTAAGGAGTCTGAGAGTCTGAGTTTGAGTAAAAATAAATGAATTTGAAAACGCTAGTAATCTATACGGGTTTTCATATTCCTATTTATATCTCTGACTAAAGAGAATGCCTCGCGACGCAGACAATAATCTTGCGCCTAGCCGATTGGTGATTCTAGTCCTCGCGTTAATTATTCCTCAGTGAATAATACATACTTACATGGATTCATAGAAATCTAAATAAAGGTAATAGAAGTGGCAAAGGCGCAGGTACTTGTCGCCGCGTACAGTTTTCTTTTAGGACACCAGTGCGCGAACTGTTTGCTTGATCATCAGTGCTGTTTTGGACGCAGAGTCACTAAAATTGAATTTTGCAGCATTAAAATTGTATCTAGCAGCGGTATTTTTTTTGGCTTAATTTATTTTGCATTGAATGCTAGAAATGGGGGACTGGATGCGTACAGCGTAGGGCGACCCCCGCCAGGTGGACCGACGACCTGAAGAACGTGGCTGAACGTGACTGGATGCGGAAGGCAGAGGACCGAGTGTTGTGGCGCAACTTGGGAGAGGCCTATGTCCAGCAGTGGACTGCTATAGGCTGAGTTGATGAATGCTAGAAACATGGTGATTGCGTATTTATGTGTTGGTAGCGACATGCATTCCCATAGTAAAAGACATTAGATAACATTTCTATTACGTTATTATTTAGATTTATATGCATGGACTCAATGAAACATAATGAATACGGTACTGCTAAAAAAATTAATTAACAAAATCAAAAAACCCGACTGCGTGTAAAAATAACAGAAAAGATATAAACAAGACTTATCAACACGCAGTCGGAGGCTAAGTACGTATGTTTTTGGTCAAAAAAAAAGTTTTGAAGTCACAAAAAATGGCTCCAAAAAGCGACCATTTTGATTTTTATAATTTTAATATACCCAGTGTCACTCTCACAATTAAGACGAATCCAACGACACCTCTCAAGCTAAGATCCATCAAGCCGTTTAGGCTACAGAGCGTGCCAAAGAAATATACATACATACATACACTCGAAAAACATAACACTCCTTCTGGCGCAGTCGGGTAAACATAACCCTCCTTCTGGCGCAGTCGGGTAAAAAGTAGATATACTTTTTAAAACTATTAATTAAACTTGTAAGTGATCTGTTTTGCCATCAACATCTTAAGATAAAGAAGGTAGAGAGAGTAGTAGAAGATAAACAAGAACGGTCAACCATAATATCGGCATATCAATAATGATAACTAAACCACAGATAATATAATACTATACTAGTAACTAAACTATTATAAGCGGAACGGCTTATGGCCAAAATTCATATGCCAATCTATCCACGATTTGCCCTACTAGAGATGGGAATTTGACATAAGCTCCATACAAAATATGTCAAATTTCTATCTCTAGAAGAGTAAATCGTGGATAGATTGGATACTAATTTTGGCCGTTAGTAAGTTTCATAAGACAAGCTCTGCTTACACTGTTTTTCTTGACTGTACAAAGTTTTTAAATTCACAGAGTCAACATACATTACATATTGAAGGTAATACGGGAGCCCAGGGAAGAATGAGTAAGTAATGGGGGATGCTTCTGTTTAATACAGGGTTATTTTTAATCCATTAATAACCCTTTAGGGGATGATTGTACTCAATCAAAATACACAACTTATAATCTTCCACATTGATAGACCTTTATAAAAACTCTCTTTTAAAATTATTTCGAGTATAATTTGATAATAAATTTTTGAGTTATAGAGAGAAAACTGAAAAATACTTAAAACGTCCTAGTTCAAAGGTTGACCATAGAGAAAAATGATCTTAGCAAATAATGCTCCTTTAGCTACTTTCTATTTAAAAAAATTACAAAAAGTAACTTTGTCTTATATTGAAATGACAAACTTCTTAAATTTGGCGCTGTACAGCGCCATCTAGCGGCTAGTAGCAACACTCTCTGAGTCGCCAATGCTGCCGTCTATTGCATTTGGCACTTTATAGCGCCATCTAGCGGCAGCTACTAACAACACTATCTGAGTCGCCAATACTGGCGTCTATTGCAAAAACTAAAATAGCCATGATTAATATTCGATTTGATTTGTTTGTAACAAACACCTACTTAAGGAACCCTATAATACTGAGCATGGCCCGACATGCTCTTGGCCGGTTTTTTCCTATGGATTAAGTCCCTACACAGCACAATGGAGTATGGACTAATACATAAACAACAACCTTTTAATAGACTATTAAAGCCTTTTAATAGATTTGACTTTCTCGTTGGTCTAGTGGTTGCAAGCGCAACTGCTGAGCGTGGGATCCTGGGTTCGATTCCCGGGTCGAGCTAAGTGTTATTGGGTTTTTTCATTAGGAAATTCTCAGTAGCAGCCCGGAGTCTGGATGTGCCCGGTCAATGGCAATAGGCTCGCCCCCTATTACATGGGACTATAACATAACTGGCGAAATGTGGGTGTACTATTACACCTCTGCTTACCCCTTCGGGGAAATACAGGCGTGATGAACCTTTTATTCTATCAGACGCGAACTAAGATTACTATTCGTATTTACCTAGCTATAGTCAATGTACCGTATTAACCCAAATCTTTGATTGACAGCTTATCTGTTCGATTTGATAAAACCATGGGTCAAAATCAGAATGTGGACACAAGTGTCCTAAGAAGGGGACGTAACAAGCGTGTTGATGACGTGGTTATTAGCGCTGCCCAAAGTGCACTCGATCGGGCCAAGGACCCATTGTATCGTAGCGGTGACATCAGCGAATATTGAACTGATGCATGTTCAAATATAGGACATTCGTGGACCTAATATTGTGATAAATAGATGCTCGTCTGTTTGCTATTTGGTGCTTTTGATGCAGCATACTGTTTGGAGGTACCTATCTTGATATTTAATGCATGAAACTGAATGTATAAGTATGATTATTATAATTTATTTATTTTGGATGACGTGTGAATGCTAAACCTTCTACAAAGGTATTACATTAATATTCATCATCGTCATTTCAGCCGAAACGTCCATTGCTGGACATAGGCCTCCCCCAAGCATCGCCACAACGACTGGTACTGAGCTTTCCGCATCCAGCGGATTCCCGCGTCTTTCACCAGGCCGTCGATCCACCTCGACTGGTCTGATAATCTGAATCTGGTCTTGACGGTATTAAGTCAAGACCAGATTATTCATGGAAGCTCACATATTGTGATAAAAGTGAAACATTTACAGGCCCAGGACACTGCAAAAGTTTTTTCCTAAGCATTGGTTTATTTTTGACCGATCGTTTTAGTTTTAACCTACATACGAGTTTTCAAAACAATGCCAGTTAAATACGATCGGAACATTAAAAGTGAATTTGGAAAGGAAGTCATGCAGAAAACGGTCATCGGACTCATCGGATCCCGGCAATTCTCAAATAAGATTATGTGGCTTTATAGTAGCTTTTGGTGTAGATATGGTGGAGATTAAAACTATTCCTCAAACTATTTCAGTCCCGTTAGATTATTTTCTCTCATCCTTCATAGCTTTTCTGTATAAAATCAAAGTTAGGATCGATGCTCAGATCGATGTTTGCTCGAAAATTAATATCCAATCTATCCACGATTTACCCTACTAGAGATAGAAATGTGACATTTTGTATGGAGCTTATGTCAAATTCCTATCTCTAGTAGGGCAATTCGTGGATAGATTGGATATAAATTTTTGCCGTTAGAGCATTTGCTAGGTTGAAAAACTTTGAATTTGCTTTGAATGAAATAGAAAAATTTTATCCCGAAAAACCAATAACTAGGTAGGTATTCGGTAGTTATGGTAGTTGGTGGGCAAGCACAGTTACTGTTGTATTTATATAAGCTGAATACGAATTTCAAACGAAAATAGCTATAAAGGTAACCCAATATTAAGTCAATCTAATTCTAAAATCATCAAAAAAAATATTTAAACGAGTTAGCGGATTTTCCACGTTTTCATAAACGCGGTGATATCGAAAAGCTGAATATTTCCCACTCATTTCCTTTTTGTCAAATCGAACGGATGGTGTAGGTATTAGCGATTTATCGACGCGCGGACGTGTGGATATAATAACCTCATATCATACAATAACACCTAGGTAGTGATAAAAATTTAGAAAGTTATGAAAACACCTCAAATGTGTGGAAAATATTCACACTTTTGCGAGTTTGTGACACATTTATTTTTTGTTGTACAGTCTAACAAAGCAATTAGTATCCAGGGTCTCCAGATATGAAGATTTCTCAGGAAATTATTATAGAACAGTTTGATTAGGGTTTGGTATAAATACAGTTTAACTTTTTCCGTTACGAATTTGATATTTCACTCGAAAACATCCATAATCTTCTGAGAAAACTTTGTTTATATCTGGCGACCCTGGATACTAATTGCTTTGTTAGACTGTACTTAATTGTGTACTAAGTTTTTCTTTCAGACTGTACCTACGTTGTGAGTGCACAGATTATTTATTAATGTACCTAGTCATACACAAAATCGTACCCTACATTTCAATGTCCACATTATTAAATCATATTCTGTAGCGCAATCTTTTGCAAGAATGACTTATTATTTCTTTGGCCTAGGGGAAATTACTTTTTGGTCCTTTTGGGATATTGTGGGCACAATCAACCCACAGATATTTACAGCGAAAACGAGTGACATATTATGTTCGTCACAATGGCGAAGTAATTTTTATTTTCACCCCTCACCTTTGCCCGAGGACCCGGAGAATATTTTTCTAATATTAATTTCGAAGATTTATAAACATTACGGAACATTAATTTTGTGGTGATTCTGTGTTGTTAATTTATTATCTCTGTTGATAATAATTCCGTCGTTATATAAGGATTGCCCTTACTTATAATAATTAAATAAAGTATATCTCATGATAACATTTATTTATTTTAAATTTTGTAAAATAAATTGATTCCCAGGAGAACGAAAGTGACCGACATAGCCCGAAGAATTGCCAAGCTTAAGTGGCAGTGGGCGGGGCACATTGCTCACAGAAATGATGGCCGATGGGGCAGTAAAGTTCTAGAGTGGCGACCGCGTACTGGAAGGCGCAGCGTGGGTAGGCCCCCCACAAGGTGGACCGACGACCTGGTGAAGGTCGCGGGAATCCGCCGGATGCGGAAGGCGCAGGACCGGTCGTTGTGGCGATACTTGGGGGAGGCCTATGTCCAGCAGTGGACGCCTTTCGGCCGAAATGATGATGATGATGATGAAAATAAATTGTAATTTTATTTGACAGTTGAAATCATGAAATCACGCTTAGTTTCGTCTCTGAATGGAAGCCTTAATGCATTAGGCATTCTTTACCAATCAACCATAGGGTTTTTGTCAAAAGCAAAGGTCAGCCTTCAAGGTCGCGTTAAGGCTGCGTTTCTACCAGGGATGAGCGAGGTAGCGATGCGGTGCGCAAGAAAAAAATACACCAATAGGATTGATTTATTTTGCTAGGCAAGCACAGCGCGGCTCTCTTGTTGGTGCAGCCTTAGTGTCGACTAACCACCACGGTGTTCCTCTAACTACCTTTGGCCCCTGCGTAGGAAACCTCTGTATTCACACAACCACCCCCAACAGCTTCCGGCCCGCCACAAGCAGACGAGCCACCTCTCCCCCCCGTGTGGCCTAACGTCGGGTGCACCCTCCCCGGCAGCGCACATGGAACGCTGTGCGCCACCTCACGAGCCCCGCCATGACGCAGCTAACACGCCGACGTCACGGCCACGTCATCCACGCCAGCCTCGCGAGCCTCCCCAGCCACGCCAGCCACACTAGCAACATCAGTTACGCCAGACAACAGACTACCCCGAGTCCGCCGCCCACAGGCCCTATCCTCCTGTAATTTTTTATAGAGGTTTTCTTTCTCATCCCTCATCCTCCACTGTGCCCTCTGCTCACTTCAGAGGGACACGCAGAGTCACGTCCCATTGCACATTGGCCCAGATCGAGCCCCTCCCGTGCCAGAATATTCGTCACGGGCAATAAGATCCAAAGAAGAGTTATTGCCTGTGCCCGGGGTGCACCTGCCCAACAACTGCTGATCGCTCAAGACGTACCGAGAAGGACCAGCTGCAGCCGTCAGGCACACGAGGAGGTTTCCTGGCCCAGCACTATCTAGTTACATTAGTATAGTAACTTCTAATAAAATCTTAATATTAGTAAAAAAAAAGCTTTTAAAGTTCTTATTATTTTTGTTTAATATTTATTGTAATTTATTTGTTTATTTAGAGGTTTTCATAAAAACACATTCTAAAGATTTAAACATAAACTCATGAGTTTTACGGTTTTACCGTACATCTACTGATGTACTACATCGATTATACTTACGACTTACAATAAAGACAATAAATTGTAACTAGGTAGTACCTATGTAAAAGTACAATGAGGTTAGATACCAAATAATAACTACTAATATTACGATGGAGCGAACACCGTGCATCACGTGCCGTGCACGTGCTATTCATCAACTCAGCCTATCGCAGTCCACTGCTGGACATAGGCCTCTCCCAAGTTGCGCCACAACACTCTGTAATCTGCCTTCCGCATCCAGTCCCCCCAGCCACGTTCTTTAGGTCGTCGGTCTATCTGGCCACGGCTATTGTTGTCATATACCTATTATCATCAGAACCATATTGTGTCAGAACGACATTGTATAATTAGGCAAAATTTTAGCTTGTTTGGAAAAATTTATACAAACAACAAAGCAGTCCAAATAAAAGCCTATAATTTTGAAAAAAATATCGTTACAATAGTCGTACCTATACACGAAACACACATACTGCCTCACATGTGATGAGTTAGGCAACACTGAAGTGAATATCACAGATATTATTAGGTACTTAACACCATGAATTGATACTCTGACGTCATTAGCGAGCATTGTCCCCTGAACATAAAGGCCCATACAAACCAAAAGCAGGTCAGTAGCAGCGCGACAGATATTACTCTAAAGGCGGTTTTAAATCGTTTTGACGGCGGTCCCACCAAAGAATTGCTTTCAGTATGACATGATGTGACAACTGTCAAACAATACAACTATCTTGTAACCGCTTTGACGTCACACTGACGTGCTGTCCTGTCCTGCTCCGGTGTGGCCAGTTAGTATGGCGGCCGTAGTGATACACAACGCAACCACGCCGCGCTGCCCGGTCTATCCTTTGACGTCACACTGCACAGTCTGTTATTTTGCCTTAGTTGCGGCCATGTCCATTTTATGTTTTTATTCGATAGCTATAGTAACGATAAAGGTTTGGCAGAAATACCTATGGTGTTTTTTTTTATAATTATAAAGTTATTAAGGTTTCATTGAAAAGTGAGAAAAACAAAATTAATTTTTATTTTCGAAAATTGTTGTAATACATATTTAGTTAGTCCTTTAAATAAAGTAACAGCATAATATATATTTAGATAAAAAAATGGGGCATCGTACCTTTGATATATTAGGAGATTTTTTACTTTTACCGATTAACACAAAACATTTTTTTTTCATGTTTTCTTATCACGGTCGCATCTTATTTTCATTTAAATATATGCGTAATGTTATTGTCAATAATACACTAAAATATGACATGCGTCAATAGCAGGAATACGAAGATAGAGAGTTTCTAAATATTTTTGAAATTTCTATGGAAATAGGGTTGTCGCAATTGAATAAATAAAAAAATAAAATAAAAGTGCCAGATATTTCCCAAGTATTTAACTAAAAAAAAAAAAAAAAAAACATAACATAACATCACGCCTGTATTTCCCCGAAGGGGTAGGCAGAGGTGTGTAGTGTGTTAGTATTTAACTAACTTTGAGTAAACTCTTTCTCGTGTCTTTCTGTGTCTCTTTCTGGGTTTCTGTTGTCTGAAAACAATTACTATAATGTTCTCAATGCTCTAAGACTACAACGATACGTGACGCTAACCTAGCAGTCATCATCGGAGTTTGTCAAAACTTCTTGTGATGATAATACGAGTATATTATCATCAGAAGCGTCTGTTACCAATTCAGTATTAGGAATATCAGCAAAACTTTGCGGTAATGGATCATGGGTAATAATACACGCACACCGTAATTGTGAGCTGGTATTTGTGATGACATTAAAGACTTTTCCGTCAATTATGGTGAGGTATAATTTTGGATCTCCGACAACGACATATCCAGCAAAAATTTCCGAATAAATTAGTGAAAGATTTTCAATTTCTTCTTCTACCCAGTTCCTTTCTTCCAGAATCAGATCTTTTGATTCTGATCTGTATTGTATTTTTATTGGTTGGCAAAATCTAAAAGATTGTGGATTTGGGTTTGACCATAAGACAAAACCATCAAGACTTTTTATGCGCAACGGAATGTAGGTAGTAGCAAAGAGGCAGTGTTCGTCATCAATTTTATCAGAAAACGTTTGCTTATATGTTGACTGTCCTGTGCTACCATCAAAACCCCATGAACCCTCAAAAACGCAGTGAAGTGTATCTAACTGTTTTTGATTGCAATATTCCGAAACCCTTTGGTCGCAAGAGTCAATGATTCGTCGAAACGTGTGCATAAGTAAATCATTTAAAGGTACTTTGGCTTCTCGTTCTGATATTTCAATTTCAACATCAAGATAACAATGTTTTTTAGCTTTTTGTATCTTATAATAGGCAGGGTAAATATTAAATCATCGAGATTTGGCACCTTGTTGCATGTAGATATAGTCCTCCACTGATAGTTTTATATCAATCATTAAACAAAGAGCTTCATCAGGAGAATAGGGTTTGGGTTCCGATTTTGACTTTATGGTTCCTGCGATTTTTTTAGGCCGAGTTGGACTTTTCAAGCATTCCTTTATTATAAACTCAAACTCCTGAGTAGAACTTTTATTTAGTTTTTCGCCGGTTTCGTCTGTTACTATTCTCGACATAACTTTAATTAGTTTTGAATGAGGTTCTCCGTCAAGCGATTCCTAAAGATCTTTACGTGCACGGCGCTTTTGGCGATCACTTAAATTTTCATAAAATGTAGATGTGGAACTGGATGAAGCATCAAAATTAGTTTCAGGTTTCGGATCTATTGAAGGTTAGTCAAAGCTACTAGTTCCCGAAGTCGAAGGATTACTTTGTAATAAATGTGTATTTGATGTGAAACTGGAATGAGCGCCAAAAGAAGTTTCAGGTATCGGGTCTTCCAAGTTCTTGGGGTCTTAAAGTTTTTTGTAAGGCATAGCTACTACTTCTCGAAGTTGAAGGATTATTTTGTAATAAAAAATGTGCCTCATCCAATTCTATAATATTTTGTTGTGGTAAAGGACTTTCCTCGATATTCACTTTTGGTATTTCAATATCAAAAAAAGTGGAAAGCCAGTGTTTGTTTTTATTACAAAATCGTTTGAAATTCCGTTTACTACTGCAATATAAAGTTCCACATTTACTTAAAAAATTTGAAAGATTGTAATTAAATTCATTGTTTTGGCTATCGATATTGTTCGGAATTCCATTTGGATATAAAGCGTTTAACACGATTAGGCATCGTTCCTCTGAATTGAGATCCAAAGGTCTTTTATGAACCCCGTGCAAATGTGCCTTATCTACCAAAATTTTATAAATTCCCAATTTCGTGAGTGATTTCTTCAGATCCGTGTTCGTGCTTTCGTTGTTAGTCGTTGGAGTTGCCACTCGCTGACCAGCATGAGGGTTGGCGCCCTCATGCCCCCCTTGCATTAAGTCCTCTGGTCGGGGCCCAGAAGGACATCCCCCAGCAGGACGGGTCAGTACCTGCTGAGGCAAAGCAGTGCCATGGGTCTTTGACGGCTCCATGACACCTCACCCCCGCTTCTCCAGATATTATGTATGGAAATTGGGTTTTGACATTCTATCTAACGAGGGCGGACCCCTTCCCAATTCCACATAATATCCTTCATCGAAGATTCATTTTGATGTAAGTGCATGCACTTACAAAACAAAAAAGAATAATAAACAAGATTTGTTACATGATTTGTTAGTTACAGGTGAATCTAATAAAATCGTGTTTGTGAAGACATGATTAGACCAAGGATAATGCTTCAGAAATAGTAATAGGAAATTATAATAATTGAAGAAGCAAATTTATTCCGAGCGAAATTGGTCGTTTGTTAAAGGCTCCTACATTAGTTGACAACCCTAAATTAAAACTTTAAAAATGAATATCTCCGAGTTCCTGTGTTCGTTGCTTCTTATTTTTTTTGTGGTTATACTTAGTAGTGTACTAAACATTTACACACAAAAATAAAATGCGACCATGTTAAGAATGACCATAAATAAAATTATTATGAAATCATGGAAAAAATAAAATTGACGCCTAGGAGAACGCATTTTTTTATGATAAAATAGATGTAATGATGCATTAAGTTAATGGCTAGCGTGCCATGAAACATTTATTGTAAAATGTTCATTATGAAAGCCTAAAACACGTTTCTATGGTTTCTATGGATTTTTCTCGATTTTCGAAATATTTTGAAAACTATGACACTTAAAACCACGGGGGTTTTAATAGAAGTTTTGTTTGGTTATTATCTTTCTAAAAGCCTCAAAAAATAAGGATGGCCGCAACTAAGGCAAAATAACAGACTGTGCACTGACATGACGTGCCGGCTCCTGTCTTGCTCTGGTGTGGCCCGCTAGTATGGCGGCCGGCCGTAATGATACAATGCAACCGCGCTGCGCTGCCCGGTTTATCGCCGGCGGGTCCAGAGCAGGACAGGAGCGGGGCAGTGTGCCAGCGGGCCCGCGATAATATTTGGTGTGTCGTATTTAATATCGTTTCCTATTATTACAACTTGTGCGAGCCCGCCTTCAACCTGCGCTGCTTCTGACCTGCTTTTGGTCTGTACGGCCTTTAGTGTGTATGTTAAAGTGAATTATGAAACAATTGTTTAACTGAAAATATCATGCTGTTATTATGTATTCATTTGTTGCCTGTATATGAAAAGGGCCAATCAACAGTATCAAAAAGATTGCAAGTAGGTATACCTATGTAGTTACTAACAAATGTTTCGTTGTGTTAAAAGCAATGACATTTACATACTCAGTATAATAACTCTATGTTAAAAGCGTTTGTAAATAATGATTGTGGCAATTGACATTGTCAGTGTTCACGTAAGTTTTTAGCTTTTGTCATTTTTCAAGAATTTAGATTAGATTAGATTAGATTTTGTTTGAGGTTTTAGTACCATGGATAGGCAGATGTTATTTCTTCTGATTGTACATTATACATTTACCTTAAGCTTAATGATATTTAGGTTTAGGAACGCTGCATTTAGAAACTTTTTTTCAAGACGGAGAAAATGCCTATCGCATTTCACACCACTCGGGGAGGCGGGGTGGTTATGTGGGATTCGCACCCACAAAAAATCCGCCGTGTGCCTCTCAGTTTGGATGGATGGGCCACGAGAATTGCAATTGCAATAGCGTCTTGTTGTGGCAATAAAATTCTTTTTTCATTGTTTCTTTCAATGCATGGCATTCGCGAACCAATTTTGAAAACAGTTCAACCCAGCTCAGCATAGTTGGCACTCTGCAGACGGCGCGTTTATGACTTTTGTTCGGAAATACTTCTAATGTGGCGCCGCGCCGGGTGACGTAGGACCAATATGCGGTGCGGTGAACATACTAGAAGATGAAATAAATAAAGAATTAAGAATGGTGAAGATGCGGTGCATACAACCCCGTGTCTTGGAAAGCAAGAAAAGCCGTCAGCCCTGCCCCTAATCTCTATCCGGTCATGTCGAGTTGCCATCCCATCGGGTAATGAGAGTGCAATGAGGGAATAGAGAGTGAGACCTGTCCCGCGCAGAAGGCTAATCTCCTTTGAGATTGGCCGCCGTGACCGAAATTCAGCCAGCAGGACGTCATTATTATGATGCGGTGCGGTATTGTTTAACGCGTTCTACAAAGCCAACCACGCTATGTTCTGTGCGTGGACTTCGTGGACTGGGTTTAATATGCTTCGAGCCGCATAGCGATGGTTTTAACCAGTATAAGCAGAACCTGACTTCTATGAAACATTCACACTAAGTTAAGTTCCGCTTATAGTGGTTTTTTAACCGACTTCAAAAAAAGGAGGAGGTTATGTATTCCGCGTGTTTTTTTTTTCTTTTCTTTTTTTCATCTATGTACACCGATTACTCCGAGATTTGTGGGCCGATTTATACTATGGATATAGTCAACCGTATACGGTTGACGGTACCAATAAATTAAAGCATTTTTTTTTTGTAACTTACCATTCTTCGTTTGTTTTGTTACCTACCTACCTATATGCAAGGCAGGCACTTTTTGAGCAGGGTTGATGGCTCGGTACTGTTCGGTGCTCTGCTGCTTTTCCTTCACGATGTCCACGCAGCGTTCCTCAAACGGGATCTGTTTCACGTGCAGTGCTGCTCGAACGCGCCATGAGCATGACGACAGCCAATACGCATAGAGGACGGCCCGGTTTTCAGCCTATGAAAACAGGTCATAGTTTAACTTCTATACCTTATTTATTATAAGCTTATAGCCGTCCACTGTTGGACATGGGCCTCTCCAATGGCATGCTACTGACCTCGGTCTTTATCCACTCTTATCCAGCCAGCCACCTTGCGTCGACCGTCACTCTACCTAGCCTGAGGGTGTCTCACCCTATGTTTGCTGATTTGCGGTCTCCATTCAAAAATACTGCTTCTCGAAAATTTTCTCTAAACTTTGGTGTAATGTGCACTTCTGGATCAGACACACACACACACAGGTCTTTCTCGGAAGGTAGTTTTATAAGAAAAGGGAAGGGCTAATCCTAAAACTTTCTGCAAATATTTTTATAGGTATCCAGCAGTATAACAGTACCTAATGGGCTGACTCTATGTTACGTTAATAACATTTTCAAGTGCATTGTTGGATGGTTATTTATTTCTTAAAAGTTAAATAGTGTTTCTAAATTAAAGTCAATAAGTGCAGAGAAGATAAATAATGGTGCTGCTTAACAGGCTAAAGTTTAACACTGATGCAATCGAACAAAAATATAAGTACGCTGTGGTCTAATCGCAAAATCAACAATCGAAACGACACAATAGTATCGCGAAAACCTTAGAAATTATTATTTGACACAATAGTGCTTCGATTATATTTCGGACATTTCTCACGTATTCCTACCCTAATTTTATATTCGAAAGCTTTGTCGTTTAATGAATATATAAACACAATAATATGTAGTGATTTTTTTACGAAGTCATAGACAATGTTCGGAGATATGTGTTTTCATCGTTGTAAACCATTCAGAACTAATGCGACATTAAATAATGCAACTCACTGTAATGCCTTGATCACACGTACCGAGTACCGAGTAGAGTGACGAGAGAGTGCACGAACTCGATCGACTGTGAAGAATATAAAAACGTGCCCTTGCTGTATTGTTCGCAACTGACCGAGTGCGTGCACTCTCTCGCCACTCTACTCGGCAGGTGTAATCAAGGCATAACTATGAAATACATACTTACCTAATTATATTACCAACTTCTTTAGTAGTAGTAGAGCTCTCTGTAAAGGAACTCATCCGGGGAAGTACTACCACCGTACCTTCTTCGACGGTCAAACAGTGATGCTTGCATTGCTGTTTCGGTGTGAAGGGTACGGGTGTCGGTGAAATTACAATCACATGAGACTTACCGTCTTCATGTCTCAGTTTGGCGAACCGACTTGCGGTACCATTTAGGCAACAGCCTAGGTGGTATTGCAGTTGTTATGGGCAAAGGTAACCGCCGTTTCGCCATCCATCCTATCATATAAAATAAATAAATATTACGAACTCAAAAGACTTGTAATTGTATAAATCATTGGGTACCTAATATATTTGAAGTACTTGACGTTGACTAACAGCAAAACTTCGAGTATTTTTTTTTCTCTAAAATGCTATATTCATTGTTACTGGCACGAATCTAGAGCGCTGGCACTGGCCTGCGAAAGTTTTTTTTTGGGTTTGTATGATGATATAAATACTAGTAGTTTTTAATTGGTTCCTTTTTTTTCTGTTTACAGTCAGCTGCATCAATTGGTTAACCCTACTTACGAACAACTTTCGAACATGAGCGGTAAGTGCGGTACAAATGAATGCAGCTGACTGTACACGCATTTCTCGACAACACAGATATTTTGCCACAATTGTAGAATGCGTAAAATGAACCCCAGTCTTTTGCCGAGTGCTCATAATCCATGCCAGTTACTGTAAAACAATTTTGAAAGTACTAGCAATTATCAAGAGTACAGCCCTCCGCATACCGAATCCAGCCCAGTCCATGGCAGCTGCCAAATTGGAGCCCAGCTGCACGCGAGTGTAGACGGTGCGTTTATGTCTTTTGTTCGCAAATGCTTCCCTTGTGGACAGTTGGATAGTATATATTCTATAGCACAGGGTAATTGGCGTGAAAATAATATGCGGTGTGGCATTACCGTATACGTTTTTCAAATCATTTTTTTTTGCCGTGGGGAAATCATCATGGACGCACTCCACCCGGGGACGGCAGAGCCAGTGTCGGACTCTTCCCGACTAAAATCACCACGGTGTTCTTCAAACTACCTTTGGCCGGGGGTGTGGGAAACCTCTGTAATCTACAAATTCATGTGTTGTGTTGTCTCTATTATATGTCTAAGTTTTGCATGAATTGTTGTTTTATTTTTATGGATCATGTGAGTCTCAATTTAATTAATTTAATTAAATTTATTTATAGGCCAAATTAAAAGTAGGTTACTGTTACTGTTAACACACACACACACAAAACACCCACTAAAAACACCAAACACGGCCCGGAAGCTCGGAAGCAAAGAGAATAGTAATCACTACGTTATACTCGGAATTTCGGAAGGCTCCAAGGCCATAAGAAAATTCTATGCCATGAGTGGCCAAGACCCTGACTGGAAATGTGCGAATAGCACATAAATCGATCATATACAATGCAACATAACAATGCAAGATAAAAAAGATCACACAAGATTGTCATAAACAAACTATTCTGGTAATTTTGAGGTTAGATTTCCAACTTTGCTGTACTTATTAATAGTAAAATCTGACAGTCTAAACGTAAACAAGTCTTTCACGCAACATCATCAATCATATGAGATTAACCAGTCTTTATTATATGTTAAATTCGAGTGACACATGAAGTGCCTGCATTACGAAGATAATAGATATTTCTAATTAGCCAAGGTACTGGAGATTAATTAAGGTTTTAGTGAATACATATGGTAAATATTAATGATTTAAAAAGTTAGGTACTTACCATAATTAGTGTTTGAATATTTCAAAAGAATTGATAAGAACTGTCTCCAGATAATCCTTATCAAAAACTGTATTGTATTGTATGTATGTTTTTGTAACTACTTATGAGATCAACTCTGTTTTCGTATTGATAATATTGTTATCATGTAGCGTTCGATTAGACTATGTTGTAGATAGTACTCTGCGTAAAACCTAGATGTCACTATTACAAATAAAAAATTTAAGCGGGAATATTTCAATAATATCTATGGGTGGTATGCTACACGTCAAATTTCTTTGTCCAATGTGAATGATCAAAGAAATTGTCTGAATTTCATCAAATTTTGTAAGTATGTATTTTAACAAAGATTATTAAAAAAAAAGATCACACAAAGAGATTGGACAAAGAAATTTGACCAGTGGCATACCACCCTAAGCCTTAGCTATAAATAAAACATGGAAGCTGGTATACATTTTATTTATTTACATATATAATGACAATATACGTAAATATTTTATCATCACTATTAATATCATTCAAATACTTTTTGTTTTTATTTAAACCTTATAGACACAAAAAACGTGAAAGTTATATAGTTATTATAATCTATGGATTATTATCAAATAGGTATATTTCAGAAGACATTAAGCTTTGAAAATATGCACACGAGGACAAAAGTAATTGTCCCCAGTTAATCACTTCAAATCAATAGATATTTATTCGATAATCATACTCTTATTGTAATATTGTTTCTAATGTACATAAACAGTCAATACAAATCTTTGTCATAAATTATTGTTTACTACCAGACAACCATCTAGAATGATAGTAATGTTTTGGTCATTTTATTGTACTATTCAGCATTTTTAAAGTAATCCATTATATTAATTAACACACAATCACTCGACGTTTTGACATGAAAGCGCATAGCCCTCAAGTCATGGAAGTAAGTAAACGTTTTCATAAAAATGAAATAAGTGCTATAAAATTAAATGTGCTTTGTATTTTGTATGCATGCATTATAAATTATTACATATTGTACTGATTCTTCTAAAATCGTTGTGAATACAATACAAAACTGAGCATACTCAACTTTTTATTGCTTTACATACACATTTTTGCCATAAACATTATGCTGAGTTATCTATCACTACGATAAGGATATAACAGGCCTGAGATAGTTTACAATAAGCGCAATGTTATTGACAGAAATGAAACTTTATTTAACAGAATAGTTCGGTCTATAGCCTTAATTACTACTGTATAATTTTATTGGAGATGGTAACCTACTTTTTTTGGACTAACTTGCAACTTCCGTTCAATTTTTTTTTTTAAATTTCATGTCTTTATTTATTTGTCTAACATGAAACTGTGCAAACCAATCGGAACTGAATAAAGCCTTTTCAAAATTCCTAGTAGATTCATCCCCATCGTAGTGGAGAGCCGGGTGGTCGCATGAGTGTCGCCCTGGTTTCAGCCGTGAGGGTCCCTCCTCCATCAGAGTCAGGTAGACCGTAGAACGCGTGTAAGTGTCGTCGGTGCTGTAGCTCATGACCCTTGTGGTTGAGGCTCTGCAGACGACTCCATAGTGAGAAGATTCTCTTGTTCACCACTTTGCTCTGAGTTGGGTTTTCTGAAACTGAAAACAATCTGTTGCAGTCACACATAATCAATGCTCTGGCGATAAAGTCCATGCGTATCGTCGTACGCAGTGGGAATGTGTTCGGGATAGTTTATGTAGAAAGTGAGAAATTTATGACCTCAGAAATTGTGTTTTGATGATCCACTTTAGTTAAAAAGATCCAATGTAAACTGTTAGATACACAAATTGATTAAAAATTACAGTTCAAACCTCCGATCAAATATTATAGATGCACGGTCTTGTACAAAATCAAACCCAAAAAACGTCTCCGCGATAAAATGTACTAGTAATTATATTTTCGACAACGACAAGTACGACACTCCATACTTTGTTTGCACATTTGGAGTATAGTTATTATATTATTATTTTTAACGCATTATTATGCATGCTTTTTTTCGATACCACGAGCAGTGTTCACGGTAGCTTAGAGGTGTTGCTAAAGCACTGGCGTACTGAGCCAGGAGTAGCAGGTTTGAATCCTGCTCGTGAGCGACTTTTTCTTTCCACAATTTAAATCTTTAGCTATTATATACTTCTCTTTCTACATTTTTTTTTTTATTTCTACACATTTTAGCATCGTGCGTGACCCGTCTCACCTCTAGCGCGTTCCTGAAGCCGTGAAGAGCGAAACTGTGCATGCAACTGATTATTGCACAGTTTTGATGGGGCCGTTTGTCGAGAGGCGATCTATGATATATTTGATCGTTGGTTCAACCTGATAAAAGCGTGTTCATCTTCCAGTTCTATTATCAGACCAGCTCGATGGTACCATATTATTGTATTGTCATCAGAAGTAAACAATTGCCTAGTTTTATGATGATACAACAATTACGAGTGGGTAAAATTAAGTTCCTTAGATTTAATTACAAAGTACATTACTGGTCGCTTTTTTAACACGCGTCAAAAAGAACTTGACAGTATGCAAGTATTCAATGAAACACTTTGTTCTGTCATTAGTTTTGTAATATTTTAGTCTAACTCACCTGTGAACTCGTTACTTTGTGAACTAGCTACGCCTTCCCGTTTTACTTTTATAACGCTCACTTCGGGATTCTCGTTACTGAATTGTTCATTCTTTTCATCCTCTCTCAGGTTATTATTATACTCTAGTCCAGAAGTTATGAGATTAGCATATTGAGAATTTGCATTATCAATATCTTTATTCAAGCATGCTAAACGCATTTTAAGTATTAACAAAGGGTTAGTTGCAGCTATAACTGCATCGTAGACGTTATTTGTACCAGTGTTACTGTTTAGGTGAAATTCGTTGGTTATATCATCAGTATCTTGGTTATCAGGTGCAACTTCTTCAGTGTATTGTTCGTTATTAGGGTCGGGGTCGAAATTCCTCTTATCAGAATTGTGCTCATAAAACTGGTGCAGGCGATCTAATTGTCTCGGATAGTTATGCCATTGTTCTTTCCGAAAACCTTCTCCATTGTAATTGTCATTCTTATTTATTATACTGAATATATTATCATCATTTTGATTAGTGTCCGCATTCGCATACTTTAGTTGCAATTTATTTAGAGATCCTGGTCTGTTTCCTCTTTCGACGTACATGTTGTATATTTCATCGAGTATATTTCTTGTTTGATATCTATTACTAAATGTATTGTCATTATGTTGGCTATCGAAGCCTTGTTGTCCTCTGTTGGGGTCACTTACGGACATTGGAAGTACATTACTTGAAGAGAGTGCCACTATCGCGAGAAGCAGCACAGGGACGAGATATTGGCGCATCTGTAACAAGAAAACGTTATGTGTTATTATGTGTCTGATAAGTAATTTAAATTACAGTTAATTAGCATAACCGAACGTACAATGACGACAACGATGACGATTGTCTGCATTTATTAATTAAAATTCTAATGTCACCTGATTTGTGTCTGACTAGTTTGGAATATTCAAAGTTTAGTCGCTTGTGTAGTTTGAGTGAGTAGAGGACATAGCATCGTTCAAGAGAGATTCAAGGTGATTTGCATATCTTCTGATGAGGTTCTCGAGATAATACAGCTTTATGGTTTGGTTGTGTGTTGTGTGCTCTCAACATGAATAGCTATGGATGAGACAAATATCCACGCGTTGAGAAAATCAATTCGGTTTTCTTTATCATGTCGAGGGTAGATACAAAATTTTCAAGTAGCTTACTATAAAGGTAATGTATGATTTATTTTATACATCTACCAATTAGGTAGTTCTTATTAAATGTGGAGGTATCAAAAATACCATGTTTATAGCATCCTTTCCTTATAGTTTCTTTAATTATTTACAGAAGTTATTTATTAGGTACATCAAGAAAATAAAACGTTTGCCTGTCAATACCACAGAGAGTCCTTAAATTGCTAGCGATCTAAGGGCGTGCAAGTAAATTTCAAACGAAGCACCAGCTATAAATACAAAATCCTAAAAAGGGGCACACACGTTTTAATTATAAATGAAGGAATGCCGAGATGAAAGTCTTTAGCGTGAATTGTGTAGGTATTACTAAATGTTAAGTGAGAAACTTGGCAGTCACGACTCACCGAATGTTATTTACTTCCGTCCCCGTGTCAGTCAGACAGTTGGCGTCGGTATTAAAAAGCAATAAAGGTTATTAATGGACGGCAGAAGTGTTCGCAATTAATAATGATGCCTAGAGAGGCCCGACCTTTGGAGACAGTAAGGCCACGTTCAGACGACGATGTTTTTTCCCGTATACCGCATACGGGATTTTATCGAATAGAATAGTGACAGTAAATATTGTACACAGACCAGTAAGCCTCTAGACACCAATTAGCTGGATACCCCTGGTCATCAAGCATATTATGTAGTGGCACTGCACATTTCACGACTGCGTTCTCATGCAAAACTTTGTTTATGCGGCGTCTTGAGGCTTACTAGTCTTGTGATATTGTATTAAAAACTTAAAGTTGTTGACACAGCCAATGCGGTAAATCCCGTTTTCGAGGATACCGCATAAGCTGTGTGTGAACAACTTTAACATAACATAACATCACGCCTGTATTTCCCCGAAGGGGTAGGCAGAGGTATATAATACACCTACATATTAAAACAATAAAAACCAATTTAAATAATATACGCGATTTAATCCGGTTAAACTTTGTTTTATTATAATGTGTAGTGATCGCGAAAACCTAAGAAGTTATTACACCTACATTTCGCCAGTTATGTTGTAAGTCCCATGTAATAGGGGGCGAACCTATTGCCATTAACCGGGCACAAATCCAGACTCCGGGCTGCTACTGAGAATTTCCTAATGAAAAAATCCAATAACACTTTGCCCGACCCGTGAAACGAACCCAGGACCTCACGCACAGCAGTCGCGCTTGCAAACACTAGACCAACGAGGCAGTCCAACAACAACGAACAACTTTGAGTATTTACCTAATACAATATTTACTGTCATTCTATTCGATAATATCTCGTATACGGTATACGGGAAAAATAATGTCGTCTGAACGTAGCCTTACGAAAGAATATTAATTAAACAGTATTGCCGTATTGACTACAGCCATCACAATCGGTTCAGTAATAATTTAAGCATCTTGTTTCATAATATCTGTCACATTTTTTTCATCTTGTTTATACAATCTGACTGGCTCGTTTATAAGCGTGGGGTCTTGGGTTCGATTCCCGGGTTAGCCAAGTTTTATTGGTTTTTTTTTTTGCCTTGGGGAAATCCTCATGGACGCACTCCGCCCGGGGTAGGCGGAGCCAGTGTCGGACTCTTACCGACTAAAACCACCACGGTGTTCCTTCAACTACCTTAGCCGGGGGCGTGGGAATCCGTAAGTATTCACACAACCACCCCCGACTGGTCCTGGCCCGCCACTAGCAGGCGAGCCCCTTCTCCCCGTGCAACCTAACGTTGGCCGCATCCTCCTAGGTGGCGCACACGGAACACTGCACGCCACCTCACCTCAAGGACCTTTACCAGCTATGCCAGCTGCGCCAACTACGCCCGCTGTGCCAGCTACGCCAGCTGTCAGCTACGCCAGCTGCACCAGCTACGCTAACTGCGCCAGCTACGCCAGCATGCTGCCAGGTCAGCATGCCAGCTGCTGGAATTGTGCCCGTAACACATAATAACATAACTGGTATAGTTCACAACTATACACCTCTGCCTACCCCTTCGGCGAATACAGGCGTGATATAATGTATGTGTACAAAAGTATGAATGAATAGTCCAACACAATGTAGGACTTGTGAAAAGTCAGATGTATAACGAAATCGCTAAGTTTTCGGGAATTAAATGTATTTTTCTCTCGCATATACGCTATGAAGTGGAATTTATAAATAAAGTTTTATACTTCATGCAAAAGACTTGTCTCGAATATTTTTTGATGTGTAACATCTTTCCTCTCACTTTCCTGCACAGATCTACTTTCCTGCAATCTGTGGGAGTGATTTCGTGAAAAGGGACGGAAGTGTGTAACAGGAAGCCGGGGAAGTGCGTGCTATTTGATTTGACCAATGAGCGCGCGCGGTTCTAAAGTTGGCCGTCAGATGGTGTAAACTATATTAATAAATGTATTTACTGTTGATAATAAGTGTCTGAAAAAAGTGCAGATCATTGATAAAAAAACCGGCCAAGAGCATGTCGGGCCATGCTCAGTATTATAGGGTTCCTTAAGTACACACTTATGTACGTTAAGAAAACTTTCCAATTGATTTAGGTAAATGATAATTCCTTTATTTTGGTGTAATATTATTTTTTGGTGTATGTTAAGTTTATTATTAAAATTATTATGAACGCTGCGCTGGATCATGAATCCTACTAATATTTGTTTGGATGTTTGGTACTCAATCACGCTAAAACGGCTGAACGGATTTGGATGCAGCATATAGACCATAACCAGGACTAACATATAGGCTACCATTTTCCCGGGAAAATAAACAGTTCCCGAGGGATGCGTGGTAAGACTTTATGTGATAAACCGAAATTTACGCTGGTGAATCTGCCAACATAGTCTGGTAGAATATAATGCATTCATTTTGTTACGTTTTACTGTACTATTAGTACCATAGAGCAACCGCTACCCGGATTGTTAGCCCAAAAAAAAATCGGTCCCATCCGGCAGAAAGCACGAAACTTCGCATGCATGTATTGCATGTAGCTTTTACATAGGTATGATCTTCAATTTACAAGTAGAAACACGACGAGCAATTTTTCCCCCTTTCATCCCTCTTTTGTGTCCCCAATCGTGTTTTATTTTTATTTTTAATGAAAACGGTTAAAGTTACGAGAAAACGGTCAAAGACCAATATGTTCTTCATTAACTTTTCTACAATACCCTCGCGGGATGTATGTTGTTAAGACTTATGGTTTTCCAAATAAGCTATCATTCATTGGTGTAAGTACAGGGAGTAAAGCAATTTATTGAAACTTCCAAGCAAGTCCAGTGAAAATTTTAATATACAAATAATACAGACACATACAAAAGGCCAGTACCTACAGCGAAGCCCTGAATTCCTACATATATATCGGCCTGTAATGCAGCTGCGGTAGGGACGTTTCGTCAACTCCTTTGTGGAAGCTGAGATTTCTTTTTTCGTACTTCATAATGGAGTCCAAAAATGATCTTTTTTCTTCCACCCTAATCCTCGAAGTAATGATATTCATGGTTTGCTGTAAATTTCTGACAATGTTAAAGAGGAACTCAATTTGACGTATAAAGAATCAATATTAGAGCTTCTTGTGAAAGAGTTCGTTCGGGAAAGTACTACCACCGTACAGTACGACACAAAACATAAGGCACGTCGTCAATATTCGTTCGCGCAGACACAAAAAGACGATCGACGAAAACACCCGAAACATTAAAAAACTATAATCAACCTTATGCAATAACCATAGGGTGTTAAAATTGATTGCCGTGACGTTTTTTCTATTTCGGTCTCATGCTTCCGAACACTAGCGGCAGCGGCTGAAACTTTTGGCGCGCAGCGATGGTGTTTTCTGATTGGTTAACCAATTTCCCGCGTACTTAAAATGTGTCATCTGCGCAGGTACATCGGTGGGCCATATTAAATGTGTACTACTGTACCTATTTTGTGCCGCTAAACAAACTGCATTGTTGTGTTCTGGTTCAAAGGGCCGATGACGTTACAATCACATGAGGCTTTCCATCTTCATGTCTCAGTTTGGGAACCGTAATCTGTAATAGCCTAAGTGGTATTGCAGTTGCTATGAGCAAAATAACCGTTTAACATCAGTTGGGCTTATATCTATATCTGTACATGTTTGTATATGCTAGTAAATGCAATATCTTAATACAACGCAGTATACCACAATAGTAGTAGAGCTCCTTTGTGAAAAAGCTCGTTCGGGGAACTACTACCATCGTACTTACTTCTCCGCCAAATAGTGATGCTTGCATTGCTGTGTTCCGGTCTGAAGGATGCGGGTGCCGATAAAATTACAATCACATGAGACTTTCCATCTTCATGTCTCAGTTTGGCGAACCAACATGACAATTTTCATGCTATCTGCGGGATGGGACCGAATTTCGACTTAAGAAGATGTACTATGTACGCACGGCTACACATCAAGCTGTACATTTCCAGTATAAGCTGATCTCATATTGTACGGAAAGCCTAAACAATGCGAGGTCAGCTTTTACTGGAAATGTACAGCTTGATGTGTAGCCGTGTGTACTATGGCTTTGTTGTTTAATGCCAGTTTTTAGATATGGTTCCTTCATCCTATGCGTTTGCATAAAGTGTTTGTACCTAGGTATTTCTTTATTCAATTTTAGTTCGAAGTTATTTCTCAATTATTCTACTTTTATTGCCCACGTAAATAATTATAATTTACCTACTCATATTTATTTACTGAATCAACGCTACTTAATTAAAAAAGTTGCCAAACCTTAAAACACCTTAAGTACGTAGTAAAGTCACAACGACTTACAACTGTTTTGTTTGTTTTAATCTGTTCTTGAGCGCCTACTAATCTACGTAGCAGGAGCCTGAAGCCACGCGATTAAACCGTAAGTATGTAACATAGGTACCTACACAAATCTTATGACGTGTGTACTAAGGTAAATAATCTTAATGAATTAAACATTTTCCGTTTTATAGCTCCTGGAGGAAATGAGGAGGGACTACTACTGAATTATAAACGAAAGTCGACGTATTCGATCGAGTATGCGTTAAGTGTCAAACTGGCAATAGGCAACTTTTCTGACCGTACGTTTTCACTAATAGCCTCAACAATAAAAATACCGGTCAAGTGCGAGTCGGACTCACGCAGTAAGGGTTTCGTGCCACCCATCGACCTGATACCCCATAGAAACTGATTTAATTTACGAAAGTTTATCAAAAGACATCAACGAACGTACGCGAAATGTGAATTTTTGCATCTCTTTCTTACGATGTCCACAACATATGTCTATGTTTGTCCTGTTTTTAATATTTGTTGGTTGTACATCGTGATTACATGTTTTCTTCGAAATTTTTTTCATTGTGAGAACGCTCATTCCACCATATTCTTGAATATGTCCCTCATTCTTCCAGTTATGCTGTATACCGGGTTGATAATTTTCTCTCGGCGCTATTCCTGTGACTCGACCGCAAATTACTTCTGCAATAGTCATAAAAATAGATGATTTGGAAATTTTAAAGAGCCGTAAAAGTTTATTACGTATAAAAATCCCGACGAGCTAAGTCAGCATGATATTTGAAGGTTTATTTCATAAAATGCATCTGTGGATGACAAAAATGAAAGATCAGTCGCTAGACGAAAATGTCATTAAGCCATTTTGTGACCTTGATTAAAAATGTATAGCCTCCAAGCATTTTTAATGTGCTTTTGGCTTACTTTCACGTTTTCTCTGTAATTTATAAAAGATAAATAAATCCTAATATTTTCTATCGTGACTAAGATATTTTTTTTAAATTAATCTCTGACCTCTTCATTTCTGATCTGAAAATATGTTGATTCCAGAGTTATTATATTCTTTGATCTCTCGTGGGTTTAATTATGTCTTCTGCTTAGGGATCCATCTTTTTCACAAAAGCTATCGACGAAAGCTTTTCAAGATGGTTTTTAATTAGTCGCAAATCTTACTGGACATTATGATAAAATTCAATTTCTTAGACTGTTCACCAATATTTAAAATCTGTTTCAGTGTCAGGTTAAACGGTGGTCTAAAAGGTTAATCTTTTATTGTTTATTAGCTGACGTTCGCAGCTTCGCTCCCATGGTAGGTATTTGTTTATTAGCTGACGTTCGCAGCTTCGCTCCCATGGTAGGTATTTGTTTATTAGCTGACGTTCGCAGCTTCGCTCCCATGGTAGGTATTTGTTTATTAGCTGACGTTCGCAGCTTCGCTCCCATGGTAGGTATTTGTTTATTAGCTGACGTTCGCAGCTTCGCTCCCATGGTAGGTATTTGTTTATTAGCTGACGTTCGCAGCTTCGCTCCCATGGTAGGTATTTGTTTATTAGCTGACGTTCGCAGCTTCGCTCCCATGGTAGGTATTTGTTTATTAGCTGACGTTCGCAGCTTCGCTCCCATGGTAGGTATTTCGACAAAAAGTATGAAAAAAGTTGATCCTCAATCTGTGTGCAAAATTTCAACAAAATCCTTTAAGCCGTTTCAGCGTGATTGAAGGACAAACAAACAAATATCCATACTTTCACATTATTAATATTAGTAGGATCTCTTAAAATAGATATTCGACGAAGTGTTGGCAGACCAGGTACCTACCCTGCCAAGGGTGATTTTTTGCAGGTCATCAATACGATCCCCTTCAGGGTAAAACTGGATGTCATTTCAGCGTAGTGCTGCTCGACTGTGCGAGTGAAGCGAGGGACCGCAATCGCGAGTCTTCACGTGGTGGAGCTAACTCAGAAACACTTGCTTGCTTAGGTTAGTGTCATGGTGGGTGTTCATAAGTGGTTATGGTTCAGTTTTGACCGATACTTTTTAGTTAAAAGTAGTTTTAGCCGACTTTCTTTCACTCAAAAGTGCTTTTGACCGACCTCGTTGGCCATACTTTTGACAGTTTGTTGCAGTTAAAGTACTTTTGACCGCTTAAAGGTTTTGTTTGAATGTTACATATACAATTTTAAAGTATATTAAATAACCGCACCATTGCATAACATCAGGTGAGGTAGCGGTCAAACGCAAGCCCGTTAAGAATATAAAAAAAACATTAATTAAAAAAAAATATCAAATAAAGAAATATTGTTTAGAATAATTAATCCGTATCTACCTATTTTTAAAGCTTAAAGTACAGAGAATATAATACTGCTTAAAGTAATTTTATCGGGTATACTGGATGATATTTATTTGACATAAAAAAAATCTTTCAGGTACGGAACCCTTCAAGATACTACTCAAAAATAATTAAGTAAATATGACTTATTATATGTGTATATTACGGTCCAAGGGATTGTTTATTCCAAAAGCCCGGGGAATGCGGATACCTGCTGATGATCCATACTATTATTTCATATTAATTTTAAACCAAGAAGTACTTTTAGTGTAATGTGTGTAGTTATGGTTTCACGAGGTTTCATACAAGTTAAGGGGATTGTTGAAGGTGTGTATGAGTCAGAATCTATTAACAATTAATTAACTTCGCCAGTAACCGTGCCGAGTTCCACCTGGCACTGTTGTTCGTGATTGTACATATGTAACTGAACTTTAGTGTTACGCTGGCTTATTTACGAGATACCTAATTACTACCAAAGTTTCTGGGACTACGAACTGTCTGTAATTTACTCAAGGGCACAAATTATATGCATGCTTGTAGATTACCCATCGCCTGGTTAGAAATTAAAATAAAGTAGCATAGAAAAGAGAAATACCGTAAAATGCCCTAACTTGGCCCACAAGCCCTACTTTGCCTAGTTGTTTTTTGAGTAAACTATAATAGCTATGATTTCCGTACTCGGGGAGATTTAAAAACTATGACAACGCTAACTTTTGGTTCAATTATCATTATAATCTTTGAATATGGATATAGCTATTGGAGCTAAAAATAGGCAATGCAAAGCAAATTCTTTTAGATTACAGTCACACAAAACAAAATAAAGAAGAAGGAAATTACCTATAAAATAAATAACTTTCTAAAATATACAGAATAAACATTACTTAATTTTTAATTTCAATTATTATAAAGTGTCAGTGCGGTTAATGCCTTAGGCAAAGTAGGGCTTGTGGTAGTAGCTTATAGTCGTATGAGTCATGTTTAAGAATGTATTACAAATACGCTTTAATGACAATTTTTTCATTGAAAATGAAAAATGATAAGTAATAATACATACACCTACTAAATTCGGTGAATCTATTCTTTTCAAATAGTCGCGTGCTTACGAAAACCATGACATGAGTCAGCATGATTTAGGCAAATTTTCGGAAAAAAAACGGACTATGTATTTCTGAAAATATATGCGTTATGTCTTTATCGATATTTATTCACGTTGCTATGAAACCGATCACTAATATCAACACTGCTTCATCAAATATTCTTTGTAACTCCCCGATAAACACGATTCGGTAGGTAGGTACCTACATGTGAAATAAAATGATTTATTTCGTTTATTTAGCCGAGACTGACGAAACCTCCTAAATCACTTTATGAGGTTTTGTTTTGTGTATAGATTTGCCCTCCTTATGAAAGATGATTGATTTTTTGTGTCTGTAGGAATTTTTGCCCGTAGTGTTATGGATCGTACCTACCTACCTAACCCATAGATATAATTATCATCTGAGCCCTAACCCCATAATTTCAAAAAATATTTTCATCATGATACTGGCGATATTTGAAAGATCAAGAAAGAGGTTTCTGTATATTAGCATAGATTAGTTATATTTGACAGCTCTGTATACCGCTGCGGAATGCGGTGCGGCGCGCAATTACTCAATCTATGTAAATGTAGGTTTGCTCGATGTAGGTACCTATGGTTCCGACTCGTGACGATGACGCACACATGTAGTATCTGCGGTTTACGGCAAGCAAGGCAGGGAGGGGGGCGAGACCGGCGCGGCGCCGCGCGCCGCAGTGCCGCATACCGTTGCGTCGCGTCGCGTCGTCGACCTCTCACTGAACGCGGCACGGGTGGTGAGCACTACATTAAAAATGAGTTTATTTGACGATGATTTGATCGTAAACGTTAAAAAGTACCCCATTTTATACGGACCTAGAGGAAAGAAACATAAGAACGCAAAATTAAAAGATAATTGCTGGATGAAAATCGCTACTGCACTAAATAAAACACGTAAGTACCTGTTTATTCTTATGTTTATTAAATTTTTCATATAAGTCATTGTTATCATATGCCTAAGATGTAAATTTGCACTGTAATTTATTAAGTGGCTATCCAGTGGATACAGTTTTTGTCAAACTACATATGCCACATTATGTACGCCACTCCGAGTACGAGACGGCATTATGACTGGGCACTGTAGGTAACTATATGAGTATAGCCAATCAGTGGCGGATTGTAGAAATACGTGGGTGTCCACAGGCTATCAGGGCCCTACACAGGTAGCAGCAACTTTGGAGCGAACGATTCGACGGAACAGTCAAAACTGTTTGTGCTTTTTGGCAGGGTAATAGGTACCTACCTACTATCTAATGCCAACGCTTGCTGCATAATGGCGGAACTCGCGGAATTCAAGTGACGCAAGCGCTGTGTTCATGAGGTTTACAGTAACATTATCCCTATGTAGGTACCTATCTGCATTAGCATTATCAAATGGGGATTTATAATTATTTGTATGTAGTAGCGTAGTCAAATGCGTAGACAAAATGCAATTTTAGTCGTTCGTCTTATCTTATCTTGTCATGTCGTTGAGAATAATAGTACCTATGTAATGGATTTTTAGGTATCAAATTGATTAGGTACAATTAGGTACAACTCAGACCAACTTGTTTTTTGTTGGTCTGAGAATTACAATTTATTAAAATTATATAATTTCTAACAGCAAATTAGAATTACCCATGTACCTACCTAGGCATACTAATATCACAGTAGGAACTCTAGCTCTGCTCTTTCCTACAGTCATCCAACGGACACGTCTAGACAGCAATCGTGCGGGGTGTGCGGGGCGAGAGAGGGGCGGGTGCGAGCCCCAGCTGCTTGGGTTGGGGACAGTTGGGACACGCCATCGCCATTGCGGGTTGACGAATCGTTTAAAATGGTTCATTTTCCGGGGTGCTACAAATACAACACAACATTTGTTTCGACTTCCAAGATGGCGGATGCGATTTTTTATATAATATTAATACGGGTATCGTTCTAGAGGTTTTCGGGGGTGCAAACTACGAGTATAACATCTATTTCGAGATTCAAGATGGCGGACGTGACTTTTTAAATAAAATAAATAAGTATGGTTATCGTTTTCGAGGTTTCTCAGTGTTCTGATTACGAATATAATATTTATTTTAAGATCCAAGATAGCGGACGCGACTTTTTAAATAAAAAATATGCTTATCGTTTTCGAGGTTTTCGGGGGTGCTGATTATGTTTATATTTATTATTATAACTAATAGGCGAATATGGAACAAAGTAAAAAAAACAACTGAAAATAAATGTGTCAACCCTGCGATATGACGTAATGTCTAGAGCAGCCCTTCCCAAAGTGGGCGATAACGCCCCCTTGTGGGAACTGCAGGCCTAAAGGGGGGCGGTAAGAGACCCTGAAAAAAAATTGGGGGCGTTGTGTAAAGGCTTGGGGGCGATTTGTAATTTCATCTAGCTAGGAGGACTCTTAAACACCGACTGAACTCTCGACTTTCTACTTTCGACTACACCTTGTGAACATCAACTAATATTAATTAAGAGATTGCTCAAACTTGGTTCGATATTTCTCTCCGCGTAGTTCATATATCTGTCCTGTTTCATTGAATAAATAAAATAAAAATCACGTCAATCGGTCGCTCTGTTTCACAAACTTATTAAACAGCATCAGATTCATCCTTCACATTAGTTTTTATTATTCTCATTAGCAGGTGTAGACCTGAGTGCCGTTGTGTACTACCTACTGCGCTTAGGTCTCAAGTTTTTCTTTCTTTCTTCTTTCTTTCTAAGTTAACTCTTGCGGGTTATAGTAAAAGTCTCGTTTAGAATGAATGTTTAATCTCCGCTAATATAGCTCACAATAATTAATTAATTAAATTTGAAGTTATACTGGTTTTTAAGTAGGTGAAAAAATGGGGGCGCTAAAAATAATTTATTCTCAAAGTGGGCAGTAGACAAAATAAGTTTGGGAACCATTGGTCTAGAGTCTAGACGGAAGCGGCATTTTGCGCGACTTCAAAGGCGATGGACCACTGGTAGTTTTAATTACGCTGTCACAGAATATCTAATAGTACTTGACGCTGTGCTAATATTATAAAGAGGAAATATTTCTTTGTTTGTAATCGCAGAGTTTATACTCTGAAACTACTGAACCGATTTTAATAATTATTTCACCATTAGAAAGCTACTTTATCCAGAAGTAACATAGGCATATATTTTATTTCAATCGTTGTGGCGATGCTTGGGGGAGGCCTATGTCCAGCAGTGGACGTCTTTCGGCTGAAATGAATAAATGAATGAACGCGGGTGAAGCCGCGTGCAATGTCAGTATCGCATTAAGACGATGACGAGTTTGTTACTTTAAAAACTATTTTATGTCTTTCAAACTCTTGTACGTAGATTAGCGTAGATTTAAATTTTGTATTTTAAATCTAAAAATTGTTTATTCTAACATTTCTATTTTATTTAAGTATTTAGTGCTGAGTTATTTGAAACAAATATTAGATTATTTATTACAGCTGAAGAATGTAAAGCAAAATGGCGCAACATACGAGATAGCTACATCAAAAATAAGAAGAAAAAGGATACTGGCTGTTCTACATACTCCAAGTATGACGACGACAGATTGAATTTTATGTCGGCAGCATTTGAAGAAGGAGAACAATTAAGCAACATAGATAATTCTACAAATAGTAGTTATAGTTGCGAAGGCGTAAAGGAGGAATATGACTCGTCTGAAGAAGTTCCACTATCAGAGTCACCATATATTTTAGAAATAACAAATAACGTCGTAAATACAGAGCAACCTGCTACTTATACTCCTACATTAATCACTACATCGTTCGATCCAAGTTATTCAGTAGTGGCTGCAGAGCAAAATTTAAGTGTTCAGGAACATAATCCAACACCACAAACAAAAAGAGCATATAAACGAAAGATGGATACAATCATAGAAGAAATGAAAATGGATAGAGAAGAGAGAAATATAATTTTACAACAACTGGTTACAAAAGCTACTGGTGTAGGAGATACGCCTATCCATAAATTCTTTTCAAGCATGGCGGATATTGTGTGTAATTTTCCGCCAGAAAAAATTGCAGAGGTGCGCATGAGATGCTGCAAGATGGTCAGTGAAATAGAACTTTCAGTACTTAGAGATGAAAGTCAGTCCACTTCGCAGAAACTATTTACGAATTATGAATAAGCCTACAGGAATACTGTCATGGTTATAATTTTAATTTTTGTCAAATAAACAAATAATAAAAATATCATTAAATTGACTAATTTGTGTCATTTGTAAAATAAACGGAAACACTTGGTGAACCAAGATACCTTTCCTTTCCTTTGATACCTGCTGTTTATCTGATTCTTGCCCACTGTGACTATGAGATAATAATTAATAAGTGTTCTAAAGTGGGAACTTGTGATCAAACTAACTAATAATAATAATTCTCAACTAAATAACAAACATATGAGAAGGAGTATAGAATCGAAGGTAAATAACTAATTGCATGTTTTTTGCAATTTGACAAAAGGACACCAAAAATATCGTCTCTATTATCTATGGTTCCTGTTGTTTTCTGTGTATAACCCAGCTAAAAACTAATTTTTTGAATACTGTATGTATCTAAAATCTTCGTAAACTATAGCTTGAGTCCTGTCATCAACATTAACTCAGCCTATCGCAGTCTACTGCTGGACGAAAATAAATAAATGAAACCACATGCAAAATTTCAAGTGTGTAGGTCTGCTAGAAGTACCTTAGAATTTTGATGATCGGTGAGTGTGTCAGTGATAAAACAAGGGAATTTTGACTTGATATAATTCGTAATATACACACCGGCACAATTAGCGGAACACAAAAAAAAGTGAGACTATGAGATAATAACGCATATATTTGACGAAAATGTAATTAGACACAAAATAACAAATTGATTAACATCTTATATCAACGACTTTGAAAAGTCTTCGTTATTTTTTATTGAAAAATAAAGAAATTTGAAATAAGTGAAATTTTTAGATGATTATGAACCATCACAAAAAATAAAAAAAAGTAAGCATTAAATGATTTAACAATAAAATTAAAGCAAAATTAATAACGAGTGTTTCCCCCTCTTGCTCTGATTACGGTTTCCATTCGTCTGGGCATGCTACAGATTATGTTATCGATGATTTCTTGAGGCAACCGCTCCCACTCCTCAAGTAATGCGTTTCCAAGTTCATTCAGATTGTTGGGGGGTGGCATTCTGGATTTAACCCTTCTTTTTAGCAAGTCCCAGACATGCTCTATCGGATTCATATCGGGGGAATTTGCTGGCCACTGCATCACCGGTATACCTACGTGGCTCAGATATGCCTGTACCGATTGTGCACTATGAGCACGAGCATTATCTTGCATTAGAATAAAGTCGTCACCAATAAATGGGGCAAATGGTACAACATGTTCTTCTAAAATGTCTCTGATGTATCGATCTGCTGTCATGGTCCCTCCTGTGACTATCACTAACTCCGTGCGAGCTCCCAAACATATCCCTCCCCAAACCATAATCGAGCCGCCACCATAAGCCACTGTGTGTTCAAAATTAGACTGTATGTGGCGTTCTCCTTTGCGTCTCCATATTCGCTGTCTCTCATCGATCTGTTTTGAAAGAACTCTGCACTCATCAGTAAAGAGAACCTGCTGCCATTCGTTCAAATCCCAATGACGATGTTCTCGCGCATAGCTTAATCGGTTTACGCGGTGACGTCTCTCAAGTTTTGGGCCTTTGGCAGGTATATACGACCCTAAACCAACTTCTTCAAATCTCCTGCGAACTGTACGCTCACTTACTCGTACTCCTCGAACGTCTTCCAGTTCATTTCGAGCTTGTACAGCCGTTAATCGCGTATTCCTACGAACTCCAAGTTGTAAAAAACTGTCATCTCGCCTCGATGTACATCTTTTTCTACCTTGACCCCTCCTCCTCACAAGAGAATTAGACGATCTGTACCGCTGGATGCTGCGATGAATCGTTGATACTGGTCGACGAAGCCTTGAGGCAATCGATCTGTAGGTATGGCCATTTCTTCTCATTTCATCAGCCCTAATGATTTCCAGTGATGTTAAGTCAGGCATAATAAAGAGCTTTTAATAAACAAAATTGCCTATAGAATAACAAATTTATAAAAAACCATTAAATGCAATTTTTCAAAAAAATTACAATTACGTAGTTATTACTCGAACAAGTTGACAAAACGTATTCTTCGGGAAAATAAAACAAATGAATGAAAAAAGTGTGTGTCATCTAATTTTCTATTTTCAAATTTGACAGTAAATTAAAAAAATATCATAACTGGCCAGTTCCTCAAGTAAAAGATTTTAAAATCCTGCTTTTTTTGTGTTCCGCTAATTGTGCCGGTGTGTATGTATTACAGGTACAAACTTGTTATTTGGGGATAGATGTAGGTTTAGTAAGTACTCTTGGTAACCGAAATTTCAGACTTCTAGCTTTACCCACAACGAAGATACAGATGGCTTAAAAGTACCGCGAGTTGCTTCGAGAAAAGGATGGTGCGGCCGTGCCCGTCTTTGCTCGACTTGGCGGGGGCACTACCGTGCCCCCAGATAAATATTTTTGGGACATTTTTACACAGCACGATCTAAGCAGACTAAGCAGAGCTTGTACATACTATGGGTACTAGACAATGGATTTAATACTCATATACTTTTTTTGTAAATACATACTTAAGAAACACCCAGACCAACACAAACACTCATGTTCATCATACAAATATTTATGTCCTGTGTGGATCGAACCCAGCCACGACCTCGTGATCAGCAGTCCAAACCTCGAACCACTAGACCACAGACATCGTCAACCTAGGCCTCTCCCAAGTTGCGCTACAACACTCGGTACTCTGCCTTTCGCACCCAGTCCTCCCCAGTCACCAGTCAGGTCAGTCAGTCAGGTCGTCGGTTCATCAGGCTGGGGGGCGGGCGCCTTACGCTGCGTTTGCCGTTTAGCCGCGTTTGCGTTTGAGTCCCGTGACAGATTTCAAATACGTACATTTTTAATTTATTTTGACATTATTTCTACTTATTTGACACCTGTCACAGGAATCAAGCTAAATTGTACGGATTTTATCGTAATTAAAATCTTAATTTATTATTATTATTAATCAGTTTATTTCAGATAAAATCCATAATTTGTACAATATAAAACATAACATAAAATTACAACCATACCCAGCATAAATTCATGCACAAATTAAAAAAAAATACCTACGGATAAAACTTATTTCTATTTCGAATCACCCACGTGGCCACGTCTGTAGAAGAGTACCCCTTTTCCGAATCTTTACACGTGATCCCTGGGTGGTGCAAATCAGGTGACATACAGGTACGGCCGTCGGCTTGCGACCACCCACCGGGCAAAGCCGTGCCGCCAAGCGACCTGGTCGTGTTCCGGTACGTTGCCCGGTATAGCCACTTGAGAGGATGGGTCGAAATATTTCACTGCCATTCTCTCACTTTTGCTGGGCAAGCGTGAACCATCGTAGACCGCACCATCGCTTACAGGTGAGGTGGCGGTCAAACGCAATATATATTTTTAAAAAAAATGTTTGTGCACTAACGGCCAAAATTAATACTAGAAATGGAAATTTGACATATTTTGTATGGAGCTTATGTCAAATTCCTATCTCTGGTAGGGCAAATCGTGAATAGATTGGATATTAATTTTGGCCGTAAGTTGCCTTTGATTCCATACCCCCTATTGTATATCTATCAACGGATCTAGTATCGAGTAATTTACTAGGCATAGCCCTCATTACAACTACCATTCAAACTAAATTACTTTGGCCTGTCTGTATGGAAATAGGTAGTTTGGGTGTTACAATACCCACACCGTTTAAGTTAGATTAAGGTCTACCTCGGTTTTACCTCTAGGTAAAACTAATAAATATTTATAATTTTCCCATGATAGTTAGAGCTGGGGATCTAATTTCATATTGCATGCATATTAATGGTTTGGGTGAAAAATTTTAGTAGCAATTTCGTACTCCCGTGTAAAATAGGTAAGATGGTAAGTATGTGGATAAAATAATTAAATAATACATTGCTTTAAGCACTTCTTGAATAAAATAAAATTAATGAATTCATCTTTAGTAATTATCTTAAAATTATCTTTAGTAGTAGATTTATCTTTAGTAACTAGGACGTAGGCCTCTCCCAAATTGCGCCACAACACTCGGTCCTCTGCCTTCCGCATCCAGTTACTTTCATCAGGTCGTCGGTCCACCTGGCTGGGAGGCATGTGTCCAGCAGTGGACTGCGATAGGCTGAGTTGATGATGATGAACTAGGACCACAGACCAGTAAGCCTCTAGGACTCAAAAAATGTAGTTGGGTTAGGTAAAGTACCTATAAATTCATTCCAGAAACCCTTGACGTCTTCCAGAAAGTTTTATACTCGAAAACCAATTTTAGCACCTTTTTATTCATAAATGCTAGGTTTGGTACGAGTTTCCCTGGTAAAAGTTGTGTGAACTTCAAGAACTTTCTTACTATAAGAGTCCTATTTTATACCATGTCCTATTTGGTAAGACTATAAAACTGTGTTAATTATGTAAAATATTTATATTTATAACTCTAAATTTATAAATAAAACTTGTTGTTCCTGATTATTTGCTGTTGTCATAACATTTTTTCATTCAGTGAGAGCAATTAATAAATCTGTGATGACTCGAGTATTTGTTATCGCACTAATATTATAAATGCGAAAGTATGGGTGTTCGTTTGTTTGTCCTTCAATCACGCCGAAACCGCTGATTCGATTTGGATGAAATTTGACACATAGATAGACCACAACCCGGATTAACAAATAGGCGATTTTTTTCCTGGGAAGATAAACCTTATTGCCAAAAATGCGCGGGGAAACGTGGTCGCTCACAAAGGGCCTGATAAGAAGGCTACTCAAGGGGCAATGGAGAGGGCTATGCTCGGAGTGTCCCTGCGTGATCGAATCAAAAAATGAGGAGATTCGCGGGAGAACGAAGGAACCGACATAGCCCAAAGAATTGCCAAACTTAAGTGGCAGTGGGCGGGGCGCATTGTTCGCAGAACGGATGGTCGATAGGGCAGTAAAGTTCTGGAGTGGTTACCGCGTACTGGAAGGCGTAGCGTGGGTAAGACCCCCACAAGGTGGATCGATGACCTGGTGAAGGTCGTCGGAATCTGCTGGATGCGGAAAGTGCAGGACCGGTCGTTGTGGCGATGCTAGGGGGAAGCCTATGTCCAGCAGTCTCTCGGCTGAAATGATGATAATACGCGGTAACATCTTTCTGTGCCAAGCCGAATTATACGCGGGCAAAGCCGTGGGCGTAAGTTCACTAGGTTCATGTAATTAATTTACAACAGGATAAGTAATTTAAGTCCGAGAATGAGGGAATTAGTATAGGAGGTCTTTACTGAAAGGTTAGTTAGTATAATTTATTCTGTGTCCGACAGGTAATTTCACCTCCTGACCGTGAATACCTATTGCTACGTGACGACACTAATCCTTTGTAGTCGGCTCTATTACGTCTTTCCCTTTAGTTTCCACAAATCAGGGTGTAGCAGATAATTACGACACGTTTTCTACATTCTTCCTAAACATCCGTTTTCGCTTTGTTGAAAAAGCTGAAAGGGATAATATAATCTACAGGTATATCACTAATGTTGAATCGATTTTGAAAGGCCATTCAAGCATAATTATTGTATTATGAAGGGTTTATTACGTTACAAGCCCTAAAAGGGTCAGGTGATATTTTATTATGAGTTACTTAGTCTAGAATAAAATATATTGGGATAAATATAGATTGTGCAAAAATAAAACAAATGAAAACGATCGGGGTTGCTAGTATCTACTAGCTAGCCTGTATTGTTACAATAAACTCATGGATCAGCGAACCCATAAGATCACATCTTTAGTGACGAGCCGGGGCCTGGGGGTGGGTGGAGAATGCCAGCAGAGCATATTCCACACATTCGGCCAAAGGTATTTAAAGAAATATCGTGGTGGTTCAATCTACTGTTGGACTTAGGCCTGTCCCAAGCTGCACCACAAGTACCATAACACTCGGTCCTCCGCCTTCCGCATCCAATCCATAGACAATAGTCAAAGAGTACCTATCCAATTTTATATAATTCGGGTTTTTATTTATTTTTCTTTGTGTTTAGTCACAAAAAGTAATACTTATTTCTTCCCTTATGCTCATGGCTGTGTCCAGAATTTGTGCGTCTGTCTTTTAGACCAAAATAATAAGATCTTATTCTCCTGCAGGCGTAGCGTGACCACTGTAGATAAGAGATTTGTCTATGGAAGAATAGACACAACTACAATGTATATAACTTTATCTGTCATTTCATAGATAAAACGCTTGTCTACAGTAGTCATGCTACGCCTGCAGATCTGAGATCTGTCTACCCAAATACGGAATACGTCAAAGTCATGCGTATGAACGGTAAAGCCATGAATTATGAAATGTTATATGTAGGTTGCCTTTGACTACCCACTGTGTTGAATGTTGCGGTTTACGGAGCTCATCGAAGTGAAATTCACTCTTTCAATAACTGGGGCAAATAATAGGTCCGGGTTTTCTGTGGTCAGAGGAAAACTTGGTTTAATAAATACTTCGTTTGAGTCAAAGCTCGGAGAATTGTTTGGTCTAGTCTTTAATTATTGCTTTGTTTTATCAATATCTGCATTGAAAATTGTTTTCAACGTATCTAATGTATTCGTGGCAAGCCTGTTTCGCTTGAGCGATCAATGGACTAAACGCTTTGAGTTGATGCAACGCTAACATTGTTTACCCAACCAGAAATTATTTCCTTATTAAATTTTATTTTCAGGACACAAATAATATACATTGGTACATGTATTGGTTAAAAGGATACGTTTTGAGATAAAAATGAAGTTTTTCGGGATGCGGCAGGGCAATTGCGTAACTCATTAGACAGTTTCATTGTGATGTAAAATTGAAGACGATGTTGATAGCATCGCAATCATACATTGAAATTGTGTAACGACATAGAGACTTCAATATGAAGTAAATGACGTCAGGAGGAAAATCCATTGCGATATAAATGTCGTCATGTATGTTAGATCACGTTTCGTTATGCAAGTAAGCTACTGCAAGTATGCGTTTTAAGATTTATTATTAATTACATTTCATGATGAATCCCTCTGACATCGTAATCAACAGTTTTGTAGTTACGCAATTCGAATTGTATAATTTTTCCGGATTCAAACGTCAAAATTGACATTTTGTTGATTGCGATGCAGTTACACAATTGCCCTGGATGCTGAATCATAATTTTAGGTTTTTCATGGAATTTTAGGTTGTTCTTTGTTCATTGAATTCTAGTGCAAGATAGAAACTTAATCTCCACAATCAATCATTAGGATAGTAAGCCAGCCATTTGCCAGACGTCCAACAAGAGCAAAAACCAATAAAAGCTATAGCTATTATGACTTATCGTTCACAAGCTCTTAAGTAGCGCTCAACTCGTATCGAAGTGTGCTTTTATTGTGGCGGTTTTAGATCCAGATTGTTACACTCCATTGGGTTGTGCAATATGGAACGGAGCATGGTACTGAATACGAATAGCAAATATATATAACATATACATATATCTCGGAAACCTACTACTTGTCGTATTTTGAAGAGGGGTTTCGATTTGACAATGATGTAACGTGTGTTCAAAATATGTTTTACTTTTTAGAGGCTATATGTGAAATAGAAGGACTAGAAGGAGTAAATATAATCTAAATTCAGCCATAAAATAATAAATAATAATAAAAAAATAAAAATAAAATATATATTTATTAATTATGAAAGTTTGTGAAATGTTCTGATGTTTGTTACTCAACCACGCGTTAACCGCTGAACGGATTTGAATGAAATTTGGCACCCAGATATACCATAACCAGTATTAATATACAGGGTGGATATGACAATACGACATTAAATAAAACCACGTACAGAGTATCACGTCCTCTGACCGTATACAAAAAATTAATCAAATCCAGTTTAGCCACAGGAAATTATTTCAATTTCATTAATTTTGAATGTAGAACCATTTTCCTAAGCAAAGATCGTTAGTTCAAAAACCTGTGTGAGTCCATATAATTTGAAACACTCATTCTCAATGATTACAGATAATTACAAATGGTGTTACTTATTATTTCGATGTTTTAATATTTATTTTGTTAAAAAAATTAGTTTAATTTTCGATAAACAGCTTATTTATGTGTTTAAAATGCTTCTATAGACTAGTTATTACTTACGGTTATTACCGTGTTTTCATTTATTGTCATATCCACGTTGTATTGGCATTTTTATCCCGGGAAAATAAACAGTTACCGAGGGATGCACGGTAACATATTTCTGTGATAAGCCGAAATACCCGCGGGCGAACCCGCGGGCATGGGCTCGTATTGTAATAACATAAGCAGCCCATTACTGTTCCACTGCTGGGCACGGGCATCTTCTCAGAATGAAAAGGTTAAGGCCTTAGTCCACCACGCTGGCCTAGTGCGGGTTAGGTTGCGCACACCATCGAGAACTGTATGGAGCAGTCTCAGGTACAGATGCAGGATTGCGCATAATGTTTTCCTTCATCGTTAAAGCAAGTGATAATCAAATTCAATCAGAACATAACCATTGCCATACAACGTGGTAATGCTGCCAGTCTTCTGGGCACGTTACCAGTTGAAAGCGTTGCGGAGGAATATTTTGATGCTCCTTTTTAGGGTTCCGTAGTCCTACAAGGAACCCTTATAGTTTCGTCATGTCCGTCCGTCTGTCCGTCTGTCCGTCTATCCGTCTATCCGTCTGTCCGTCTGTCCTAATCCTTTACCGCTTAATAACTTCTACAGTTATAAAAATAAGTAAATGAAATTTTGATAACAAAATGGAATAGATATAGATCTCAATTTTAAAAGAATAAAAAAATCTTGATTACGTATTTTAAGGGTGGCGCCCATACATGTGAAATGGGGATGAAAATATTTTTTTCGCTGCACCCCCTCGTGTGGGGTATCGTTGAATAGGTCTACTAAAATGAAGGTAATGTTTCATACACAAATTTTTTATCAGGTATACCATCTGCGAAATACAGTTCGCCAAAGTGGCTTGCAATGTGTCCCCCCCCCCCTGCCATTTCTAAACTATGCAACGTAGAAACTTATAGTCTTCAAAATTTATAGACCTTTATACAAACTCTCTTTTAAATTATTTTGAGTATAATGTGACTATAAATTTTCGAGTTATAGTGAGAAAACAGAAAAATACTTAAGACGTCCTAGTTCATAGGTCATAGCAAATAATGCTCCTTTAGTTACTTTCTATTTAAAAAAATCACAAAATGAAACACACTTCTTAAATTTAGCTTCATAAATTTAGCGCTAGGTGGCGCTGTTTGCAAAAACTAAAATAGCAATGATTAATATTCGATTTGATTCGTTTGTAATTAGACCTACTTAAGGAACCCTATAATACTGAGCATGGCCCGACATGCTCTTGGCCGGTTTTTAGTTTTTATTTTAGGTATAGTATTATTTAAGGTATTTTATTTTTAGTTATTTCATATAATTGTACATACTTTACCAGAATACTAAATAATGTTCTACTTAATTTGAGTACGAAATACGGTAAAAAGTTTGACAGATTTGTTAGAAACAAAACAGCTTGGCGCCATAATGAACTTTCAATTTTCATAACTCGATAACAAAGTCTTTAAACAGAAACTTCTTACTTTAATGCTTGATTCACAGTGTGTAGCACAATGAGTTTTCACTCCGAACCATTAAATTACGTCTAGAATGGTTAAAGTTGAACTTTTGATTAATTATGTGTGCTTAGTGCATAGAGAGCTTAGCCCCGTTCAGAGCTATTTACAAAGTTGCCAACATATGTTGTACCGGCTTTGCATAAGTCGACGGACTTGCTACTGGTCTGTACCACTATTCGGTGATATTTAAGGTACTTACATGCTTTTACATCGATTTACGAAGGAGATTTTAAGGCTTTGGCGGTTTGAACGAGGATTACTCCTCAGATAAAGAGATTAAATAATAAATATAGGTAAATATTTTTGGGACATTTTACATATCACCATGTAGTTCCAAACTAAGCAGAGCTTATGTTATGGGTACTAGACAATGGATATAATACTTATATACTTTTTCTTAAAAAAACAATTAAATAAAAAAAGAACTAACTACCAGGCAGTTTAATTTTAAATAAAGAAAAAACTAAATTAATTAGTTAGTTAATTAGTTAACTGAATTATCTGTGTATGCATTTGGTATTTGTAAACACACTCGAGAATCACGACATACACATACACGTATTTTTTTTAAAACGTTCTAATGATGATTAGATACGTGTTGGGAACATTTTAAAATAAATACGCTTAAATTATTGATAATTTCAAAGGCTAAATTTCGTGGTTTTTGAAACACAGTTAAATACATATAACGAACAAAACATTATTACCACTCAAAGGCTTGTCTTGTGGCTTCAACGGAGAGCCAAGTGTCGCCAAGTTCTGTATTGTTTCAGGCCAAGTTTCATTTACTTAAACTTAAAGTTAGTTCGTGTTGTATTTGATTCTGAAAACCACCATGAATAGGCACGATTTTATGACATGAAAGTTAAATTAAATAAATGTTTGTGAAATAGGTATACACCTTGCTATAAAAAAAACTTGGTTGTCTCTTGTTCGTTGTTGTTGTTGTATGCACGCTAGATGAAGCAATAGAGGTGTGTCAGGTTCGTAGCAGGTGGAAATCCATAGTCTCTGCTTACCCCTATGGGAAACAGGCGTGATAATATGAATGTATGCATGTGTAGGTGCAACTGCAAGAACATTTAAGAAAAAGTTGTGACTGAAATCTTTCAAATTTTTATTTATTTATTTAAATTTAGAAAAAGTGCTCGTGGTACCATCTTAGAATCTTGAGCGTAGTGAGAGATTCAAAGGCACAAGACACAAATACCATTAGTAGTCGTGTTTTTTTTTCGTATTTTCTCTCTCCCAGTGAACAAATCGTTCGCTTTTAGGTAGACACTTTTCGCAATCGCGCGAAGTGTGCCTAATACCTAGTACCTAGTATGATTTAATATTTATTGAAGAGTTTTTCCCGCCTGCCAAGCGTGGCGATTATGGCATATCCCCCCCTTAATTGGGGGAGGCCTATGTCCAGTAGTGGACGTCTTTCGGCTGTGATGATGATGATGATGAAGAGTTTTTCCAAATGAGTTGAGTCCTTACGTACGAATATCGACGTAGCTCACAGGAACAACAGGGTTTTTGTTACATACTGTATAAAGACTGTAAGGACGAACCATGCACATTGAGGAATTATACCATGCACGATTGTTTCTAAACGTTTCATTATGTTATTAGAAAGAAAAGTAAGGTACACCAATAATTCTCAGATATATTTTAACAACATCGAATTTTGAATAACTTTTCCACGCTAGCGGATAAAACGGACTTTTGCGCGTAGATTTCTAACAATAAAGAAAACCCACCCAAGCCAGTGAGATGAAAACTATTTTCACTATGTATCAAAACTGAACACGGTCCGTGTGGTGCCGGACTTAAAGAATAGCACCACCCTTATCTCTTCTCATGGGTGTCGTAAAAGGCGACTAAGGGATTCACCAGAGGATGGGCAGCAGCGTTCTCTGAGTATTTAACCAACCAACTGCGATCGCCAACCCGCCTGCCAAGCGTGGCGATTATGGCATATCCCCCCCTTAATTGGGGGAGGCCTATGTCCAGTAGTGGACGTCTTTCGGCTGTAATGATGATCAAAACTGAAACGAAGTATTATTTTTAATTCAATGGTATTAAAAATAATTTGTACTTACCGACAGATAAAAACTGTAAGGACGAACCACGTTTCTGAACCTAAAACGATTTTTTTATATAGAAAGAACGAAGTTATACATTCACGTTCGAATTTCGAATAATTTTTCTACGCCAACGGATAAAATGGACTTTTGCGCACAGATTACGTACAATAAAGAAAGCCTTTCCGAACTAGTGAGATGAAATTTAGGATTTTTTAAAGATTAACGCTGACTGATAGTTTTGTATTTTAACTTTAAAAGCCTTTAAGCACACATATCACTTATTTTATTGCTTTCATTTCATAAATTATGGCGTAATTATATCAGAAAATGTAGAACCTATTAAAAACGAGTAATTTAGCCAAACAATTTGAAGTAAACCTTTCTCAGTAAGCGTTGTTTGTGGCCGTAATTTGAAAACCGTCACTTATTAAAATGGATCTCTACCTGAAAATAATTAAAACAATTAACTAGAATTATTTTATTATTTTTAACGCATTTTCGCATGCGAAGCGAAATCTAAATATATAAATTGTGGAAAGAAAAAAACGCTCACAAGCAGGGTTCGAACCCTGCTCGTGAGCGTTTTTTTTCTTTCCACTATTTATATCTATGATAAGGTTTTACAAGATGTAAATTAAATTACGTTACGATTTTGAATAAAACAACCAAATTAAATAATAATATAACAAAAGTCTCCACTATTGAATAGTGTTTGTGAGAGGAATTATTGTAAATACCTAAGTAAAATGTGCAATGTTCCTTTCCATTCATCTAAATTTTACTTCATGAACTAGAAGCAGAAACGTTTCCGTGTTTTCCAACTGTAAGCAAATTCGGCTGTAAATCTAATTCTAGTAATTGTAAATGTAATTCCAACTGTAAACCAATCCGATAAATTAATTCAAACTTGGAACAACGTTCAACACTATTGAAAACAAACAATAAACATAACAAATCGATTTTTTGTTATTACTGGAATATTTTACGTTAGTACAGTACAGTCAACACCAGAGGTGCCAGAGGTATGTTTGGAATATAAATGTTTACTACTCGTAGAGATAAAGAAAGGGACTGAAAATGGCGGCACTTCTATTGTCTATGTGCCTCTCGCTCACACAATACTGTACGCGTGAGAGAGAGGCAAATACAAATGCCGCCGTTTTCAATCTCATTCTTTATCTGCGCGAGTAGTAATTTTATTACTCTATTACACCACGATCAGAGTTCACGGTAGCTTAGTTGTCGGAAATCGCAGGTTCGAATCCTGCTTGTGAACGAAATTTTCTTTCCGCAATTTACATCTTAATAAATATGTGGTACAGTCAACAGCAAAAGCTGATGAATATTTTGTAATTTATCTTCTTTTTTTTTTTCTTTTAATTCAACATGAAAACTTGTTTTATAAATGAAAACTTATCAATTATTCTTTTCGTTTATTTATTATTTATTTTTTTGTTTTTGTTGACAGATAGCAATAAATAAGCTTGGGCCCGAAGCCCCATTCAAGTTGATCAATGTTATTTTATTATGACAAAAAATTATGCCCGGTCTAGGCGAGACTGGATACGGCAGCGGCGGCGGCGGCGCGGAGGCCAGGGCCCAGGAGGCCAACCGGACTGTAGGCCAATTCACGAACCTAAAGAAGTGCAGTTGCAGTTAAGTTTCGATCAAAACAATGCTTTTCGTATTCTCTTATCTACGGCGATCGCTGTCAGAAACGAACTGCAGCGTCACTGCTACTTGATCGGTGTGTCATGACATTATGTGAATCCGGTAGTTGACTACAGTCAAAAATTACCAAAAAAAAAATATTATTTAAAAGAAAGTACAGAAAGGACAACATTGTAGAAAGTATAAACAAAATTCATAAAAAAATGGGAGAGATACACGCTTTTTAAGTTTTTGGAAGGGGCATTTTCTGTCCTTGTCGTGCGAAACGGACATTGTTCAGAGAGATGTCAAGTTACTATGAAGGTTTGTACAATGACGTCATTATTCAATAGTGCTTTCTCTGTCTTGTGAACAGATTTAAATCGCTTATAACTTGGACATTTTATTAAATATTTTATTGGTTCTTTCACTGTTGCTTATTTTTCTTGACAAAGTTTCGAGATTTCCAATAAAAACTAATTTAAAAAAAATAGTCACCTTCCCTATTGGGGCCCAGGGCGGCCGCTGTACGCCCGTCCGGGCCTCCGTCTCCCTTCCTTCACTCAGCTCATCGACGCACTAGACTAAGGGCATCACTTTGTTTCTAGTTGTACGAATTGCTATTACAGCAATTACTATACCGAGAAGACCGTATTATACTATTCTCGTACCGAGAAGAGGTCCGTGCCCAGCAGTGGGACAAAAATGGGCTGGTTATGTATGTATGTATGTGTGTAATTACTACACACACAGTCCACTTTTTTTTCTATCTAGGTATTATAATAGAATTCCAGTGATGCCTAAAAAAATACTCCTGCACTATTTTATTCCATAACTAGCTGTGCCCGCGACTCCGTCCGCGTGGATGTCGGAAAATAACATCGTGTCATAATTATGAACACAATATCTTCAAATATATACATATAAGCGCCTACACAGACGATTACACTATTTACCGACCATACTATATTTTGTTTTTACAACCAACCGGCTAAGGTGATGGAATTTCATGGAATTAGCCCTAAACTCCCTCATTTTGAGAAGACGCTCGTGCCCAGCAGTGGAAAGTAATTGGGCTGATTATGTTATTCTATAACACTAACCACATCTCTTCTTATGCTGAGAAGAGGCCCGTGTCCAGCAGTGGGACTGTAATTGGCTGGTAATGTTATGTTATTCTAGAATACTAATAATATCCAGTTCATTGACTCTTCTCATTTTGAGAAGAGGGCCATACCCAGTAGTGGGACAGTAATGGGTTGACTACGTTATGTTATTATATATTTTCTAGTTTCTTAACTCTTCTCGTTTCGAGAAGAGGTCCATGCCCAGCAGTGGGGCAGTAGGTAATGAGCTGATTATGTTATGATAATCTATTACACTAACAATATCCAGTTCCTTAACTCTTCTCATTCCAAGAAGAGGGCCATGCCCAGCAGATGGACAGTGATGGGCTATGTTATGTTATTCTATATTTTCTATAATACTAATAGAATACAGTTGTATTTTTAGGAACCTGCAACCTGCAAACAACCAACAATCATGACCTCTACTTTGTATGCAACTTAATACAATAGAGGGGTCAAGCTGTATCGCGGATCTACTCAACCGATTCAGATAAAACATACCCTATATTTTAAGTCAGACTAATACCAATACAAATGCTAAGTTTCATTACGATCCGTTCAGCCGTTTTCACGTGATGAGGTAACACACAGACAGACAGACAGACAGACAGACATAAATTTTTTAAACGATTGATTCGTGTTCTATAGCTTATTTCTAGCCCCTCTAGCCGGTTTTCGCGAAAAAAAACTCAATGTACAGACTTTTCGACCTTTACAGTTTTATTATAGTAATAATAAAAAGATTAATTCCATATTTAATTAATTTTGTCATCATCAGCCCATTATTGTCCAACTGCTGGGCACAGGCCTTTTCTCAGAATGAGAAGTTCTTAATTTATTTTTACCCGACTGCGCCAGAAGGAGGGTTATGTTTTTCGAGTGTATGTATGTATGTATATTTCTTTGGCACGCTCTGTAGCTTAAACGGCTTGATGGATCTTAGCTTGAGAGGTGTCGTTGGATTCGTCTTAATTGTGAGAGTGACACTGGGTATATCAAAATTATAAAAATCAAAATGGCCGCTTTTTGGAGCCATTTTATGTGAAGTAAAAAAATTTTTTTTGCTCAAAACCTATCGAGTGGGGTATCAGAATAAAGGGTTTTATAAATGGTTTACGAAAATATAAACAACTTATATGTTTAAATGTAATTTGGAATGAGAAATGCTAAAAAACAACAAAATATTCAACGTTAAAAATGAATTTAACTTTTCAAAAAAAACATTAATAGTATGATAAATAAAACATGACAAAACTAAAAAATTTCAAATAAAAAATATTCATCGACTTTTGCTGTTGACTGTTCCAAAATTGGGTCACAACTTCACAAGTCACAAAATTCTATAGCACGCGTGGGGTTGGGTTTACTGGATATTGTGATGGAAATATGAGATTATACTAAAGCGATTTCCTTTCAATCTACACATACGAGTGCGTCCTGGCATCGAGCCGTCACAACTCACAACTCGCACTTATGCTTCCGCGGGTTACCGCCGCCACCCGTCTCATCAATCATTCGAGCTTTTGATGTTTTTCGTTTTATCTATATCTTCATGAACCGACTGCGGATTGGATAGAGCTTTGGTCCATCGATGTCTAACTTTTTAAACTCCATCTACATATTCGTAGGTAGTTCTTTTTTATAAAAACTCATGATACAGGAGATACAGTCTGACCACGCTAACTCTGCAGTGGAATAACGGTAATACCGTGAACCAATAACCATCAAAATCTCTGTAATGATCTTATTCATCATCATCATCATTTCAGCCGAAACATTGCTGGACAAAGAACTCCCCCAAAGGGAGGGGGGATATGCCATAATCGCCATGCTTGGCAGGCGGGTTGGCGATCGCAGTTGGTTGTTTAAATACTCAGAGAACGCTTCTGCCCATCCTCTGGTGAATCCCTTAATATTCCAATGCAATAATAATAATAATGAAAAAAATTATGTTATCTTCATCATCATCATAAAAACAAAATCAAAATCAAATGTTTTTTTTTTCAAATAAACCTAATTACAGGCACTTTTGAAACGTCAGGCTCTAGTTGCACCATTTTTTTGCATCATTTTGCAGCATTTTAACCGAAAGACGTCCACTGCTGGACATAGGCTTCTCCCAAGCATCGCCACAACGACCGGTCTTGCGCTTTCAGCATCCAGCGGATCTCGCCAAGCGTGACGATTATGGCCAAACATGATAAGCACAATGTTCAAACATGATAAGCACAATGTTTTCTTATTATTTCATATTAGTTTTGTCAGACTAAGGCCGGTGTTCATCAACATTTATTCACTGATTAAACAGCCGATTACTCCAAAAATGTGCTGGAATTGTGGGTAAACGGCCTTTTAACCAGAGAATTTACGTTGGTGAAATCAAGCCTTAGTTCAAGTCCAAACCAGTTAAAACTCTGCATTGAAATAATAAGATTGTTACGGAGATTTTGATGCTTATTGTTTACAGTTTACGGTGTCACCGTAATTCCACTGCAGAGTTAGCATGGATAGACTCTATCTTAATGTTTGCCCCATATTAGGATATCTCCTATATCGTGGGTGCGTTTACAAACACAATTCTTCATAGGTACAAACACCCAGACCACTACCTCTATGTAGGCCATACAAAACATGCCAAACGTTTATTTGCTAGATATAGATAAAATTTTGTGGTTAAATTAGAGAAACTGATCATTATCATAGAATGTATACTAACGACAAGAAGTGACACTTAAGCATGTGTGCTCGTAAAATTGCTCGCGGCGTGCTCGCGGCTATGTGTGCGGGCCGTGGCGAGCGCGGGGGCCGCGCGCGATTCGCGGCGTGTGGAACGGGCAGTCTTTCGGCTGCCCCAGCCAATATTATTATATTGTATGTACACGCACTCCCTCAAGGTCACCGGCGAGCGAGCTCACACGTACAGAGGAGTGTCACCGCTGTGTCATTATTTTGTTACGGTAGGTACCTACCTACTTAGTTGCAAGAGCTGAAGTCGCTATAGAATTTGATTAGTTTCTATATGTTTTTTTCATTTCTCTTTATGCGTAACACAAAGAGAAATTAAAAAAAAACACAAACTAGCATATACCCGCGTCTTTGCACGCTTATAATTCGGTTTATCACAAAAATACGTTATCACGCATCTCTCGGGAACTGCTCAACTTCCTGGGATAAAAAGAAGCCTATATTTTAATCCGGGATATGGTCTGTCTCTATACCAAATTTTATCAAAATCCGTTCAGCCGTTTTAGCTGATTGAAGGACAAACATATAAACAAACAATCATCCATCCATACTTACGCATTTATAATATTAGTAGGATGAACACACTTGTCGAACCACAGGCTGACTACGTACTTTTGGTAAAGATTTGTTTGTCACTCAAAGATACTGTAACTGTATCTCCCTACTACCACATATGCAATATTCAAGCGAAGTATGCCTTTTACCGCAAAAAACAATTCGGAATAGAATATAGTTATACTATTTTAGCGACATAGCGATTTATGAAATATCTACAATATTGAAAGATGATTTGCATTGTCGAACGAAGCTGTTAGTTTACTGTTAGTTAAGGTGAAAACCTTAGTAATGTTAATGCTCTTAAACTTAACTTAACTATAAGGGCCGGTCTTTCAAATGCGACTTTACTGGACAGTTAGCTATTCAATGAGTAATTTTAACTGATCCTTTATCGGCTTGGTAGCTTTGCTCGGATCTTTCAATTTGAAATTACTGGACAGTTAGCTAACTGAGGTTTATTTCTTCAGAATGGCAACAATTTAATAATAACCTTCTTTCAAAAAAATGAAAAAAAAAAATAGTAATAAATTTATTTGCAAATAAATGATTCTTTCTTTCTTTCTTTCTTTGAATGTGGTTGCAGTGGTTCAGGAACTTTACAAAATGTCTTTATTTAGCATTATATTGTTGGTGTCCTTGCCGCACTTGAAAGAAATCAATATAGCCATCCTGTAATAAAACGATTGAGACTGGCCCGGATATTTATGCAATTAATATGCAAAACTTCATTTTGATATCACATAACTGTCACTTGGGTCGTCTTGTTGTTATTTTCAAATATTTTCAATTGAGCTGATTTATTTCTATTCAAAATGAGTGAAAACAAAACGAAAAAGAGAAAGGACTGTAAATTCCAATAACAAAAGTTTAGTGCCTATACAAACACTAACACAGTTGAAAAACATACGCAACAGTACAGACAAGGAAGCAGCTTGGAGCTTATCTTATATTGTATTGTGTTTGTTGATATTGTAATGTTGTTTCTTGGCGAAATAAAAACATTGAATTGAAGGGTATTATAATTTTCGATAAGTATATTGTGTAGGGTATCATCATTGTCAACTTCATTTATAACATGATGATGATGACCAGCAAGTTAGTAACAGGGTATCTGAAATGAATCTGGTGGCTCGTGTGTGTGCAATACATTTGGTAGGTAAATATCCTGATCAACAGGGATGGTTTAAATGTAGGGAAGGGTGTGCAAGGCGATCTTCATCAAAAACATTTATTTTTTCATACAACAAAGGTACAGTCAGCTGCAAAAAAATTAATACACTACGAAAATATATAAAAATATAGAAACTGGATGGCGTCGGCGGACGCTCGAAAGTAGCGAAGTCTCTACACGTTTTCATGCGAGGATAGAACACGCGTGTGAGTTAACGGTGACGTTTTTATCGGTTTACTCCACGGTGGCCGAGCGCCCAACGACGCTATAGAAGCTTCGCTTCAAAAGTAGTGAAATCTGATACATTAAAATACCTGGTTTGTGATATGTGAAAATTTAATCTTTTTTTTTTTTAATTCACGTTTTGGTTTCGTGGAGTGTATAAGTACATATTTTTGCAGCTGACTATACACTCGAGTTTCTTTCAGCTAGTTTGACATTGACCTTTCTTAACAGGAGAGTAATAGCCCTAACTGGCTCTGAAACAGCCAGGTAAATTTACTCTTCAGTTAGGTGTTTTACTCATCGGTTATCTCTTAACTGTCTCTTGAAAGACACGAATTTCTCGTAACTGTCGAGTAAATTTTACTTGACTGTTTAACCGTAGAGTAAGAAGCTTACTTGACGATTGAAAGACCGGCCCTAAGTTCATCATCATCATCGTCATCATTTCAGCCGAAAGACGTCCACTGCTGGACATAGGCCTCCCCCAAGCATCGCCACAACGACCGGTCCTGCGCCTTCCGCATCCAGCGGATTCCCGCGACCTTCACCAGGTCGTTGGTCCACCTTGTGGGGGGCCTACCCACGCTGCGCCTTCTAGTACGCGGTCGCCACTCCAGAACTTTACTGCCCCATCGGCCATCCGTTCTGCGAGCAATGTGCCTCGCTCACTGCCACTTAAGTTTGGCAATTCTTCGGGCTATGTCGGTCACTTTCGTTCTCCTGCGAATCTCCTCATTTCTGATTAGATCACGCAGGGACACTCCGAGCATAGCCCTCTCCATTGCTTTTTCAGTGAATTTGAGCCTTCTTATCAGGCCCATTGTGAGCGACCACGTTTCAGTACCGTAAGTAATTACTGGCAACACACACTGGTCAAAGACTTTCGTCTTGAGACACTGCGGTATTTTGGATGAGTTCCGAACGCTGCCCAACCGAGTCGGATTCGACGACTGACCTCTTTCTCGAAGTTGGACTTACCTAGCTGGACAGTTTGTCCTAGGTATACATAATCGTCAACAACTTCGAGTGTAGATTCTCCGATGTTTACGGGAATGGGTGCTATATAATTCGACATAACCTTTGTCTTGTCCATATTAATTTTAAGACCCACTCTATCAGAAGCTCTACAGAGGTCAAAGAGCATTGTACCGAGATCCTCCATGGTATCAGCCATGACTACTATGTCGTCGGCAAACCGAAGGTGAGTGATATACCTACTCGCCGTTTATGTTAATGCCTAGCCCTTTCCAGTCCAGAACCTTGAAGACATCCTCTAATGCAGCAGTGAACAGTTTCGGAGAGATTACATCTCCCTGTCTCGCACCTCCCTGCAGAAGGATAGGTTTCGAGGCTTGGTCCTATATAATCGGACTGACATAGTGGCGTTTTCATACAAACACTTTAACACTTCGATGTACCGATAGTCAATCTGGCACCGTTGAAGAGACTGTAGTACAGCCCAAGTCTCGATCGAATCGAAGGCTTTCTCGTAGTTCACAAACGCTAAACAAAGAGGCAAGTTAAACTCTAAAGTTCAATGGAGTTAATTACTATTCCACACTTATTAAGACCTTAATTCTTAACTTTTTAATCCAAGGTCTCGAAGTCAAAAGTAAATAGGTTAGATTAATGAATTGGTATTTAAAGACAGACAGAATTATTGGTACCTACCTCAATAGGTACTACAAAATTCTTTATAAGACTCAATAGTCTTATAAAGAAATTTGTAGTTACAATTTCATGCGACATTCCAACTATTTACTCTTTGATTGCGAAGCGAATGATAGGAACGAACGAAGAATGCGTCGAAATCTCCTCAATACACTTTTTGGAGACGGATTATCTTAATTTTAAGGTATTTAGATGGAATTTAGGCAAATCCCGACGACTTTCGTTTCCCTCCAAGTCCATTGTGAGATTCGTAATTCTTATTATCATAATCTATTGAATCTTCTCAATGGATTAATTCTTTTTTATCTTTAGAATTGAGTTTTGTAATTCCTCGTTTTTCCTTCCTTTTCATAAAACATTTAACGGATTGTATTTTTCTTTTGTGTAATTTAGGATTCTTTGTAACAGTAAAGGATTTTAGGATGGATTATCTATAAGGTTAGACTTTAATTAAGAACTAGAAAGTGCTTTGAATCATGAAGACCTGTTTCTCGTAATTAAAAACGTTCAAAATATAGTTCCAAACCAAACTCAATGCTTTAAATCTCAATCTCCTGACTGTAAATGTTCCCGTTTGCCGTTTATTTTTGACACTTAGGACATTAATGCCACCAATAAACTGCAATCAGAACCATCTATTGTCAGGAGATTAAGATTTAAAGCAATGAGATTAATTTGAAACTATATTTTGAATGTTTTGTTTTAAGGGTTCCGTAGCCAAGTGGCAAAAAATGGAACCCTTATGGATTCGTCATGTCTGTCTGTCTGTCCGTCCGTATGTCACAGCCACTTTTTTGCGAAACTATAAGAGCTACACTGTTGAAACTTGGTAAGTAGATGTATTCTGTGAACCGCATTAAGATTTTCACACGAATAGTAAAAAAAATAGTCAATTTTGGGGGTTTCTCATACTTAGAACTGAAACCCAAAAAAAAAATTTCATCAATCCCATACGTGTGGGGTATCTATAGATAGGTCTTAAAAAATGATATTGAGGTTTCTAATATCATTTTTTTCTAAACTGAATAGTTTGCGCGAGAGACACTTCCAAAGTGGTAAAATGTGTCCTCCCCCCTGTAACTTCTAAAACAAGAAAATGATAAAACTAAAAAAATATATGATGTACATTACCATGTAAAGTTCCACCGAAAATTGGTTTGAACGAGATCTAGTAAGTAGTTTTTTTTAAGACGTCATAAATCCTAAACCGCAATTGATTTCTTGTCAACCTGGAATATATATTAGCTTGTTTAGCTATCACAAGCCTATATGGGCTCGCATATAGTCCCATCATTTAGGTACCTAATTATAATGTTTACTTATCAATAACTTAATTTAAAAAAATACACTATTCTAAAGATAAAAATTGTGGAAAGAAATGCCTCCCACATTTGGAGCGAGGCCATCGAGAAACACGGAGAAGCGATTGCCGTTTCTCTTGACATCTCGAAGGCCTTCGACAGGGTCTGGCACGATAGCCTTATAAACAAGCTTCCTTCATTCGGCCTGCCTTCTGATCTGTGTAATTGGATCTCAGACTTCCTGAGGGATCGGTCGATCCGAGTTGTCATTGACGGCTGCACGTCCGACCAATTGGCTATAAATGCCGGGGTCCCTCAGGGCTCAGTACTCTCCGCAACTTTGTTTTTGCTCCACATAAATGATCTGCTAAGACCCGGCACCTTTGGGTACGCAGACGACAGCACCGTTGTTGAGAGTTACACATCCAATGCACGAGCGAGTCGGACGCAAATCCAGTCTCTTAGAGAGGCCATGGTTGAACGCTTGAACTTGACCCTGAAAGCTGTCTCCGAATGGGGTGATGCTAACTTGGTCAAGTTCAATGCTGCTAAGACCCAGGCGTGCCTGTTTTCTGCTAAACGGAGTCAATTTGAACTTACTCCAACTTTCTGTGATGCATCCGTGCCGATAACTGACCACCTTGAGCTTCTTGGCGTGTCACTAACATCCACCCTAAACTTCGGCTCATACATAGAGTCCAAGGCTCAACTTGCTGCCAAAAAGCTGGGCATCCTCTCTAAGGAGAGGCGGTACTTCACACCTGAACAGCTGCTCAATTTGTACCAAGCACAAGTTCGGTCCTGTATGGAGTACTGCTCTCATCTCTGTGATGGCTCGGCTAAATATCAACTGGCGGCTCTCGAGTCGATTGAGAGGCGCGCCAAGAGGCTCGTTGGCAACGATGCGCTGGTCGACGCCAAACTACAAAGTCTCGAGCATCGGCGCAGAGTTGCTAGCCTATCGGTTTTTTATCGAATGCATTTCGGCGAGTGTGCGTTGGAATTGCACAATTTAATTCCCCCAAGCCCTTTCCATTATCGGACGACCAGACGCACGGCGATGCGCCACCGTTATATGGTAGATATTCCACCCTTACGCACGAACCGGTTTGCTAATAGCTTTATCATGCGTACCGCCAAAGAGTGGAATTCCTTGCAGTGTTTCCCGAGAAATATAATCTGGTGGTCTTCAAGACTCGAGTGAATAGGTTTTTGCTGGGCAAGCGTGTACCATCGTCGACCGCACCATCGCTTAACATCAGGTGAGGTGGCGGTCAAACGCAAGCCCGTTAAGAATAAAAAAAAATTAAAAAAAATGAAAAAAAATCGATCAAAGTTACAACGAACTACAAGAACTTTTATATTATGTTACTTGCTGCTACGGAACCCTTCATTGGCGAGTCCGACTCGCGCTTGGCCGCTTTTTTATTACTAGAATTAGCCATCTATGTTTTTTTTAACTGCTTGTGTGAGTTCTACAGACCAACAGACGACTAAATTGAATAGATTGACTACACTACATTAGATAATCATTAGTAATGTCAGTGAGGCCAGACGCTATCATGCAGACCCTTTGAACCCGAGTGCCCATGTAATGTCTTACAAGTAATTACTCGGTGTGATATGGGCCCTTCAGTATCGCGTAAAGGTCGCACCGGTCGGAATCCTTTTAGGAGACGTAACTCAATAGTGTTTAAAATCTACTTACCGAACATTATTCAATCAAGACCATTTGCTATAAGGCTCGTATCAGAAATGATATTGTTCGTAAAGCTTCGGGATTTCGTAAATGTCGCATGTCTCTGTTGGTTGGACCAATGGGATAAAAAGTATGATATTTTTTCATTCACAATAGCTTTTATTTATTTTCTTACAATACTCGAATATCCGTTGGGCTTATTGGTTTTCTTGTTATTTCTTTTCTGTGAAACGCCTAAAAAACTCTCTATAAATACGTGATGCATTTTATCCGTCTACAGAAAACATAGAAAACTAAAATTTTACAGTTGTGCAGGTGTGTATTGATTTTAATACCACAGATATGATATGGTGGTTTAAAAAAATATGAACATCATGAAAAACAGGCCGCCAACTTATTGTAAAGAAAACAAAAAAATAAAAAAATAAACTTGAATGGCTTCGGTTAATTAATTAGTCAGATATTGTTGAAAATTAATTAATAGTACCCACCTAAAAGGTTGAATGAAATAAAATTAATAATTTAATAAAATAAAATACATATATATCGGCGCAAGGACGAGATTAATAATTTAAAGATGATTATTTAGTTATGATTTTTGTGAAATCTACTATTAATTTTAAAGCTTCATTGATTCTATTATTATTCTGTTTTAACTATAAGCTAATAACATATTAAAACACGCAAACGCTTGTACAAACAAAGACATCCATTAAAAACAATAATTAATATTTGATGGTAGGTTGTCGATTTGTTTGTGCACGCTGCGATTAGTATAAAAACGGGCGACGTACCGAGTTTGACTCACTTTCGCTCGAGACATCGGACCGTGCAGACCTCTACTATAAAGCTAAGTAAATAAATAGCTACTTGGTAAGAACTTTGTTTTCATTTTCTTGTGTGCTGAATTATGGGTGACCATGACAATGAAAGTAATGACGTCAGCAGTGTTGACGTCATTCTTTTTAAAAACAATTCTGGTGACCCTACTCCGTCATCAGAAGTGGGATTCGAACAGATGTCTGCCGCTTCTGCTCAACCACCTGATATTGAACAACCTGCTTTCAGTACTAATGCTGATCCTACTCAGCAGCGGTTGCCAGTAGATGTGCCGATGCCCAGCATATCTGCTGACAATATACCTCCACAGTTTTTCATGCAAATGATGCAGATGATGCAGCAAATGTCAGATCGATTGAGTACTTGGACAGAAACCAAGGTAAAAATCAAAGATATTTATTTACCTTCATTTGATCCCGATACTAGCGCCGGAATTCGTGAATGGTGCCAGCATATAAACAAAGCTATGGGGACATACAAGCTGAACGACTTCGACATACGTATGAAGGTTGGTAGTCTGCTGAAAGGACGAGCCAAAATGTGGGTTGATGACTGGATGGTGACTACATCTTCATGGGAAGAGCTGCGCAATAATCTCATCTCAACGTTTGAACCAGAAAACAGGTATAGATATTCATGCTATAGCACCAGGAGTTAGCCGAGCGAATGAACAAGTTGAGCGAGTTGTAGCAACACTCAAGAATGCACTCGTAAGCCTTGAATTGTACTACTCATCGTATCACAGGTGTTACTCCTCTTACTCTGCTTACGCAGCGAAAACATTGTGTTCCGCCAGAACTTCTGCGCTTGGTCAACATTGATGATCAAACGGTTGACATTGAAGCATTAACCCGACATGGACAACAGAAAATGACTCGTGTCGCAGAACAAGGCAGGCAGCGTTTTAACCTTCGCAAAGCTAAAATTCATCATTTTCAAAGGGGAGATTGTCTTGATTAAGAATAATCCAAGAAACCAAACATCTTTAGACCTAAAATTCAGTGATCATTATGAGATTTCCAGAGTTCTAGAAAACGACTGTTATCTAGTGAAGAAGGTCGTTGGCAGAGGAAGACCAAGCAAAGTTGCCCATGATCAGCTTCGCCGTGCTCCACAACCTAGTGAACAAGTGACCGTATCGTTAGAAGAGGATAATAATCATAACTCCACCGCAATGATGGAACCTATACCATCTACTTCGCGAGCTGCACAACCACTGCAGCCACCGCAAGTCTCAAGTGATGAAGACTCACCTTCACCATAAAGAGATAAGTTTTTTAAAACTACTCTTAAACATATTTATCCAATCCTTTACCCAATTTTATTTCACCAATTTAGAACCCCTGTGTACAACACAGCATCAACCTAGTCATATTTTCCAATAGAGCCTCTGTGTACCACGGCGCACAGGACCGCCCAGAGCACAGCATCAATCCTTCCTCTATCTACGAGTCGACGAGAATAAAATGTGCGTAGACGTGATGGATGGTCGAAACACATATTTACAACAACAGTTACACAGATAACTGAATACCATTATCCAATCCTTTATCCAATTTTATGTCACCAATTTAGAACCCCTGTGTACAACACAGCATCAACCTAGTCATATTTTCCAATAGAGCCTCTGTGTACCACGGCGCACAGGACCGCCCAGAGCACAGCATCAATCCTTCCTCTATCTACGAGTCGACGAGAATAAAATGTGCGTAGACTTGATGGATGGTCGAAACACATATTTACAAAACAGTTACACAGATAACTGAATACAAAACAGTTACACAGATAACTGAATACAAAACAGTTACACAGATAACTGAATACAAAACAGTTACACAGATAACTGAATACAAAATAGTTACACAGATAACTAGTTCACCATCCTCCTCGCCTTTTCCCAACTATGTCGGGGTCGGCTTCCATATAAATAACAGTTGAAAACACAAATATGAACAAACATCAACTAATGAAAGATGTGCATTGATGATTTCTGATTGTTATTATAGTCACAATAACTGCAGCAACTGTGTTGCTTACAGATACCAAGCTCAAAAGAAAATCAATTCTTTATTCCAGAAAATACTACCAAAGCAGGCTGATGCAGAGCGCGCACCGCCTGTCAGAATGGCCGTATCGGCGCAAGGACGAGATTAATAATTTAAAGATGATTATTTAGTTATGATTTTTGTGAAATCTACTATTAATTTTAAAGCTTTATTGATTCTATTATTATTCTGTTTTAACTATAAGCTAATAACATATTAAAACACGCAAACGCTTGTACAAACAAAGACATCCATTAAAAACAATAATTAATATTTGAAGGTAGGTTGTCGATTTGTTTGTGCACGCTGCGATTAGTATAAAAACGGGCGACGTACCGAGTTTGACTCACTTTCGCTCGAGACATCGGACCGTGCAGACCTCTACTATAAAGCTAAGTAAATAAATAGCTACTTGGTAAGAACTTTGTTTTCATTTTCTTGTGTGCTGAATTATGGGTGACCATGACAATGAAAGTAATGACGTCAGCAGTGTTGACGTCATTCTTTTTAAAAACAATTCTGGTGACCCTACTCCGTCATATACATAAACTCGTAAAAAGATGTAATGAGCTTTATTTATCTTTCATTAATTTGCATCATAGTAAATAATAATTCATTATGAGTAGATACCTAATTTAATTATTAAAATGTAAATGATATTTGGATAGGTCGATCAATATGGAATGTGCAAATTGAATTACCTGCTGCGGCAATACAATTGTTTATTGAATTTCATGTACACAGTTTATTTACGTGCATATTTCAGATAATACTAGCTCTGGATTCGATGGAAGCCCTAAATGAGCTCTTTAAGCGCGAGAAAAGCTCACGAAAGTTACTATGAAAATATTGTCATTTTTATTATAGTCTAAGATAGTTCTAGGTAAATAAGGCTATAACCTCGGACGAATAAGAAAGGCGGACGGAATCTCGCTAAACAAAGACTGAAACACCTAATTTTTTTCTAAACCCACTGTAATTTCGATAGCATTTTAACACACCAGATTTATACTGTTATTTTATTTGTGACACTACAACAATGACTACCATCATACTAGATTTTTCGAGTAATCGCGGCTTTTTGGCATACTATGTGTGTCCGCCAACCCGCACTAGGCCAGCGTGGTGGACTAAGGCCTTAGCCTTCTCGTACCGAGAAGAGACCCGTGCCCAGCAGTGGGACAGTAATAGGCTGGTTATGTATGTTATGAATGTGTGCTCGTACTTTTAAGCGAGCCGGCATACTATGGATGCTTCACTTATTGTTTAGCGAGATTCCGTCCGCCTTTTTTATTAGTCCGAGGCTATTTTTTATTAGTCGTATTCTTATTCAATTTATTAATTAATTATTATGTACTCAAATTTCTCAAATTTATAAAATAGTACAACCCATCTACTACACATGTTGGCTAATATAACTGTGTAATCGTTTGAGGAGATAATAACCGAAAGGCGGCTGATAACCGAAATACAGGCTTTGCCTAGTTCGGTTACAGATGCAGATTCATTTGTTTGCAAAATATATTACCAAACTGTAATATAGTACTAAGTTCATGGAATAATAACAAAAAAATTGCCATGTATGACGAAATAAAGGAACACAACTGCCAACATTTTAGTAACATGTTCGATGTAAATATTGTCCTTCACCAAAGGGTCACGATTCGGGTCATTAGCCCCGAAGTACGTTTTAAATAAAAGTAAACAAGTCATGTGGAGTGGTCCCTTTTTTATTCACACGAATATTGAGTAGGTATAGCACTACGATTTCATTGGAGTAAATAAATACTGTTGATACATGCGTAAAATAAACAAATATTTTGTAATGAATTTGCGATTGATGTGGATTGTGGTTTCAGTTTAGACATAATCAAATTGGTTTTATCACAAACAATGTAATCTCTTTCTCAGAAAAATAATCAAATGTTTCATTAATGGCATATGGCTTAAGAAAGGAATGCACAAAACACAGTCACAGTAAAATACTACTACGAGTAAATTGTGGGGAAAGCTTCTTCATGTCGTGAAGAAAACACCAAAAAAACTTGACATCTCGCATTTCAGGCGATATGAATATCATTATCTACATCATCTTTATCTTATTTATTAGTCGTTAAGGGTAGTCAGTAGCCGAATAGCACTGCTGGTCTAACCTCCGAATGTCAGTATTACCCAGTAACTGGGTTGCGGGGGTCTGATGGCAGTAGCTCCGTGAAAAATACTGATGTTCAGCCGCATCTGGTTAGACTGAAAGCCGACCCAAATATAATTAGGAAAAGGCGAGGAGGATGTGATGAACATCATTATCTAAATAACAAAAAATTGAACCGACGAAAACAGAAACTGAAAAGCGAAAAATAAAATGAAGCTTTTTAGTCATAATAACTCTTCTCCTAACTAAACTAACGTAAATAACTAATTATGAGTCGGCGCCAAACAGACATCTCTAAAATCTAACTCCAGGTCTCGTTGTGTCTAGAACTACATTTATGTGTGCCAAGTTTCAACAGAATCGGTTAACAGGTAAGAATTCAGTGGGTGAACAAACACTCATAACCTGTTTTCCTACACTTAGGGGTGGATTTTGATTTTCAAATTTAAATGGGACCAACTTCAAGATATAACCCTATATATACATTTAAAAAATAATCATCAAAATCGGACTACTCTGTAAAAAGTTATGCGTGGTCATACATAAAAAAAAAAAAACCGGCCAAGAGCATGTCGGGCCATGCTCAGTATTATAGGGTTCCTTAAGTAGGTGTAATTACAAACGAATCAAATCGAATATTAATCATGGCTATTTTAGTTTTTGCAATAATCGGCAGCATTCGCGACTCAGAGCGTGTTGTTAGTAGCGCCATCTAGGGTTAAATTCAAGAAGCCAAATTTAAGACGTTTGTCATTTCAATGTTACTTTTTGTGATTTTTTCAAATAGAAAGTAGCTAAAGGAGCATTACTTGCTATGATCATTTTTCTCTAAGGTCAATGACCTATGAACTAGGACGTTTTAAGTATTTTTCAGTTTTCTCTCTATAACTCAAAAAATTATAATCACATTATACTCGAAATAATTTTAAAAGAGAGTTTTCACAAAGGTCTATCAATGTGGAAGATTATAAGTTTCTACATTGCATAGTTTAGAAATGGCAGGGGGGGGACACATTGCAAGCCATTTTGGCGGGCTATATTTCGCAGATGGTACACCTGATAAAAAAGTGGTGTATCAAACATTACCTTCATTTTAGTAGACCTATTCAATGATATCCCACACGAGGGGGTGCAGCGAAAAAAATTTTTTTTTCTCCATTTCACATGTATAGACGCCACCCCTAAAATACGGAAAAACGATTCTTTTATTCTTTTAAAATTGAGATCTATATGTAGACTATTTTTTAACAAAATTTCATTTACTTATGTTTATAACTGTAGAAGTTATTAAGCTGTAAAGGATTAGGACAGACGGACAGACGGACAGACGGACAGACGGACGGACATGACGAAACTATAAGGGTTCCTTGTAGGACTTCGGAACCCTAAAAATAAATATATACGCGTCGAATTGAGAACCTCCTCCTTTTTTTCGTCGGTTAAAAAAACATGTTTCTGTTTGCTTTTAAACACAACACATCGCATAAGTACTTCTAAATAAAAATCTTTGAGTCTAGTTGTAGTTCTATATTATTATGTAGCTCACTTACGAATTGGGTACCATATGCGTCAAAATTATTGATAAATAAAATAGAGTTTAAACATGAAAATTGATCGCCAATTATTTGTATAATTCGTGCAAATTAAGAATAGATAATGGGATTGTCTATTTGTAGGTACTTAATAAACGGTGTCGTTAAGAAAAAAATACTTAGTAAAACCATTTATTTCTTGCACTTACACTACAAAACAATCAATTAATCAGTCTAGACTAGAAATATAATTTACAACTATCTTAATCTAGTGTTAGTAGTTTATTTTATTTTAAAAAATCTAGTGTCAAATTACTTAAATTTAATTTAATTAAAAATTACTTGTCGACTAATAAATATTTAATAAATAAAAAACAAGGGTGAAAAAATTCCATAATAAATTTTAAAGGCTTCCAATTTTTTACGTATTATAAATATATTGTTTATTAATTGTTTTGGTACCTATAGACTTGAAAGAATTGATTTTCAATTTCGAGCCAATTCTTGATATCATAGAAACAGAGCCCCTAGCATAAGTGTTTGTGATGTCGTGTAGTTATCGACAAATACCTATATGAGAATTTTACCAGCGCCACCGTGTGCGTATTTGTAACTAAACTATCCCATACAAATTTTCTCGATAGCTACACGGTAACGTTAACTCACAGATCAGGGGCCGTATTATGAGCTTTTAAAAAACCATGCAAGTTCCAGTTAATCCATTTAACTGCCTTGTAAAATGTCGTATTATGACATGCGTAAACCTGGCTGACTTCTGGATGGATAAGTTGTCTATGGCTGTCTTTTAACTTTTGACGGTGACGTTTAGGATCAAGATTATTTTTTTTGTCGGTAAGTTACGGTTTTAATTTTGTAATGTATTGATATTAAAAATTCAAAATATTAGTTGCATGAACACAAAAGTATAATTAAATATTTAAAGCATCGTATTTTGCCTACAACAAAAATAATAATGTGTTGATTTTACCACATTTTACTAAATGTATATTTATATGAATGGTTCACGGTGTTACGCTTCCGAACGACACCCCATTTAAAAGTCAGCGGGAAGTTAATCGTAGGTGGGCAAAGAGTATATAATCACTACGTTTAGTAGGTGGGAACAAAGAGATTTCAATACATCTTATTATTTTCTTATTACTTTAAATTAATGTTTTAAACAATACGTATTAGAATGGCGTAAGTGCTATGTGTGATGTTATTTGGCTTAAAATATGTAATAAAATACAAAGAAAATAATTTTCCATTTCATGTTATTTAGTTCAGACACAGACATAGTAAAAAATATAGACCAAGTGCTGCGAACAATCCTACTAAAGCCACCAAAACCGTGCTCCTCCGTGTACAAACCAGCGCTCACGCACACACATCCACATCAAACCATGCTCACCGCTCTCAGTACACATGTCGCGGCATCGTCTAGTAAGCATGGCCAAAAAATATATCTTTCAAGAGCATATGTGTGCGTGAGCGCTGGTTTGTTCACGGAGGAGCACGGTTTTGTTGGCTTCATTATGATTGTTCGCAGCACTTAGTCTATATTTTTTAATATGTTGTGAATGTCTGCCTTGAAGCGTCGCTTTCCAGAAACGAAATTACTTCGTAATAATCGCACATGTTAGTGTTAGAGTTATTATTGTGGATTATTATTACCAAATCTTACCAAACGAACTCAAAGCAATTCAATAAAAGGTACTCTAAGACAGCTTTTACTGACTGGTTTCTAATGTCACTTATTGACTGAAAAAAACAGAAATGAAACGTCAAATCAGCGTTCATAATACGGTTATCGCCAGCCAGTCAGCCAAAATACGGGCAGAAGTCGGCTTGTAGTGTCACGTGACCGCTGACTCGCTGGCAATTGAGTTACTAATACGAATTTGCCAGGCAGTTCACTTTACAGCGAGAACTGCCTGGAAATAAGAGTTCATAATAAGGCCCCAAGCTTCAAGACTCCGCATAAACAAAGTTTTGTATTCAAACGCAGTCGTAAAACGTTGGTGGGGTCAGATGGGCGGACGGCGCGTTATGATTGGCCGGCTCAAAAGTTCGGTGGTATGATTCCTTATGATTGGTGCCGCTCGCTGACTGAGTGACGTTCCGATTGGCGGAGTGACGTATGATATGCAGTGGTAGAGCATATGCGTTGTGACCGGGGGTGTCCAGCTAAGCGGCGTCTAGAGGCTTACTGGTCTATGCGTTAACTACACGATATCGCAAAAACTCATACCAGGTGCTCAGGCTAAAATACTGACACAGAAGATAGTACAATTAATTTTAATTTATTTTTAATACCTATCAAAACAATAATAAAAATAACTAGTCAATGTAATTAATAACATTATTAATATAAGTATAATAAATTCTCAAGATGTTTGCTGCATTTGTAGGAACAACCTGTATCAACACAAATACTACCCACCACCACTTTGTTTTTAAAGACGGCTCGCGCAGTTCAGTTCAGTCACAGTCAGTGTTCGCTCCTTCATAATGTAGCTAATTATTATCTGGTATCTACCCTCATTGTACTTATTTAATATCCTAACTTGTTAACTATATTTTTGTTTACCTGTTTGTGTAGTCGATGATACTGATTTACTGTAAAACTCTAATGAGTTTATGTTTACATCTTTAGAATGTTTTTGTTAGGTATACCACTGAACGTGCCAAATGGCATAGCACCAGAGGGGCACCGGCGCGGTCCACAGGAGTTCCCGGAGCTCCTCTATTTTGTGCTGAGGTCGGCCACCGTGTGGTTTTAGTCGGTAGGAGTCCGACATACCCCTTTGCCTTCCCCAGACGAAGGGTATCCGTGAGGATTTCCACTCGTAAACAAAACAAAAAAAAAAACCTATACCACTGAACAAATAAAAATAAAACCGAAAAAAATGTTTTTGTGAACCCCCTATATTTATTATTTAAATTGAACTAAACAAACATTAGGAACTTCTGGAAACGTGACGTCTGTAATGTCTGTGATAGAGGGATCACACGGTTCAATTTTAGTTGATCAACATTTCTTGTTCAACATAAAGTTTAAAGCTTATACTTTTGGTTGCTTCAATTTGATTATAAAACTTTTTAACAAAAAATTGATCCGACGGAAACAGGAACTGAAAAGCGAAAAATAAAATGAAGCTTTTAGTCTTTTCCTAACTAAACTAATTTAAATAACTAATTATGAGTCGGCGCCAAACAAATAAGCAAAGTGCGTGCAAGTTGAAAGTGTTCGAGCGGAGAACGCATTTTTGGAAAGTTATTGTTTATCGTTGAAAATTTCACATTGTATTTGATGTTATGTTGTTTTTTTTATTTATTTAAAGTAATTTAATGATCTTCGTTAATTATTTGTTTGGCGCCGACTCATAATTAGTTATTTAAATTAGTTTAGTTAGGAAAATACTAAAAGCTTCATTTTATTTTTCGCCTTTCAGTTTCTGTTTTCGTCGGTTCAATTTTTTGTAAAAAAGTTTTATTTTAATTTTTTTTGGGGCTAAAATCTCACTCTAGGTCTCCATTATGTTGTAGTACATTAGAACTACATTTATGTGTGCCAAGTTTCAACAGAATCGATTAACATGTAAGAATTCAGTGGGTGAACAATCGCTCATCCCCTGTTTTCCTACCCTGAGGGGTTGATTTTGATTTTGAAATTTAAATGGGACCAACTTCAAGATATACCCTATCCAGTAAAAAAAGAATTATCAAAATCGGACTACTCTGTAAAAAGTTATGCTTGGTCATACATAAAATATATATATATATATACGCGTCGAATTAAGAACCTCCTCCTTTTTTTCGTCGGTTAAAAAGTCTGTTCAGAAGGTTCAAATCACTTTCGATTAAGTAGTTGAACGACTAAAATCAACTCGTGTGAACGCGGTGTAAGTGAGCGTCCCCTAAGCTCTGAAACTACTCGCGCGAATTATTCCTAACGCCAGAAAGAACTAAAAAACTCTAAATTAAATAAGCAGTAAGCAGTAAATAACAATTTCCGACAGAGCGGTTTGAGCGCTAATTAGGGTAATTATTTATGGGCTAATCAAGTCATTAGTTACTGTTGGAGCAGATCCTCCCATCTATTACGGTGGCTTCAGATTGCATTGTGTTCAAGACGTATGTTTGGCACGACCTACTTCTCGTTGGCTTGTCATGATTAGCGTGTTAGACTGCGTATGTATTGTGTATTTCTGCAAGTTGCTGGCAGGTATAACACCTGCGTGCTGACCACAATTTGATTCTGTGAGGCTAGGACGCTTCTCAAAATAGTTGGTTGCGAGCAAAGACATTTCTATTACGTCAGTATAATACCTTTATGGTTGCGAGTACCATAGTTTTAATGTAAGTTCTGTATCTATTTTCTTAGCTATTTTGTTTGTATGCAATCATGGGGGTGACATTTTCATGATTGATAAATCCCCCGAAATAAAATAAAGAATTAAAAAAATCTTGTCCGCATTTTGATAAGGTTCTCCCTACAGCTCAGTGGCGCCCCCATTAGTAACAAAATTATTTTGTTAATTATTACTCGTCGAGTACAAAATTGATCGAAAATCTGGTTCTACAGAATTGTAGTAAAGGTAGGTACTGTAGTTTAATCAGAAACTATTAACTCGGTAAAATATAGTTCGCTGTAGGTGTAGATAGAAAAAATGTGAAAAACTGCATTTTTTTTCACTTTTTCCATCTACAAATACAGTGAACTAGGTACATCTATGGTATCTGCGTATTTGTGTTGGTAGTGGCAAACCAGTGACAGTCGTTCCGGATTTAAAAGACAGTAAACAACATTTCTATTACCTTATCATTTAGATTTCTATGCGGCAACTAGTCCATTGTTTTATGCTACCAACGCAGCATTAATTTTATGTCATCACAATAGTTATCTAAGTACAACAAACTACACCACAGAAATAGAAGCTGAAATTGAAGTTTACAAAGTCGTTCAAACTTATTTACTAATTGAAAACAGTCGTTTATCAAATTTGTTAATTTGTGTTGGAATATCATTAAATCACTTTCACAAATGGTTAGAATAATTCATTTAACTAATATTCAAATGATCACAAGTTACTTTTGGTCATTTACACCTATATTCTTAATTATTTCCTCAAACATTTTTTGACTCAAAATCATTCAAGGGGTCCCTACAAATAATATCAAAATCGGTGTTCTTAAACATAAATGTATCTTGAGGAAATAAATAACGCCGCGGTGGATAATTTAGGTCTTGGTAGATATATTTTTCAGAATAGAAACAACAATAATCATGTCGTAAATGACACTTTTCCAGTCTTGAGGAAGCCTTAAAGTTGGTCACGGCTCACGATGTACCTTGAGTTCTCTCTCACCGTGAGTAAGGAAAACTATCAAGTGACGGAGATTTTTCGCACCTATGAATACCTCGGAGGAAATATTGTATTGAATGAGGTTGAGTGGAGTCTAATAAAGTTTGAGGAAGTAACTTGAATTAAATATGGGTGTTAAGTATCGTTTGAAATAGGTGGACATTACAATAAAAACTAAAATGCTTTTGGTACTTAATTTGTTTTTTTTTTTTTTTATAGTATAGGGTGGCGAGCTAAAGGCCCACCTGATGTTAAGCGGTTACCTTTGCCCATGACAACTTCAATACCACCTAGGCTTGTAACGAGGTCCAACTCGTTATGCTGCTCACCCTATTTGGACTTCCTGGCCACTTTATTAAAACTTTATCAATCCAAATTCAAAATTCAAAATTATTTTCAAAAATGGCTAATTTTCTACTGTTTTAGCTCAGTTTCCATATTGTACGCTGAAAGACACTCATGTGTCTGTGACTGTGTCTTATAATCATTATATTATTTTATTAACAATAGTCAATGTATCAATTTACCAGTTGAGTGAGATACAGTATTCCAAAAACTTCCTTTGTTGTGTTTTTATTGTGTCTGTGCCGACCTACCACCTACCTACCTGATTTCCTGAATCCAGCCCGAGCTCGCTGCATGGACATAGCAGCAGCTCAGTCATCTTACAGTCGGAGTTGATTTACCACTCCTCCGGCCCTCCGTAATACTGGCCCTCTGTGCCCTCATACCTCAGAGGAGTTCCATACCTCCATACCACTAGTTCCTGCAGTTCCTGTACCACTAGTTCCTGTTGTTCCTGAGTTCTGTTCCTGTAGTTCCTGTTCTCCTCCTACTTCCGTGTGTCACCGTGTGCCAAGCCACCGAACCTTCGACCCTGCGAGTTCTCCTGCCTGAGCTTCCCAACACTGGCCACGACGTGACACTGGCGCCCAACTGTATTTTATTATTTTATTGTGATATATTTATTTTCTTTGTTTTTTTATAATCACCCACCATTTATTTATTTTTTCAAAATTCCAAAAGTCACCGGGCGACAACATAATCGTTTGTATTATTCTTATTTGGCCATCATTTAGCTTATCATTTTCACCTGTTTTATAACCCATAAATTTCTTGATTTCTTTTTTATACCAATTTGTTATAAATCATCATTACAAAAAAATTACACACATTTTAATTAGACATTTAATACAAATATACAAGCATAACTCCATACAAAACTATACAGTATACAAAGCAATAAACATACTGCATTTACATACAAAAATACCGCACCGGTTGCTCAACAGCAACTACACCCACTGAAGGCACTTGAGGTTTAAATCCAACTTGAGAAAACTTGGGTTGGATTACCAAAAGTCGCTGGAAGATAACACATCCTCGTCGAAGGAGAATATCCTTCCACTTGGTACTGCCACATACTCCCAACGGTATATCCATAGGTCTTCGAGACCGACTCTGGTGTACTGTTGCGGAGCACACATTACAATCACTACTCACACCATCAATAATTAATTAACCGGTAATAATCAAGTCTTGAAACCGTTTAATTTGATAATTTTATTTTATTGACATATCGCAAACTGTCAATCAATCGTAAATTTTGCAATTTTGAATATAGAAACCTTACTTGACCTATTCTACACTTTTATTCTTCTTCATTCGACAAAGAGTATTTACTACGTATATCTTATTTAATTAAAATGGATTTATCACTGCTAAACAAACCAGAAATTATATACGAACTTAAACTACGAAGTGTTCTATTTAATTCAACAGACACTTCAGACAATTTACGTACTTTATTAATAGAATCAACCTCTTGCTCACAGTTAGAAATTAGCCCATATGAATATAACCAAGACGTACAAGAATTACAAAAATGCTTAGATTTCATTTCAACACTAATCTCTGCATATCCGGTACGTAAAAATAAAATTAATCCATATTTGTCTCACGTCAAAAATAGATTAAATCATATAGAAATTACTACGGAACAGTCCGTACAGGATTTAGAAACTTATAAAACTCTTTGGGATAGATATAAAATTTACGAAACAAATTATAGAGATTTAGAAACACCAATACATTCTGCATATCATTCCGCACAATCGTCATCAACAAATTTAAATTCGTTACCAACATTTTTGGACAATCTAACAAACAAATTAAATAACATAGCCGACAAAAAACCGAATAATGAAATAAAAAGATTTACTTACAAAGGCGAAACTTGTCCACGAAATTTTATTTTACAAGTGGAAGAATTCGCAACGGCTAGATCGATTAACCAAATTACATTATATAATCATATTTATGATATACTTACTGGACCAGCTCTAGATTGGTTCAGAGCCAATAAAGAATCAAACAAAGATTGGTTAACTTTTAAGCAATCATTTATAAAATACTTTGAAATTACAGATTATGATTATAACATGAAAAAACAGATAGATTCACGCAAGCAAAAACTTAATGAAAGTGTTATTATTTATTTCGCAACAATGGAATCACTATTTTCTAAATTAAATGAACCATATTCGGAAAAACATAAATTGGAAATTCTACGACGAAATTTAAGACCAGAATTTGGACATAGACTTCAACCAAAAGACTTAGAATCAATTAATAATTTAATAGAATCATGCAAATGGATAGAAAGTTGTTTACAAATATCAAATTCTGATTTGCCACCTACTAGTACACAAAATAATATCACTTCAAAACCAAATACAATAACACAATACTCATTTCATAATATACCTACTTATCCCTATTCTCCTCATCATCAAGCAGTACACACAGTAAACGTTACTCGACCTCCTTCACAAACGAAATTTTTTCAATGTCCGCGCTGTCGTTCTGATAGTCATACATTAGCAGACTGCACAAATACTAACAAAGTTTGCTTTCGTTGCGGTAAAAAAGACGTCATATTTACCAATTGTACATCATGTAATAAATACAACCAAAAAAACTAATTACAGAGGATTGTAGAGTTAAAACATTAGCTAAAAATTCAAATTTTGACTCGACAGATTGGCAACAGTGGCTTGATAAAATTAAGTTATTTTTTAAATCATATAATGTTTCTACACTCCTCTTTAATAACTCTACAGATTTTGAACGTACATATTTACAGATTAAAGTAAATAATTTAACTTTAAATGGACTACTCGATAGTGGTAGTGCTATTACTATTTTAGGGAATAATTCACATGAAATTTTATTAAAACATGGTTTCAGTATTGAACGTAACCATATTGTTCATGGTACAGTAGCTAACGGACAATCGATTCACTCGATAGGTACTATTACATTGCCAATTATTTATAAAAATCATTTTTCTTTTATAACAGCACATATTATACCAAGTATCACACAACCATTTATTCTTGGAATTGATTTCTGGAAAATATTTAATTTAGCTCCAGATATAATTTCCAACGTTTCCACTCACAGCATTAAAAATCCACCATTATTTTTAGTTAACACTGATCATACACACTTACATATATACGATAATCTCTCTGAATCACAACGTATCATTGCAGATGCTTTAATTGAAAAATTTAAAAACATTTCAACGGAAAAGTTACCATTAGGTAAAACTCATCTTGCAGAACATAGGATAGATACAGGCGATCACCTTCCCATTCGTCAGCGATGTTATAGGTTATCTCCGGAAAAACAAAATCTCTTTGTGCTGAAGTTGACAAAATGTTAGAACTCGATGTTATTGAACCTTGCGAAAGCCCGTGGCTTAATCCAGTAATTATTACACCTAAAAAAGACGGTACCTGGCGTTTCTGCGTTGATAGCCGTAAATTAAATGATATTACTAGAAAAGACGCGTATAAATTACCTTTTATTTCGGATATCATAGATCAACTTAAAGATTCTAAATTCTTATCATCAATTGATATAGCAAAAGCTTTTTGGGAGATTCCATTACGTAAAGAAGACCGTCCTAAGACTTCTTTTCACGTTCCAGGCCGTGGAACTTATCAATTTAAAGTCATGCCTTTTGGGCTCACAAATGCACCAGCTACTCAGCAAAGATTTATAGATAATTTACTTTCTAATGATTTTGATAATTCAGTATTCTGTTATTTAGATGACGTAGTCATAGCAACAAAAACCTATGATGAACATGTCATCTTGCTTAATAAAGTATACGAAAAACTTCAACAAGCTAACATTACCGTAAATTTTCCAAAATGTTCATTTTTCCGCAAAGAACTTAAGTATTTAGGATACGTTATCGATGAAAAAGGTCTTCACACCGATCCTGATAAGGTTAGGGCAATTTTAGAAATCAAACCACCAAAGTCTGCTCGTGAAGTTAAAAAATTTCTAGGCACTGCCAGTTGGTACAGACGTTTTATCCCAAATTTAAGCACTTTAGCAGCTCCATTGACTAAACTAACTTCTACTAGTAAAAAAGCACCACCTTTCAAATGGACCGATAAAGCAAATGAATCTTTTATTCAAATAAAACAAGCTTTAACATCTACTCCTATCCTTGCTTGTCCAGACTTCTCTAAACCTTTTGCAGTACACTGCGATGCTTCCGCTTATGGATTAGGTGCAATGTTGACCCAAGATTTTGATGGTGTCGAAAAACCAATTGCTTATATGAGCAAATCTCTTACAGGCCCTCAACGAAATTATTCAATAACCGAACGGGAACTTTTAAGCGTCATTACTGCCCTTGAATATTGGCGTTGTTACCTTGATAATGGTCAAAAATTCATTATTTATACAGATCATTCTGCCTTACAATGGTTTTTACACTTAGACAATCCTACTGGTAGACTTGCTAGATGGAGTATTCGTCTATCAATGTTCAATTTTGAAATCAAACATAAACACGGCAAAGATCATTTAGTTCCAGACACTTTGTCTCGTTTTCCACCAGTTAATATAATTAACATTAACCATTTAACTTCACAAGACGATTGGTTTAATTCAGTCTACCGCAAATGTAAATCAAATCCTACTTCCACGCCGGATTATATAATTAAAAATAATAAACTCTATAAATACTCACGTTCAAATACACAATTTTATTCGGAGTTTAATTGGAAACAAGTTATACCTTTAGAGGCAAGGGAGGAAATTATTTTACGAAATCATTCAACACCAACCTCAGCACATTTCGGTATTTTTAAAACATACAATCGCATAAAGCAATTTTATTTTTGGCCAGGCATGTACAAAGATGTTGCGGCTTTTGTTTCAAATTGTGAAACTTGTTTAGCTTATAAGCATAAAACTCAGCAAACTTTAGGCCTTATGGGTAAACCAAAAAATGTTTCTCGTCCATTTCAATGCATATCTATCGATTTAATAGGTCCATTACCTATGACACGTAAACTTAATAGATTCATATTTGTTGTTACGTGTTGTTTTTCTAAATACTGTCTTTTGTTTCCTATCAAAAGAGCTACTTCTAACATATTAAGACATATTTTAGAAAATTTAGTTTTCATGACATATGGAATTCCAGAAACCGTCATCTTAGATAATGGTCCTCAAATGATAAGCAATGAACTTAAAGACTTATTCACTGCTTATAATATACCAAAAATACATTACACCCCATTATACTGTCCACAAGTCAACACAGTAGAACGTTATAACAAAACAATTATTACCGCGGTCGCTTCTTTTGTTAATAATGACCACAGAACATGGGATCTAAATTTAAATAAAATTCAATTTGCAATAAATTCCGCAGTAAATGAAACTACTAAATATACACCAGCATTTTTAGTTTTTGGTCGAGAACTTGTTCCTTGCGGTTCAGTTTATAATTCTAAAGATAATACTGAAGAATTAATATTTTCACCAAGAGATGAATATGCTGAAAATGTGGGACAACTTAGTTCATTATTTTCAAGAGTTCAAGCTCGCTTATTTCACGCTCATCAAACTAATGCTCATCACTATAATAAACATCATAAAAATTTTGAATTTAACAATGGTGATGTCGTTTGGAAAAGAAATCATCCCATCAGCTCTTCAGATAAACATTTTTCGGCAAAATTTGCACCTAAATTCAGTAAATGCGTTATAACAAATAAAATATCACCACTCATTTACGATCTTGCAGATTTCGCAAATAAGTCCCTAGGTCGCTGGCATATCAAAGATATAAAACCAGTACAACGTACATCTAATTAAACTATTCAATTTATTATATACTTATTTTTTATATTCATACACATTATATTAGGTATCATCATCATCGTGGATGAAAATCCATCATATATTATTAATTATTTTTATCATACTATTTAATCACGAATACAATATAGTACTATTACATTACTATTTAATCAAGTACAAATTATAATTGATTATAATTATAATTATTATATTCATATTTTATTATTCTATTACTTACTGTGATAACAATCACTTACTCTATTACTTACTGTGATAATAATCACTACTTCTATAACTTACCCTATTACTTACTGTGATAACAATCACTTACTCTATTACTTACTGTGATAACAATCACTACTTCTATAACTTACCCTATTACTTACTGTGATAACAATCACTCTAGTACAAAGACCTCTCTTTGTTTTATAAATATTTTAATATCAAGGCATTAAAACATGCTTTTATTTAAATTGTGTTTAAAGCACATATACTAATAATAGGTATATAGTTAAGTTTTTAATCATGTTTTTTCTTTATCACCAATTATGCCAGCGGGTAGTGACTGACATAACTGAAAGCCTACACTAATTAAAAAGGCTTGCCTCTTGAGAATACTTAGGGTTTTGTTAAGTACCTATTTCTCTATTTTGTTTGTCTTATTTAATGTAATTTTAAATATAAGACATTTGTGGAAGATATGAAAGAGTGTATGAATGTTATTAATGTTGTTGAGGCTAACCTATTGTAAATAAACATTGTAAATATCACCCACATTTCAAAATTAATCACCCATATCCATTTTTTTTTAACTAATTGTATTTTTTTTAAATTTTTGTAACTTTTATTTTAAGTTTTGTAAAAAAATCTTTTAAGAGATTTTTTTACACCGGCCCACCCGGGTAGTGTAACGAGGTCCAACTCGTTATGCTGCTCACCCTATTTGGACTTCCTGGCCACTTTATTAAAACTTTATCAATCCAAATTCAAAATTCAAAATTATTTTCAAAAATGGCTAATTTTCCACTGTTTTAGCTCAGTTTCCATATTGTACGCTGAAAGACACTCATGTGTCTGTGACTGTGTCTTATAATCATTATATTATTTTATTAACAATAGTCAATGTATCAATTTACCAGTTGAGTGAGATACAGTATTCCAAAAACTTCCTTTGTTGTGTTTTTATTGTGTCTGTGCCGACCTACCACCTACCTACCTGATTTCCTGAATCCAGCCCGAGCTCGCTGCATGGACATAGCAGCAGCTCAGTCATCTTACAGTCGGAGTTGATTTACCACTCCTCCGGCCCTCCGTACTACTGGCCCTCTGTGCCCTCATACCTCAGAGGAGTTCCATACCTCCATACCACTAGTTCCTGCAGTTCCTGTACCACTAGTTCCTGTTGTTCCTGAGTTCTGTTCCTGTAGTTCCTGTTCTCCTCCTACTTCCGTGTGTCACCGTGTGCCAAGCCACCGAACCTTCGACCCTGCGAGTTCTCCTGCCTGAGCTTCCCAACACTGGCCACGACGTGACAGGCTGTTGTCTAAATGGTACCGCAAGTCGGTTCGCCAAACTGAGACATGAAGATGGAAAGTCTCATGTGATTGTAATTTCACCGGCACCCGCACCCTTCAGACCGAAACACAGCAATGCAAGCATCACTATTTGGCGGAGAAGTAGGCACGGTGGTAGTACTTTCCCGGACGAGCTCTTTCACAAAGGAGCTCTACTACTACTAAATAATTAGTAATTAGTAATTAATTAGTTTATTTCAATATTTTCAACTAAGTACATATTATTATGCCAAGTGTCTTTGGCACAGAAATAGATAGAATGGCCATGTGGGCAAGGCGCGCGTGGCAGCACCATGTACCTTAGTGCAGGATTTTACAAAGCCTTTCTCAGCACGCCTTATGACTTGTTTCTATAAATACTGATACTGTAACAAAAACCCATAAAAATGCCTTATTGTGCTGTTTCTAACTGCAGAAACAAAAGCTGTAAAGTACATTTCATTAAAAAAAAATTTAAAGCAATGACTACAAAATCTAAGGAGTAGTTTGTTCGGAAAGTTGCCACGCATGAATCGTAAGTAAAATTGTGATGAAAGAAAGAAAGAAAGAAAAATGGTTTATTTCCTACAGCCAGAGGCACACAATAACAATAATATACAATTTTAAACATCATAATCTCCTAAAAGTATAATTGAATATAGTAAAAAATAAGTAAGTAAGTAAAATTAATTAAGTAATTTAAGTATAATTTGATGACAACCATTCTATCTATTTCTGTGGTCTTAGGAGTATGGGTAGATCTAAAAGTTTTGGCAAAATACTCACCTAGGTACCTATACATAGGATACTTAAAACTTTCCAGCCTTTGCGTTATTTGTAAAATACCAAAAAGTTCTCAGATTATAATTCCTCGTAAAACTTACAACTTTAGTTCTACACGAACTTATAAAATAAGCGAAAAAATATAGTTCTCCATGTTTCAAGTGTTCGACATGAATCAACTTGATTAGCTGATGAATTCGTATGTTTGTTTATTTTGGTTTTTGAAACTTTTAACCAAAAACTGGCTTACATCGCCTATTTTCTGATTATTGTATTTTGTAAGTGATCCTGTATTAATCTGAGGATCCTGTATACAAGATGTTGATCTGTAACCGTGCCATATTTTTAGAGCAAGTGATAAATAATGTGCTTAGTCATCTAAAAATACTTAAGCAATTCTACGGTTATTTAATAACCAAATTTTCACTTGGAAACATAGCGAGGGTTTGAGAATAAATCCCGAACGACTTCGAAAATAAGTCACCGGTGGTATAGTTAAAAGGCGGAAAATTCTGTTTTTTTTTTTTTGGTAGTTTCGCACACACACATACACGGGCATGGGCGCTGGCAGGGGGGTGCCAGGGGGTGCACTTGCACCCCTTGGGAATCTCGGGATCAACAGGAATTATTGAAATAAAAAGCCGTCTGTTGGAAATCATTTTTTTATTCACAATAATTAGTAGGCAGTAATTACACAATTCTCATTTAAAAATCAACTGCAGCTATTAACAATCATATACGGCAAAGATTGTAAGAAAACTAAAATCTGCACCACCTGGAAATTCTTTCAGCCGGCGCCCATGCACACGGGTAATTTAGTTGTTTACAAATAGGTATTTTAATGAAATAAAATAAAAATGGCAATGATTTTTTTATTGATTAGTGTTCAGTATCAGTGGTATAGTCGCCTCCTTAAATATGGCACGGAAACAGAGCAACATGTTGTATATGCAGTACGCAGTACCTGTACCTACCTAGTACACACGGCTACACATCAAGCTGTACATTTCCAGTATAAGCTGACCTCGCATTGTGTAGGTTTTCCTTACAACGCGAGGTCAGCCTTTACTGGTTTTGTACAGCTTGATGTGTAGCCGTGTGTACCTACAAGACAAAAATAACAAAATGATTCAGCCCAAGAACAAATAACTAGGTACTAGCTTTAATAAGAAGGCCAATTCTCGCAATTAAAAACGTTCAAATTCAATGCTTTAAATCTCAATATCCTGACAGTAGATGTTTCTGAATGCTGTTTATTGATGACATTAATGACCTAAATATGATCGAGATTTAAAGCATTGAGATTAGTTTGGAACTCTAATTTGAACGTTTTAAATAAGAAAATTGGCCTTCTGAACTTACAATTAATTTATTATTCAATGCGAGATGTGATTCTAGCTCGGAGCTAAGACTTTAAACCACACACACAAAAAAAGTCTTATTTGACGAAGGGTTAATCTGACTTGGAAGCACTAGATGTTATTAAGAAGCTGCATCTTTATGACGCGTCTTAAACGTTCTTATTTAAAAAATAATTAACTCCGGATTACAAGGTGTTACAGCATTCATTAAAAGGAGATGGAGGTTCTAGGTGAAGGATTCTACAAAAAACCTGTTGTTTTTGTCAGTTGTGTATTGTCCCTTATATTAAAGGCACAAGAAAAGATGGTATGACGTTGCTTTATCAACGAAATTTACATTAGAAGATACAGAAAACCGGCAAAGTGCGAGTCGGACTCGCGCAGTAAAGGTTCCGTACAACCCACCCATCGACCTGATACCCCATAGAAACTGATTTAATTTACGAGAGTTCATCAAAAGACATCAACGCACCGTGCGCGAAATATGAATATTTGCATCTCTTTTTTACGCATGTCCATGTTTACCCAATTTTTAGTATTTTTCGCTAAACTACATACCTAGTATGCACTATAATCAGACCAAGTTTGATGCTGCTATATATTACCGTTTTAATAATAGAGCAGGAACAATAATGTTGAAAAAAAATGCATGTTTTTCGAGGTTTCTTGTATGGGGACCCTTTTGGTATTAGACTTTTTTATTTTTAGTATATGTCGTGATAGGGGTCATAGCAACACATATTCAGAGATTTCAACCGGCTAATACATATTACAGTTCAAAAGATACAGACAGACAGACGGACGGACGGACGGACTACGTAGCGAGAGTAACAGAGTCCCGTTTGGACCCTTTGGGTACGGAATCCTAAAAAGTCTTTAATCATCCCCTTGGCATAGAAAGTCGTAAGTCCTGTGTCTCTACTCGTATAAAATTCATTCGTCGTCGTGTGGTAATAGTCAAGTAACAAATTACTTTGGGGATTGAGTCGTACGGAATCGTTCACGTTTCATCGAGTCGGCAATCGAGATAATTTAACAGAGTGCATTTATTGTCGTTGATGAGGCGTGATCGTGATTGTGAACTAGTTTTAAATCTTTAAATTAAAAGGTAGGATAAAGTATGAGATAAGTCACAAGCGATGTTTAAGTATCCATGAATAACTTAGCTCACTCGTATCTTAATGTACTATTATAGGCATAGATGAATATACCTAGTAATAAGGTTTGGGTTGCCTTTACATCAATACAATGGTGTTTTTTATTATTATTCTTTTTTTATGTATTCTTTTTTTCAGTTTATGTAAATAGAGCATTAATTGAGTGTTTTAGTGTAAGTTTAAATTAAAATGTTTTTGTATACTCCTGCTACGATTCAAATTTGAAAGAAATAATTACGATTATTCGATTTATTTGGTAAGTTAATTTTCAAGTTTTATTTTAAAAGTATGTGCATAAAATACATGCCATTTGTAAGTGCACATACCTAGGTACCTACTTGCCTAATATGAAACTTTATTTAATACTAGCGGCCCGTCCCGGCTTCGCACGTGTGGACATGAAAATATAGCCTTTGTTACTCAGGGTGAATGTAGCTTTCTAATGGTGTTTTTTTTTTTTGAAATCGGCACAGTTGTTTTTGAATTTATTCATTACAAACATACACACAAAAATACAAATCTTTCCTCTTTATAATATTAGTGTAGATTAGTGTAGCTGTAGTTAGATAGATTATTAACACCAAGAATGTAGTACTTAGGTAAGTAAATATTATTAGCATTCTGTTGGAATTTGTATAACGTAATGAGAGAAATAGAAATGCTAAAATAGTACATTATGATACAAGTGAGCTAAGTCACAGATAATATAATACTATACTAGGCTAAGTTGACTATTATACTCGAGGCTGGATTGCAGCCCGAACCGAAGGCGAGGGCGTAATGGAGGCTAGAGTATAATAGTCAATACTCACGCATATCACACGACGTTTTTCAACACACTTGCGAGGAAAAAGGCCCTATAGGTCTACTCGCGTTTTACGAACGACAAACGAAGTACGAATTTTCGTTCCGACTGATACTTACATAATAAAGATAGGCACATAAAAAAGGCACAATTAAGATAGACTACGGTTCATAGTCGTATACAATTTACCGGAGATGAGAAAAACAAACGTCAAAACACGATCATCGCATGCGATAAGGGAACGATGGTTGACCGGAGTAGCAAATTGTGCGATGAATCGTACAATTTATCGAATATCGTCGCACGGGAGTAGACCCCCTGTCCCTGCACGAAACGTCTCGGGGTGGACTGCGGGGCGCAGTGGGGAGCTGGAGCACTGAGGCGCGCCGCCGGCCAATGATAACAATTAGTTATGTAAAACATTAAATTAATGTAATTTTATCTTTTTTTTTTCTGAAATGTATTACTTGGCTTACGATAAAATATATCGTGTAACTTTCAAAATCATGTTCTATATAAATTTTCGACATAAAATGAATTCAAAGTGTCAAAAATTGGTTAATATAGTTGATTTATTCCCAAAAATATTTAATTTCGTTTAGGCATAAAAACTCTTTGCTGCGATTTAAAAATAAACTGTAAAGTAAAAAGCACTAGTGTGCGATGATATAATGTAAAAAGCACGCGTGCGTTATAAGCTACATTATGAACCTAAAAGCGGTATAATAAAAGCCACTTTACGAGCAAGTGTGTTGAAAAATATATTTTGGAGACCTGAAAACGAGCTAATCTTATTTTTTTTTCCTATTGTCTTTAAACCCATCCATTAAGGGGTTTAATAATGCAAATATGTAGGGAGGTTTTTGAATAATTAGTATAATTTATGAAACAATGCTATAAGGTCGCAGTAAAATCAGTTTTGACGTTGATATGGGACGGCGACCCAGCTGTCCCTAAAAAGTTCCATAATATGTGAATATGCTTTCTTACTATGCGCTATTTTATTTTAGACTTTTTTTTTGCCCGCCGCTACTCTCTTGTACTAAAATAAAATATAGCCTATTTTACTTCATGGATAAAGTAGCTTTCTAATGGTGAAAGAATGATTAAAATCGGTTCAATAGTTTCAGAGTTTATCGGTTACAAACAAACAAACCTTTCCTCTTTATAATATTAGTATAGGTAAAAGTAATTTTGTATCAATGTGAAACAGAACATTGTGGTATCAGCTCCCCGATATAGATAGATAGTTATCGCACTGATTGAGTATTTTTTTAATTCTATGCGAAATAGATAAGCTCTGGTACATCTTTTAATAGTGGATTGTTATTGATTGTAAAAGTGGAGTTCAAACATATAGTTAAGTACCTCTTTTGTACGTTAAGTTTTATCTATCTATCTATCTACCAGGCAAAAAAGGTATGGTTACGCAGCAAGGGTGTTAAGCTGTCGCAAAGGTCTCAAGTAGTGAAAGTCAGGTAATAGTTATAGTTGTATATAAAATACCTACTGATAGACTTACACCCATATTCTAAGTTGTTTTCTCAAACGTCTCTAGACTCAAACTCACTCAAGGATGATAGATAGATAGATAGATAGATAGATAAAACGTTTATTTAGTACAAAAACAAGATGTGTCTTGGACATACAGGTAAAAATACAATAAGAAAGTGTGATATGTGTCTCAATATTGTACCAAATGGGTGTCCAGCTCAGCATGTGCCAGGTATTATACCTGACGCTGGTATTCTGCTGGATCCCTGCAGTGACATACGGACGTCGAGCAGACCAGATACATGAGAAAAATTAGGAATGATTGCTTTGCGTTAGTGTGTTATTTTTAATGTGAGTATAATATCCACAAAATATATATATATATATATATATTTGGTAGTGGGGTTGTGTGGATATCAGTTCGGTTGTAAATAAGTAGTCCGACAACTGATGTATAAACTATATCGTTTATTGTCCACACTTCACAAACCAATTTAATATAATTGAAGGTGCAAAAAGGAGATTATGATAAGCACAGCACTAGCACAGTAAGTAAACAAGCGGCATTAACTAGCAAGCCTTTAGATTAGTTAGAATACAAACGTAAACAAAGCGAAATAGGATTTGGTAGGCGGACACGAACATACGTCCTGCGTCAACAAGCTCAGATTGTGACTGGCGAGAGAAGCGGGCGCACCGCGGCTCGAGTTATTCGTACGCGCGCTGCGGGCATGGCCGATCACGTGTACACCTGAGTCGGCCACGTGCGCGCTGTGGAATGCGATAGCGCCTACGTCACGCGGCCCGCAGCGAGGTGCGTGTCCAGTGTGATGTTTACTTTGCGAACTATGAATAATCGTCCGTTAATATTTAAATACGATATTATTATTTTATAATGTACTACTGTGTGATTGTTTGTATACGTGAGTGAATATTAGATAATAAATAAATTGTAAATATAATTTTGATACTTTTTACTGTTATGTATATTGTTGTTAATTATAGTGTGTTATTTTATTATGTGAATAATGTGAATGTGATGTGAGTCACCCACATCACTCCCCTCCAGAGACCGTGCTACGGGCGATAGTAGTCCGGGAATCGAACCTTACGACCAGAACGTGTGGTCTTTACCGCTGGAGTGGAAGGTGGTGTATCAGCAACATGTGTCGTAGGGGTGTCGCTGGTGTCAGACAGTATATAGGCTGGTTTTAATCGGTCTAAAGATACTGTGACAATTTTTCCTTTCACACGTAATTTAAAAACTTTGGCACCTCTTTCGATCACCTCATAGGGACCAGTGTATGGCGGTTGGAGTGCACCTCTCAACGCATCGTCCCGAAGGAAGACATGGGAGCAAGATGAGAGATCTTTGTGAATAAAGATTTTATCTTTTGAGTGGTGCGATGTTGGAACTGGCTGTAAATTATTGGCAAATGTTCTGATACGGGCTGTAAAATCAGTAATATCAGTCGTACACTTGTCAACCTTATGGCCAAAGAATTCACCCGGCAGTCTTAAAGGTTCGCCATATACTAGCTCGGCAGAAGATGATTGAAGATCTTCCTTGAAGGAACTTCTTATGCCGAGTAGTACGAATGGCAATGATTCTGACCAGCTAGTATCAGCATGGCATTTAATGGCTGCTTTAAGCTGCTGGTGAAACCTTTCGATTAAGCCGTTGCACTGAGGGTGGTAAGCAGTGGTTTTGCGATGTCTAAAACCAATCATTTTTGAAAGATGTTGAAATAGAGCTGACTCGAATTGTCTACCGCGGTCGGTGACAATATCGGTAGGACAACCGAATCGAGCTACCCAACCCGACAAAAACGCTTTGGCCACAGTTTCCGCTGTAATATCGGTAATAGGGACGACTTCAACCCATCGCGTGAAGCGATCGATGAGTGTCAGGCAGTACCGATATTCATTGGAAGGAGGCATTGGTCCGATAAGGTCTAGATGGACATATTTGAATCGCGCTGAAGGTAAATCGAGGGTACCCAAGGGGGTGGAAACGTGTCGATTCACCTTTGTGCGCTGGCAAGCCAAACATATCTTAGACCACTCGCGACAGTCTTTCCTAATCTGTGGCCAGACGTAGCGTTGTGCTACAAGTTTTGCGCTTGCGTTAGCGCCGGGATGGCTTAATGAGTGCAACGTGTCGAAGATTTGTTTGCGCAGTGATTTGGGAATGAAGGGCCTGGGAATCGTTGTGCTGACATCGCAGTACAATTCATTACGACTTCCAGGTATACTCATCTTTTTAATGCGCAGAGAAGTATCTTCTTTTAAGAAAATTGCGAGCTCAGGGTCGGAGTCTTGTGCCTTGGCTAGCACATCTAGATCTACGGGACTCTGCAATTCATCGACGCGGGAAAGTGTGTCAGCAACGACGTTATCTTTCCCGGCGATGTGCTGAATATCGGTAGAGAATTGCGAGATGTAGTCTAGATGCCTATACTGACGTGGCGAGCAGTTACTTTTCCGCTGATGGAAAGCGTAACATAACGGCTTGTGGTCAGTATAGATCGTAAAGGTGGTAGCTGACAGCCAATGCTGAAAATATTTGATGCTCTCGTAGACAGCAAGGAGCTCTCTATCATACGGAGAGTATTTAGTTTGAGATGGGCTCAGCTTGCGAGAGAAAAAGGCTAAGGGCTGCCAACTATCATCTTTAAGCTGCTGCAAGACTCCACCTATGGCAAAATCAGATGCATCCGTGACTAGGCCCAACTTTGCTTCAGAGTCAGGGTGTGCCAGCAAAGCTGCGTTGCAAAGGCTATCCTTACACTCCTCGAAGGCTTTCAACGAGGTTCCGTTTATGTCGACAGGTTGCGAGGCTTTTACAGTTCCGGTCAGTAAGGCATGCAGAGGCGCATGGATCTGGGCAGCACGAGGTATGAATCTCCTGTAAAAGTTTACCATGCCCAGGAATCTTCTTAGCTGCCTTGCTGTTTTGGGTACTGGGAACTCCCTGATAGCCTGCACCTTGTTTTCCAAAGGTTTCGTTCCGTGTTGAGAGATATGGTAGCCTAGAAATGTTACCTCCGTTGCACCAAAGACGCATTTGGCAGTGTTTACGAGGATGCCATAATCCTTCATCCTTGTGAAGAGTAGGCGAAGGTGCTCCTCATGCTCAGCATCAGTCCTTGAGAAGACCAGAAAATCGTCGAGGTAGGGATAACAAAAGTCTAGGCCACGAGTCATTTCGTCAACAAACCTTTGGAAAGTCTGACCAGCGTTTCTCAGACCAAACGTCATAAACGGAAACTCGAACATTCCGAAGGGTGTGGTGATCGCAGTCTTCGGGATATCCTGCTCAAAAACTGGTATCTGGTTGTAAGCCTTAACAAGGTCTATGGTGGAAAAGATCTTACAACCAGATAGACTGTGGGCAAAGTCATGAATGTGTCTGATGGGATACTTATCTGGGATTGTCATTGCGTTGAGAAGTCTGTAGTCACCGCAAGGACGCCAACCATTGTCTTTCTTTGGGGCGAGGTGAAGAGGTGACGACCAGGGGCTCTCCGAGGGTCGAGCCGTACCGTTCGCCAACATTGCCTCGAACTCAGCTTTGGCAATTTTAAATTTGTCCGGAGCTAGTCTTCGCGGGGAACACGATACTGGGGGGCCTGATGTGGTGCGAATGTGGTGTAATGTGTTGTGTTTTGGTATGAATGGAGCGCCTGCAGGCCGTGTGATTTCCTGAAACTCTGAAAGCAAGTTACGGTATTTGCAATCGCCACTATCGCCAGTCACAACCTTTACACTAGAAATTAAGCTATCAGTAATAGAGGCTACAGAAGCTACAGCTGATAAGTTTGTAGTGCCGTCTATTAAACGCTGATTGCGTATGTCGACAATTAAGTTGAAGAAAGATAAAAAGTCTACACCAATTATGGCCTTGGTGACGTCGGCTACAATAAAACGCCAAGCAAAATCCCTACGAAGGCCTAGATTTAAAACAACCTGAAGATAACCGTAGGTGTCGATGGTTGAGCCGTTGGCTGCACACAGCTGGTACTCAGTCTTTGCATGACGAAATTGTGGGAGCGCAAATCGAGGGAAGACACATAAGTCGCTTCCAGTGTCCACGAGAAATTGGACTTTTGATTTGCGATCGATCACGTCGGGGTCACCAGTTTGGTAGTGGGGTTGTGTGGATATCAGTTCGGTTGTAAATAAGTAGTCCGACAACTGATGTATAAACTATATCGTTTATTGTCCACACTTCACAAACCAATTTAATATAATTGAAGGTGCAAAAAGGAGATTATGATAAGCACAGCACTAGCACAGTAAGTAAACAAGCGGCATTAACTAGCAAGCCTTTAGATTAGTTAGAATACAAACGTAAACAAAGTGAAATAGGATTTGGTAGGCGGACACGAACATACGTCCTGCGTCAACAAGCTCAGATTGTGACTGGCGAGAGAAGCGGGCGCACCGCGGCTCGAGTTATTCGTACGCGCGCTGCGGGCATGGCCGATCACGTGTACACCTGAGTCGGCCACGTGCGCGCTGTGGAATGCGATAGCGCCTACGTCACGCGGCCCGCAGCGAGGTGCGTGTCCAGTGTGATGTTTACTTTGCGAACTATGAATAATCGTCCGTTAATATTTAAATACGATATTATTATTTTATAATGTACTACTGTGTGATTGTTTGTATACGTGAGTGAATATTAGATAATAAATAAATTGTAAATATAATTTTGATACTTTTTACTGTTATGTATATTGTTGTTAATTATAGTGTGTTATTTTATTATGTGAATAATGTGAATGTGATGTGAGTCACCCACATATAAGTAGGCAGGTACCTATATTACTTCATGACTTCAAGGTTTCCTCAAATAATATCAAAATCGGTATTCTTAGACATTTCCTCAATTTATCTTGAGGAAATAAATAAAGCCACGACGGATAATTGTATGGGTTTTGGTACATGTATTCCATAATTTAGTCAAAATCGGACATAATTTCAAAATATAAACCACAATAATCTCGTCATAAATGACACTTTTCCAGTGTTGAGGAAGCCTTAAAGTTGATCGCGATGTATCTTGAGTTCTTTCTCACCTTGAGTAAGGAAAACTATCAAGTGACGGAGATTTTTTGCAACTGTGAATACCACGGATATTGTGTTAAGTGAGGTTGAGTGGAGTCTAGCAACATTTGAGGAAAAAACTTAGTATATGGGTGTAAGAATCCTACTAACCCTACTAATATTATACAAGCGAATGTATACATATTTGTTTGTCCTTCAATCAGGCTGAAACGGCTGAACAGATTTGGATGAAATTTGGCACACAGACTGCATTAAAATATAGGATTATTTTTATTGTCATACCACAGAAGAGTAGCTGCAGGCGTCAGTTAGTATTATGCAATCCCAACCAGCAAAAATGTGTACTATAGCAATCGAGAGAACGTTTTCGGACACACTATTTAGTGTATCAAATATGTCCTATAACAATGATGTAAACGTTTATCCAGGCAGGTTTTGGCGCAGTTACTTCGCAATTTTGTGACAAAGCCATGTTATTTTAGCTCCATACATCACAAGTTAGTAGTACTAACTAAGTACTTGTACTATAATAATGTCGTAAAACTCTTTTCAAGGTTTTAACAGTGATTCAGTGAGTGACCGGTCGTTGTGGCGATGCTTGGGGGAGGCCTATGTCCAGCAGTGGACGTCTTTCGGCTGAAATGATGATGATGATGAACAGTGATTTTGTGGCGCTTTCATCACAAAACAGTCACAAAAAAGCCACCACGATTCTATTAATGGACTTTTTTGTACTATAGTAGAAATCGGGGATCTTTTATAGTACAGTTTAATTTAGTGTCATTTCTCGTATAGTTTGTGGGTTTAATGTGAAATTAAATTAAAGATTATTTCTTGGCAAGTAAATTGATATTACTATTAGCAATCTGGCGCTCACGACTTGTGAAATCAGTGTTATCTTAGATAGACAGTCAGTTTTACTTGCGACCAAAATTTTATTGATAATGCAGTTAGTATTTTTTAACAAATTTTTAATGCCCCCCCTTGATTTTCAATATTTATTAAATTAAAATCAATTAAAACATGGTAATGTCTCCAATGTTGCTATTAACGGCTTACTATAGGCTTAATTAGTGCACAGTAGTGACAGTCATCGGTAGCCATGATAAAAATAGAGTTCCTTGGTACATCTTAGATTAAACCACTTGATTATCGAGGCATATTCCGCAAAATAATAATCCTATCACTCTGCATTATCATTATCATCGTCTGAATATTCAGAAAAATTAGCATATACACAGCATTAGCATATACACAGCAGCCAGTTTATAAACAAAACGCGGGACTTACGTTGTAAAAACGATGTTAAATTTATTTTATAGGAGAAGTTGATTAAAACTAGTAATATACTAATTTATGTATCGTAAAGGTCCAATAAATGCAATAAAAGCTGTGTAACGTCACTATGAGATATACAAGTTACGAAATATTGTTTTGATGACCTTTTAGTGTTAAAAGAGTATACTCGTGACAGCTATGACATCGAAACTATAGTAGCTATTTGGAAGATTTTATCTCACAAATTTGATACTTATCAGTGATGTAAAAATCAGCAACAGAACATTATTGTTCTATAGTTGTGTTTTGAATACTATTTAAACACTTGTACTATAATACTCATTTGGAAGCTACAATAACACAAAACAGTATCGTGTAAATCTTTAATAATACAAGATGGCTCTGTTATTGATGTAGCGACGTCAGTTATAGTACTGTGATAAAGGCGTAACATATGGTGTCGATGAAAACGTTTACAACACTTATTATTGTTACCAAAATGCTGTTTAATAATATACAGCTAAAATATTGTATAATTCGCTACTATAGGACACATGGTTATAACGGTTTATCATCATTTTTTACTGATAAATGCATTTCTTAACTACTACTTTGCTGAGCGTGGGGTCCTGGTTTCGATTCCCGGGTCGGGAAAGTGTTATTGGGTTTTTTCATTAGGAAATTATCATTAGCAGCCCGGAGTCTGGATTTGTGCCCGGTCAGTGGCAATAGGCTCGCCCCCTATTACATGGGACTATAACATAACTGGCGAAATGTGGGTGTACTATTACACCTCTGCCTACCCCTTCGGGGAAATACAGGCGTGATGTTATTTGTTGTTACTTGGCTGGTTGGGATGTGTATCAGCCCCCCTAGCCAAGTTGACAATCTACACAATCGTCAATCGTCAACGCTAATAGAAAACGATCAAAATGTATGGGAATGACATATCTCACCGAAAAAATCATTCGTTAAATAAATGTGACCACGCATTTCTGATAGACGTTGTATAAAAATGTATAGCCACATCTATTAAGATTGAAAACCGACTTTTTTTTTCTGGAGGCTTGCTTTACATTTTAGGCAAAAATAAACTTCTTTACAGGTAATTGATGGACTCACGTATGTGTCACATTTTCACGTTTTCGTCTAGTTATCGGCCGCTGCATTAATGTACTATTTACATAAATGAAAGGGTACCTTATCAGAAGGCCAATTCACGTAAATAAAGAAGTGCAGTTGTAGCGCAAGTTGCAGTTAAGTTTCAATTACAACAATGGTTTTCGTATTCTCTTATCTACGGTGATCGCTGTCCGAAACGAACTACAGCGTCACTGCAACTTGACCGGCGCGTCATGATGAAATTACGTGAATTAGGGCCCAGATCCGTCCGGAAAGGTAGGTATATGTACGTAGGTGGCCAACTCACAAGTCAGTTCTACAAAAATGTATTGTCTGAAAGAAAGATCCCACAGACAAAGAAACACGTTCTAGGATCTTATTGAATAGTTCATTCATGGAGCATCTAATGTCAAATCAATAAAACTCGGGCGCCGATGGACAGCGGCTCGGCGAACTGTAAAAATGTAATGCCCCGGTACACTATCGATCCTCTAAAGTAGAGGGATTTCACACTTGCAACATGCTTCGCTAGTTCGGACTCATTTACATTATACATTAGACCGCACAAAGTCAGGGTTAACACATTAAGCACTAGTTTTGGAACAAATGGGCGTAAAACCTTCACTAACGAATAAAGACTTATTACCACTATAGGAATATTCATATTCAGATTTAAATAACTGAGTAAATAATATTAATGATAATTTTAGATAGTGAACTAAAATAAATAATATGTCTTGTTATTATTTTTGGCGGTCTTACAATATTTAGTCTGAAGAACTTCTATTACATTATTATGTATACTGAAGAAATGATTTTACTAATAATTTACTAAATTATGTGCATCCAATTATTAAGATCTAATAGATGGATATTGTACCATAGAAGAAATAATATGATTGTACTAAACTGCCTTCAAAACAATTACAAATAAGTTATGTGCATTTAATTATTTATTTACTAGCGGCCCGTCCCGGCTTCGCACGGGTGGACATGAAAATATAGCCTGTTTGTTACTCAGGGCACAGATAATATAATACTATACTAGTATTATATTATCTGCTCAGGGTAAATGTAGCTTTCTAATGGTGAAATTTAGATGATGAAATAGATAATTATGTTGTTGTAGTTGTTTTTTTTACGGTGTTCCTAAGACTATGCCTTAAAAATAACGGTCTTGATTTACTATAATAAATTAATAATAAACACAAATTTCAATCAACGTTTTTTAAGTTTTGATTCCCCTGTCGTCTTTATTGATTCCCCTGCCTAATAAAACTGCAAATTGGTATATCTTTGGAACGGCTTGGCCAAAATTGATTCCAATTTGATTAATCTGTTTATAATTTAGTTACATTTCATGTTCTATTATTACTTGTAAGAAATTCACTAAAATAAAATACGCCAAGGGAATCAAATGAATACGCCCATTCTCAAGATTCACCTGTATCATTACAGCCGAGAGACGTCCACTACTGGACATAGGCCTCCCCTATGCCATAATCGCCACGCTTGGCAGGCGGGTTGGCGATCGCAGTTGGTTGGTTAAATACTCAGAGAACGCTGCGCTGCTGAGATTCACCTGTATACTGAGAGCAAACCCCAGTTTAGTTCATGGCGAAATACCTTTTTGTACCACGAAAATTATTCTGGTTTTCTTTGATATAGTTAATAGAGTGCCCATTTTTCTTTGTCGTTCCCTCACTGCTGAGAATCGCGTCCACATACGACGCGTCTCCAAGCTATGCGGTTTTCCGCTGTGTGGACCGCTCGATACATGCAGCCTCCGACAGCACACTTTTTTTCCTTTTTTTTCATGATATATAGATCTGCTCTTGATCGCGTCTGACCATCAAGGCAGAGCACCGGGCTCTGCCTTGAGGGCGCTTTCCTTCTATCCGGCCCAGTATCCAGAGCTTTTCTAGACAATCAATCAACTCAGCCTATCGCAGTCCACTGCTGGACATAGGCCTCTCCCAAGTTGCGCCACAACACTCGGTACTCTGCCTACCGCATCCTGTCCCCCCCAGCCACGTTCTTTAGGTCAATGCCAAAAAAAAAAGTTTGTTTCCAGACAATGCCTAGGCCATAATATGTCCGAAAAGGCTGAGGGCACGCTCCTGGCATATTGTAGATAATCGCTTGGTGATGTTGAGCTCCTCCAGTATACACTCATTCGTTCTCATGGTGGACTATGGTATCTGAAGTATAGTCTCCGCCAACACCACATCTCGAAGGCATCAATCTTGCTGCTATCGCAACTTTTAAAGCAGTACATACATACAGTGCCCATAGCTGCATCTGTCTAGTGACAAAATTGGTTAGAGTCTCAAAATATCCAATATTGGTGGTTGGTTCTCAAATAGGTATGTAATTCTGCTAAAGCACTGACATAAACTGTGCCAGTGGGACATCGAAAATAGCTTTACTTTATGTTACACAAAATGTGTAATGAAAGTGTCAGGGCGACTACCGCTGTTAATCTATTATTTAATGGAGTGACGCGTTCAGTCAATAACCTTTTATCGATGCCTTTTACACATAGTTGTGGCTTCGGCGTCGGTTGTTCCCACAACATTGTGATAAAACAACGCTGGCTGCAACATTGTTTAGATTTTCTAGGGCGGCTATTGCTTAAGGTTTTCCGTAATTAAATTAGAATAAAAAGTAAATTTTACTTAATAGTCTCTTCATAGTTCTCTTTTCTGTTAAATCCTCTTAAGGCCTGAGTTGAACACATAGTCAATTTATGTGTCGGTTTTTCAATCGTCTGATCTGTCTCTGATAAATTTTATCTAAAGGATTAAATGTGACGTTTGACAAATTTTCTGTACAAAAACTGTCAAAATGTCAAACTTATTCTTTGATAAAACCGGCGATTGAAAAATCTACCCTTAGATTATATAGGTATGATTTTGTATGATTTATTTAACTTTTCTAGGACGGGACAGTTCAGGCTGATGAAATCCTAAACTAAAAGATATAGGAAAACTTTCTTATTAAGGGAAGGCATAATTTGATTATTGAGTGAGCCCGAAATTCCCTAAAAATTAACAAAGTTGGCAAAGTTTTCTAATCGACTCATTTTCATGTAAGGTTCAATTCGTTGTATCGGACAAAAACCTGAGCAACAGAAGTTAGTGATAACTTTTTACCACGTTTCAATTATTTTAAACTAAATTCCCGATGAGCTAGAGACTTAAAACTTTAAACATAGCTCGGAACTGGATGACAATCCAATATCAAGAAAGAAAGAAAATGTGTTTGTTGGCACAGCAATAAAACTAACAAGAAAAGAACATTAAAAAAATATGTAAGTGCCAAAGGGCCACCAGCTCAGCATAATGTAAGGAAGGTAATGTTAGGTATGCTACCCAACACTGATTTTCAGCTACGACCCACGAGTGCCATACGCTCGAAAAAAAATTAAGAAATAGTGCAATTACAATTAAAATGAAGGTGAAAAATATATATACGTACATAAAAATGAATTAATACGCTTTCGTTTTAAAAACGTGGTATTTAAAATTCGGTGTCATTAAATTATTATTTCATATAAATTGTTGACAGTCATTTAGATCACTTTTTTATTTATTTCAATGCAGCCCCAACAGCATCCTGAAAACTATAGCAGATAGGAGGGACAGCCCGATTCTGGGACATTGGATACGCCTGTGGCGTAATTGTAATTCTTAAATAGTTTATTTTATTTTATTCACTGGTAGATGTAAGTACTAAAATTAGTTTCTAAGTTGTTTGTATACTAACCAAATGGACTTACAGTCTGAAATAAAAGATGTTTTTTTTTTTTTTTTTTAATGCATAACAAAACATTCTAAAGATGTAAACATAAACTCATTAGAGTTAACTTGAACTGACAATCAAAAGGTTCCAAATATTCCCAACGAAAAATTAAGACTTCATCATTATAATAACATCACGCCTGTATTTCCCCGAAGGGGTTGGCAGAGTAAAAGAGACTTCGATCGTTATAAAAATGTTTCTAATATAAAAATATAAACAGGGTGGCAACGGGCATGAAGCATCATTTCAACAAATGCGATTAGGCGCAATCTGCCACTAATTCAGTCCGTCGCAAATCTTATTGCGAATCCAGCCTATTTGTGGCGGCGGCGGTGCTCCCTACAAGCCGCACTTTAAAACAATATTTTGGCTCAGAAATATATCTAGCTTTTATCTCTATTCAAGCACTAAGTACTTTAAATGGGGATTTGGCTCCCTTGTTAGTGCTTTATTTGATTTAATGAAGAGAAAGCCTAAAGTCAGTTTTTTTTTCATAAGTAAGTTTCTGTCTTGGACAGCAAAAATTACGAATATATACTTATTATATAATTTAATTTGGTATACTTAAAACAGGTTATAGGTTGAAATCCTCTAACTGAAAAATATATTATCAAAATAAAGTAGTATATTATAAAATAATTTAAATCATATGTATAATTTATATGACTGCCTCGTTGGTCTAATGGTTGCAAGCGCGACCGCTGAGCGTGAGGTCCTGGGTTCGATTCCCGGGTCGGGCAAAGTGTTATTGGGTTTATTCATTAGGAAATTCTCAGTAGCTGCCCGGAGTCTGGATTTGTGCCCGGTAAATGGCAATAGGCTCGCCCCCTATTACATGGGACTATAACATAACTGGCGAAATGTGAGTGTACTGTTACACCTCTGCCTACCCCTTCGGGGAAATACAGGCGTGATGTTATGTATGTATGTAAATATTTAAAGTATGCGGATGAGGCCTATGTCCAGCAGTGGACGTCTTTCGGTTAAAATGATGATGATGATGATGCGGATGAGGCTGACGCGGTTCAAGCTTCGAACGCGACGGTGCATGAGAGCTAATGTAATTTTAAAGCATATTTGAAGCCCATCATTTTTAGGGTTCCGTAGTCCTACAAGGAACCCTTATAGTTTCGTCATGTCCGTCCGTCTGTCCGTCTGTCCGTCTGTCCTAATCCTTTACAGCTTAATAACTTCTACAGTTATAAACATAAGTAAATGAAATTTTGTAAAAAAATAGTATAGATATAGATCTCAATTTTAAAAGAATAAAAACATCATGATTACGTATTTGAGGGGTGGCACCCATACATGTGAAATGGGGATGAAAATATTTTTTTCGCTGCACCCCCTCGTGTGGGATATCATTGAATAGGTCTACTAAAATGAAGGTAATGTTTCATACATCACTTTTTATCAGGTGTACCATCTGTGAAATATAGCCTGCCAAAGTGGCTTGTAATGTGTCCCCCCCCTGCCATTTCTAAAGTATGCAACGTAGAAACTTATAATCTTCTACATTGATAGACCTTTGTAAAAACTCTCTTTTAAAATTATTTGAGTTATGGAGTGAAAACTGATAAATACTTAAAACGTCCTAGTTCAAAGGTCATTGACCTTAGAGAAAAATGATCGTAGCAAATAAATAAAACTCCGTGAAAATGAATTAAATTTTTTATGAACAAAATCTTATGAAAACTATTATAAGAAGTGTTAGTGGCATCTTGCAGAACAAGACAACTCAAGCCGTACGAAAAAAATATTCAATACAATTTAATGTCACGAATTAAGTCAAAACCTATTTTATATAAAGTTTTGCTTTATTAATAGCAAATATCTCTTTTCGTTTCTACATATATTCTGAAGAAGGGGTTCGTGTGACGAAGTAATAATCGTGTGAATAGAAAGATCTGCGAGGTTAAGCTGCACTAGTCACGGTCAGTCCTGGGTTGGGTGGGGGTGACCGTTTCGTTGTGCAGTCACGATCCTTCCCGGTGATACATTTTGTCGACAAAGTCCCTTGAACGAATCCTGCTACATTATACGTACCTATGGCTGCCATCGAACACTGAGTGCAAACGATTCTAGCCTTAGTGGTGGTTCATCGGAAAGTTTGCTGATAGTACCTACATCAAGACCCTTCCTACCGCGGAGATACGAATATAAAAGTCTGACAACTGGTATATCTACCTACTACCTAACCTTAGGATGTCGGCATTACCCAGTAACTGGGTTGCGGGGGTCAGGTGGCAGTTGCTCCGTGTAAAATACTGATGTTCAGTCATATCGGGTTAGACTGGAAGCCGAATCCAACATAATTGGGTAAAGGCTCGGATAAAGAAGATAAATTCTGAGGGCCCATCAGAGATCACGTCATCATCATCATCATCATCATTTCAGCTGAAAGACGTCGACTGCTGGATATAGGCCTCCCCCAAGCATCGCCACAATGATCGGTCCTGCACTTCCTGCTGGATGCAGTGGATTTCCGCGACCTTCAGGTCGTTGGTCCACCTCGTTGGGCCTACCCACGCTTTACCTTCCAGTGTACGCGGTCGCCACTCCAGAACTTTTCGGCCCGGCCATCAGTTCTGCGAACAATGTGCCCCACCCATTGCCACTTAAGTTTGGCAATTCTTCGGGCTATGTCGATTACCATCATAGTTCTCCTGCGAATCTCCTCATTTCTGATTCGATCAGGCAGGGCCACTCCACGCATAGCCCTCTCGATTGCCCTTTGAGTGACTTTGAACCTACGGATCTTATCAGGCCCATTGTGAGCGACCACGTTTCAGTGCCGTAAGTAATTACTGGCAACACATACTGGTCAAAGACTTCGTCTTGATACACTGTGGCTGTGGTATTTTGGACGAGAAGATATTGCGTAGCTTCCCGAGCGCTGCCCAACCCAGTCGGATTCGACGAGAGATTGCGTGATGGACCATAAATAAAATTAGATTTGAAGTGTGAGCGACAGCCTCCCAATATGTAGGTATTAATAACATCAATCCACCTGCCAATCGTAGGTATTGAATATGACGTTCCCTTCAAGATAATTTATATCAGGGTATAGGTTATATGGTTTATCATTTATCGCGCATCCCTTGTGAACTGCTCTACTACTATCTATGTGTCAAAATTCATCCAAATCCATTCAGCCGTTTCAGCGTGATTGAAGGACAAACAAATAAACAAACATTTATACTTCTGCTTTTAAATTATTAGTAGGAATTGAAATTGTAGAGAAATGTCGTAAAGGTTTTCTCCTTGCCTTTGTATTACGAATTTGAGATACTGCTGATGACCGCTAGTTTATTTATTTATTTATTTGGCTCTTCAACAATGAGTACACTGTACATGAAAAAAATTACACATTTCAAACTTAATCTAAGTACCCCATTACTTACAGAAGAGCACCGCATGCCATAATTTAGTGGTCGGAAAATGCATGTGGAGTTCATATATCTTCAAAAAAGTTGTGATTATCATAAAGTTGACGTGAAAAATACACACGAAACATAATCTAAAAAGTATTAAATAAAAATTTGAAAAACACTCGAATAAAAAGAAAGTACTTAGGTAACGGAAGATATAATTACAAACCCAAGAAAATCAGTCGTGGGCTTCCCACTTCACACATCACAAAAAACCGCATCCATGCCGTCAAGCCGTCTCGGGGAAAAACGCGCTTGAACTACATTTATCGTGTGATTAATTTTTATTAAAGCACTCCTTGGCGAGTTAACACCATAACACCTATCGAAGAACCATCGCCGATAATCACAAACCTTTTACATAAAACCGTAACTAAATCGGTCAAACCGTTTTGGAGATAAATGGGAACATTCGTTTGTGTACAAACAAACAACCTCTCACACTAAACGCATAAACCTTCTCCGTTCCGTCGTGGGTAAAAATTTAAAAAATTATCTAAAAAAATTGTCTTCTTGTCGAGTAGGGCCCTAATGTCGGAGTTTTGAGCCTTCAAATAAAAAATAATTATAATTAAATTAATTAATGCTCATTTGTTTACTGAAAAATCAATAAATAAAAACAGTGTTTTATCGAATAAGATTAATAGATATAGTTAGGCATGAGTTAGGCGTATTATATTAAGATGGCCATAATTTTTACGTGTTATTCATACGCATCTCCTTGCGTCGTATTGTCGCGACAGCCATCAAAATGGCATCCAATACGAGGACAATGCATTATTCGGAAATATCATTCTTTTGATCGCACATCAAACAATGTCGGAGGTATGATAGAACGCCCCTAATGAACAGAAAATAACGTGTGTGAATAGTGACGCACGAGTTCATAAATGGAGCATTAGTAGTATGTATGACCACCTGTAGACTAGATAGGTACGTAATGCCTATGATAAAGGACGATCATATCTCGTAGAGAACTAGGTACCAATTTATCGAAAGCATTTATCGAATGCCATTCATCATGAATATTTGGTATACGTGAGGAATTTATACTTTTTATATAACACGCTAGTCTCGTAAACGTAAGGAATAAATAAGTAGAGAATAAATAATTCATCAGCTTCTTATCATTCTGTCGTAAAAGTGACGGACTAGAAACTCAGAAGAAGGTACTTCTGCAAATTTATTAAAATTCAAATTGTAATTTTACAGGCACTTTTGAAACGTCAGGCTCTAGTTGCAAGGTTCCAAATTGTGGGTCATACGGCAGAAGAAGAACCGGCAAGAAACTCCATGGATATATTAAAAAAAAAAAAAGTTTATTACATCATATTCAAATAATGTGACTATAATGTAGGTTCAGAAATAAACAAAAACATAAAAGTGAGAATATTACTTTTAAAAATAAACCTAAAAAGAGTTGCCATAGTATGTAGGAGCTGACCTGTCCCGATAGACGGCACCCGTTTACGAGCATGACACGAGCATCGGCCATCGCATAGCTCAACCATATTGAAGGGAACTTGAAGACCCGATACTAATACCACCAATCAGCATGACATTTATTAAGTGACCATGACCGACTCATACTGGTAGACAATAATATAGGCAGGTATATGTAGGTAAAAATAATGTACAAATATTAATGGCCACATGATACTTACATTTTAATTACCTACAAAGTTTTTTTGAAGCAGTTCTGTGACATACGTTGCAGTTCTAAGACAGAAAATGATGCATAGAAAAAAAAACTCGTCGAATACCTACATAATCTTCTCCTTTTTTTGAAGTCGCTAAAAAAGTGTAAATAAATTTGTATAATGCCGAAATAATAAACGGTTAATTATAACTGAAAACAATGTCTATATTATGAGTTACCAACAGTTGATACAGATCAATAAAAATAAAATGTGTAAGAAAAAAAAACAATAGTGGGAGTTTTTCGCACTTTTCCTATCTACAACTACAGCGAAGTATAGTTTCTGATTAAACTACAGTACCTGTAATTCTATCGTTAAAAACTAAGGGGGTTAAATAGGGGTTGAAAGTTTGTATGAAGAAAACAAAGTCTAAATCTTTTGATACGGTAGGTACAATAATTAAAGTACAGAATCATTTTAGTCAACTGAAAATTAAGCGCACAGAACTTACAAATCTATTAATAATACTTATAAAAGATCAAAATTGTACAACATAAAAAAAATCTCAAACAGTGTATTAATTAATTACCAATTTCAGATGAGAGTAAAAATAAAAAAGCGATCGCGCAAGTCTCCTATCGCCTTATATTTAATTAGTCTTGGACAGTCTTAATTAATTAATTGAATCATACGACTTTTCTTAGTCCGAGGCATTCTGGATAATTTGTTCATTCCCTCAGATGTTAAATTGAACAGAAATTGTTATCAGCACAGGTGTTTTGTTTAGTAGAAATAATTTCATGATCGTTTTCTTTAGACATTTGCTTAAATATAGAGTTTTAAAGTCAAAACAAAGCCTATTGTTTGACTTGAAAATTTAATATTGAAGTTCATAGTAATACAAAAGTATATTATCATGTTATTTGTTGGAGTAAGAACCATTGCAGAAAATCGATTATGTTTACAGAATTTTCACAACTGCGGATGAATCTGTATTAGACTCTTGACTTGTTCCGTGTGATGCTGGACGTAAAGAATTGCATGACCCTATCTCTTCTCAGGGGTGTCGTAAAAGGCGACTAAGGGATCCACCAGAGGATGGGCAGCAGCGTTCTCTGAGTATTTAACCAACCAACTGCGATCGCCAACCCACCTGCCAAGCGTGGTGATTACGGCATATCCCCAGCCTATATATCGGCCTATGTCCAGCAGTGGACGTCTTTCAGCTGAAATGATGATGATGATGAGACTCTTGACTGTGCGGGATAATTCACTTAGTTTATCTGTTTATCTTCTTAGATAGACGTAGTGTATACAAGTTTGGTAGCAGTGATTATATAAGTAGTATCGAATTAATAGTTTAAGCGACACACGTAACTGTCGTGTATACTTAGGGCTGCCAACCCTCCGGGTTTGACCCGGAGTCTACGGGTTTGAATGGTGCATGTCCGGGCTATACGGGTTAGCATCAAATATCTCCGGGTCAGACTGCGTGGTAAGCACGAGACTCTAGAGCTGTCTCGCGTCTTTCACGGGGCGGTAATCCGGCTTTCGCTGCTCGTCTGAATTTTGACGAAAGCTCGCTGACTTCAAAAAAGCTCTAGATTGATTTGTTTTTGAAAAAAAAGCGCCAGATTATTGAAAACGCGGATAAATTCATAGGAAAATTACCACACTATACATATCAAGCAGCGAAGAAGAACGAGCTATAGCAATTAATTAACATTCAGTTTTGCTCATCTGCCATGGACCATAGTTTTTTTTCCATTCTCGGGCCAATAAAACCCCAAAAAATTAAATGGGAGCCAGGTTTTTTCACTATTAACTACTATAGGTCTTCGTTCTAATAATCAAGTAATTAAATGATATGTGTTAAGTTTTATAAAAAAAACTTTTTTGGCCAAGATCTCCGGGCCAGCCTTTTTTTAAAGGTGGCAGCCCTATGTATACGTGAAGTTTTTGCGTTTATCCATACCTATAGTTCATAGCGGGCCCTAAAATGCCCCCGACATAAGAACTACCATTAACCATTAACTAAGCTTGGTTTAGGGGCAAATATGTCAAACATCACCATAATTTAATTAGATTCCTCTTTTTAATAATAACTCCTTAAAAAAAACCAGAATAATCTGACTCAAAATATATTCTAATCTATTCAATCTACAGCTAGATATTATTAGTTTCTACAAGTTTCTACTCCCACAATACAGTCAATACACTAGTAAAACCTAACTAATCTTTCTATTATTTTGTTAAATTAATCTGGAATTGAAACAAAAATAGAAAGAGAATGAAAGATAAATATAGTTGGTAAACCGCTTATTGCTTCGCACAAGTCAATTGTGGAAAATTAAACATTTGTTTTCGTGGATAATTTAATTTTAGTTTTTATAATTTTTTTAGTAGGGACGTCACTGCTCTAGCTATATAGTAGACAAACTGTATCTCTAGTGACACCTAGCATTGTCTCGACCTATTGTAAAAGGTAGGCGTCTTTAAGGTCATATGTTCATCTTTCCACAATTTACACTGACAATTTCCTAAAACACTTTGCCCGACCCGTGAATCGAACCCAGGACCCCACACTCAGCAGTCGCGCTTGCAACCACTGGACCAACGAGGCAGTCATTATTTTATGTGTTTTTCAAAATCATTTATGACGTGTGCTGTGTGTGGGCTGGGCTAGTTATTTAATTAGTGCTAGGGTAATATCCGGAACTACACATACCATGCAAGAGAAGCAGACATGCTATGTAGGTACAGTCGAACCATATAAGTATACAGGGTACTAAAAATAGATGATTAAAAAAAATTGTATACATGAAAAAGATTTGTATAAATACAACTCAATTTTCTCCGTTACTTAAATAATATTTCGCTTCAAAACATTCATAATTTCCTGAAGAGATTTCAGATTTTTTATTTATGTCTGGTGAGGTGACCCTGCATACTTATCTCTTCGTTCGACTGTAAACTGTGGCAATCTTACCTTGGAAGATAGTTTTAAAGTACCATATTCCTGAAGAGCTTTTAAAATGACTTTCATAATGTCTACTTATCCCACGCAAGCGGTTACACCAGCGGAAGATTTAATAACAATAAATTAGGAGTCGTAAAGCACGTTATGGCAGGTGGGATAGACGTCCGGGTAATCAAGCCACGCCTGCTTCTGACTGGTACAAATGAATGCCAAATTAGGGTTCACCATAAATTGCTGTGGATGTCATGAAGGAAGAGATGAGAGTATTCCTTCCTAGCATACGTTACGGAATGTGGAGTCCTGTGTTATAATTATTTTGAGTGTCTTATTTATTTAACTTATTGTTTTTAATTAAGGTTGGAATGAAAACAACATATCAGCTTTTTGTCGTTTTCCTATTTTTAACTTATACCAAGTAACTTTCTACAAAAACTCGAACAATAAGGAGCCACGCTGTAGGTAGTAGGCTAAGGCCCGTATTACAGAAGCTTCCTCAAGTACAGTTTAAACTCCAATCACCTGATCACTACTTAAGGATAGAATCGTTACTTGAGTATCGGTCTTATTCCAGAACGGTAATTATAAACTTTAATTCAACAACAAAACACACGAATTTGACCTGAAATAGAATAGAAATCTCTACTCAAGCGTAGTCTGGACCACGCTTGAGTGATTACAGATCAAATATCTGCCCAAATACCGAAACAGGTGACAATATAAAACGAAACTAAACTCAGCTGAACTGTGATCAAATCTCTGCTTGAGGGACGTCCTAAAATCAAAGCTCAACTTAAAACTAGTTTTAAACAGAGATCAACGCTTGAGTATCCTTCTGGAATACGGGCCTTAGTGTTGGTTTTTCTATTCCCAAAATAAGTTTACCGTCTTTATTAATAATTGCTACCTGCTATAACACTGCTTATTAGCTTAGTCTGTTGAAACGAAAGATAAATATGTCTTAGCCTCAATTATGTCGGAAAATGTGTTTTCATTGCGGGGTAATCGTCATGTAAAATAGGGACAAGGTCAGCTTGTAGATGTTTGCAGTTTATGTTAGTATGGTTCAGTATCTAGATAAGAATGAAAGTTGGCAAGGTCTAGGCCTTATACCTGCAATTTCGGTATTTAGGTCAACAATTTTACCAAAGGGTTGTAAAGAAATCTTTTAAAGATTTTTTTATAACATTGTTGCATGAAGTATAAATAAATCATCATCAGCATATCGCAGGCCACTGCTGGATATAGGCCTCTCTAATAGCACGCCACTGACCTCTATCCTCGGCCACTCTCATCCAGTTTCCACCAGCCAGCTTGCGTAGATCGTCACTCCACCTAGCCTGAAGGCGTACTACGCTACGTTTTCCGATACGCGGTCTCCGCTCTAGAACACTTCTACCCCAAAGGTCATCGGTTCTTCGGCTACTATGGCCCGCCCAAAGATAATAAAAAAAATATAAATATTATTTAGCCCCGAGCGGCCACAGACAAACAAATAAACTAAATAACTTTTCAAGAATTATTTGCTTAGGAATTCTGTTATCCAGTAAAATATGCATGGGATTCTGGGTCTTCACGTAAATATCGTTTTATATTACGGGATTATTGCGGTGCCGGTAGTTTAGTTGTGAAGACAGGACGGCATGCATGTTACGTGACGAAAGCAGTTTTTTAACAGGTCTTAGATCAACTTAATTATCGTTTTCTCTAATATTAATTACGTGTAAAACAGATTCATTTTTAGGGTTCCGTAGTCCTACAAGGAATCCTTATAGTTTCGTCATGTCCGTCCGTCTGTCCGTCTGTCCGTCTGTCCGTCTGTCCGTCTGTCCGTCTGTCCGTCTGTCCGTCTGTCCGTCTGTCCGTCTGTCCGTCTGTCCGTCTGTCCGTCTGTCCGTCTGTCCGTCTGTCCTAATCCTTTACAGCTTAATAACTTCTACAGTTATAAACATAAGTAAATGAAAGTTTTTCGCTGCACCCCCTTGTGTGGGGTATCATTGATATTTATTGTATTAATACGTATAACACAATGTTAAAAGTAGCAACTATACGTAGGCCATAGTCCATACAAATATTTGTTCCATGCGGGAATCGAACCCGCCACCTATACGCTCAGCCGCTGCGCCATTCTAAATAAAATTATAATAAAAATCCTTCGTATTTTTCACACCGAAAATTATGAGAGAACGTAGTACTAGACATGGGTAACTCAACAAAAATGCGTGAGCTGCAGCCAGCTCACGGTTCAGGTCAATGAGCCGGAGCTGTGAACCGGCTCACAGATCAGCTCAATTTGTGTATCTGCCTACTTCGAGTTATGATCTGTGATGCGAGTCGCTGAGCTTAAAGACCGTTCGATCTGTTTGAGCTGCGCTCGCTCGCTGACTCTGCGACTCACCGCGGATCTGTCGCCGCTCCAGCTCACCGGTTCAAACAGGTTTTTATCTATATAGACATATTTTATCTTCCGTGCAACAAAAGTTGTCGCACAGATAGATACTATTCTTTGAGCCGTGAGCTGCGTATTTTGTCATTGAGCTGCAGCTCAACAGCTCAAGCTTATTGATCTGTATATTTGAACCGGTTCTGAGCTGAGTTACACACCTCTACGTAGTACAGGTCCGTATAGCACAGCGACACGTCCCGCACTGACTAAACGGGCGAGCGAGGGGATTTCAAGCCATTTGCGAGTATCGATTACGTAAAAAAATCGTTAAAAAATAATTAGGAAAGTAATTTGAAAAAGTAAGCCGAAGGTGCCCTCGGTATTGTATTTTTTTATATGCTGATTGCAATAAAAAAATCCTGTGATTGATAGTTTAGGAGAAAAACGATTAAAAATTTACACAGAGGTTACTTTGCATATTTATTTCATATATTTCAAATAATATTTTCAATTTTCTGAGCCGAAGAGGACCTGCATTATATGATGTAGATTAACATATATTTTAACCAACCAACTGCGATCGCCAACCCGCCTGCCAAGCGTGGCGATTATGGCATATCCCCCCCTTAATTGGAAGAAGCCTACGTCCAGTAGTGGACGTCTTTCGGCTGAAATGATGATGATGATGATGAGTGACTACTGCGTGCATCGAAACGATTTTAATTAATTAAAAATAGTAGGGTTGTTTTTTTTTTTGTAATACATATCTGTAAAGACGCTCATCATCTTACGGCCAAAATTAATATCCAATCTATCCACGATTTGCCCTACTGGAGATAGAAATTTGACATAAGCTCCATACAAAATACCAGGCCCCTCAGAAAGTATTGCGAAAAAAAGTTTTTATATATGGGAGACTGGCCAGTTATAATGTTTTTCGAAAATATGATTATTTATAAGTAAAAATAAGTAAGTTCCAATTTCAAAATTTCCCTCCACATTTTTTGCGAGTTAATTCAAAGTATTGTGTCTCACTGAAATATGGATCTGCGCCGGGAACATTTTAGAGCTATGATTTTATACGATTTCAAGTGTCGCCTGAAACCGGATGAATCGTACGATAGACTTCAAATGGCATTCATGGATGAAGGCCCTTCCAAGGCAACCGTGTATCGTTGGTATAACGAATTCAAGCGCGGTCGACCAACTTTGGGGGATGACGAAAGAAGCGGTCGCCCTTTGACGGCTGTTACCGAAGAAAACGTGCTAGCAGTGAAAAATTTAATCCAAGACAATAGGCGAATTACATATCAGGAGATTCAACACATATTGAAGATTGGATCGGGAAGCGTTCACGAGATTCTACACAGCCATCTTCGCGTGAGGAGGATAGTATCACGCTGGGTGCCGCACAACCTCACCGATGCTCAGAAGCAGGCCCGGGTGGAATGGTGCCGTGATATGCTTAACAAATTTGAAGCAGGCTCGTCTCGGCGTGTTTACGACATCGTTACAGGTGATGAGTCCTGGATTTATCAATACGACCCAGAAACCAAGCGCCAGTCGACTGTTTGGGTGTTTCAAAATGAGCCAACGCCTACCAAAGTGAAGCGATCTAGAAGCGGGGGTAAGATTTTGATCGCTAGCTTTTTTAATTTGACTGGCCACTTGGTATCAATTCCCTTACGGGATCAAAGAAGCATTAATGCCGAATGGTATACTACCAAATGTTTGCCAGAAGTTTTCTCTGTTATAAGCAACAAGCGACCAAACACAGGGCTCCGCGGGCTACTGCTCCACCACGACAATGCACCTGCGCACACCGCACTCAAAACGAGGGACTTCCTGGACAGCACGCCAGTCAAACTCCTGGGTCACCCTCCTTACAGCCCTGATCTAGCACCGTGTGACTTCATTTTATTCCCAAAAATAAAAAATCAGCTCAAAGGGATACAATTTTCGTCGCCGGAAGATGCGCTGGCTGCGTTCGAGCAGGCTGTAAACGAGGTGTCTGCGGCGGACTGGAAAAAGTGTTTTGAAAACTGGTTTAGGCGCATGAATCTTTGTAAAGAGGCTGGTGGAAAGTACTTTGAAAAGATTTGATAAAAATATATGTACGTATAGAACAATTTTTTTTAGTTTCGCAAAACTTTCTGAGTGTCCCACGTACGTCAAATTATAATGGATATAACACTTACATACTTTTTTTTTCGTAAATACATACTTATAATACATAAGAAAAACACAGAGCAACACAAACACTTATGTTCATCAAATAAATATTTGTGTCCTGTGAGAATCGAACCCACGACCTCGTGATCAGTAGTACGACTCTCGAACCACTAGACCACAGACGTTGTCATTAGAGTATTATATTATTTGTTATTGCATTATTATTTGTTATTGTATTATTATTTATTATTTGGTAGTAAGACAGAAAGAAAAAACATTGTTATTTTCTTTCAGGATAATCTGACTGGGTTACTAATTTCAAATAAACCATAAAACCTTCAGATATCTTTTTTTATGTAACACTTTCAAAGGATACGAGCATCATTATCGAGAAAAAACTTGTATGAGAAAACATAAAAGCTTTGAATGATGTCAGTTAATGGTTTCATAAAGAAGGCACAATTTGCGAGGATAAAAGCAAGTGTATTGTCTTTTATGTCGTCGGCGTTTGAAGGGTTCGGCTCAGCCTGATGACGTGTCCTGGCGGTTTTACGCGGCGATTACGAGCCGATTGCTATACTAAACTTATACCTACATGAATGAACTGGTAGGTACCATGGTATAATAAGATGTTTCACCAGGTATTCTCTTCCCGCAATGACTGCGCGATGCCTCCAAGCTACGTCACGATCAGTGCTGCCATTGATTGATATCTTCAATATAGGTACTTAAGGAGATTTTTGTTCATAATGAATATAAAATAAATTCCTAACTAGCCTAACTATTTGTTATCTCGTGTTATTCATCTAATTAGTTAATAAAGGAAACTATATTAAATTACTAGTTAAAAAGTGATTCTTTATAGAAGAAAGTAAATGAAAAAATGCATTTAGCTCGGGTAATTTATTTTCACAAAGTGGCAGCACATCAAACTGACAAGTGTCACGCTAACAGCTCGCTATTGGCTCCACGGCCGATGACGTAGTACGGAGGCAATCACGTGACCTAGCTGTCACGGGAAGAGACTACCTGCTGTTATTATACCATGGTAGGTACATTTGCTTTTAATAGCTTCGATACAGGGGTAATAAAATTTTCGACACTCTTTTTCTTCTTAAGTGTCGGCTGTGCATGAGCCAGAAAGAGCTACATAAACTGCTTTCTGACTTAGTATTGATATTGACAGTGCTATCGATTCTCTAAACATCACACGACTTCTTTACTACAAGAAGCACAAACTAGAGTATGTATGTAAATAAATAAATATATATTTTTGGGACATTTTACATAGCACCATCTAGTCCCAAACTAAGCAGAGCTTGTGCTATGGGTGCTAGACAATGGATATAATACTTTTTTTTTTTTAATGTAAATACATATTTATAATACATAAGCAAAGAGAACTTAGGATCTTTACAGATGGATCCAAAACGGAATCAGGTACAGGATGTGGGGTCTTTTCAGAAGACCTAAACATATTCATCTCTACGCTACTGGGTGTCTACAACACGGTATTTCAAGCTGAGTGTATGGGCATCTTACTGGCAACTGCAGCAGTCATGGCACGGGAGGTAAAAGATCACTCTATTAGAATACTCTCCGACAGCATGGCGGTTCTACTGGCTCTCAACAGTTGTTCTGTCAACCCTGGGCTCATCTACGAATGCCACCAGAAATTAAATCAGGTAGGCAGCTCCAACAATATAACCCTACAATGGATTAAAGGTCATAGTGGCTCTAGAGGCAATGACGCAGCGGATGAACTCGCTAGGAGGGGATCGAGTACAGACGCGGTAGGACCTGAACCCATAATACCTCTCCCCTTCGGTTATTTTCGTACTCTGGTAAGGAAACGCACTAGAGACAAACACAACTACTCCTGGATAAACCACGAGGTATGCAGACAGGCTAAGGAAGCACTCCCCGTCATCGACGGTAAGATCACCAAACAGCTCCTCCGGCTGTCAAAACAACATCTACGTACGGTGACAGCCGCCTACACCGGACACGGTTCATTTAACAAACACCTCTTTGTCATAGGTGTGACTGACAGTCCTCTGTGCAGAGCCTGCATGGAGACAGAAGAAACAGTGGCCCACGTGCTTCTCAACTGCCTGGAGGTCGCCTCATACAGGGCTAAGTACTTCGGAGATCCGGGTACTCTCCGAGAGACAGTCAGCAACATCAAGCGTTTGCTGGCCTTCCTCGAGGAGCTGGGGTGGCTCGAGTAAATAAGTTATTCCCACCCACACGCAAAATACACGCCGAGCGTGGAGTTGCGGAAAATGGCCCGTTATACCAATACCAATACATAAGCAACACCCAGACCAACACAAACACTTATGTTCATCACACAAATATTTGTGTCCTGTGGGAATCGAACCCACGACCTCGTTATCAGCAGTCCGACACTCGAACCACTAGACCACAGAGGTCGTCAATCTCTTTATACTGTGCTACTGCCAAACCTCTTGAAATAAAAACTTATATTGTCAGTTGTCGATTCTCTTGTTCACAAACTAAACTTATTTTAAACTATCGCTCTCTTTTGACAACAGTAGATACAAGAAAGGGATAGCAACAATTTTAGTGCTGTCTAAAAGTGTGTGTGTGTTTGTTTTTTTGTGTGCTGTGCGGTGCTTCGCTCCCGGACCTTCCTTTGTCCAGAACTGCAATTTGCAAAAAAACACAAGAAAATATGATTTTCGTGGGCTTCCCGGTATCAGTGTATGATTAGTGGCGCCCCCATTTTGTGTACACTTTTATGCTAAACGAAGACGTAATGGTTACTTTTTACTTCTTGGCACAGAGTATCTATTTTTTTAATTACTGGCCATAATAAAACTAAACAAAAAAAACTTCATTACAAGTTGTGTTCAATGTTTACAAAAAAAAACTGTGGAAATTGTCGAATACTATGCGTTTTCACACTTTGCGCTTCTGCAGAAGATTCTGTGTTGAAGAGTTCTACACGCACTAAAAGTTTGAAGTCACAACTCAGCGGTTTGTATTGTTGGCTCTATCGCTCTAAGGCCCGTATTACCAGGCCCCTCAGAAAGTATTGCGAAAAAAAGTTTTTATATATGGGAGACTGGCCAGTTATAATGTTTTTCGAAAATATGATTATTTATAAGTAAAAATAAGTAAGTTCCAATTTCAATATTTCCCTCCACATTTTTTGCGAGTTAATTCAAAGTATTGTGTCTCACTGAAATATGGATCTGCGCCGGGAACATTTTAGAGCTATGATTTTATACGATTTCAAGTGTCGCCTGAAACCGGATGAATCGTACGATAGACTTCAAATGGCATTCATGGATGAAGGCCCTTCCAAGGCAACCGTGTATCGTTGGTATAACGAATTCAAGCGCGGTCGACCAACTTTGGGGGATGACGAAAGAAGCGGTCGCCCTTTGACGGCTGTTACCGAAGAAAACGTGCTAGCAGTGAAAAATTTAATCCAAGACAATAGGCGAATTACATATCAGGAGATTCAACACATATTGAAAATTGGATCGGGAAGCGTTCACGAGATTCTACACAGCCATCTTCGCGTGAGGAGGATAGTATCACGCTGGGTGCCGCACAACCTCACCGATGCTCAGAAGCAGGCCCGGGTGGAATGGTGCCGTGATATGCTTAACAAATTTGAAGCAGGCTCGTCTCGGCGTGTTTACGACATCGTTACAGGTGATGAGTCCTGGATTTATCAATACGACCCAGAAACCAAGCGCCAGTCGACTGTTTGGGTGTTTCAAAATGAGCCAACGCCTACCAAAGTGAAGCGATCTAGAAGCGGGGGTAAGATTTTGATCGCTAGCTTTTTTAATTTGACTGGCCACTTGGTATCAATTCCCTTACGGGATCAAAGAAGCATTAATGCCGAATGGTATACTACCAAATGTTTGCCAGAAGTTTTCTCTGTTATAAGCAACAAGCGACCAAACACAGGGCTCCGCGGGCTACTGCTCCACCACGACAATGCACCTGCGCACACCGCACTCAAAACGAGGGACTTCCTGGACAGCACGCCAGTCAAACTCCTGGGTCACCCTCCTTACAGCCCTGATCTAGCACCGTGTGACTTCTTTTTATTCCCAAAAATAAAAAATCAGCTCAAAGGGATACAATTTTCGTCGCCGGAAGATGCGCTGGCTGCGTTCGAGCAGGCTGTAAACGAGGTGTCTGCGGCGGACTGGAAAAAGTGTTTTGAAAACTGGTTTAGGCGCATGAATCTTTGTATAGAGGCTGGTGGAAAGTACTTTGAAAAGATTTGATAAAAATATATGTACGTATAGAACAATTTTTTTTAGTTTCGCAAAACTTTCTGAGTGTCCCACGTACAGAAGCTTCCTCGAGTACAGTTTAAACTCCAATCACGTGATCACTACAGTTAAGTGTGCAATCGTTACTTGAGTATCGGCATAAAATAGATAATAATACTAGTATAGAAACGAAACTCCGGCCCCAGACGCGTTCAAATCCACGATAATAGCCTACCGTCTAGCGTACCTTTAAAGGGAATGTACAGTGCGGGCTTGCGTCGCCTCACGCTTGCACGCGCGTGCCGTCAGTTGCGGTCATGGCGCCAAAATATTGCGATGTAATTGGGTGTAAAATTAACTCAAAAAACTGCCAGACCTTAGTTTCTTTAGTTTGCCCAAAAATGAGGAAAGTAAGTGATATTTTGAATTGTGATTTATTTTTTACATTCTCAAACATAACATAATTTATATAGGTACATATAAATTATGTAGTGTCACTCACTTGCCACCATAAAAGATTAGTGTAGTAGTGTAATCGAAAACAGAAATTACCTTGCTCTCGGACTATACCGACATTCGATAAACATGAATGAGTATTATAAACGACGTCTAATGATTTCTCTCTGTCATTGTCGGTCAATTATAGGTACTTACTTGTTTCATTGAGTGCAGGTCATCTTATGTAAACTAAGTAGGTACCTACCTACCTAAATATAAAAAATAATGTAAGTATTAAGTAAATAAAAAATATAAAAAAAAAAATATATGTAAAACTAGGATAAAATAATTATATCATGGTAAAGAAAAGTCTAAAATATTGTTTCTAACTAAACCGACAGAGAACGCTTTAAATATTTAGCAGCTATCAACCCTGGCAGCACGCGCGGACGACAGAGGGACGTTAGAAGCTGAAGGGGGAAGTAGGTATTTATAAGGCGGCATTTGGGGTCGGTATAAAAGAGATTCTCTTCTATACTAGTATTATTGACTATTCTTATGGTATCGGTCTTATTCCAGAACGGTAATTATAAACTTTAATTGAACAACATAATACACGAATTTGACCTGAAATTGAATAGAAATCTCTACTCAAGCGTAATCTGGACCGCACTAAAGTGATTACAGATCAAATCTCAGCTGAAATTCCGAAACAGGTGACAGTACCTATAAAATAAAACTAAACTCAGCTGAACTGTGATCAATAAATCTCTGCTTGAGGAACGTTCTAAAATCAAAGCTCAACTCAAAACTAGTTTTAAACAGAGATCAACGCTTGAGTATCCTTCTGTAATACGGGCCTATGTTTGCTGTTAGAAAACTCATTTCTGAGTTAAGCTCGTCGATGTACATACAATTTCCTACTGTAATATAAATGTATACATGCGTGTACAATAAAGAATAAGAATAAGTAAAGTGGTGCCACCGGCCGTTTAATCAGAGAAATAACATTGATGAACCAATAAAAATTAGTGCATACAAAACCGACTTCATAAACAGCGCTATCCATCACTAAACCGCTAATGAATAACAGTGGGATCAATTTGAAGACGGTCATTAGCGTTCAGCACTCACTAATTACTGGGCTTGGAATTTCTGGAGGATGCCGTGGGCTGGATCTCATTTAGTCGCTGATGGACGGCCGGGGAGGCGCTGGCATTCGACTGACGCTCCATTTTACAGCTACAGGTAATTTCACGTTTAACGAGGTATTACATAGCCACTTCAAATTATTACTCACACCATTACACCCCCGTTCATTTGAATTTATTAGAGGTTATACAACGTTATCGTGTTTTTTTGGGACTAGGTACCTACGACTTTATACATTTTATTTGTTGATGGTTAAACAGTTTAATTATGATTTTATGCTAATTCTACTTCTCTTGGGAGAGGCCTGTGTCCAGCAGTGGACGTCTTTCGGATGCAATGATGATGCTAATTCTACAAATTTCATGAACTCCGTTACAGTGTTGTGTTATCCTGATATGACTTAAAAATGTTTTTGTTAACCAAAAAATTACGTGGAAATAAATACCTACTCCGGCGATTAACTGGTCAAGAGCATATCGGCTTGTCGGGCCATGATTAGTACAATGTTCCGTAGGTAGGTATAATTACAAGCGAATCACATATATTTTTTTGCAATAGATGGTAGCATTCGCGAGCGTGTTATACAGAAAGAAAGAAAGAAAAACTTTTATTTGGCACAGAACAGTGACAGGACAGCACAACAATAAAATTAATAATTTATAATATCCTCTGTACCATATTTCACGCAATAAATGATAAATGAAATGCAACTAAAATATGAAGTTGCTGCCGGCTTGCCCATGCCAAAAGGGTCACCAACTCAGCATGTGCTGGCGTGGAACATCCAGCGCTGATTTTCAGTTGGCACCCTGCAGTGACACACGGACGAAGGAACTGTGTTTATAGATAATAATAACTAAGTACATGTATCGGACTAGGGTAAAAAAATGTGTTAAAATTATTAATCTGAGGTTAAAATAAATAAAAGTTCTTTAAAACTCTAAAAATATAAAAAATATTGAAAATGTATATTAAAATAAGGCATAAGAATAAGATGGAAAATGCGCTGGATGCGGAAAGCGCAGGACCGGTCATCGATGCTTGGGGGAGGCCTATGTCCAGCAGTGGACGTCTTTCGGCTGAAATGATGATGATGATGATTATTATTATATATTATTTTGGTAATCGTAATTGTATTATTTTGATGTTTTATTTATAAATAGTAAAATTAATTAGATAAAAGATTTGTCAACATTAATTGCATTGTATTCGATTTGAGAGGTAAGAATAAAAGTTTTTAACCTAATTATAAAAGTATTTTTACTTGTCAGGTCCCTAATTGGTGGAGGAATGTTGTTCCAACACTTTGACGCCGCATACCGGAAGCTTCCTCGAAAGGCAGCAGTTTTGTACTTTTGTGTTGCGGTATAGCCAGTTGCTGAGCACAGCGCCATCTAGCGGGCCAAATTTAAGACCTATTCAATGATATCCCAAACGAGGGGGTGCAACGGAAAAAATGTCATCCCCATTTCACATGTATGGGCGACACCCCTTAAATACATAATAAATTTTTTTTATTCTTTTAAAATTGAGATGTATATTTAAACTATTACAAGGACTTATATTTATAACTGTAGATGTTATTAAGCTGTAAAGGATTAGGACAGACGGATAGACGGCCAAACGGATAGACGGCCAGACGGACAGATGGACGGAAATCACGAAACTATAAGGGTTCCTTGTAGAAGCTACGGAACCCTAAAAATGTTGTTTTACTCAAAAATAGTGCTACAGTTGTTATAATACCTATATTATAGCCTAACGCACGGTAAGACTAATCGTGGCCAGAAAACCTCCACGTGTGCCTGACGGCTGCTTGTCCTTCTGGACACGTCTGGAGGGAACGGCAGTTGTTTGGCCGGTGCATCCTGGGCACGGGCAACGGGAATCCTTTCGAGGGATTAACCTTTGGGGGATTTTATTGCCTGTGGCGAATATTCTGGCGCGGGAGGGGCCCGTTCTGGGCCAGTAGGGAGTTGCTCCACGTGTCCCTCTGTTGCCAACAGAGGGCACAGTGGAGGAGCAGGGGCGGGCCCGGTGTGCACTCACCCTGCCACTGGGCAGGCAGCGGGGGGACTGTCTTTCCCTGCGCCCGTAATCTCGTAACCCTAGGAGTGCCTGCTGAGTAGTGTTCTCGCGCCTCTTGGGACAGAAGGTCTTGGCTTCACCGCCCGGACTGCGAGGAAGAAAACCTCTATAAAAAATTACGGGAGGTAGGGCCTGCGAGCAGCAGACTCGGGGTAGTCTGCTGCCCGACCAGCAGCTGGCGTAGCTGGCACAGCTGGCGTAGTTGGCGCAGCTGGTAAAGGCCCATGAGGTGAGGTGGCGTGCAGTGGTCCGTGTGCGCCGCCTAGGAGGGTGCGGCCAACGTTAGGCCGCACGGGGAGAAGGGGCTCGCCTGTTTGTGGCGGGCCAGGACCTGTCGGGGGTGGTTGTGTGAATACTCACGGGTTCCCGAGCCCCCGGCTAAGGTAGTTGAAGAAACACCGTGGTGGTTTTAGTCGGTAAGAGTCCGACCAAGGAATACTTGAATTCATTTCCTCTATGAGTCCGACACTGGCTCCGCCTACCCCGGGCGGAGCGCGTCCATGAGGATTTCCCAACGGAAAAAAAAAAAATCGGTAAGACTAATCGTAGAATAGAATCGTGTGTTGTTTGCTCTTATGACGCATAAAATGAGTCTACCTATTCAGATAGGTACGCGATTCAGAACCACACGATAACCAGTTGTCGATAGGGTTGCCATCCGTCCGTTAACTTCGCCTTTTTGGGTATTATTTGTCAATTTCATTTAATTTCTCAACAGACCAATAGGCCCTCTTATACCTACTCTGTGTCTGTTAGGCCTACCCCGCGCTGCGATTTTTCCTCGCGCGATTTTTTTATCGCAAAATCTGTAACACATGGAATCATATGCAAGTGCCCGCACTGCGAATAAAAATCGCGCTGCAAAAAAATATTTGCCGCGCGACAGTATTAGAGCTGCGTTCGCAAAGTTTATTTGCAGAATTCAAATAAAAAAAATCCTAAATCATACCCTTATTTTGATAAAAAGTACTTTTTACTGGTGGCAATCTCGAATAATTAATATTTTATTACTTTTATCCATAACTAGGACCAGAATAACCCAATTTAGTCGTAAAAATATATGTAACTACCTATCCCACTGAATTAAGAAACCTATCAACGTAGTACACTTCTTAGTCTGTGCCTATCAATGACCTATCCTATCTACATTCGGAAAGTAGGTACTACAGGGATGTGACTTAGCTGTAAAATAATTATATTTATTAATAATCGATTCTTTTAAGTATCATTAAAGTCGATTTATTTCAAAATAATAATTGATTTTTCCAAAAAAACCTTTTTTTTCGTTTAAATGAATCGTTACTTTTTACAATGGTTAGGTACTTTTTTTTTTTTTTTGCACATATTGCTTAGTAAGGAATTAAGAAACAAAAGCTTCGGCAACTATAGTAGCCGGCATGAGTCGTGAGCACAGATGGACAGTAGTGGGGGCAAGTTCGCGCATGACAATGTACACTTTCGACCAAAATTATTTGTCACCGTTAGCGTTTTATAAGGATTATAGGTAGTTATAGAAAATACAAACTTTCTCGAATTTCACCCATATTATGATTTTGGGACTTTTTTTACGCACAGATAAATAAACAGAAAACATTTTGACTTTTAATTAATTTTTTACTATTTAGCTATCGATGGACAGGTTTTTTAACTCGCATTCGTATTCTCAGCAAGTCCTTTCATTTGATACCCATATTGTACAAAATTTCAGCTCAATAGGTTGAAGATATCTGCTTCAAAATTGAGTTGCAAGATTCCACTCTAACAAATATATTTACATACGTACATACATTGCAAGTTAAATACAATCTTGTAATAAATAAAGGAAGATGAAGAAGAAAAAAAAAACATTTTTAATTCAAAACATTAAACACTCAAAAATCAAAATATAAATTAATTACAACAAAAGAAAAATAACATAACATAACATCACGCCTGTATTTCCCCGAAGGGGTAGGCAGAGGTGTATAGTACACCCACATTTCGCCAGTTATGTTATAGTCCCATGTAATAGGGAAAAGAAAAATAAACTGTTTTAAATTCGAAAATGTGAGTCAATAAAGTTGAACCGAAAGTGTACGGTAGCCGAATGACACCTAACTGTCCAACAGACGACGAGCATCGACTGTCGACCAATCGCGTAAATGCAATGTTCGGCGTTGGCACCCCGCGCTCCTGTCATTCCACCAAACAGATCTATTAATGAACTTCTGCGCCTGGTGAAGTTTGTGCTCACGACTCGTGTCGGTATCTGTATTTGGTTTCGTGCTAAACATTCTGTGCACAAAAAGAAGCGTCCAAACACAAATTTATTTATCATATTTTTTTATCGATTATTATTTTGAAATAAATCAATTTTTTATAAATCGATTTAATTAAACTCAAAAGAATCGATTATTAATAAATCATTTTTTTTACAGCTAAGTCACATCTCTAAATCCAGCCCACTGTGCGGCGGCCAGTAAATAACTTGGTTGCTCAATATGTTGCACGGGTAGTAATCTTAGAACAAAAATTTTCAACGTTATGTCTATGATTCTAGATGGGTTCAATAATAGATTTTGACAGTTACTTCGTCCCCCTCGGCCTTCCCCTTCTGGTCTTTATATTGTTGTTATATACCTATGTGTAGTATACATGTATAATCTCAATTATTGAAGTAATTCTCTTTGTAATTAACTCTTTGTAAAATGGGCAGTCTAAACTATGTACCTATCCCATTTAAAAGTTGAAATATACTATTCAGTTTTCTACAAAGTTTAATATAACTAAATAAAAACGTACATTACGAATTACGGTTACGAAATGTTTGTTAACATCTGCCCAACAAACAAGCCTACTACTAGCCACTAGCACATCAAGCCACTGTTTTAAGATCACATCAAGCCACTGTTTTAAGATCACATCAGGTGAGCAAATAATAATATATTTCATTTCAATGTTAAAGTGTAATATTTGACAATGAACTTTTCAATCTGCATGCAGTACACACTACAGAAAACGATTATTTCAGGCTTCTGGGGGCCAAACTAAGCATAATGAATTGATACACAGGGAAACAAGCCCTTCCCACCAGATGGTTCAAATAAAACTAGGAGTTGGGAGATTAATACAATACCGCTTGAATATTATTTGTTTCTTTTTGCAAACATAAACTAAGTATACTACATGCTACCGCAAGTTGGAAATCATAAAATATCACTCATAATGCAATACTATAGGGGACACTTCTAAGTACTCCTTGCCTATCTGGCCCTTGTGCCCCTCCCAGAAACAAATCCTGGATCTGCCCTTGGCCACAGCAATAGGATTCTATTTGGACCCTTCGGGTGTGGAATCTTAATAATATTAATGCTGTTGTAAAACTATTTTTTATTATTTCAGATACTGAGATGCCACCGCCTACATACAGTTTTGTTGGAAATCATTTGTTAAATGAGGTAAGCAACAGCTTTTTTCATTTTCTTTAATGGCATTTATATTTAAAAACAAAATAATATGAATAATAATATTATAAGTTGGCCTCAACAAAGTAAGCTGTGTGTGAATGTCACAATCAACTGAGAAATGTTTGAGCATGACGGTAGGCAGGGTAAAGTTCTAAAGACATTTCTATTAAAAAATGGTTCATCATTATCAGCCCGTTACTGTTCTACTTCTGGGCACGGGCCTCTTCTGAGAAGGATTCAGGCCCGAGTCCACCACGCTGGCCTACTGCGGGTTGGTGGACTAAACACCATCAAGAACTGTATGAAGCACTTTCAAGTGGGTAGGTTTCCTCACGATGTTTTCGTTCACCGTTAAAGTAAAAAGTGACAATCAAATTCTGATTCGCACTTGAATTCGAAAAGCCAGAGGTGTGGGCCGGGTACGAACTCAGATCCCCCTGCAAGGATGGCAAGCATTCAACCACTAGGCTATACTTTAAATTACTAGGTTATAATGTTCATTCCGGGACCCATCTGAAAACCAGTGCTGCAACATTTCGGTGTTGTAGCATATGCTGAGATGGGGGCCTTTTTAGTCTTTTACAGGCATATTATTTTTAATTTTATTGTTGATGTGTAATATTATCTCTCGCCTGTAACAAGATTAAAATAATTATTTTATTTCTTTCTTTCATTTTGTTTGATTTATGTAAATGCAATGATAACATTGTAGATATTAATGTAAAACCATGTAGTTAAAAGCCTTCATTTTCCTTGCAGGTAATGTACAATCAAATAACAGTCCCTTCAACACTGAAGACGATGACTCCTGTGGCTAGGAAGATCCTGTGGATGCAAATCAAACAAGAAAATGTAGAATTTTATTCTGATTAGAAATAACTGAAAAAAGACAATGTTTATAGGAGAAAATTGAAAAATAAACAGATTTATGTAAAAGTAATGGTTTTTATTTCACTTTCACTATAAAAAATAAAATATTAGCAATGCATGTATAGGTACCTACCTACGCATGAATAAGAGGCAAAAGCCTTGTATCCAAGGCCGAAATTTAAAAACCTTTTGCTTGGTTGGATGTTGAAAAAAATGTATTATCTGTGCTTGTCATTTTCTATTATTGAGGCTACTCTTTGGTTCCCTATCGACCAAATTTCTTGTTCGGAGATTGTCGTCTGATGCGTAGCATCTCTACTTGGTCTGTGATATGTTGTAGGCCGCTGGCCACGGCATTTTTAACGGTAAAACTATATTGGTACTGCTCTAACTTATAGGATAGCTTATAAAAAGACAAGGATACGATAAGAAGTGTCAAATTACGTCATTGCACGGAAGCAGTGTTACCGTTTTTGGTGGTTTTACTACTTTTTTAGTAGTTTTGGATGAGTTTAGTAGACTATTTAATATGTTCAAGAAATTTAGGTATTTTGGTATTTTCATTATATATTATGGACGAGTACTGAACGCATAACAAAAAAACCGGTCAAGAGCATGTGGGCCATGCTCAGTATTATAGGGTTCCTAATTACAAACGAATCAAATCGAATATTAATCATAGCTATTTTAGTTTTTGCAATAGACGGCAGCATTAGCGACTCAGATAGTGTTGTTAGTAGCCGCCGCTAGATGGCGCTATAAAGTGCCAAATGCAATAGATGGCAGCATTGGCGACTCAGAGAGTGTTGCTACTACCCGCTAGATGGCGCTGTACAGCGCCAAATTTAAGAAGTTTGTCATTTCAATATAAAACAAAGTTACTTTTTGTAATTTTTTTAATAGAAAGTAGCTAAAGGAGCATTGTTTGCTAAGATAATTTTTCTCTAAGGTGAATGACCTTTGAACTAGGACGTTTTAAGTATTTTTCAGTTTTACTCTCTATAACTCAAAAATTTATTATCAAATTATACTCGAAATAATTTTAAAAGAGAGTTTTTACAAAGGTCTATCAATGTGGAAGATTATAAGTTTCTACGTTGCATATTTTAGAAATGGCTGGGGGGGGGGACACATTGCAAGCCACTTTGTTGGGCTGTATTTCGCAGATGGTATACCTGATAAAAAAGTTATGTATGAAACATTACATTCATTTTAGTAGACCTATTCAATGATACCCCACACGAGGGGGTGCAGCAAAAATAATATTTTCATCCCCATTTCACATGTATGGGTGCCACCCCTAAAATACGTAATCTAGATTTTTTTATTCTTTTAGAATTGAGATCTATATCCAGATCATATTACTTATGTTTATAGTTGTAGAAGTTATTAAGCTGTAAAGGATTAGGATAGACGGACAGACGGACGGACATGACGAAACTATAAAGGTTCCTTGTAGAAACTACGGAACCTTAAAAACCGACTTCAAAAACCTTAACTAAAAAGTATAAAATAATGCTTGTATGTATTTCAAAATCTTTTTATAAACCAACATTTTGAAGGCAGTGCGTGATTGACCCTTATCTAAGTAGGTAGGAACATGTATTACACGATCAATCATCGTGGGCGTCATGTAAATAATATGTACAGTCGAGCGGATATCGATGGTAAAAAAACAGTATAAGCAGAGCCTGTCTTGTATGAAACTTACACTAAGCCAGTTTATATGATAATCACGCGCCGCCTTCAAAATGTTGGTCAAAAACATTTTGAAATACATACAAGGGGTATTTATTATTTACTTTTTAGTTAAGGATTTAAAGTCAGTTTTTTTATTAAAAAGTTTTTATTTCTTACTTTTTAGTTGGCTGATTCGTGGGCGTACGTATGTAGCTTTTGGCCAGCTTAATTGCCGTCCCACTGCTGAGCAAAGGTTTCACCCATGTTCTTCTAAACGTTCAATCGATTCGATTACCAGGTCATCTGGATAGACGAAGATAAAATAAACTGATTTATTGAAGCTGGTGAAAATACTACTCAACTCATGTCAATAAAAAAATTATGGAACCACCGCGCGGGCTTTCTCTACCATATAAAAAATCAACCATGTCAACCGGCCCAGAAATCTCGGAGTAATCGATGTAGGCACATACATGAAAAAAAAACCTCGGATACATAACCTGCTCCTTTTTTTCTAGTCGGTTTTAAAAACGCCGAATAGTCGATTTTTATATTTTCTAAAGTTTGTACTACTGGATGGCTAGTAGTGTTTCTTTAGTCTGTATTTGCTATCCTTGTCACACACTCAAAAAATACTATTTATTTATCTCACTCTTGAAAGCATTCTACATTCTTCATGATTTTTATCATACTGGATGCTTTGTAATTCCTACGGAACGATTGACGCACGAATCACAAACTAGATATATTGCATTCATTTAACGATTTAGACGGTTTGCTCTTACTTATCAATTAATATATTATAGCCCTGTTTAGTGTTTTGTGTACCTATTTATTAAAAACTAGCTTTTACCCGCGGCTCCGCTCGCGTTAAATTCTGCTAACCCACGTCAGTCCAGTCCAGTCCAGTCCATTCCAGTCCAGTCCACTGTCCCACTGTCCCGCTGTCCCGCTGCTCCGCTGCCCCACTGCCCCGCTGCCCCGCTGCCCCACTGCTCCAATGCCCCGCTACCCCACTGCCCCGCTGCCCCGCTGCCCCACTATCCCACTGCCCCACTTCCAAACAGCCCGCTGCCCCCACTGCCCCGCTACCCCGCTGCCCCACTGCCCCGCTACCCCACTGCCCCACTGCCCCTCTACCCCACTATCCCACTGCCCCACAGCCTGCCCCGCTGCCCCACTGCACCGCTTCCCCACTGCCCCGCTGCCCCACTGTCCCGCTGCCCCACTGCCCCGTTGCCCCTCTGCCCCACTGCCCCGCTGCCCACTGCCCCGCTGCCCCACTATCCCACTGCCCCGCGGCCCCGGTAACCCACTGCCCCGCTGCCCGGCTGCCCCGCTGCCCCGGTAACCCACTGCCCCACTGCCCCGCAGCCCCACTATTCCACTGCCCCACTGCCTGCCCCGCTGCCCGACTCCCCTACTGCCCCGCTGCCCCGCTACCCCACTGCCCCGCTGCCCCACTGCCCCGCTGCCCCGCTGCCCCGCTACCCCACTGGCCCCTGCCCCGCTGGCCCCTGCCCCGCTACCCAGTGGGGCAGCGGGGCAGTGGCCCCGCTGCCCCTCTATCCCAATGCCCCAATGCCCCGCTGCCCCGGTACCCCACTGCCCCGCTGCCCCGCTTGCACGCTGCCCCGCAGCCTCGCAGCCCCGCTGACCCGCCCCGCTGCCCCGCTGCCCCACTGTCCCGCTGCCCCGCTGCCCCACTACCCCACTGCCCCACTTCCCCACTGTCCCACTGTCCCACTGTCCCACTATATCACTAAATCACTATCGTCCCGTCCCATGTCCCAAGTCCTGTCCCATGTCCCATCCTATGTCCAGTCCCATGTGCCGTCCCACTGTCCTGTCCCATGTCCCGTCTCATGTCCCGTCCCATTTCCCGTCCCATGTTCCGTCCCCTGTCCCGTCCCCTGTCCCGTCCCCAGTCCCATCCCCAGTCCCATCTCCTGTCCACTCCACTCCATCGTACATTACTATCCGCTCGTGCAAATGCATAGAAGCTTCGATCTGTCGGGTGAGTACGCAACCCACGATTTTTTTTGTCTTTTTTTCTTTCTTTCTTTCTTTCTCAAAACCCATACCAGTTTTTAAGTCAGATCATCAGCTTTCAAACAAAAAAAAAATCAAAATCGGTCCAGTAGTTTTAGCGTGATGTTGGAACAAACAAACAAACAAACAGACGTTTACAATTTTATAATAGTTAAGAAGATTAAGATGGATACAATATAACAACGTTTAGGTAATTCTAACATAATTTGATTGCTTTTCAATAAAAAAAAAAAAAAAAAATTGAGAAATCGCAATTTAGAGGTAGCTTCCGGTCCTTGTCTGTAAGTCGAAAGATTCTGATTTTTGGTTGGCTCAAAAGAGCGCATTTCCAAGCTGGCGCCACCTAAATACGACAGGATTCTTTTTTTTCTACACAGTACAATTCGGCCCGACCAAAAAGTTTTTAATGCAATTTCTTTAGCAGCCGTTTTTTGTCTATGCAGGCGCGCGCTAGAGCGCATGCGTGCGAATGACAGCTGGATATGAGCGCCTTATTGAATGCAAAATGTTGTAGAAAAATATAATTAATAATCACCGGTTCCCGTCATCGTAGCGAGGTAAAATACATACCAGTTTTTAAGTCAAATCGTAAGTTTTTAGTTACAAACAGTTTCAACAAAATCGGTCCAGTAGTTTTATCGTGATGCTGGAACAAACAAACAAACAAACAGACAACTGACATTTAACAATTTTATAATAGTAGTAGATGAAGAAACATTATTATGATCAATAGTGTTTAGAATGGGAACAAAATCCTGATTTTAGTTCTTCGTTATGTCAAGATAAAAATAATAAAATTAATGCATTTTTTAAAGCTTGTGGTATTACTATTTTGAGTTGACGAGTTGAGCGATCACAACTTGTCTGGTAGTTTTTTATAGACATTTTAGTAGGTAGTTCGCTGGATTTGAGCAAAGGATTTGTGAACGGCAACACGATTCTTGACTCTTGTTTGGGGGCGTCCATAAATTACGTGAGGTGTTTTTTTTAATTTTCTGTCCTTCCCTCCCCCTCTGGTGAGATGTCGTGAGATTTTATTCAACCCCCTCCCCCAACCCCCAATCTCACGTGAGATTTTTCAAAATGTGGTGCGCGTTGGATTGTTATTGTAAAAAGAAAAAAAAAATTGCTTCGTGCTTTTATTTACGACTAGTTCATAAGACTAGTAATCAATATTGCTGAGAATTTAATTATAAGTGTAATAACAATTTAACAATAGAATACTTAAATCATAACTACCGTGATTAAAAAAAGAATATCTACTATTATTCAGTCCATGGAGAATCATGCGCGGTCTAAAGAGAGACTATTGGAACCAACATGTCTGTATGATTTTCAGTAAAATCATCTGCTCCTTCAACTTCGTTCTGATCTAGCCACTCTGAGCCGTTGGCGCTTGCGCACAGTAACTCATTAGCTCGTCTTGTGACAATCCGTGAGGGTCGCACTTTGCGGAACATACGCGCTTGCTTAGCTGGAGCAATGTGGGCTGCTCGCCTTCGTTCGGCTGACAGTGGCGCGAAAACAAAGGACGGGCTACACTGTACCGTAAACTCAGATTAAATTGAGCTATTTGGTATAAAACACATTTGGTGGCTTGACAGTCAGTTAGTGGCGGATTTACACATTTGCCGCCAGTAGGCTATTACAATTTTGCCGCCCTTGCCGACCTCTGCAATCTCCAATTGTCAGTTCCTATTCCTAATTTCCTAGTTTATTTTTACAATCCAACGATTTAGTTAATATTGCACAAGAAATGGTTTTTGGGTATGGGTTTTTGGATATTTCTGAGTTAATAAAAGCTCAATCATGGGTCAGAGTGTCGCCTTAAGGTTATCTAAGTGGTGAAACATAATTACTAGGTACATGTGTTATTGTTTGTGTGGACCTAATAACATTTAGGTAGGTAGGTATATAAATATGAATCTTTTTAATTTCTGTAGGTATGACATAAAACAAAATGTTGCCCCAAATTTGCCGACCCCTAAAAAAATTTTCCGCCCCCTAAAATCTGCCGCCCTAGGCTCCAGCCTACTCAGCCTGCTGGTAAATCCACCACTGCAGTCAGTAGATATATAACGTCGAAGTATGAATGAAATTATTTTCTTTCGAACGAATTAGTGAATGATCTTGATCGTATTACGATTACGCTTAAGATTAAATCTTAAGCATGTACACACGGCTACACATCAAGCTGTACATTTCCAGTATAAGCTGACCTCGCATTGTATAGGTTTTCTTTGAAACGCGAGGTCAGCTTATACTGGAAATGTACAGCTTGATGTGTAGCCGTGTGTACAATCTGGATGAAATGGACCAAAATAGTTTTTTTTGCTTCAATCAGAAAAAAAATTGCGTGATATTTGCCGAGACCCCCCCTCTAACGTAAGATTAGATGAGATTTGACTCGACCCCCTCCACCCCTTAAAAATCTCACGTATTTTATGAACGCCCCCTTTTCAGCGTATTCAGAACTTATGCAACGTTTTAAGTAACTTTTACCTCCGTCAGCTTACTTCCAGGTTACTCGACTCAAAAGGTAACTTTTAGGTAACCTTTCGAAATATAGTTGGATATTTTATTGCAATGTTGTAATTATAGCAAAAGCAGTACCAAAGACTATACAATGTATTATGCTATGTGTATGTATAGTGGATGTATAGTATACATACACTATAATATGTGAAACTTCTATATTTCTAGCACTGATTGATAGGTATATAGGTGTATATGATAGATAGGTAGGTATCGGCAAAATTTCATATATATAACAAAACTAAGCTTGTTTCGGCGTTTCTCCATAAGTAATCAACCAACGTAGGAAACGCCGTGGCAGGCCAGTGCCACCGAGTGACTTGTAAAAGTGTTGAAAACAACCTACCTACTTACAGAATAGATATTTTGAGTTTTGGGCTATCTCACAGAAACTTTGTTGAAGCACAGTCCAAGGAGGTTTAAATAGCAAATAGGCAAAAATAGGTATATGAAAAGACAAATCTGAAAACTCCTTTCTTTATGCGCTTAAAATGGTGTGATGTTTATAAAAACGCCAATTTTTTTTTCACTCGTGACACTCGCGTTTCTTCCCAGGTACATTTATAGATTACCTATACAGGTACTTTGTGACTTGTCTCTAATGTACCTACCTAAATGTTCTGTTCTTCATAAAATACTCAATAACGCTCAACACACCTGTCAATGTGAAATACGTCAACATTGCAACAAAAGGTAACTTTTCTCAATAAAAGGTTCCTTTTTCATCTCTCAGGTAACTTTTGACAAGAGGGCGCTGGCAACACTGTAGTTGTTTGGGACCACTGTTGCCAGATCTCCCGATTTTCCGGGAGTTTCACAGATTTTCTTAAAAATCTCCCGATCTCCCGATTTTCGACAAAAACCTCCCGATTTTTTATAAGCCCTAATAATAGCATAGCATAAAGCCTAATAATAGGAATAAGCTCAAAAACTGGCAAAAAAACTGCATAAAATGAAACAAACGGATAATTTGCTGACCTGAATATTTCCGTCACTCCCAGTGAACGATTCACTAAAAACTTAGCGTAAAATAGACTCTATCACAAAATAATAAAGTTTAAAACGATTTTTTTATTACACAGGGCGTTAAAAATTAAAATGTAAGAAAATCAAACTGCTTTGTTTTTAATATTACAACTGGAAAGGTGGAAAAATAGAATACCTCAACAACTTTGATTTATGTAGAAAAACATCAGCTCCCGATTTTTTAAATTTTTCCTCAATACATCTCCCGCTTTTTTCATAATAAGCCTCCCGGATTTTGAAAATCGGACCTGGCAACACTGTTTGGGACTGGGAGGCATTGACTTGTACCTATGGACCTGTAATACCTACGAAATAAGCGTGGTATACCTACAATATCCGGGCCACCGTTATGGTGGCCATAGCTAGGGAAGTATGTAATCAAAACTAAAAAGTATCGATATCGATGCTGGTGTTTCGTACCAGAGATGTGTGCTGTTTAAAATCATTTTCAAGTAGTAATAAATAATACAATTACATCAAATACTAAGTTCGGCTGTGCGGACATAAAGAATCAAGCTTCTAAGTCAAGGCAATCATACGGCTATGTCACATTTTGATACTCGCAAACTCACATAAAAAACCTATAGGGTACTTCGCATTGACCTAGAATCATGAAATTTGGCCAATATATCGAAATATCTTCTTTTTTTTTCAATATATCGAACTCCATTTGTATATTTAAAAATATCGATATATCGAAAATCTGATATTTAAAAAATATCAACGGCCCCAGTTTGTTTACTTGACAGCTCATGTACTATGGGCCACATTGCGGGGTAAGCGGGGTTGCCACGCGGCATAGGTATTTTGACATCCCGTAAAGATGTTGCCAAGCAGAAAATACACAAATAGCATGCGATCTCTTTCACCAGACGACATAACACGTTGGTTAACAAGAGACAAAGAATAGTTTCATAATTCAATAACGATTTAACAGATATTTTTATAAACTAGGTAGATATAGAAGAATATGCCGCATCCATAGGTTTCATAATTCAATAATTCAATCCTGGGTGGGCTAATGTCTTTGACTATGGATCTATCCATTTTCAAAGGCTAATGTATGCAGCGTTGCCGGCACGGGTATTTTTACCCGATTTCGGGTAATTTAGGCCTTCAGCGGGTTCTTGGCGGGTAACGATGGCTGCCGGGTAATTTCGGGTATTTTTGCGACAATCACAAAAAGAGCATGTCGAGTCCCCCTCAGTGTTATGATCTGGGTAATTCTGAGCCCCCCATCATTTTATCATGTGTCCTTTGCCAATTGTCACTAACTGTAATATTTAGGTCATTACAGTAATTGTAGGCACGCGGGACAGAGAAGATACTCAATAAAAGTTAGTGGAGTAGGAGAATTTCTTGTGAACGAGCTATTCCGGGGAAGTGCTACAACCGCACCTGTTTCTGCCGGAAAACGAAGGGTACGGGTGCCGGCAAATTAACAATCACATACTTTCTATCATTATGGCTCAGTTTGGCGAACGCAATTAGTAAAAAATAGTTTTAGTTTTTTATTGATGGATCCAGAGACCATAAGACGGTTCTTTAGTTTGCTTTATCATTCTACATCATTCTGCTGCTTTAATGTGCTGCTCGGATAATAATATAATTTAATGAAGAAATAATAATATTTGAAATGCATAAATCTTTGTGAAGCGCTATCTCACTTTGTTCATGCAGACCAAAAAAAAATCGAGCGCGCTTGTTGTTCAGCCCTACGGGCATATGTTGAAAACTAATATACTGTTAGTTTGTACACATTATTAATAAAGAGATAAAGCCAAAAGCACCAAAGACCACATAAAATATTCGCGCTCGCTTTGCTCGCACTGTTAGATGTACTTCTGATGATTTCCTCTTCCTTGCCGTAACTATAATGCAAGTAACGATTGCGTTACATTTTAATTCACGCTTTCTTCATGTTTTTGCAAAAGTAAGAAAAACAAAACGAGGTCGCTGCGCTCGCACCCTACTATCTTTCTTATGATTAATTGCCATATTGCAAAACGTTTTGGTGTTTGATTATTTTACAGCAGTATTAAAAAAAAGGTTCCCTGCATTAGTCACCACTTTGAGCCTCTCCAAGAGGGTTAGTCCACCACTGAGAAGAATCGTCCCTTACTTTTGGGTAATTAAAATCCTGAATCCAGACAGTAAAAAAAAAAAAAATCTTGAAAAATATCCAAAAAAGTATTCGCCACCTCAGGCCCTCTAATATTTCTATCACGTCAGTGTGGCGCGACGCCCCTTTGATAACTGTTTCAAATTATAAACTAAAAGGTAACAATACTTTAAAAAAAAAAAATTTTTTTTTTTACAGAACGGGTAATTTCGGGTAATTTCAAAAGCGGTTTCGGACTTTTTCTTGTTTGATTGCTGGCAACACTGAATGTATGGGCCATGCCACAGCAGGTTATCTTCGAACAAAAAAATTGCGCTATACAGAATAATCATAGACAAACATAGATGAGCGCTCACCTAGATATTGACACCGCATTTACCGCCCTCCCCTTACTTCGGCTCTTACCCCCCGCTTGCCATTTAGAAAATAATAATCAGTCTTGCATGGTTAGGGGAGGGGTTTTTTCGCAATTTTGGGTAAAAAAATCATTCTTGGGGAAATTTTGAGAAAGGAAAACACAGATACTATACAGATATTGTACTAGTTTATATAATGTCTCTGGTAAAATAATTGAAGGTTTGAATACAGACGAAGTACCGAATGTTTCAAAAATTATCCATGATACACTATAAAATGTTCTTTTAGCAATTTTTTGAATAAACACTGTCTTATATTTTTCAATTTGTAAAATTTCCTGGTTGAAAAAAATGGGGATTTTTTTTGCCAAATTAGTGAATATGGGGAAAATTCAGAAACTCGATCTGACAACCCTTCAGTCTTGTCTTTTTTTCATTTATTAATTTTTAAGGTTTATTTACTTATATATAATTACTATAAATTGTTGATTTATTCAAGTAACGACGACTATTTTTCTCCGTGTTTTATCTCCATTAAACCTGTAATACGTCATTGTGTACGCAATGTTAGGCGTTGTTGTATTCTTGCTTGGTGGCAAAAGGAATTTTACAGATATTCCCGAAGACAATAGTAGGACTCAAACAGTGGGTGAAGTGCGTCAATAGTAATTATGTTTGAAATATGACTCCAAAGGACCTCCAGAAACTGGGTGTTCCATAAGCATTTTGAAAAGACTGACTGCTGCATTCGGCTTACATATCCTTCTTTATTTATGAAAGACGAGAACCAAGTACAGATGTGGTAACTTCCACGTACAGATGTAGACTTAAGTAAGTTGAATTGCACTTAAAATTATTAATAATTATTAAAAGACATCTGACTGACCAATCTTTACACCACAATATGAGCTATTATCATTATGTAGCTCATGTCGACCCAACAGAACAAGAATAACCTCTGCAGTACCTAACCATATTTATATTTTTAACAGAAAAACGCCTGCCTCACGTTGATCATGATTATATGAGAAAAAGGAAAGCTGTTTCAGAATCCTTTAATGGATTTAATCGCTCAGCCCTGGCTAGGGCCAAATTTTTCCAATAAACGGTGTATGTACATCATATTAAGCCCCGCTAGAACCAATTGGCTGCAACAACAACTTAAGACAAACTCCAAACCCGGTAAGTTTTAGTTCATTTTTATATATTCAACAACCTTCTTTTTTTGTGACTTAAAAGAAAGACTTGAGTGTGGGTTGCATATTACTTATATTTCTGTTGACTGCTTCAACTAAGAAATGCCTATTGCACACGAGGGCAGGACAGTGAGGCAAAACAGTGAGCATAACAGTACTGCTACTGTGTGAACACCTGAACAGTTACAGTGCTGCAACAGAACAGTCACTGTTCGGGCTTAAGCTTAATTAAAGATACTTTAGGAATGCAGTTCATATCTTTCTCTTATCAGATTAATGCATTAGCTGTTGGGCTATTTAGTGAATAACTTAGTATCTATATTATTAACTATTTAAATAGTGGAAAGAAAAAAAAAACCTGCGTAAATATGTTTAAAATAATATATATTATAATTTTTTACAGCTTGCTATGTTGATGGAAGGGAAGCTCTGAAGAATACATCGGAGTTCATATCTCTTCTCGACGATTTGTTACACAGCTTACATTCATGTAATGGTTCTGCATTGGTCAGCAAAAAGAGAGAAACTACTAAGGGCTGCTGTAACATAATGTAAAGGACCTTAAGTCTGCTTTTTCTCTCTTGACTTATTTAGTAAACAATCTTGGCATGTCTCTTTATTCAAACAACTACTGATGAAATATAATTACAAGTTCTGCACATCTCTAAAAAAAATATATTTAGTGTATGAAATTGTTAACATAATGTCTTTTAATGTTGAACATGGTAAATATCCCGTATTAAGTAACAATATTATTGTGTTATATTGTTGTAAGTTATTATGGCTTAAAAATAATTGTAATTAAGGTGAATGCTACAGGGTAGCCCGCGAAATTCATAATTTTTGGCGTTTTTTGCAAATTGTAGCTTTATTTCGCGTTGTATATCGGGCAAAATATGATTGGCTGAAATAATAACAATATATCGAAGGAATAATACTCATAAAAAATATTAACCTAACTCTATAAGCTCTACAAGCTCGAAAATCGATAATTTGATCGTAAATTAATATTATCGAGCTAGTACAGCTTATAGGTTTATATTTTTTATGAGTATTATTCAGTAGATATATTGTTATTATTTCAGCCAATCATATTTTGACCGATATACAACGCGAAATAAAGCTACAATTTGCAAAAAACGCCAAAAAAATTGTATTTCGCGGGCTACCCTGTAGCATTCACCTTAACGAATTGCAAAAGATGTGTCAAGATTATTTACTAAATAAGACAAGTCAGAAAAAAATTAGTGTATGTGTTCGGCATAACAGAATTGTTTAACTATTGTGTCTAAAAGTAAAAAAATAAAAAGATGGTTTAAAAGAAATGTTTTTTTATTGAATTATTCCTATAAATATTCAAATAAATATTAATGTTCAATAGAAAGCCTAATCCCCGCCCCCCGCGCCGCGCTTGGACGTATGGATAATTCCTTCGCCCACAATGTGCCTACGAAATCAAGCCGAATTTAAAAAAAAGTTAAATGTCAAGTTCTAGGGAAGCACTCGGCGAAAAAAAATGTTCTAAGCCGTCCGTCTGAGAGATGGGTAACTAGCCGAAATTTCAATAACTTAGCTAGCCGGCTACTTGTCGTTGAGTAGCCAGCTAGATAACTAGCTATTTCAGTTATTTGGATATTGGATAAAACTGGATAGCGCTAGCATCGTCGTAGCTACTAGCCGTCGTGTCGTAGCTACTAGCTAGGTGGTTGTCTTGAGTAACGCTCAGCTGCCCCGTTGCATTTAGTTTGATCCTCGCCGTGATAAGTTTAAATGGTACAAAATTATGATTTCGTTTATGGTTTACTTATTTTATTTCGAACTCATTGAAAAGAAATGACTTTCCTTCGTACGTATAGTACATAGTACCTCAATGCGTACGTATTACTAATTATTTTACTACATATTAAACTAACTGTCGAAAACCTCTCTCTACTTATCTGTGGAAAAATAAAAATGAACTAAGAAAACTAAAAACTACACACGCTACTCCGTAAACATAGCGGTTATTCGAAGCGGTAGCCATTTGGTAGCCAATAGCTAGCTATCGTTTTGACAGATATCATAGCTAATTAGCTATGGCTATTTGTTGAATAGCCGCTATTCAGCTAGTTATTGGAGTAGCTACCCACCGCTAAGTCTGTGATGCCACAGCAATTGAACATATATCATTAATCTGTGGCAATTGACGCTTTCGCGCGCTATTTGCTGTGTTTGTGTTGTTTATTTTAAATTCCGTGGGTTTTTAAAATAAAATCGAAGGTTTTTACTGAACCAAACATGGTTGGGTAAGTAGTAAACTGTTTTTTCATGTGTTTATCATGTCATAGCTTCACTTTTTTTGATCGTCCAAGTGTTTTATGTCATGTCATGATATTCTTATTTTGGGCTTTTTGGTAAAAATTACATTAACTACAACAACATTATATTATATAAGTAACTACATTGTACAACTAGTGTTTAATTTGTTAATCATCGACAGTATTTTACAATAGTAATGAAATATTGATAACGTTGCCGACCGACGCGAAATGGCGGCGCGCCGCGCGCTGCGCCCTCCCACCCGGCCGGCGCGCGGCGCGCTGCCATTTCGCGTCACAGAGTACTCTTTAATATACCTACTGAAATAGAGGAAACTCGACCCCAATAGAGGTATAGACCAAGTGGCGCCTCTGGTTTTATAGTATGCACCTACAACTTCATTTCGCTAACTACAACTATGTATCGGGATCACTATCAACTCAGCCTCTCCCAAGTTGCGCCACAACACTCGGTCCTCTGCCTTCCGCATCCAGTCCCCCCCAGCTACGTTCTTCAGGTTGTCGGTCCACCTGGGATGGCTCTCTATTCATCCTTTTTTTAAATAAAAAAATAAAGACAAAAAGTTCAATAGTAAGCTGGATCCGAACTTGCAACTGCTGTCTCCTCACAAGTCTAACGCTGAAACCATGGGGCTAATGTAAACTCTACATTATCTGGTGAATTTAGCTTTCAGTTACGTGGGCAATTTCACATTTAGAGGTCCCAAGCTAATTTGACCTGTCCCATGACTTTAAAGATGAATTTTGGAGAGATGCAATAATTTTAAGTAGATGTACCTGTTGATTCAAAATCCTTTAATATTTTGTGGTAAAAAGACTGTTAAATTTATTTAAAATATCTGTTATAAATATATGATACTTAATAAACAAAATAACTCCAAAACACCTCAATTTTGACCTGTCCCATGTAACGCAGCAACATTCAGCAAAGATTTTCTTGGATATATATTAGTTTCCTAGTTTATGTTTTAGCACTAAAATGATTATTATAGAACTTTTTAAAACGAGTAGCAATTTAATAACAGTTTAGTAATAAAAAGTAATTAAAATGCACTTTTTTTCTTGTCCCTCAATTCAATTCAATTCAATTCAAATATTTATTTGCTTTTAAATATGGTTACAGTAGGTGTTACAAAAATTCAATTCTGGCCCTATGTGGAATTCCTATTTTGTAACCGTGACTTCTGCTCGGAAAAATAAAGAATCTACCAACATAGGCATTTTATTAGTTTACTGGCCATGTTTGGACCATTTCTAGTAGTCATGACAGTGGATTTAACATTTGTTTAACCGCCAGAATAGTGTCTAAGTACAGCCGAGTGAGGTAACACTTGTAAAGCTCAATTTTGTAACCGTGGAAATTACAGTAAGTTTCAAAAAAATTCATGTAATTTATTGTTAATTTTGTGCTCTAGTCCTTAAAGTATTTATTGAATGTATTTTTTTCCGGCCGAAGCAGAATATAAAAGAGTTTGAAAACATTTTATCTAGAATGACATGCTAACGTTACTTCCATTTTGTTTAGTTACGTACATGTGGAACGTCGTGGTTACGATGTGGAAATGTTAGGCTGAGTGCATATTATGTATGCATATAAATTAAGTTTATTATGAGATACTGTGAATAAATATTATTTTCATGCTTTATTTACTTTTAGACTCAGATATAGCACTCATCATTGCCGAAAAACAACGGCGTTTCAGGGAGAAATAAAAAAACTGAACTGAAAAACTAAGGAGGCATACATAGGACAAACAAAGCGTAGTATAGCCACTAGAATTAAAGAACATATAGCTGACGTCAAGAACAGACGCTCCACAAAGTCTGCAGTGTGTGAACATGCCCTAGACAAACCCAACCATTTTCTTCGATTTGATAAACCACAAGTTCTGGCGAAGGAAAACCGATATGTACCTAGAATGCTCCGTGAGGATATTGAAATTAAAAAACATCCTAATTTTAATAGAGAAGACGGTTGGCAGCTACCACCTGTTTGGAACCCAGTCCTAAAAATAATCAAGTCCCAAACAGCACGCAACACTGTAAAAGATAATGATATTGTGAGTGATTACTGCGTGCATCGAAACGATTTTAATTAATGATATTGTACGGTAGATTAAAATATTTTTTTAGAAATATTTGTAAAGACGCTTGTCATCTTAGTCTACCTGCGACCACGAAATGCTGCAAAGCTTTCGAAACGTCAGGGAAACCAATTTAAATAATATATGCGATTTAATCCGGTTAAACTTTGTTTTATTATAATGTGTAGTGATCGCGAAAACCTAAGAAGTTATTATGAAAAACTAAGTAAAATATTGGATATGAATGAGGAACAAAAAGCCATAAAACTTCAAATTTGGAGACTGCAAAAACAAAGACAGAAAAAATAATACTATTACCTGATTTATAGTCTCTTGAAATGTGATATTGTGTTAAAAGTTAATTAAGTAGGTACATGCAACTTTCTAGAGCTGTGTGAACTAGTCTTAGTAATTTCCATTTGCGTAACTACTCGTTCAGTTTTGTAACTGTCCCAATAATATTATTTACTAATTATTGAATTGTATCTTTGAATTTTTGCCGAATATTTTTCTGTGAGAAAGTGAGTTTTGTTTCTAGTTTATTTTATTTTATAGACATCTTAAGTCTTATCCGCGTAAAATCTTAGTAATTAAGAAAAAAAATATAAGTTTGGATCCAAAAGTAACAAAATGGAGAGGTTTTTGGCAAAAAATATGATTTTTTTAAAGTATAGAAGATTTTTTTTACTTTGATCACATTCATTAGGATATAAGTAAACATAATAAACAGTTATTTAGCAAATAACAGTGGTATTTTGTTACCAAATTTGAAATCAAAATGGTTACAAAATGGAATGAAAATATCCCTAAGGTATTTTATTTTTATTTTTAACAACAATGCCATGCTTTTTTAAGTAAAATACATATTCATTCTGAGAGATAAGGTATAAATCTAACGTTTTTTTTAAATAATAACATTAATTTATAACTATATTGAATTAATGGAATCCATTTTGTAACCGGGTCCTCTCCAAATGAAAAAGCCCACGTACGTCTTTCTGTGACGTCAGAACTTTTCTTCTTAACTATTATAAAATTGTAAACGTCTGTTTGTTTGTTTGTTCCAGCATCACGCTATAACTACTGGACCGATTTTGATGAAACTTTTTTTGTTTGAAAGCTGATGATCTGACTTAAAAGAAAAAATGAAAATTCGTGGGTTGCGTCCTCACCCGACAGATCGAAGCTTTTACGCATGTGCACGAGCGGATAGTAATGTACGATGGCTGGATGAGTGAGTGAGTGAGTGGGAGTGGGCGTGGGCGTGTGAGTGGGCGTGGGCGTGTGAGTGGGCGTGGGCGTGTTAGTGGGCGTGGGACTGGGAGTGGGGGATGGGCGTGGGCGTTTGAGTGGGAGTAGGAGAGGGCGTGGGCGAGTGACTGGGAGAGGGCGTGGGCGTGGTACAGCTTCTACGCATTTGCACGAGCGGATAGTAATGTACGATGGCTGGATGAGTTAGTGAGTGAGAGTGGGCGTGGGACTGGGTGTGGTCGTGGGCGTGTGAGTGGGCATGGGACTGGGAGTGGGCAAGGGCGTTGGCGTTTGAGTGGGAGTAGGCGTGGGCGTATGACTGGGAGTGTGCGTGGGGCGTGGGCGTGGTACAGCTTCTACGCATTTGCACGAGCGGATAGTAATGTACGCTGGCTGGATGAGTGAGTGTGTGGGTTAGTGAGTTAGTGAGTAAGTGAGTTAGTTAGCGAATGAGTGAGTGAGTGGGCGTGGGACTGCGAGTGGGTATTGGCGCGGGCGTTTGAGTGGGTATGGGCGCGGGCGTTTGAGTGGGTGTACGAGTGGGCGTCGGCGTGTGACTGAGAGTGGGCGTGAGACTGAGAGTGGGTGTGGTACAGCTTCTACGCATTTGCACGAGCGGGGATAGTAATGTACGATGGCTGGATGAGTGAGTTAGTGAGTGAATGAGTTAGTGAGTGAGAGTGGGCGTGGGACTGGGAGTGGTCGTGGGCGTGTGATAGGGCATGGGACTGGGAGTGGGCGTTGGCGTTTGAGTGGGAGTAGGAGTGGGCGTGGGCATGTGACTGGGAGTGGGCGTGGGCATGGGCGTGGGCGTGGTACAGCTTCTACGCATTTGCACGAGCGGATAGTAATGTACGATGGCTGGATGAGTGAATGAGTAAGTGAGTGGGAGTGCGCGTGGGAGTGGTCTTGGGCGTGGGACTGGGAGTGGGCAAGGGCGTTGGCGTTTGAGCGGGAGGCGTGGGCGTATGACTGGGAGTGTGCGTGGGGCGTGGGCGTGGTACAGCTTCTACGCATTTGCACGAGCGGATAGTAATGTACGCTGGCTGAATGAGTGAGTGAGTAAGTGAGTGAGTTAGTTAGTGAGTGAGTTAGTTAGTGAGTGAGTGGGCGTGGGACTGGGAGTGGGTATGGGCGTGGGCGTTTGAGTGGGTGTACGAGTGGGCGTGGGCGCGTGACTGAGACTGGGCGTGGGCTGTTACAGCTTCTACGCATTTGCACGAGCGGATAGTAATGTACGATGGCTGGATGAGTGAGTGAGTGAGTGAGTGAGTGAGTGGGAGTTAATGAGTTAGTGTGTGAGTGAGAGTAGGAGTGGAAGTGGGCGTGGGAGTGGGCGTAGGCGTGGTACTGGGAGGGCGTGGGCGTTTGAGTTGGAGTAGGAGTGGGCGTGTGACTGGGAGTGGGCGTGAGACAGAGTGGGCGTGGTACAGCTTCTACACATTTGCACGAGCGGGGATAGTAATGTACGATGGCTGGATGAGTGAGTGAGTGAGTCAGTTATTGAGTGAGTGAATGAGTAAGTGAGTGGGAGTGCGCGTGGGAGTGGTCTTGGGCGTGGGACTGGGAGTGGGCAAGGGCGTTGGCGTTTGAGCGGGAGAAGGAGTGGGCGTGGGCGTATGACTGGGAGTGTGCGTGGGGCGTGGGCGTGGTACAGCTTCTACGCATTTGCACGAGCGGATAGTAATGTACGCTGGCTGGATGAGTGAGTGAGTAAGCGAGTGAGTTGATTAGTGAGTGAGTGGGCGTGGGACTGGGAGTGGGTATGGGCGTGGGCGTTTGAGTGGGTGTACGAGAGGGCGTGGGCGCGTGACTGAGACTGGGCGTGGGCGTGGTACAGCTTCTACGCATTTACACGAGCGGATAGTAATGTACGATGGCTGGATGAGTGAGTGAGTGAGTGGGAGTTAATGAGTTAGTGTGTGAGTGAGTGAGTGAGAGTAGGAGTGGGAGTGGGGCTGGAAGTGGGCGTGGGAGTAGGCGTAGGCGTGGTACTGGGAGGGCGTGGGCGTTTGAGTTGGAGAAGGAGTGGGCGTGTGACTGGGAGTGGGCGTGAGATAGAGTGGGCGTGGTACAGCTTCTACACATTTGCACGAGCGGGGATAGTAATGTACGATGGCTGGATGAGTGAGTTAGTGAGTGAGTGAGTGAGTGGGAGTTAATGAGTTAGTGTGTGAGTGAGAGTAGGAGTGGAAGTGGGCGTGGGAGTGGGCGTAGGCGTGGTACTGGGAGGGCGTGGGCGTTTGAGTTGGAGTAGGAGTGGGCGTGTGACTGGGAGTGGGCGTGAGACAGAGTGGGCGTGGTACAGCTTCTACACATTTGCACGAGCGGGGATAGTAATGTACGATGGCTGGATGAGTGAGTGAGTGAGTCAGTTATTGAGTGAGTGAATGAGTAAGTGAGTGGGAGTGCGCGTGGGAGTGGTCTTGGGCGTGGGACTGGGAGTGGGCAAGGGCGTTGGCGTTTGAGCGGGAGAAGGAGTGGGCGTGGGCGTATGACTGGGAGTGTGCGTGGGGCGTGGGCGTGGTACAGCTTCTACGCATTTGCACGAGCGGATAGTAATGTACGCTGGCTGGATGAGTGAGTGAGTAAGCGAGTGAGTTGATTAGTGAGTGAGTGGGCGTGGGACTGGGAGTGGGTATGGGCGTGGGCGTTTGAGTGGGTGTACGAGTGGGCGTGGGCGCGTGACTGAGACTGGGCGTGGGCGTGGTACAGCTTCTACGCATTTACACGAGCGGATAGTAATGTACGATGGCTGGATGAGTGAGTGAGTGAGTGGGAGTTAATGAGTTAGTGTGTGAGTGAGTGAGTGAGAGTAGGAGTGGGAGTGGGGCTGGAAGTGGGCGTGGGAGTAGGCGTAGGCGTGGTACTGGGAGGGCGTGGGCGTTTGAGTTGGAGAAGGAGTGGGCGTGTGACTGGGAGTGGGCGTGAGATAGAGTGGGCGTGGTACAGCTTCTACACATTTGCACGAGCGGGGATAGTAATGTACGATGGCTGGATGAGTGAGTTAGTGAGTGAGTGAGTGAATGAGTTAGTGAGTGAGTGAGTGAATGAGTTAGTGAGTGAGAGTGGGCGTGGGACTGGGAGTGGTCGTGGGCGTGTGATTGGGCATGGGACTGGGAGTGGGCGTTGGCGTTTGAGTGGGAGTAGGAGTGAGCGTGGGCATGTGACTGGGAGTGGGCGTGGGCATGTGACTGGGAGTGGGCGTGGGCGTGGTACAGCTTCTACGCATTTGTACGAGCGGATAGTAATGTACGATGGCTGGATGAGTGAGTGAGTCAGTTAGTGAGTGAGTGAATGAGTAAGTGAGTGGGAGTGCGCGTGGGTGTGGTCTTGGGCGTGGGACTGGGAGTGGGCGTTGTCGTTTGAGTGGGAGTAGGAGAGGGCGTGGGCATGTGATTGGGAGTGGGCGTGGGGCGTGGGCTTGGTACAGCTTCTACGCATTTGCACGAGCGGTTAGTAATGTACGATGGCTGGATGAGTGAGTTAGTGAGTGAGAGTGGGCGTGGGACTGGGAGTGGAGTTAGTGAGTGTGTGAGGGAGTGAATGAGTTAGTGTGTGAGTGAGTGAGTGAGAGTAGGAGTGGGAGTGGGGCTGGAAGTGGGCGTGGGAGTGGGCGTGGGAGTGGGCGTGGGAGTGGGCGTGGGAGTGGGCGTGGGGGTGGGCGTGGGAGTGGGAGTGGGCGTGGGAGTGGGCGTGGGAGTGGGCGTGGGAGTGGGCGTGGGAGTGGGCGTAGGCGTGGTACTGGGAGGGCCCAAGCCCTCCCAGTACCACGCCTACGCCCACACACGTTTGAGTTGGAGTAGGAGTGGGCGTGTGACTGGGAGTGGGCGTGAGGCGTGGGCGTGGTACAGCTTCGACGCATTTGCAGCACGAGCGGATAGTAATGTACGATGGATGGATGAGTGAGTGAGTGAGAGTGAGAGAGGGCGTGGGCGTGTGAGTGGGAGTAGGAGTGTGAGAGGGAGTGGGCATGGGACTGGGAGTGGGCGTGGGCGTGTGAGAGGGAGTGGGCATGGGACTGGGAGTGGGCGTGGGCGTGGTCGTGGTACAGCTTCTAGGCATTTGTACGAGCAGATAGTAATGTACGATGGATGGATAAGTGAGTGAGTGAGTAAGTGAGAGTAGGCGAGGGCGTGGGAGTGGGACTGGGAGTAGGACTGGGAGTGGAAATGGGATTGGGAGTGGGAGTGGGAGTGAGACGGACGGATTGGAGTGGAGGAGAGTGGATTCGAGTGGAATGGATCAGACTGGATCGGATTGAATCGGTCTGCATCGGACTGGATCGGATTGTATCGGACTGGATTGGACTGGATCAGACTGGACTGGACTGGACTTTGCCCGTGGTTTCGCTCCGTGGTTCTTCAATTCATCCTACAGGAATCGTTTCCTTTTTTCATAAAATGCATACCGTTTACAAGTCTAAACACAAAAAAAATTACAAAATAGGTCCCGTTGTTTTTGCGTGATGCTCGAATAAACAAACAAACAGACAGTTTTTTAATAGTTACAGGAAAACACCTAATTATTAACAGGATCCGTCACGGGGGGATAACATAATCTAACGCGAGCGGAGCCGCGGGTAAAAGCTAGTTTCTTAATAAAATTTATGTCTTTAGATTTCGCTTCAAATGCGTAAATGCTTTAAAAATATTAATAAAGGTACCTAATTGGAAAAAAAACGATTGATAAGTTTAAATGTTGATGTTATAAACCAAATTACGTTTTCAAACATAATAATTTATACCTACTTTCATAATATTGTGGAAAAAGATTTGTAATGTTTTCTTATTAACTAGGCATATTAAACATACAGAAAAAAACCGGCCAAGAGCATGTCGGGCCATGCTCAGTATTATAGGGTTCCTTAAGTAGGTGTAATAACAAACAAATCAAATCGAATATTAATCATGGCTATTTTAAGTTTTTGCAATAATCGGCAGCATTCGCGACTCAGAGCGTGTTGTTAGTAGCGCCATCTAGCGATAAATTCAAGAAGCCAAATTTAAGAATGTGTCATGTTAAAGTTACTTTTTGTGATTTTTTCAAATAGAAAGTAGCTAAAGGAGCATTATTTGCTATGATCATTTTTCTCTAAGGTCAATGACCTTTGAACTAGGACGTTTTAATTATTTTTCAGTTTTCTCTTTATAACTCAAAAAATTATAATCACGTTATACTCAAAATAATTTTAAAAGAAAGTTTTCACAAAGGTCTATCAATGTGGAAGATTATAACTTTCTTCGTTGCATAGTTTAGAAATGGCAGGGGACGACGACACATTGCAAGCCACTTTGGAGGGCTATATTTCGCAGATGGTACACCTGATAAAAAGTGGTGTATGAAACATTACCTTCATTTTAGTAGACCTATTCAATGATACCCCACACGAGTGGGTGCAGCGAAAAAAAATTTTTCATCCCCATTTCACATGTATGGACACTAGACATGGGCGCCGCGTTGAAAAATGTCGGCGGCGGCGTGCTGAACATTTTCAGTCGGCGGCGGCGTAGCGCCGGCGGCGTGGCTTTTTTATAAGAAAATCTTAGAGACTATTTAAATCTACCACGGCAGAAATTTTCTTGGTTCCGGTTGTGGTTCTGTCCATGGTTGGAAGCGAGAGCGCTTGGAAAGTCGTCATCTCATTCTGCAAAAAGGCGATGCTCACAAAGGAGGTGCCGGAGGGAGAACGAGAGGCGACCACCCCTCTCTCCCATCCCGCAGGAGATAGACTGGACGTCGCAGGACGTACGTTCGTTGACCGCCAGCCATCCTAGGAGGGGCCCGCGAATGACGGACTCGGAGTAGTCCATCGTCAGACCAGTCAAGGCCCATGACGGTAGCGCGTCGTGTTCCTCACCTGCCAGTCAGTGCGGCCGGCTGACGTTAGGCCACACGGGGAGAAGGGGTTCGCCTACTAATGGCTAGGCGGGACCTGTCGGGGATGGATGGAGACTGTAAACCGTAGATAGATAGATAGATAGAATATTCTTACCGTATCCCACTCTTCCGGCCAAAGGTTAGCAAAGGAACACCCTGGTGGTTTTAGTCGGTAACAGTCCGACACTAGCACCGTCACCGGGTCATCCCGGCGGAGTGCGTCCATGAGATTTCCCGACGTAAACAGGCTGCAGGGGGACTGTGTCCTTCCCTGCCCTTGTGGGTCTCGTAACCCTAGAAGGAGTGTTTACGTCTCGTGGCTCTTATTGGGACCGAGGGTCTTGACTTCACCGCCCAGACCACGAAGAAGAAAACCTCTATAAAAGTTACCCCGAATCTCAAGAGCCTCCACGAGTGACGATATTTAATTGATCGTCCGGCGCACCCTGGGCAGTCAGCCCCGCTACCAACCTGCTGAGTGGCTAATCTTTTCCCCACGGCATGAACTGTTATTATTATGTAGCTCATGTCGACACGATAGAAGAAGAAGACCCCGAATCTCAAGCGCATGGCTGACGGGTGCTCTGATGGAACATTCAGTCGCTAGAGTAACCTCCGCCAGGGTGCCGCGCCTGGTGATTTACCTTTAGGCTTATTCGAGTACAGAGAGGGGGCACTGTCTGGATGGACCTTTTATACTCTGCCATACTCGTTGGAATTATATGGATAGTATTATTACAAAAAAAATATGTTCAGGAGGTGGATGCGTCAGAGTCTGACGCAGCGTCGGTTAAGATGAAGCCAAAAGTTGTTCTGGCCAGACTGGACGCATTGTTGCGCTATGAAGATACATCTGAGGCCATAAAGGCGTTTCTAGAATCTGTAGCGTCAGGAGCTCTTCGCGGCTCTGGTGCAAGCACTCACGCTCTGAGCCAGTGCTCTCAGTTTCGGATTTGGCTTCTGGTAAGTAGGCCGTTCCGGCCCCAAAGATCATGATCTCTGGACGTGGTAAGGGCCGGCCCACGTCAGCGGAAAAATATGACCACCCGGGGACGGCGTGGCTCCGCCGTGTCAGACTCTTACCGACTAAAACCACCACGGTGTTTCTTCAACTACTTTTGGCTCTGGGCGTGGGAACCCGGGGGTATTCGCACAACCACCCCTGACAGGTCCTGGCCTGCCACAAGCAGGCGAGTTCCTTCTCCCGTGCGGCCTAACGTCACGGCCCCATCATGACGCAGCTAACAAGCCGATTTCACGGCCACGCTAGTCGGGCCTGCCTCGCCAGCAACGGGGGCTACGCCAGCCACGCCAGCCTCGCCAGCAACAACAGCTGCGCCAGCTACGCCAGGCAGCAGGCTACCCCAAGTATGCCACCAGCAGGGCCTATCCTCTCGTAATTTTTAATAGAGGTTTTCTTGATCATCCCTCATCCTCCACTGTGCCCTCTGCTAACTTCAGAGGGACACGCGGGGTCACGCCCCACTGGCCCAGATCGAGTCCCTCCCGCGCCAGAATATTCGCCACAGTCAATAAGATCCCCCGAAGGATAATAATGTCCCTCGAAAGGATATTTATTACCCGTACCCAGGATAACCAGCCCTTTACTGTCCCACTGCTGGCAAGGGCCTCTTCTCAGTACGAGATCGTACCCAGGATGCACCGGCCTAACAACTCCCGTTCCCTCCGAAGTTTCCAGCCAGATGGACTAGCAGCCGTCAGGCACACGTAGAGGTTTTCGGGCCAGCACCCCGAGGGAAGGTCCCTGCCCCCGCCATTGACTGCAGACTGCAGAAGTGTGGAGCAAGTGCGTGCATCATCTTACACGACGAAAAAGGAAAGCCGCAACGCTGCGCTTGCCTAACGTGCTGAGCCAGCCGGCCTCGTTAGTCTCAGCCACCCCGATCTCGGCAGCCCAACCCAGACCCTAGAGCCCCAACAGGGGCAGAAGGGCAAAGTGGAGCAATCAAGATGTCACCATTGCCGCGACTGACCAAGAGCGTCCAACGCCCTCTAAAACCCGCGAGGATGGTTGGGAGACCACCGGTGACAAAAAGAAAAAGGCGTAGAGAAGGCGGCGAAGGCTGAAAAAAGGGAGGCAGCTAGGCTGTAGACAGCAGCCACGCTGCAACTGGTATTATAACGAGCGAGTACGACACCTTCCGCGCGCGTTTTTGCTCTAGGCACACGCCGCGGACAATTGACGGCGGCGTGCCGGGGCGACTCGGCGGCGTCGCGCCGACGCGGCGCCCACGTCTAATGGACACCACTCCTTAAATACGTAAAAACGATTTTTTTATTCTTTTAAAATTGAGATCTATATGTAGACTATTTTGTAACAAAATTTCATTTACTTATGTTTATAACTGTAGAAGTTATTAAGCTGTAAAGGATTAGGACAGACGGACGGACATGACGAAACTATAAGGGTTCCTTGTCGGACTTCGGAACCCTAAAAAAGGAAATAAACTGGAAAACGTAATTTGGTAAATAATTGACTGTAAGTTCGAATTTTAAATTTACGCAATCTATTACCCTTTTTAGGCAACAACGCATGAGTTGTACCTTGTGTTACACAGATCATTAGCCTAGCAGTATCCTCTAGTAGTCTGTGTAGCCTAGCGACATCTGTTTTTATCGGATGGCATATCAGTGTTGCCAGATGGCAAGTTTGAAACTATCGCAGACCTAGGAAAAAAAAAGTATTATTATCGCATACGATTTCATAACCAAAATTGTAATTATATTGATATTTAAAGGTTTATGTCCAAAGGTTGTAACTATTACTTTGTTCTTTTTAACACTTTCTAGCTGTGCCGTGCCGATGCGTCGCGTCGCCAAGCTATTTTTGTTTTACAAAAACCTTCATGGGCTCTCGCACAACAGCTCACCAAGATTGTCATTGATAATAACACGTATATTACGGGACAAACAAAGAAAAATTCATTTTTATTTATAGATAGGGTGATAAATAAAATCAGAAAATTATTAGAAAGAGAAAAGAAACATTTATTATGGTTCCAGTTAGCAGCGAAAACGAAACAATGCAAAGCAGGCATACAAAACAGATAACTAATCCAATAGCACTGTTGAGTGAAAGAGACGAGAATTTGTGCCTAAGCTTATTGTTAATGTTGATTGTTGTCACTCGGCCTCGACATTTTCGTAGTGTTATTTAAATTATCGTATGAATTAGTAAAACTATCGTGCGATACCTTGCTATTATTTTTTATCGCAAAGGACTTGTAACTATCGTAAATTTACGATACATGGAAATACGTAGTGGTCAAACGGCGTTAGCGCATTTTCAGTACTCGTTAATTTAGTCCGATAACGATTGATGTTATTTCAAGTATTTTGTTCTAAGATTCCATACCCTGGTTCACGTTCGCGTTTCGCTATCAATGTCACCGAGTTGGCTATCTTTGTTGTAGAATCTTGGTTACTCACATGAACACTTGGTTATGATGACCAATACATCGTTATCGCTAGGGATGCAGGAAGTGCTAAGAGTAAATGCATGTTCTTAGATTCTACTAAGGAATTTAGAGAAGTAGTTCGTGAATCTTTTTTTTAAAGGCAGGTATTGAAGTCACCCATAATAATAGTATGACTGTAAGATGAAGTTAGGTGTTCCAGAATATTTTCAAAAGAAGCAAAGTAGTTTATGCTTGATGAGCAACAGTAAAACACACCAAGTAGAAGCTTCTTGTGGTGGAGTTCAATCTCAACAAAAAGATGCTCACCAGCATGCGATGGCGGCGGTTGTGCTGACACACTAACAATTGAAAAGGGAATCTGTGCACTGAGATACATGGCAACACCACCACCACGACCATTTGTACATCATCATCTCAGCCGAAAGACGTCCACTGCTGGACATAGGCCTCCCCCAAGCTACGCCACAACGACCGGTCCTGCGCCTTCCGCATCCAGCGTATTCCCGCCACCTTCACCAGGTCGTCTGACCACCTTGTGGGGGGGCCTACCCACGCTGCGCCTTCCAGTACGCGGTCGCCACTCCAGAACTTTACTGCCCCATCGGCCATCCGTTCTGCGAGCAATGTGCCCCGCCCACATACATGTGACCATTTGTACGACCATTACGTATAAGAATGAATCCAGAGAGTAGGAAGTAGAAGGGAGGCAAGGTTTAAGCCACGACTCAGAAATCAGAATGGCATGGATATTCTTACAGTCAAAGGTTACCAGCATATCGGGGAAGTGGAACGGAATACTCTGGGCATTTACATGAACAACATTGAAATTCCTAGGCACATCAGAAAACTGAGTATCAAGTGTTTCAGACAGACAAGGAACACTCAAAAAACTATCACTATCGCTAACGGCTGAGTAAAATCAGCATCACTATTATCTGAACAAGATATGAATAAATATAATACAATAATAAATAAAAAAATATGTTAATTAATATACCTAAAAATGTAAACTTATATTCTAGTCCACCTGCCAGTTGAGTGTTTTCTAAATTAAATCTGTACTTTTGTAAGTAATTTGCTATTGAGAAGTAGCGTCTTTTCATCGTGTTCACCCACCCACATCTTATTAAATTAATGTCGAAGGACCAAGCGGTGTACAGAAAAACCTAAACTGGGTTATGTTCTACACTGTATCTGCCAAATGTATGTATTTTTTTGTGTAAATAAATAAATAAATAACTTTTTATATTTGTTTCTACACGACGTGACCACGGACACTAACCGAACCAATCCACCTTTCTCGTTTCCACTCGTGTGCTGCTAATTCTCACTTTTTTTTTGCCTTGGGGAAATCCTCATGGACGCACTCCGCCCGGGGTAGGTGGAGCCAGTGTCGGTACCTAACGTTGGCCGCACCCTCCTAGGTGGCGCACACGGAACACTGCGCGCCACCTCACCTCAAGGGCCTTTACCAGCTGCGCCAACTACGCCAGCTGTGCTAGCTACGCCAGCTGTGTCAGCTACGCTAGCTACGCCAACTGCGTCAGCTACGCCAGCTGTGCCAGCTACGCCAACTGTGCCAGCTACGCCAGCTGTGCTTGCCCCTGCTCCTCCACTGTGCCCTCTGTTGGCATCAGAGGAACACGTGGAGCAACTCCCCACTGGCCCAGGACGGGCTCCTCCCGCGCCAGAATATTCGCCACAAGCAATAAGATCCCCCGAAGGTTAATCCCTCGAAAGGATTCTATTGTCCGTACCCAGGATGCACCGGCCAAACAACTGCCGTTCCCTCCAGACTTGTTAAGAAGGACAAGCAGCCGTCAGCGACACGTAGAGGTTTTCTGGCCAGCACCCCTAATTCTTTAACTCTGTCATAACCCGGTCGCTACCGAGTTATCATTGGGAACATTTGCCGTGTGAAAGACTGACTGTGTGCGTGGTATTTAATAAGAGTGAAAGAGATAGGTGCTCAGTATAACATTGTAGTATGGGCGAGGAAGCCGGTTTATGTTTATATGCTTATGGTGCTAATAAAAAAATGTTAGGCGTTATATTACTTCAAAGAAAGTGGATTGAAAGTGTACGTTAGAACAATAAATTAGCATAGAAATGTCATTGATCAGTATTTAAGCAATTCCTAAAGGGAAGCCGATGGGAATCGTGTTATATAATCCATGTGTTATGTGGACTCTTGCCACTGGTATGAAGTGTGCTTTATTTGCATTTTTTTAGCGTAAGAAGAGCACGTACGCGAGGGTCCCGGACTCAAAGAGGTGTGCGTACTCGTGGTACTCGTGGTACTATGTGTGGTGGTAGAGGTAGTGGTCTTTCACCACCACATGATGATATACACAACATTGTGATAGAGGGTGTCGGACGCGGAATTAGAAGTCGTGGCCAGAGTGGGGGCCGTGCTGCTGCTTCTGGTGGAAGAAGACCTCGCGCAAATGACAGGTGTGCTTTTCATGATTTTTCAACACACTTGCTCGTAAAGTAGCTCTTATTGCACCGATTTTAGGTTCATAATATAGCTTATAACCACACTTATAACGCACGCGTGCTTTTTACTTTACAGTTTATTTTTAAATCGCAGCAATGAGTTTTTATGCCTGAACAAAATTAAACATTTTTGGGAATAAATCAACTGTATTAATTAAAATATGATAAATAAACATGTACATAACATAACATAACCAGCCCATTACTGTCCCACTGCTGGGCACGGGCCTCTTCTCAGTATGAGAAGGCTAAGGCCTTAGTCCACCACGCTGGCCTGGTGCGGGTTGGCGGACTACACACACCATTGAGAACTGTATGGAGCACTCTCAGGTGTGCAGGTTTCCTCACGATGTTTTTCCTTCATCGTTAAAGCAAGTGATAATCGAATAAACATTTCATTTCATCAAATTATTTATTTTTGTCAACTTAACATTAATTTGTGTTATAAATAAAAACAACAACTAATAACTGCCTCGTTGGTCTAGTGGTTGCAAGCGCGACTGCTGAGCGTGGGGTCCTGGGTTCGATTCCCGGGTCGGGCAAAATGTTATTGGGTTTTTTCATTAGGAAATTCTCAGTAGCAGCCCGGAGTCTGGATTTGTGCCCGGTCAATGGCAATAAGCTCGCCCCCTATTACATGGGATGATGGGACTATAACATAACTGGCGAAATGTGGGTGTACTATTACACCTCTGCCTACCCCTTCCGGGAAATACAGGCGTGATGTTATGTTATATTATAAATAAATAAAACAATTTAATATATTTTTAATATTAGGCTGTTTGGCGGTTTCCTTCGACCACCTGCGCGCGCATAGCTGTATGTCACCGTGCGATTACAGTAATCCGCGCGCCATTTTTCACAAATTCAATGTTTGTCTAAAATGTGTGTATGTTTTTTTCCTCACAAGTGTGTTGAAAAGCGTCGTATGACATGCGTGAGCATTGACTATCATACTCTCGGCTCCATTACGCAATCCAGCCTCGAGTATAATAGTCAAATTAGACTTGTATCAAAATGTACTATTATAATCTTGAAGAACAAGAAATAGTTATTAACAACGTGTTAATAAAATAACTGAAAACCTCTTAAGCGGTCACTGTACTCATTAGTGTGAACAACTTTTACTTTGGGACCAATTCTGAAATCGCGAAAAAAGTAATCAGTTGATCCCTACATTTGTGTTCACATAAATGGACCGTGTGGTGCCGGACGTAAAGAATTGCACCACCCTATATCTTCTCATGCGTGTCGTAATAGGCGACTAAGGGATTCACTAGAGGATTGGCAGCAGCGTTCTCTGAGTATTTAACCAACCAACTGCGATCGCCAACCCGCTCGCCAAGCTTGGCAATTATGGCATATCCCCCCCCCCCTCTTTTGGGGTAGGCCTATGTCCAGCAGTGGCCGTCTTTCGGCTGAAATGATGATGAATTATGAAATGGACAAAATGTAGGGAACAACTTTTTTTAGCTTTTTCAGGGTTCGACCCATAGTTAAAGTTGTTTATATTGATAAGTACAATGACCCCTTAAGAGGTTTTCAGTTATTTCAATAACACTTATGTATAATTGTTATTGTATTGTTGTATGATATCATTATGTACAATCACCCAAAGAGAAAAAAGGAACCCTGGTGAAAGTCGCGGGAATCCGCTGGATGCGGAAAGCGCAGGACCGGTCGTTGTGGCGATGCTTGGAGGAGGCCTATGTCCCGCAGTGGACTTCTTTCGGCTGAAATGATGATGATGATGACAGAAAGAGATAAGTATCCAGAGTCGCCAGATACAGATGAAGGTTTTTCAGGAAATTACGATGGAAAGATTCCAATAGGGTTTAAATACAGTTTAACTTTTCCGCTATTTAAATTTTATTCCACTCGAAAACATCCGTAATCTTGTCAGAAAACTTCATTTATATTTGGTGACCCTGAATACTAACAGTGGCGTGCATTGCATATAGGCTATTAGGCAGTACTCAGTGCCTTCCTCATTCAAATTTAATAGTCGTGTAAGTTATTATGTTTTTTCAAAGTACGATGATTATTTATCTTTTAATAGACCGATTAATGCTAAATTTATCTTCCTACATACAAAAATCAATAAATTACACCATAATTAAATTCAAATGAAGTAAGCCAATGCACGCCACTGCTGGATAGGTAGGTACTTATTTCTTTGGGTGACTGTACCATTGCATTTATCAAATCTTTTTGGTTTTTAGGCTTAATATCCTAGACATTAAGGATTTCCCGGTGGGCACACCACTTGAATTGCCACTGCACCCAAAAAGGAGGCGCACTCGGAGCTCGTAAGTTTCACTTCCAGTATGGTTGCCGTAATTTTGACTGTATTACCATAAAATAGATAACAATACTAGTATTATTGTCTATTCTTATAGTATTACTACTAATATTATAAATTTTTACTAAGTATGTATTTTATTTTACTAGATCCCTTCCATCAGTGTCATGCCCACCGAGACCCGATCTGCCACTACCCACGGACTTTGCGGTTGATGTAAAAGTGAAGGTCGAACGTCGATCATCATGTCAGTCGTCCCATGACGATCCAACAGAGGTTTTTCCAGACGCCTTACCACCTTCACCCGCGATGTAAGCTAACTTTCCTATTTATAGTGCTAAGTTTGTATCTTAGTAGAATGGAAGATATACAAAATGCTTTTATTCCAGGTTCGTGGAATGTGGTGGCAGCTCAGCCTGCAGCACTCCAAGGAGCGTACCCCATCCGCGTCGAACAAATTATCAGCTAAATTATGGTACGTGGCTACTAATTATAGCTTCTGATTACTTAGGTTAAATACTGGTGGTGATTTTATACCTGTTATTTGTTTAATTAGGAAGTGAACCGGACTCGGGGAGTGAAGAAAGTGACGACGACGAATTAGCTCCCACCATCATCCCAAGGGCTTTTCGCTTCTTTATGGAGACGCCCTTGGACGCAGAAGCATTCGCTGCTCCAGATGCCGTAGGCAAATCAGTTAGCTCAGCTGAAGTAAGCACAGCTGAGTTAACTGAAGTGGGTACTTACGAGCCAAGTAGCTTGTATAATTTTCAATGGACATCGTTTCCTAATCCCCCGATTCCACCTGAGTTGAGGAGGGAAACGTTTTCCAATAGCAATGTCGGTCCAACTACTCCTTGTGATGACCCTTATAGTACATTCATTGCCATATGGGATCATGAATTTATGGAGTACATTGCCTTGGAAACTAATAGGTATGCTCAACAATTAGCACTCCAAATGCTCAAGAACCATAGCCTCCGTCCCACCAGTCGCATCTGCGATTGGCAGGACACTACGGTAGACGAGCTTTATACGTATTTCGCTCTAATCGTTGCGATGGGGGTTGTAATTAAAACCAGGATCGAAGAATATTGGAGAGTTAATAAAGACGTATTCTGTACGCCCGGTTTTAGAGCACACATGTCTCTTCGCAGGTTTCAATTGTTAAATAGGTGTTTACATTTTAACAATAATGAAGACATGTGTGGGCTACAACTTGATGTTTCCGAGGCAAAATTATATAAGATACAACCGGTTCTGTCATACCTTAACAATAAATTTCAAACGCTTTACAACATGCGTCAAAATATCGCACTAGACGAATCGCTTCTTCAGTGGAAGGGTTGGATGAACATCAACCAATTTATTCCCAACAAAGCTGCCACAGTAGGTATAAAAACTTATGAGATTTGTGAATCTCAAACAGGCTATTTGTGGCGGTTTGAGGTTCACACTTATAAGAAAGCCTCCGTTTCTCAGCAGCAGTCGAATCCATTAGTCGCATCTACGCCGGCAATTGTTCTAAGGCTCATAAATGGTCTTGAGGGCAAGGGCCACACGCTGTGGATGGATAATTTTTATAATTCGCCAGCTCTGGCTCGAAAGTTAAAAACCCTAGGGTTTGATTGCGCCGGTACGCTGAGGACAAATCACCAGTTTGTGCCCGAAGAACTGACCAATCTGACCAAAGCAAACATGCGCCCAGGTCAGATAACTGGCTACACATCAGGTGATGTCGATTTGATGGTATGGAGAGATCAGAACCGAGTGGCGACAATCTCTACATACCATGGAAACGGCACTGCCCTTGTCAATGGGACCCCCAAGCCAATACTCATCTTAGATTACAACGTAATGATGGGTGGGGTCGATAAAAAAGACCAAATGTTGGCAATGTACCCAATGGAAAGGAAACGGACAAGGGTTTGGTACAAAAAGTTTTTTCGTAGACTCCTTAATGTATCTATTTTAAATTCCTTTATATTATTTAAGCAATCTTCGTCGTCTTCTCTGTCTCACCGTAATTTTAGACTATCTCTAGTAAAATCTCTTCTCGAAAAACATACTCCCAGACCTTCCACTTCTTCTACTTTATATTCTTCCGTTGTTATTACAGCCCCACAGCCACAGCAAAAGTTCGAAGCTAAATACCATCACGTGGGAGAGTACCCATTTTTGCCTAACAATACCTGCCGGCAACGGCGCTTGTGTTGCTTGTGCAAGAAACGGATACACTTTTACTGTGTAGGTTGTGATAAGCCTATGTGTATATCTCCTTGCTTTTCTTCTTTACACCAGTAGTATAGTTACATAGTAGTACTATTATTGTATAACGTATTTTTTTGTTGACTGCCTCGTTGGTCTAGTGGTTGCAAGCGCGACTGCTGAGCGTGGGGTCCTGGGTTCGATTCCCGGGTCGGGCAAAGTGTTATTGGGGTTTTTCATTAGGAAATTCTTAGTAGCAGCCCGGAGTCTGGATTTGTGCCCGGTCAATGGCAATAGGCTCGCCCCCTATTACATGGGACTATACCATAACTGGCGAAATGTGGGTGTACTGTTACACCTCTGCCTATCCCTTCGGGGAAATACAGGCGTGACGTTATGTTATGTTTTTGTTCGATTTATTTCAATTGGGTACCTAATTGCTGAGCTGGACACCCATTTGGTACAATACTGAGACACATATCACACTTTTTAATTGTATTTTTACTTGTAGGTATGTCCTGTGTCTTGTTTTTGTAGTAAATAAACGTTTTATCTATCTATCTAAATTCCTTTGACATCCATGGCGTGACGTGCGTAATACATTATTAGTGTGGCTTTTTTAAAGTACTAGTGCTCTGAATCGTTTTTTTTTTCTTCTATACAACGTGTATCATTAGCATTAGCATTCGACCTGGCGATAACAAACACGTGGTTCAAGAAAAAAGACGAACACCTCATAACCTATAAAAGTGGCCACCACACGACTCAGATTGATTTCTTTCTCATTAAAAGAAATAGTTTTAATCGAGTCAAAGACTGTAAAGTGCTGCCGGGCGAATGTTTAGTCTCGCAACATAGACTGCTCATAATGGAGGTGAAAATCAGTGTCCCGCTTAACAGGAACAAAGAACGGCCCCCACCTAGAACAAGATGGCGCATGCTGGAAAAGAAGGAGTTTGCGAGTGTTTTCAGGGAAAAAGTGGTAGATAAAATGATAGAAATGAAGGAAATGGAAGGGAAGTCTGTGAATGAATGTTGGAATGAAATAGCGGATGGTATAAGAAGAATAGCAAAAGATGTGTGTGGAGAATCGAAAGGAAAGGGTATAATTGATAAGGATACATGGTGGTGGAATGAAGAAGTGCAAAAGATACTTAAGCAAAAAAAGAGTGCGTTTAAAGAATGGCAGGATGTTGAAAACATAAATGTAGATTTAAAAGAGATAAAGAAGAATATCTACAAAGAATGGAAGGGAAAGGCAAAAAGAACAGTAGCTGTGGCGAGAACTCGGGCTCAGGATGATTTGTATAACTCGTTGGAATTCCCTAGAGGCCAGAAAGAGCTCTATCGCATAACAAAGTCTAGAGAAAAGAGAGCAAGAGATATAATTCATATAAAATGTATAAAAGATGATGCAGGTATGGTCTTAGCAAAATATGATGAAATAAAAGAGCGTTGGAAGGTATACTTTGAAAGGTTGATGAATGAAGAGAATGTATGGTCTGGCCTACTTAAAGAGGTGCATGTAAATAGGGGTTTGGTGAATGAAATTAGTATGGATGAAGTCAGAAGGGCGATTCGAGGTATGAAAAATGGGAAAGCAGTGGGACCAGATGGTATACCAGTAGAAGTATGGAAATTATTAGGAGAAGATGGATGTTACTGGCTGACTTTATTCTTCAATAAGTTGTTGCATGAAGAAACGATCCCACAAGAATGGTGTAATACGCTAGTTCCCATCTTCAAAAATAAGGGTGATGTACAAGACTGCAACAACTATCGAGGAATAAAGCTCATGTCACACAGTATGAAAGTATGGGAGAAGGTAATAGAGAAAAGATTGCGAGAGGAGAGTGAGATCTCCAAAAACCAAATGGGATTTATGCCAGGTTGTGGGACAACGGATGCCATATTTGCACTCCGCCAAATATGCGAAAAGTATAGACGTGCGCATAAGAACTTGCACATGGTGTTCGTTGACCTAGAGAAGGCGTACGACAGAGTACCCCGCGAGGTCTTGTGGTGGGCGCTGAAAGAAAGGTGTGCCTGCAAAGTATGTGGAGTTAATTCGTGCTATGTACAGCCAATCTAGTACCCACGTTCGGTCGGCCGCTGGCAACACCGACGAGTTCAGTGTGGCTGTAGGCTTGCACCAAGGGTCGGCTCTAAGTCCTTACCTCTTCTTGCTGATAATGGATGCTTTGACATCAGAAATCCAGGAAGAGGCACCCTGGTGCATGCTGTTTGCTGACGACATTGTCCTTGTTGGTGAAGATGGACTTGAGGTCCAGAATAGATTGGCAAAATGGCAACAAAATCTGGAGAACGTTGGCTTGAAAATCAGCAGAACTAAAACGGAATACATGTTCTGCGATTTCGGCGGTCTTTCCGGTTTTGTTGCTATTGCGCTAGATGGCGTGCCCTTGCCAGTCTGCTCCGACTTTCGGTACCTCGGTTCACTTGTGCAAAGCGATGGCGAAATTGACCGGACAGTCAAGCACCGAATTAACACAGGATGGTTGAAATGGCGGCAGGTCACGGGAACTACATGTGACTCCCGAATTCCTCTTAAACTGAAGGGGAAAATCTATAAGACCATGATAAGACCTGCTGTCCTGTATGGATCAGAATGTTGGGCTACGAAAGGAATTAATGAAAGGCAAGTGCATGCAGCTGAGATGAGAATGTTAAGAGGAATGTGTGGTGTAACGAGAATGGATAGGATAAGGAATGAATATGTAAGAGGGAGTCTGAAAGTAGCGCCAGTGACAGAGAAGTTAAGCAGCAACAGACTATCATGGTATGGACATGTGATGAGGAGGAATGGGGAGCATGTTACGAGGAAAGTTTTAAGTATGAATGTTGATGGCTATAAGAAAAGAGGGAGACCGAAGAAAATATGGATGGATTGTGTGAAAGATGATATGAATAGAAAGAAAGTAAACACAGAGATGACGGCTGATAGAGATGTATGGAAGAAAAAAACATGCTGCGCCGACCCCAAATAAACTGGGATAAGGGCAGGAGGATGATGATGATACAACGTGTATCAGAAATGCGTGGTAATTTTTGAAGAGCTCATTCAAGGTTCAAGGTATGCTTTCGAACTACTTTTACCACGGGGCCAACACTGAAATCTCAAAAAAAAAAACAACTGTTCCCTACAAAATCATCGATCGCTCGACAAAATGTATGAAACAACTGGTTTATTTTTTGTTTGTTTCATTTTTTATTGGTTTTTTTATTTCCATTGTCTAAGTATCTACCCATATTACAAACTCTGCTTAGTTTGGGATTACATGGAGCTGTGTAAATGTACAAAATATATTTATTTTTTTGCGAAGAGTGATCCCGTAGTAAAAGTCTCTTAGTCTTAGTCTTAGTCCGTAGTATCTTACAATAGCATTCCCTGAATGAGCTCTTCAAATATGACCACGCAATTCTGATACACGTATGTTATTCCTAATGAGCTTGCGTTTGACCGCTACCTCACCTGATGTTAAGCGAAAAACCACCTCATCTGATGTTAAGCGAAAAACCACCTCATCTGATGTTAAGCGAAAAACATATTATTCACTCGAGGTCTGAAGACCATCAGTTTTTTTTTTCGTCTGGTGCGTTATGCCTCAAAATTCCTGAACCGATTTCTTTAGACATCCAAGATGTGACAGAATCGGTTGTATTTTATTATTTTATTGTAACACAAGCGAATTAAATAGAATCTTAAATAATCTAAAGATATAAATTGTGGAAAGAAATATTTGCTCTCGAGCAGGATTCGAACCTGCGACCTCTGGTTCAGTATACCAGTCGCTTTAACCACTGAGCTACGAGTTCACGAACTCTGCTCGTGGTATTGAATTTAACTTCCACATTGGATACGATTGATTATTGTGAATCGATAAAGTTCAAAGTACCTAATAATGTTATTTATTTTTATAAAAAAGTGTTTAAAAATGTAATATATAAGTTGCAAAATGAATAAAAACGAGGATGTTAATTTTATTTAAATTATTTAAAAATACATGTTAAAAATAAAAAGTAAGTGTGACATCAGTGCAAAGTCTTATCCATACTATCAGAGCGCAACTTGGTGCTTTTTGCAGTGAAATGTGTCTGTTTTCGGTGATGATTTCTTAAATATTTAGAGCCAATAAGTCTTTTTGGAAATTCGTACCTCAACTCAAAAGGAGTTATTCAGTTTACGGAATTCCTGAGAGCAATAAGCACCATCATTTAGGATGAAAATGTTGAAACTGCTTTCGTGTTCCCACCCTGGTGAGCGCTTTAGTGTAGAATTACTTAATTTCTATGAAGAGCAAAAATGGTTATGTGCAGATGGATGTAGAGAGACTTGGACTGAATTTTACACGTACGTTAGTGACACTTATGATAACGTGGTGGCTTGACCACTGTGTGGTTACAGAGGTGGCAGTACGCCTTTGTTATATGATATTACCTATGCTTTGGTACCTACCTACTACCTACCATTTTTTTAATCACTGGAGATTTTAAATTTTGTTCGTGGTTTCAAATTTTAAAATCTAAAGTTTGTACACACGGCTACACATCAAGCTGTACATTTCCAGTATAAGCTGACCTCGCATTGTATAGGCTCTCTGTACAATGCGAGATCAGCTTATACTGGAAATGTACAGCTTGATGTGTAGCTGTGTGTACCTAATGCATAAAGTTGTTGATGTATTTGATATTTTAGTCAGATCACTTCCCCTTAGAGCACCAACAATAGTAAATAGTAATGTGTCTAACAAGGTGAAGTGGGGTACCTATTATAAAAGTTATTCAGATAAAAGTATCAAGAATTGTGTCATAATAAAATACAAAATAAATGAGAGAGGAAAACCAATTTAAATAGGTAATATACGCGACGTAATCCGGTTAAACTTGTTTTATTAAATGAGAGAGGTTGACTTTCCTATTATGTTTCATGAATGCTGTGACAATATGTGCCATAACCCAGAGTATAGACTACATAGTATAGATAAGTTATATACTACAATTGTTAACATTTTAAGTGAGTCACACCAGTAGTAACTGCGAAAAGGGAAGTATGTCACGGGTTGGAACAAGCATGTGAAAGAGGCTCATGCGGAGGTTCGGCTTAGCTTTGGGTGCAATATAGTAAACCCGTTGCGGGACCCATTTACACCAAAATGCGTGAATCTCGAAAAGCTTTCAAGGCAAACCTAAAGTGGTCTCAAAACAACCAGCACAAAATTAAAATAGACATTATTGCTTTTCACCACTCAGCGAGGAGTTTTGGAGGTTTTTGGAGAGAAACTAAAAGTTGGATTCTAAGTCGAGTCCTCCCCTCGAGTGTAGAAGGGAAAACTGAGCCAGTTGATATTGCTAATTAATTTCGAAAACAATTCAAAATTGAACCGCAACGTTAGGTTTATCTCTTTGAGTATATACCATAGGAGGGAGTAATAACAGGCGTACCCCTCTGCCATGTTAAAGTGGCGTATGCCCATTGACGTTTATAAAAACTAGTTCACTCGCAATATCTGGCCATTCTGTGTCGCTTTGTGTCGCTTTATACCACTCATACAAAAATGGTTATTTGTTCGGTGTTTCTGTGCAAAAGGTGATCTACTACCTCAAACCTGCGGGAGCATGGAGTTTCCTCTCACATGTAAATATTATTTCTGTCTAAAATGCATACATTTTGCATAAAATCGAAGATAACTAAATAAAAATTATACCTCCGTACCACGTTTTATTACGACAGAAAAATTATAGTACAAGACGTAGTGTGGGGACATGGTGAATAGTAGTTGAATGAACGAAATTAAAAAACTTTTTAACAAAAAATAAAACCGACTTCAAAAACCTTAACTAAAAAGTAAAAAATAATCCTCGTATGTATTTCAAAATCTTAACATAAACCAAAATTTTGAAGGCGGCGCGTGACTGTCCCTTTGCGTCATGTAAATATAATGTACTGTCGAGTGCTTATCTATAGTAATAAAAAACAGTTTATGCGAACATACATGAAAAACACGCGCCGCCTTCAAAATTTTGGTTTATGTTAAGATTTTGAAATACATACGAGGATTATTTTTTACTTTTTAGTTAAGGTTTTTGAAGTCGGTTTTATTTTTTGTTAAAAAGTTTTTATTTCATACTTTTTAGTTGATAATTCACAGACAAACGAAACTATTAGTAGATCATCTAGGTAAGCAAAGCTAAATTAAACTGATTTTTTTTAAGCTGGTTAAAAAACTACTCGACCTAAGTCAATAAAATTTATATGGGACCACCGCGCGGACTTCCTCTACCAAATAAAAAAACAACCACGCAAATCGGCCCAGAAATCTCGGAGTAATCGGTGTACATACATGAAAAAAAAAAAAAAAAAAAAAAAAAAAAAAAAAACCCGCGGAATACATAACCTCCTCCTTTTTTTGAAGTCGGTTAAAAAGTGGTTCACCGGTTGTCATACTATTACTTGGTGCTTTATCTTATTGTTTTATTTTATAATAATGCCTTGTTAACTGAAAATAATTAAATTATTTTGAATTTAAAATTGAAAAAAATTGTATATATATCAAAAATTGCTGGTGCGTCTGTTAGTAATTGTGTAACTTCTGAACGACTTGACCGATTGAGGTCATATTCACATACTCAGATGAACAACCTATAGATGGTTAATCACCGACATTTCAGCTAGTTAGATAGAGAACGTTAAATTACGTAATATCTATGAAAGAAGGAGACGATAGATTAATATTTTGTCCTTATCGTCCTGGCCGGTTTTTTTAAAACTACAATACTAACCCCCAGTTTCCGAAAGGCTGATCATCACAAAAATTAACTAATCGACTGTCAAACCTCCTGAGATTTGACCTGTCAAGCGATGTGATTAGTTGTTAGTATTTTTGCCGATCAATCACAGGAGCTCACATTAGATATGACAATAGATCAAATTGATCAGCGTTCCAGAAACTGGGGGTAAGTAATAAGCAGGGATGTTATGAAGCTCCGTAACCGTAACCGTATCCATCCATCCATCATCATCATCAGCCTATCGCATTCCACTGCTGGACGAAGGGCTCTGCAATAGAACGCCACCGACTTTTATCCTCGGCTACTCATCTCTCATCCAGTTTCTACCATAAAGTGTACAGTTATTAAATTGTGACATGAAAATTTGAGAAAGTAAATACCTACTTTTTAATTATTATTATAAAATTAAATACTCATGATTTCTTTTTAAATACGCCTTATTTCCTAAAATTTATTTAATTCAATAACGTATCAAAATTAAAGTTCAATTATTATCTCCTACAATGCTGTACTAAATACCTACATGTAATTCCATAACCTATCTACAACTACAACCTACAAGCTTTTCAGTAGTAATCAGAGATGGCGTGCTTGTATAGCGACATTAATTCAAATTCAAATTCATTTATTGTGGATCACAGGTTCATAAGATGTGTAAAAATTATTAATAGGATCAGCCATGTCCCGCTATTGAGGCATACAATCATAATTTAATTAAATAACATAATATATATATATATATATATATTAGCGACTGGCGATTGACGTCCATTGCAATCTTGTGGTCCACTTGCCATCAAACTGCGGGTGCGTGCGGGGCGCGGGTGAGGGATCTTAAATAGGCGGGGGGGGCGGTGAGAGGCTGTTCTGTACTTTAGTATTATTAGGTATTCTGTGCTAGAACTAGAATTATATACATAATATACACGCTGAAATTTTCATCGCTTTCATCCCGCGGTGTCCTACTCTATCTCAGTAGTTACTATCTTTTAGTCAAACCAGTTTACAAAAAAAAACCTAGAATACAAAAACTGGCAAGTGAAAATAAATAAGTTATGAAACCGTTGAAATTTGTAGTAAGGGACAAACACACGAAAGTAGTTAAATACGGCGGCCGGTCGGCGGCGGCGCGGCGTCGGCGGTGGCCGGAGCTACTGCGCGTTATCGTACCTAGGTAGGTATTTTATTTAGGATTTATTAAATAAATTAATAAATTTGTAGGTAAATGAATGGTTTAGGAAAGTTAAAGAAAAGACAATAAATTATGTTTCTGTGGTTTCTAAAGATTTGTTTGAATGCCATGTAGGCAGGTAAATGATCGACGTGACATAAGTAGGTACCTAGGTATGTTCAAGTTTGCAGGAATACAACAGCTGCCCCAAATAAATACCCAGTAAGGGGTTGTAACTAAATTTTACAGAAGCGCGTAAAAACATAAGATGACAAATACGTAGACAGTGTTTAAAAAGTTTGTAGGTACGTCGACTGCAGGACAGTGGTAACACTTCAATTCGAAAACAGCTCTTACTGCTTACGAAATAAAGATGCTGCTAATGTCAAAGTGTTGCCACCGACGTGCGGTTGACCTTACGTCCTACTGTTATGGAGTCGCTACACCGCGGTATTTAATCGATATAAATTTCAGCGTGTATAATATGTGTATATCTTAATATTTTAAGAAAATATGTAAAATAGTCATAATCATCGTGTACATGACTGTTACAAATGTTATAAAAAAAATAGCAAATTATTATATTCTATTCTACATATAATAAATTTTAACACAGTGTTTTATTTTACATTTTCAAACAATGAATAACTACAATTATGTTTTCTACGATATCAAATCAATTCCTGTATCATTCAGTTTATCGGTCTTTATTAGTCTTTAATCATACCCCATCACTAGTTTTTTTGCGTCTGTTGACATACGTGAACAAATATATACGACGATAATGTTGTTAGTGTGCGTGTTTTTTGTTTGTATTCTGAGTTTGTTTTAGTGTGAGTTCATTGCGACACGATATATTTTTGCACTTGTGTGCTATTACCTGTAAATGTGTGCTGTACGTGTTTTCCTCGTACCCCACCAAAGTTGGCAGAAAAAAATGTTTGTGAATTTGCGCGTTGCGACCTCCTATGGTATATACTCAAAGGTTTATCTAGTCAAATACCCAATGTAAGTAATAATGACCTAAGTATACATTTCACTGCCCTTGACGTAGTTTCTGTAATAAAAAATATGTCCAGAGGTATAGATATATAATTATGGTAACCAATACAACACTAAGATGAAAAGGTTCTTACTCTGATGTTTACCGGTTAGAATGTGAAGTGAGGCAAGGGGGTTTAACCTCACCTAATTTATTTAATATTTACATATGAATAAACTGATCGAGGAACTCAGCAGCACTGGAGTCGGATGCATGATAGACGGAGTGTCTTAACAATATCAGTTATGCTTACGACAAGGTTCTGTTGATTCCGTCGATCAGGAAGCTGTTAAATATGTATGTAATTGCTATGGCTAAGGTATAAGAAAGAGAAAAGAAGAGCGAGCTGTTATTTTTTTCAAGTCCAAAACAAAACCTTCGAAACTGTGCACCCAGTTTCGTTATGTGGTACAGCTCTGAAATCTAAATAGAGTAAGTTTAAGTGCCTTCGCCACTGGGTTACGGAGGATAGCACTGACGACTATGATAAGGAGAGAGAGCGCAAGTCCTCGACCGTAAAATGCAACATATTGACCCGCAGATTTGTGAGATATACACGCATAGAGGAAATGAATAAATGAATATAAATAGAGGGGAATTGTGGGCGGGATAGGCGCGCCGCGCTTTTGAGCAGACGCGCTAATGTAACCAAAATCCGCGTCACAGCTTAAACATTGCGGCCAGGCTGTGACAGAGTACGTTGCTGTGCGAAAAAATAATAATTATGCCGTCTTGCGCCATTATATCACGACGAAAAAGAAGCGAGGTGTGTAGTTTAACTAAAGGAGGGATTTCTTTTCATCGGTTAGTCTAAAAACCTTTAATTAGTTGTGATATTTGCAAATATTTTCTTAGTATTATGTGATTCATGACAAAAACGATGTTATCGCAAACTGATAAAAAATTATACATTGCTTATAAAACATGGATATCGACTTTCACTACGTGAGTAACCGCGTAATGTATTGCGTTTCTTTCGATGTCGCCTTCACCTTATTTGCCTGGCTGTCACCAAAATCCCCGCGTATCGATAGTGTAGTAACATATTGAATGCATTATCGATATAATTAATTCGGTGTATACTTTCTGTTTTAAAATAAATATTCCTCATTTTTATTATTTTAAATGCATAATGTGTTGTGTGTACATAAATAAATAAATAATTTTATTTTTAGGTAGATTCTTTGTCGAAATTATTTATTCGCAATTTCGAGTTTTGATATTTATAAACCACATTAAAAAAAGTAAAAACCGACTTAAAAAAATAATAAAATTTGTGTGAAACAGTTTAGGGAGTAGGTGCTTTTGATCCGGATTGATTTAAGAAAAAACTGAAAAAAAAAATATAAAAATATTTTATTTTTATTTTTTTGAAGTCGGTTTTTTTTAGTTTATCATTTGGAGTTGAATTAACAATTGATTGAATGATGAAATGAAGAAAGCGATTGCTGTAATCCCGGATAATTTGCTGTCATCCATTGAAGAGATCCCTCTTTATCTCCTATGACCTTCATCAGATCTTCACCAAATGATTTTTTCTGAATGCAAATGCTTGACTTGTTGATGAATATACCAAAATCGCTATGTGTATACCTATTATATTTGAGAAGTTACCTCAATTTCACATGGATCCCATCATCAAAACTGGATTTTGATGAAAATGGAACCAATCTGGAAGTATATCCTTTCAAATAAATAAATAATTTTCGAAATCAGTTTATAAATGACGGATTTCTGAGGTAACAAACATACAAAAAAAAAACATACAATTGAATTGAGAACCTCCTCCTTTTTTGAAGTCGGTTAAAAATCGGGTTTAGGCTCGGTTTTCACCAAAACGCAGAGACGAGATGTGTCGCAAGCCACCAATAAGACTGCTTTAGATATAGAATAGCTGGTTGACTGGGAGAGAAAGCCAAAGGCATTAAGTCCACCTATGTACATGTATTGTATGAAGTTTAAATAAATAAATAATGTTGAAGCTAGGCGGTGAAATATGAAAATAACGCAATCCTATTGGTTGTTCGACACATATCCTCTCCTCTTCGTTTTGGTGGCTAAATACCTTTGTTATGTATGGAGTTTGGATTACACCCGGTTTTAACAAGTGCTTAAGGGGAATGTAGCAGCCAAGTGTTGCCTCCGTCAGTAAAAAAAAATATCACTCGCTGAATACATAATTTATCGAAAATTCGTTTTTAAAAGTTGAAGTACAGGTACTGTAGTTCAATCAGAAACTATTAACTCTGTAAAATATATTTCGCTGTAGTTGTAGATTTTTTCGCATTTTTTCTATGTACAATTACAGCGAAGTATAATTTACAGAGTTAATCGTTTCTGATTAAACTACAGTACCTGTACTTGCATTCAGCGAGTAATAATTTGTTTACTGATGGGGGCGCCACTTGGCTGCTATATTCCCCCTTAAACGTGGTCTAAACTTTCGTAATAAGGAGCATTTTATTTTATTTTTAGTTTTCAATACAATACAATACAAAAAACAAAAAGTTTACAAAAAACTAACAATTTTGACGACTTTAGTATGTTGGGCAGTAATTATTTTATAAGTTACGATTTAAAAAGAAAACCAATCCGTAAATATGCAGAATTGTATATCTTATTTACGCAAAACACCAAACCAGGTCTTGTAACAAATTTAAAGTAGGTTAAAAATCGAAAAACAACTTTTTAATTTTTGCCATACCTCGCGCTGCTTATTTTAAAACGAGTCAGACGTTATTTTCAATAATTAAGTATATCATGAAACAGTAACTTTCCAATTCCTTATGTAGGACAAATTATTTTTATTCCAAGACCATGTGCGAAAATCGTTGAAAATATCGATAACATTCATAAAATTTGTTTTTTGTACATGGACATCACTAACGACCTGTTCGAGTGTAGTGGTGCGTTCGCACATGGCCGACGTTTATGTGTGACGACAGACGTGACAGCTAATAGTAGGGCCGCGTTCAGTGTAGTATTTATTGCACGCGTATGCGTTTAGATATCTAGATACAAGCTAGATACAGTGCTTATGTAGTAGTGAGACGGACAGTGGGAGAGTTAGGCGACACGGGTTTCCGAAGAAACTGTGTACTATACCAATTACATTCTTATTCAAGTATTCCGTGTATACACGTTATGTTTGTGAGAGTAATGTAAAAAAAATATTTTGGGCATATTGCCAAGCCAAGCCAAGTATTTATTACTTTATACCTGCAGCCAGATACACGCAAAAAACGTACAATGCCCTGCGCGACAACACAACAATACATTCAAATTCACAACTGTTATCGCATTCCACGTTGTTGTAGCGCGTCGGGGATGTTCGCAGCAGCGCATAGTGACGAGTCTGACGACTCTATTTTCCTTTCAATCATGGGTAGATGATGCACATTACTGCTGCATCGCATGCGCTACAGGGCCAACAGTCTCTCTCTCTCTCTCTTGAGTGTTGTTTCCAGCAAGACTGAGGGCCACCTGATGGGGCACTTGTGCGATAAACAACTTTTGTTGCCAATGCCAAGTGTTCCCAGAAGATGGTAGTTGTTTACATATTTATTTGATTTTGTATTTTTTTGCATAATCGCGTTTGTAATTAATTTTCATATACGTAAGTAATTAGGTACAGCACGTAAATTAAAATTTCTAACAAAATTAACAGAATTTTCTCTGTAATGGAAAGATTCAGCGATTGTTGTCGTGTTTGCTTATATCTGTATAAATATAGTACTAAATGCTTACCTATCTCTTTATCTATCTGAAACTTTGTGTGTGTTAAGTAGTTGAACTAAATTATAAAATAAACTCATGACACAATTCAACAAGGAAATAATATGTACCTGGGTTTTTTGTAGCTCGTTTGGGTCGCTTAAATGAAGCATGTTTTTATAAAGCTTGAGGTGTGAAAAAGAAGAATGGGAAGGCACTGAGGTAATATGTACCCTCAGTGATGGGATGGGGTGTTTTACAATAGTTTTTTGTAAAATTGTGTATTATAATGTAAATAAAACAAAAAAGGTTACTGAAGAATCGTTTTATTTCATAATTCTTGAAGTTTTTGTACGAGGGACTAGCAAAAAAATAGCTTATCCTACTTTTAGCATGGACTGAAAAAAAAAAATTTAGAAAATTGTAATGATGCTTTTAGAATCGGCTCGATTGCCGACCTCTTTTAAAAAGCATTTTTTTGAGGTCCTATTATGTAGATCGCTCCTATAGGTAATAGATCTGTGAGCTCCTATACAAAACATTTGAGAAAAAAGCCAAGTGCCTGTCAAATGTGACAGATAGCGCAATATTGCCGCCGCACTGCCGCCGCCGCGCCACACCATGGCTTCGGTTCCAAACTGACTTCCTAGTAGTCCCTAGTATCCTATAGGTACTATGTAACAATAACATACCTACCAGTGTTTATTTTGGCTAAATAAATCTTAATTGGCCTAAATTAAACCCGTCTCAATCCAAGCTTATTCAATTTCAGACTTAACTTGATTTTGCTTCGGATCCAACATTCAATGTTGTTGATTCCCAATTTCATTTTGACAACCAAGTGGGGCACGTAGCGACATTCATAAACCCAGGATCGTAATCACACTGCCAAAGTTGAAGAGCATATCGCCTAAATTGAAAAGCTAGGCCAATAGGTTTTTTTTTATACCTAATGGCCTGGCGTTTAACCGTCTCCTCACCTGATTTTAATGGCTGTCTGTCATAATGCAACTAGCTATCCTTCCATCAGTGGTAATTGGGAATACAACCTGTCATGTTACCTCCAAGGAGGCCTAACTTCAGCAATGGACGTTTACCATCTATCATCAGGCCTATCTGTTTTTTTTCCAATGTTAAGTATTGTCTTGAATGTTGAAAGGAAAAGAGCCGTAAGGCCACAATCGCTATAGCGATTGTGGCCTTACGGCTCTTTTGCTAAAGCATAAGCCAAATAATTGATTAAGACTATTGTATGTCCACAGACATAGTAAAAAATATTAATATGTTTGTGTGTCTTAATTTTTTTTAATTACACTTGAATCAAAGTTATTTAAATTTTCCTTATTGACTAAGTACTAAAAAGTCTTGCCATGTAAATAGGCCACTCTGGCACTCATGGCCTCATAGTTATACTTATAACTCTTACAAGTTTTAACCGTTGAGGGCGTGTTGCTACCATATTGCATCCATATAGGTAATTCTGAAACTATATTTCATTTTTGTAGACTTTGATAAATGTTCAAGCTAGTGGTGAACGGCATTCGTTTTATCCAAAATTGCACCCTAAAGCCTTATTTTTAGAACTTCGTATTTATTCTGCAAATACCTACTATGATTAATGAAATAGGGAATGAAATATGTTTGTAGGAAATTATGTATTATTTTTCCAATTATTTTGCACTGGCCACGATTTGGCTCAGAACATTTTTTTTATTCTCGACCCATTTTTCGCAAACTTTCCGAGATCCTGAGATGAAACGGAATATAATGAGTACCGAAATATGTCCATATGTTCCGAATTTTCGACTTGCACGCGACTTCAAAGAGATTTTTAAATGACGCTATTTATTCTCAAAACGTGTAAATAAGCAAATTAAGAGGAACGCATTTATTTTTAATGTAAGTAAGCAGACATGTGTGTTGATTTAAATATTTGGACTTGAAATGCTGATGTTACTAGCTATTGCCCGCGGCTTCGTACGCGTGGAATTCGGAAGCAAATTAAGAGGAACGCATTTACTTTTAATGTTAGCAAGCAGACAAAGTGTTGATTTAAATTTACATTATTTATTTGGACTTGAAATGTTGCTCTTATGATGTAATTAGCTTTTTCCCATGGCTTCGCACGCGCGGTATTCGGAAATCTATTACCTGACCTGCGCTTTGTTTAGAAACGTGTAGAGGGGTCAAGATCTCCGAATTACACAACCGATAGGCTTACTGCACATTCCACATCTTTTCAAATTCAAATAAAAAGTTTTATGGATCTACTTAAGGATTATCTTAAAAATAACAGGTTTTCCATACAAACTTGACCCCTAATCTATCCCGGGTTGATTTTTCAAAAACGCTGAAATACTCCTATCCTAATTTTTTTTAACTTAAAACATTAACAGATTTCCCATTCAATCTCACCACTTCTCCCCAAAGAGAACCCCTTTAAGGGTTGATTTTATAAAAACACTGCAACACTTATTTCTTTCTAATAAAATTAAATAATAAAACAAAGTTTAACTAAAGTTTAATTAAATATTATTTATAATCGATTATTTTCAACCAAAAAGCTAAACATCAATTGTCATAGACCTTCATCAAAATAGACAGATTTTCATACAAACTTTCAACCAATTAAGGGGGTAACCCCTTAGAGGTAAAATTTAAAAAAAATCTTTATTCTTTGTCTACATCATAAAGGGAACCGCTGTGCATTTCAGCTGTCTAGGTCCAAGAGTTTAGGCTGGGCGTTGATGAGTCAGTCAGTGAGTTAGTTAGTCAGGACTTATGTATTGATGACTAGCTGTGAAACTAACATAAAACTAAAATAAAATATAGCCAATGTTACTTCTGGATAAAGAAAGCTTAAAAAAGCTTACAAAAAAAAAAAAAAAGTTTCAGAGTTTATGGATTACAAACAACAAAATCTTTCCTCTTTACTTTATTAGTAGATATAGATAAGTGCGGTATTCAAAAACATGAAACGTAGTAGTCAATATAATAGTACCTAGGTATAGAATATTTATGTGAATAAAAATACCCTTCTACAATTTTTCCACAATTTACATTTCTGTTACCAATTGACATCAAAACAACAATGATATACTATGTTACGTGATTTACTCGGTATTATTCAATCATTCACGTTAGAAACGTAATTTTACAAAATGATTCTGTGAATATGCTGTCGGTTGAATGTTCTTAAACTTGGACCTTGACACCATTGAACTATTAAAATAGATCAAACACAAGGCTCGGCCCATTCACTGCAGTCAGTTCAACGGACCAGTCTAAGAACTAGAAAATGTTTCTTTAGTGCGTTTAAAATATTTTTAAACATGTAGGTACATGTCATTTAATAAATTATACTTTTTATCTGTTCTTCTTCGATCATGTTAACATTTGAGCTACATAATAGTAATAGCTCATGCCGTGGGAAAAAGATTAGCCAGTCAGCGGGTTGGTAGCGAGGCTGACTGCCCAGGGTGCGCCGAACGATCATCACTCGTGGAGGCTCTTGATGCACCCACACTCAAAATTACGCTTTTATTAAAGTTACTTTAAGTTCCTCAGTTGGTAGCGGAGAAAGTGAGAAATGTCGTGCAGGGACTACCTGATGCAAGGAAACTAATCGAACTGAACTTCCTGGACCTGAAGGACTTATTCACGCTCCGCTGATGTACTGAATTTAACCATAAACACCAAATTGAGTTTCTAAACATTTTTGTTGGTTTAAATGTAATATTACAATACAATGTAAAAGACTTTTCAAATCGATTCTTCTTGTGATTCTCAACAAACGAGTTTCTAAAACTGCGTTAGCAAAAAGTAACGTTTTATAGCGGAAGGGTCATTGCCTGGATTCTAGGCCCTTGAAGACGCTTCGGGTTGATAACAACTACGATCTAAAAACAGATAATATACCAACATAATCTAAAAATTTTACGTCGTAATGTTTGATGGTCCTTACAAATTTTTTAAAACATCTTTAGTACTAAAAATCATGGCGAAGTTCGAAAAGTGTTTGTGAAGTAGGTATTTATCGACGTCATTATAATTTTTACACATATAGTCAACAGTTTTATTCATAATAATTGTTTTCTTGTGGCATGTATGGTGGCTTTCCTTCATTAACTTCACCTTTCTTTAGAAAAAAGAAGGTAAAAGTATTTACCTATTTGCAACAAACCAGCAAGCACACAGTAAACAAGAAAGAGACAAAAAAAATCGAGAAATTCAATATTTATAAAACAATGTGTACCTCACGGCTGCGACAAATAGATCTAGTACCTATTCGTGAAAAGAAGGAAGTTAATAATCTTCCACTTCTAAAATAACAAGTTTCAGGGGTTTGTTTACAGTTTGTGGTCAATAACAAACAAGCCCAAGGGTCTAAGTATTTTCTTTTCCTGAAAATAGTGGGCAGTTTCCTCAAACTTACACGTATTTGGTGGAGGCTAATGATTAATTAGCTACAACTGTAGTTGCGGTTTTATATATGTATATACACACATATGTAGACGTATGTGTATACATATATTTGTATTTAATTTACCCAGTCAAAAAAATTACGAAAGAGAAATTTTCGTTGTATGCACGTAATAATTGATAAATTAATTTTTCTTTTTAATTTTACGATAACTTATTCCACAAGTCAGAAACAAATCAGCAGTCACTGAAAAAATGTGTAGAATACTTATATAACTTAATCAGACTTACCTTTAAAGTAGACAATAAGCACAACAACAACTATATCGACATTTACTAACACGTAAATATAATACTGGTGTTTAAACTTTAAAACTACTTTCAACTTTAATACTAGAGGATACAAGAATGGTATTGCTTCGCAGCCTCACGATTTCTAAAGAAGAAGTGTTATAATGTTGCTTATTTAAAGTTTTTTTTAGTTAGTTGGACATTTGTACGATCGCATCGGTTGGCTCACATGGTGCGGGCGCGGTGTGCGGCTCGGGCGGCGGTTCGCGACTCTCTGCCGCCCGCCCAAAGCCCGCCCAACGCCAACTTGCACCACAACTTCATACGCAGTTTCTACTTTCGGCGGATAACTTGGGACATCGGCGGTCAATTAACGGAGCTTGTTTTACTAGGATAATTTGATTTATGTGCTGGTCTTAGGAATTAAGACTTGACAGAAATTGATGTCTGATAGTTTTGTGGTTTGTGCTGTCGTTTAAGATCTTTACAGCCAGGTTTCGGAGGGACCTTTTAATTACATAAATATATAACGTCACGTCTGTATCTCGAAGGGGTAGGCAGAGGTGTATAGTGCACTCACATTTTCCTAGTTATAAGTCCCATATAAAATGTACTTCTTAATTAAAAATATTATATATTATATCTTATTATAAAGTATTATGTATAAGTATTGTAGTATTAGGTTGTTGTGTGCGTCAAATGGAGCGCATGAATAAAATATATTATTTCTTTTCTTTTTTTAATTTACTTTACATTCATGGACAGGACATATATACAGGAACGCAAAAAAACGCACAAAAACAGATTTATTCGGTGTATGACTCGTGGACCCACCAATTTGACCCACCAGTGGTACAAAATATTATTTTGAATGCCTCGTGGTCCCACTGGTCGGTGGGTCTACGAGTCATGTAAATCTGTTGGAATAATGATGACTCGTTAACACACTCATTTTGATCAAACTCATTATTGTTCCACTGCTGGGGTTCTACTCCCGTTCGACGATATTCGATAAATCGTACGATTCATCGCACAATTTGCTACTACGGTCAACCATCGTTCCCTTATCGCATGCGATGATCGTGTTTTGACGTTTGTTTTTCTCATCTCCGGTAAATTGTATACGACTATGAACCGTAGTCTATCTTAATTGTGCCTTTTTTATGTCCCTATCTTTATTATGTAAGTATCAGTCGGAACGAAAGTTCGTACTTCGTTTTTGAGTGTTATACTTTGTTTGCTGTCCGATTGCAAATAAATAAATAATAAATAAATTTATTTATTTGCAACCCACACAATACAGTATTTGTACAAGTTATAATCAAAGAATAATTAGAAAATTGGGTATAAGACATTCAGGAAGGTAAGGACGCTGATACCTAAACTAGGCCGCAGCCTGTACTATAGGCATCAGTGTTCACCCCCATTACACAATATGTTCATGAATAAAACGGTTAAATTACACATAAATATTGTACAGTAAGACAAAAATAAATTGTGTTTATGGTAGATAGCTGCAAATATTTAAACAAGAAAAAAGGGAAATAAAAAGAGACGCGCGTGTATAGCGTGTATAGTTTACAAGGTGTATATTGCGAAGTGTGAAGTGTGTCGTATGTGTCAGAGGTGTGTGAGATGGGGTGTGTGTGTATGTGTGTGTGTTGTGTGTGTGTTAATCAGTATAAAGATATAAGCAATATAATGGAATTTGATAGCTTCACCTCACAACGGTCAGAAGACTTTCAGTGTCGTCATAGTTGAGGCTATGTAGCCAATTAAAAAGAGTTTTTTTACATTTGTAGGAATTTTGTTTCGTCAATTTGCATTCTTTATTGATTTTATTATAGAGGAAACCGCCTAGAAAGCATGCGAACCGGTTCGTGAAGAAGGTTCTAAATTTCGGTGCATTAAACACCTGATAATGACGACGCTTGTTTTCACTAGCATGTATAGAAATAACATCGATACGTTTGTGATACCTAAGCATTAACTTATGAATAAAAAGCTGTCTCACTGTTAAGACGTTACTATCTTGGTATAATGTTACTGTAGGATACATGAATGGACGAAATTGACTTACCTTTAGTATGGCTCGTTGAGCTCTTTCAGCTGTGATTAAATGAGTAATTGCTGCACCTCCCCAGGAATCTATGCAGTAGGAAATAAGGGATTCGCAAAGAGCAAGATAAATGACCTTTATCAGCTTAGAGCTTGCAGCGTGATGAATATTCTTAAAAATGGCTATCAATTTGCGCAATCTAGCCGAAAGCAGACGAATATGAGGCTCGAAGGATAGGTTATTGTCTATCATTACGCCAAGGTATTTTATGCTAGGTTTGTCGTTCGTAAAACGCGAGTAGACCTACTGGGCACGTGCCTCATCTCAGAATGCGAAAGTAGAGGCCTTAGTCCACCACACTAGCTTAGTGTGGGTTGATAGACTAAACACACCATCGAAACTGTATGGAACACTCTCAGGTGTGCAGGTTTCCTCATGTGATAATCAAATTCTGATCCACACGTAAATTCAAGAAGTCAAAGAATAATAATTAATTAAAATTCATAAATCAAACTAAAATGGTTAAACAAAACAAAACTATTACTTTTTGAAAAAAGAAAAACAAGTGAAACTTGGAAATAAAGTACAATAAAGGTCTTTATTTTTCATATTAATAACTGCTATAGATGGTCAGTTCACAATGAAAATATATTATATATTGACTTTTTTGCGTTCCTCTAAATATGTCTAAGAGTGTATTTATCTAGTTATCCTTTGTTTTCATTGATTCCATAGCATACCTATACACATACATTATTTTAAAAAGGAGGCGGCCTCACTACGATAATCAATAAAACCGGCCAAGAGCATGTCGGGCCATGCTCAGTATTATAGGGTTCCTTAAGTAGGTCTAATTACAAACGAATCAAATCGAATATTAATCATTGCTATTTTAGTTTTTGCAAACAGCGCCACCTAGCGCTGAATTTATGAAGCTAAATTTAAGAAGTGTGTATCTTTTTGTGATTTTTTTAAATAGAAAGTAACTACAGGGGCATTATTTGCTACTATCATTTTTCTCTAAGGTCAATGACCTATGAACTAGGACGTCTTAAGTATTTTTCAGTTTTCTCACTATAACTCAAAAATTTATAATCACATTATACTCGAAATAATTTTAAAAGAGAGTTTTTATAAAGGTCTATCAATGTTGAAGACTATAAGTTTCTACGTTGCATAGTTTAGAAATGACAGGGGGGGGACACATTGCAAGCCACTTTGGCGAACTGTATTTCGCAGATGGTATACCTGATAAAAAAGTTGTGTATGAAACATTACCTTCATTTTAGTAGACCTATTCAACGATACCCCACACGAGGAGGTGCAGCGAAAAAAATTTTTTCATCCCCATTTCACATGTATGGGCGCTACCCCTAAAATACGTAATCAAGATTTTTTTATTCTTTTAAAATTGAGATCTATATCTATTCCATTTTTGTCAAAATTTCATTTACTTATGTTTATAACTGTAGAAGTTATTAATCGGTAAAGGATTAGGACAGACGGACAGACGGACGGACATGACGAAACTATAAGGGTTCCTTGTAGGACTACGGAACCCTAAAAACGGTGAGTAATTACAGTCGGTCTACAAACAAATAATAATTAATTTAAATGTTGACTCCATCAATATAATCCATATTATTTAAATATTATAAATGCTAAAGTAAATCTGTCTGTCTGTTACCTTTTCACTACTAAACTTCTGAATCGATCCTAATGAAATCTGGCAAAGCAGTAGCCTGGGACCTGGAAAAGGACATAGGTAGGTTACTTTTAATCCCGGGAAGACAAACGATAAAGAAATTATTTGAAGACAGCTACTCGGTATAATATGTACAGTCAACCGCACGTCAGTGGTAACACAGTAACAGCGGTTTTAGGATTGAAGTGTTACCACTGTTATACAGTCGACTGTACCAGGATGTCATAAACGTAGGTACATATAGGCTACTTTTTATAACGGGAAGATAAACAGTTCCCGAGGGATGCGTGATAAAGACAAAGATATTATTTGGCGACAACCACTCGGCACAATGTGTACCACAGGGTGTCATAAACGTATACTATTAATATAAATGCAAAAGTTTGTGAGTTTGTTACTTTTTCACGCTGCGTGATATACGACATCAATGCGAGCCAAGCCGCGGGCGCCCCCTAGTTCCATATAATTTTATAATATTACAGGAGTAAACCTGTAATCGAGTAACTCCTACTCGATTTCTTACCATAAAAAAAATTAACAGTTTTGGTTAAACTCTCGAAGATAATTTAAAAAAAAAACATTGTTCTTTTTTCCTTCCCTGAAAGGAAACCAAATACTCAATTATAATATTAATAAAATTTCTTTAAAGGATGTTAGGTAAGTATTTAAATTAATCTTCCATAATTTAGAAAATAATGTTTAATACTTAACGATAATTTTAATGTTCTGATAATTTAGCGGTAAAAATTGAGATTAAATAAAAGATTAAAATTAAATAATTATAATGACTACCTATATCTTCAATTATAAAAATGCGTTATTATTTTTCAAAAGATTTCCTTTAATCCTACTAATATTATAAACGTGAAAATTTGTGAGGATGTATGGATGTTTGTTACTCTTTCACGCAAAAACTGCTATATGGATTTTAATGAAATTTGGCATACAGATAAAACATAACATAGATTAACATATAGGCTACATTTTATCCCGGTAAGATGAACAGTTCCCGAGGGATGCGCGACAAACGACATTCAAGCTGGCGAAGTCGCCCCTAATAACTTAGGAAGGCGCATCATTGATTGTGTTATGATATGTTTTCGGTCGTAATTACAGCCAAAATAATAGTTTATAAAACTGTTGCGATTTTTAATAGTATCACACGAGTGTTTTAATACCTAGTTATGTCAGTTTCATACACTATTTTATCTAAACTCATACAATTTTAAATAAAATAACAAAGTCAAAATCTTGCTAACATTGTTGTAGTTTTTCTTGATTTTTCTGGTAAAAGATTGTTCGTCATTTACGTTGCTGCATCCAGAAATTCAGGCGGGGTCATATTCTCCTCAGTTCAGTATCACTGCTGTTGTCAGATATTTTTGCCCAGAATAAAAATTTAGACACAAAACCATCATAATAACGTAAACAATTACAATAAATTTACAAGTAACGATGACCAAATCCAGTAGGTCATGGCGCGCGGCCGCGCACGCGCTCTAGCGCGCGCCTACACAGATAATAAAATATAGTCTGGCGAAAACATTATGATCGGAACTAATTTTCTATCCTTGTCAGGATTCCGTCAATCTCTGTTGTATCCAAAGACATTTTTATACTGACGTAATAGACCAATAAAGTGTGCGACTGCGATACCGATCTTTACGAAAAAACCTATATGCTAGAAAGAGACATAATAAAATGACAGTAGAACCCATTTTGAAAATTGTAATCTCCCACAGCGTCCCATCAAAATATAATCTCGTATTATTTTATGATTTATTTCATGATCGTTCTGTATTTTATCCAATTAATATCAATAATCGTAATGGTGTAGTGTTCTGTGTTATACTGCTGTGTAATTTACATCATTAACCTAAAGAAAGAGACGTTTCACAGGTAAGTATCTGCAGGACAATAGTACTTTCATAATGCTTATTTTCATAGAAGTTATACTTATAATTATTTAGTAATACATTAATAACATGCAGTAAATACCCTATTTTCTATATAATATGTTGTTATAAATAATTATGTGTTAGATAAAAAAAAAATGTGTACGTGAAAATTAAACCGTTTCGCATATGGATTGCTCAAAATATATCGATATGTCGATAGTTTCAATTATATATTTTTTGTACTACCTAGCACCATACATGTCACAAGTTAGTGTCCGTTACTGCTTTCAAAAAAATACAATCGAATTGAGAACCTCCTCCTTTTTTTGAAGTCGGTTGAAAGTATTGAAAGGTTGATTTAGTCCGGCCGCACATTGGAAGGAAATCACAATGATTCATTCATTGATCACAGAAAAAATCTGACGCGCCGGAACCTATACCATGGTTGTACTTTTACGATGTTATAATAGTATGTTGTACGTCTATGGCAAAGAGACGTTTCACAGGTAAGTATCTGCAGGACAATACTACTTTCATAATGCTTATTTTACATTTATACAGTTAATTTTAGTACCAGCCTCGCAGACTGACAGAATTTTCCGAATCGTATGTCTGCTTTTGACATATTAAAATGTAAATACGGTGCTATTTTATGACAATGTGCGGCCGGGCCAAAAATGCTGTAAAATATTGACCGGCTAACTTCATAACTTCCAGATTTCCTGTAAATGCTGTTATTAAAGAATAAAAACCGGTCAAGTGCGAGTCGGACTCGCGCAGTAAGGGTTCCGTACCTCTCAATATGTCTATGTTTGTCTTATTTTTAGTATTTGTTGCAAAACTACATAATATGCACTATAAACTGACCAAGTTTGACGCTGGTATGTATTACCGTTTTGAAGATAGAGCAGGAACAAAAATGTTGAAAAAAATGCATGTTTTTTGAGGTTTCTTGTATGGGGACCCCCTTTGGTTTTATACTTTTTTTTGTTTTTAGTATTTGTCGTGATACACCTTATAGCAACACATATTCTGAGAAAATTTCAACCGGTTACGTATTACCGTTCAAAAGATACAGCCCTGTGACAGACGGACGGACGGACAGCGTAGCGAGAGTAATAGGGTCCCGTTTGGAACCCTTCGGGTACGGAACCCTAAAAATGGATGGGTACAAATGTTAAAACGAATAAGCACCGTATCTACTATTCTCCGCCAAATAGTGATGCTTGCATTTCTGTGTTTCGGTCAGAATGGTACGGGTGCCGGTGTAATTACAATCACATGAGACTTTCCATCTTCATGTCTCAATTTGGCGAACCGACTTGCGGTACCATTTAGGTAACAGCCTAGATGGTATTGCAGGTGTTATTGGCAAAGGTAACCGCTTAACATATGGTGGGCCTTTAGTTCGTTTCGTCATCCTATACAATAAAATAAAATAAAAGCTGAAGGCCTCGAAAAAACTACAGGGTTTGCAGTAGATATTTTAAGGATAACTGTATCGTTTAATGAAATCACCAACGATCCATACCTACGGAATTTGTTCGGGTCGGTGTTTGTTTCATATAAAGATCTTTACTTTAATAATGGTAAATATTCAAAGTGGTAAATCTACGAAGTGACGAGTATAAAGTAGAAGTCAAAAATAAATATAATATAAGAAGAGTTAGAGATAAAAAAACTAGTTCAACCGAAGATGACAAATTATTATGGAGACAGAATGTCAAAACTTTTAGTTCCAAAAATCCTATCCTATCCTACTTCCTACTAATATTATAAATGTGAAAGTTTGTAAGTATGGATGGATGGATGGATAGATGGATGAATGAAAGTGGAGTGGAAGTGGAGGTGGAGTGAAGTGGAGTGGAGTGGAGTGGAGCAGAGGTGGAGGTGGAAGTGGACATTTTTTTTTTTTTTTTTTTTTTATTCTTAACGGCCTTGCGTTTGATTGCTACCTCACCTGATATTAAGCGATGGTGCGGTCGACGATGGTACACGCTTGCCCAGCAAAAACCTATTCACTCGAGTCTTGAAGACCACCAGATTATATTTCTCGGGAAACACTGACGCCGGCAAGGAATTCCACTCTTTGGCGGTACGCATGATAAAGCTATTAGCAAACCGGACTTTACTCGCCAAATAATATACTACATTTAATATACTATAATAATATACTACAAATTATAAATATACTATAAATTTACATTAGTATTACATGTAGTAATATAAATTAGTAGGATAAGTCTGATGTGTAACTTAAGTTGACTGGACAAGAAAACTTGTCAAGTTCATAGATATTGTAATTTTTCATAAAAATTCAATAATTTGACCAATTCCGGAATCGTGTATAGGAACTTAGTTCTGGGATTGAAAACCTTTCTATACACCTAATTAAAACTAATATGATTAATTGTAAAATGTTCCGTGTGGTGCCGGACGTAAAGAATTGCACCACCGTATATCTTCTCATGGGTGTCGTAAAAGGCGACTAAGGGATTCACCAGAGAATGGGCAGCAGCGTTCTCTGAGTATTTAACCAACCAACTGCTCCCTAACGGGACTCTCCGCCCCCAAAGCCCGGTTAAGCAGAAAGAGCACTATAGTGCTTCCTGTGAGTAGCCAATTCGAAAAAAAAAAAAAAAAAAAAAACATCGCCAACCCGCCTACCAAGCGTGGCGATTATGACATATCCCCCCAATATATGCTTGGGGGAGGCCTGTGTCCAGCAGTGGACGTCTTACGGCTGAAATGATGATTAATTGATTTTTTAATTTATTATTTATGTATTCCTTACCTTCGTGACATTAATAATGTAATTATAATATAGCCCTTAATTGCGTAACTCAATCTTTTAAAATAAATAAAATTATGTCCTAAATATCTGTAATTTTAAAACAATAGTTACTTAATAGCTTAGCAGTTTTAAAATACTACCACTCCTTAAAAGTAAGGCCGGTTGAACTATATCGATAATGCGGAAACGTCCATGTCACATCACTAAAAATCACTCCTACACGTGTCAATTTCGCACATTTACTCATTTCGCTTTCGGTGACGTGATAATGAGGTGACAGTGTCTCTATTACGTCAGTATAATACCTTTATGGTTGTATCATACAAAAAATATGCCTGTAAACACTTAAATATAATTAAAAGCAAAATGACAATCCAAACTTCTGCCAAAAACGCGATTTTAAACGATAACATTTTTCAATGTATAACTAGTGGCGCGACCCTGAATTTTGTGTACTTTTTGGTGCCAAACTGTACGACTGCTAAAAAAAAAAACTGGACAAGAGCATGTCGGGCCATGCTCAGTATTATAGGGTTCCTTAAGTAGGTGTACAAACGAATCAAATCGAATATTAATCATGGCTATTTTAGTTTTTGCAATAATCGGTAGCATTCGCGACTCAGAGCGTGTTGTTAGTAGCGCCATCTAGCGATAAATTCAAGAAGCCACATTTAAGAAGTCTGATTGATGTCAAAGTTACTTTTTGTGATTTTTTCAAATAGAAAGTAGCTAAAGGAGCATTATTTGCCATGATAAATTTTCTCTAAGGTCAATGACCTTTGAACTAGGACGTTTTAAGTATTTTTCGGTTTTCTGTCTATAACTCAAAAAATTATGATCACATTATACTCGAAATAATTTTAAAAGAGAGTTTTCACAAAGGTCTATCAATGTGGAAGATAATAAGTTTCTACGTTGCATAGTTTAGAAATGGCAGGGGGGGGGACACATTGCAAGCCACTTTGGCGGGCTATATTTCGCAGATGGTACACCTGATAAAAAAGTGATGTATGAAACATTACCTTCATTTTAGTAGACCTATTCAATGATACCCCACACGATGGGGTGCAGCGAAAAAAAATATTTTTTCCCCATTTCACATGTATGGGCGCCACCCCTAAAGAACGTAAAAACTATTTTTTTATTCTTTTAAAATTGAGATCTATATGCAGACTATTTTTTAACAAAATTTCATTTACTTATGTTTATAACTGTAGAAGTTATTAAGCTGTAAAGGATTAGGACAGACGGACAGACGGACGGACATGACGAAACTATAAGGGTTCCTTGTAGGACTTCGGAACCCTAAAAAGGTTTGAAAACTCCTTGGTTGGGTCGAAGTGGCATTAAAAACTTCTAAGTTGGGCTGAAGTGTGCGGTTATGGAAAAAAAATTAAAGTACCGCATTGTTTTGTTCAGCAAACTGTATCGTAATGAAACTTTTTAAATTCATTACAGGTGCATGTGCGTAAAGTATGTCATTATGACATTACTTTCGAGTTCATAATTCGAATTTTACGATACGAGTGTAGATAAAAGGAATTTATATAATTTTTTTAAATCTAAAGTTAAAGAAAGTACCTATGTAGCACCTAAGTTAAAATACTTATCCATTTTCTTTCAAACCTACCGGAAATTCTAAGTACCTATTGGTACTCAACTGTATTTTTTCACCTCTGATCCATAAAGCGTGTGTCATATAGAATGCGGATCAAAGGCGATTACACTGCAGAAAATGACAAAAATGCTGAGGTAAAATATTAAGAAACATCTTTATTTCGTGACATTAGTGTAACATCTATTGTACCATATTCGAGTAAATAAATAATTTTAAATTTATATAAGCAAACTAAGTACGTACATGGCAAATGAATTAATAGCCGCATCAGCTAAAATATGGTATCGCATTCTCTCTAGCGATGCGCAACGAATAAACGGCAGGAGAAATGCTACTTAGGTACTGTATTAAAATTCCTACTCCACTTTCTTTGTGACCAACGCTGAAATTTTGCATGTATGGCCTTATAGTTGGAAATATGCTGAACATTCCGTAGATAAACAAAGCTGAGCTGTGAAACTCTTAGAAATAGCAGATTCAGGATCATAAGTTAGAGATACTCACTTAATAATTGCTTATTTAGTTTTATGTTTATTGGACCGTAGGGCTACTAATTAGTTGGGGAATATTAGATATAAGTAATGACCGTGAAATGTGTAAAAGGCGGTGGGAGGCCCATGCCAAGCGGTGGACGGTTACAGGGTGATGAATGTGACGAGCTGATTTTGAGATACGGTAAAATGTTCAGTTATGCCTATGCAATGCGTTGGTTGTTACGATATTAGTTCATCAAAGGTACACACAGATAATCTCGCCGGTGGCCCGTCGTTGAGAAGAAGCTATTTGTGTCGCCTTAAAATACAATTGGAGTTTTGTTTTATACAGGTACAGTGGTAATATTTTGAAATAGAAGAAGAGAAAACCATGATATCATTACAAGATTTACATAATGATGTATTTATTAATTTGTATACTTATTTATTTGCTTCAACACTACCTATCTTAATAATATATCCTCAACATAGAAATTAAGCCTTCATTATACTAAAATAACTTCTTTTGTAATCCAAGTCGTAATTTTCTACACAAATGGTTCGATTACATCGCGTCGAGGGCGCTTAGATGATCGTCTGTGCGGCCATCGGAAATCGTTCGAGTGAGAGCCGGCTCCGCTGAAAATGCTGAAATGTTACATGTTTATGAAATACTAGCTGTGCCCGCGACTCCGTCCGCGTGGATGTCGGAAAATAACATCGTGTCATAATTATGAACACAATATCTTCAAATATATACATATAAGCGCCTACACAGACGATTACACTATTAACCGACCATACTATATTTTGTTTTTACAACCAACCGGCTAAGGGGATGGAATTTCATGGAATTAGCCCTAAACTCCCTCATTCTGAGAAGACGCTCGTGCCCAGCAGTGGGAAGTAATTGGGCTGATTATGTTATTCTATAACACTAACCACATCTCTTCTTATGCTGAGAAGAGGCCCGTGTCCAGCAGTGGGACTGTAATGGGCTGGTAATGTTATGTTATTCTAGAATACTAATAATATCCAGTTCATTAACTCTTCTCATTTTGAGAAGAGGGCCATACCCAGTAGTGGGACAGTAATGGGTTGACTACGATATGTTATTCTATATTTTCTAGTTTCTTAACTCTTCTCGTTCCGAGAAGAGGTCCGTGCCCAGCAGTGGGGCAGAAGGTAATGAGCTGATTATGTTATGATAATCTATTACACTAACAATATCCAGTTCCTTAACTCTTCTCATTCCAAGAAGAGGGCCATGCCCAGCAGCGGGACAGTGATGGGCTATGTTATGTTATTCTATATTTTCTATAATACTAATAGAATCCAGTTGTATTTTTAGGAACCTGCAACCTGCTACCAACCAACAATCATGACCTCTACTTTGTATGCAACTTAATACAATAGAGGGGTCAAGCTGTATCGCTGGATCTACTCAACCGATTCAGATAAAACATACCCTATATTTTAAGTTAGACTAATACCAATACAAATGCTAAGTTTCATTACGATCCGTTCAGCCGTTTTCACGTGATGAGGTAACAAACAGACAGACAGACAGACATAAATTTTTTAAACGATTGATTCGTGTTCTATAGCTTATTTCTAGTCCCCCTAGCCGGTTTTCGCGAAAAAAAACTCAATGTACAGACTTTTCGACCTTTACAGTTTTATTATAGTATAGATTACGTAATTTTGACCCTTCATTTGTAGAAAAAAGTAGGTATAGTGCACCCATCACCCACCTTCAACATGCCTTTTGAATGGTTACTTTAAAGTCAATATCAATCCAATTAAATAAAAAGGTAAACAAACGGGTCACTATGCCGACCATAGAGAGTTTAGTGATGTCTAATTGTAGTGCCAATTACAAATCAATTAGTTAATTGATTGTTTCATTGAATGAGTTAGAAACATATTCTTTTTTCTTGGGACCTTTTTGAACTTTATAAGTTGTTTTTCTTGTAGCAGCCGAGTGAATTTCTAAAAAAACCATTATAATATTATAATTAAACGAATATTGTAGTGGTGAGCTATAACCCTTAAATTACGGATGAATGTGTTACTTACAGCTAAATTTAATATCCAATCTATCCACGGTTTGCTCTACTAGAGATTGAAATTTGACGTAAGCTCAGTACAAAATATGTCAAATTTCTATCTCTAGTAGGGTAAATCGTGGATAGATAGGATATTAATTTTGGCCGTAAATCCATTTAGTGACTGATTGTGTGATAATTTTACCGAAATTGGGTTTGTTTACCTTTCTATTTAATTTGATTGACATGGACTATAGTTCAAATTATTGCTGCATGAACATCTTTAAATGTTCGCACTCTAGCAGAATTTGTTGCCAAAACAGATTAAATTATGGACCTCCTTGTTTTTTTAAAGTTGTTTAAAAACTTACAGAGTTTTTTTACTCGTACATAGGTCTATTAACAGGACTAGCTATTGCCTGCGACTTCACTCATACAGACTCGGTAGTCAGTACCTATTAATATTTTGGGGTAAACACATAGGTATGAATTTTCAAAAATCCTTTCTTAGTGCTCACCTACGTTATATAAGAAACCCACCGGCTGCTGTGCGTCAGTTAGTTAGTATAGTTTTAATTTAATAAGTACAAGCTGTCGGCCCGTGATTTCGTTCGCGTGAATTCCCGTTTTTTTCCGTTCCCGTGGGAATTTCGGGAATTCCTTCGTTAGTTCTCACCTACGTCATCTAAAGAACTCTTGTGCAAAATGTTATCCTCCTAGAACCACCAACCACCACTTTAGGCTGTGCGTTGTCTGTCTCTGTCATTCATCCTTAGAAATTTATTATTAAGATAAAATATCGATAGTTCTGAATTATTTTACTGCAATGCATAGAATGTGAACGATGAGCTTCATACGTGTAAATTTTACAAAATAAATATAAGTTATTTTTTGTTGATTCAGAAAATCTCATGTGATATCAACGGATTCTCGTAGGCACGTAATTCAGCTTATGTCGTTATGTTAACCATGTTACAACTGAGGATATTATGTACAGTCGAACAAAGAGAGACGTCTGCAGGGTCACCAGAATACCAGATATACAGGATATTTTTTTAACCAAAGTGCAATTTTTTTTTGGTGGTTCAGTATGAGTAATAGAACACATTTCCATTACTTGTTCAATACTTTATTTTTATTTTTTTATCCGACTTAAAATCAGCAAAATATGGACATAATCTGTTCGTAATAACATGAAATGAAAGCGCGCGACGGCTGGCTCATGCGGCTGCGGGTTTGCATCGGGGGTACAACCCCCTCCCGGACGGCCGCGTGAGCCAGCTATCACGCGCTTTCATTGATGTTATTACGAACAGATTGTGTCCATATTTTGATTTTAAGTCGGATAAGAAAAAAAAAAAAATTGAACAATTAATGGAAATGTGTTCTATTACTCATACCGAACCACCAAAAAAAAATTGCGCACTAGTTAAAAAAAAATCCTGTAGATAAAATCTTCCAAGATAATTATTATGAATGTTTTGGAGTTAAAATATTATTTAAATAATAATAAAATGTTTTATATTGTCAGGCATCAAGGCCATAGCGTGTTAGTATTACAAATAATGTGAACGATGAGCTTCATACATGTAATTGTTACAAAATGATAAAATTATTTTTGTTGATTCAGAAAAACTCATGTGATATCAACGGATTCTCGTAGGCACGTAACTCAGCTTATGACGTTATGTACACAGATTACAATTGAGGATATTATGTGCAGTCGAACAAAGATATACGTCTGCAGGGTCACCAGACATAGATAAAAATTTCCATGGTAGTTATTATGAATGTTTTGGCGAGAAATTTTATTTAAATAATAATAAAATGTTTTATATTGTCAGGCATCGAGGCCCATAGCGTGTTAGTATTACAAATTACTTAAAACTATGTTAGTAGAACATAAAGTTACATACAATACATTACATCATAAAATAAACATCACAATCACAGAAAGCTCCATGTAGATGGAGCAATAAAGCTTCCTGTGATTTATCAAGCTACATTTACATGTAGCTTGATAAACATTCTAATTGTAGGCCCATCCAGCCGCTCTGCAAATACGTTCAAGATGCTATTGGTGTTTCCTCTCACTCTGCATATAACTGAGGCAACTTTCTTAGGCATTATCTCGAAGTAATCGTCAGTGTGTGCATCAGCGAACATACCTGGTGGAAGCCTCAACAATGCTTTAAAGGTATTGTAGTATTGGATGCGCAGGGTGTGTTGGCTGCGTTTTGGGTATGATTAGCCCAAAGGCAGCCGGTGTAAAATGTTTGGCAGTACTATTCCTTGATTAGTGTTGTTAATTAATGTGCAAAATTGAATTGTATTTATACAAAACCTTGTTCAAAACATTATAATAATTTTCTGTGAAAATGTCATCTATATCTTGTACTCAGCATACTAATCTCTTTGTTCGACTGTACATACGCCCATATACCTACCTACACTATATGTATACCAACCTATACATTCTATTGAATTTATTTCTGTATAAGAAAATTTTGAGAAATTAATACCTCGGAAAGACATCATTTTTTTTGGAACTGAAACTAAAAGTGCCGTAGGCGGAAAAATGGAGTAGGTTTTCCCTTTGTTTCTTTTTACAAAAAGAATCGGTAAGGCTGCGCCTTTAAACTCTGTAATGTCATTAAATACTGTTTGCACATCGTTTGTCCACTTCTTTGTTAGGTACCTACTTGTTACGTTGTTACCGGTAATTCAGTTAGGTTACACGTGCTGATTTCTTAGTTTTTTATTTCAAATTCTTTACTTGTGAAAATGCTTCATAGGTACGTGTGCGGTTAATTTTCAATTACTATTTAATGAGAATCTTTTCAAAATAAAAGAGTTGAAAAAATGGGGGCGCTACTAGTCTTACATCACTATAATATACAATGAAAAAAAAAAACTAGCTTTTAAAATCTCATCTCAATTCTAATTAATTTTAAATCGGTTTAATCGTATAAGTACCAATCGTATTACCATTAAAATTGGTTGCATAATAAAACACAAACTAACACAGAACTGGCAAAAAAAAATTTTCAATTTTCAGACTTGTCTTTCTGTAAGTATATTGGTTTCTTAGAATAACTATTGGTTTCGTTTTTTTATAGTGACCTGACCAGGGGGTCTACTCCCGTTCGACGATATTCGATAAATCGTACGATTCATCGCACAATTTGCTACTCCAGTCAACCATCGTTCCCTTATCGCATGCGATGATCGTGTTTTGACGTTTGATTTTCTCATCTCCGGTAAATTGTATACGACTATGAACCGTAGTCTATCTTAATTGTGCCTTTTTTATGTGCCTATCTTTATTATGTAAGAATCAGTCGGAACGAAAGTTCGTACTTCGTTTGTCGTTCGTAAAACGCGAGTAGACCTACTGTCGTGTGGTCTCTCGTTTATAAGCAGCCGCATATTTTGTTTGTACGCTTACATTATTTTAATGTTAGAAATTAAATGTTCTTACTGACTATTTCATTTCTTTCCGAATAGGGCCAGCCAGACCAAAACATAAAAATAAAAATTGGTCCTTCGATAATCTATGAAATATTTTCAACGAGTCTCAAAGTTTTTTTACAAAGTTGTTCCTATTTGATACTCATGAACTAAATGTTCATGAGTATCAAATAGTAAATGGGTAAATAAATGTTCGGAACCTGGAATAAGCTAACTGACTGACTAACTGCTGATATTTTGAATAAAACACGGTGATAAATGTAAAATCACAGCATTCTCTTAAAATAAATTAATGGTACCTACGTGGTATACCACCATACCTTATAGTCTTAAAGTTGTGTACCTACATACATTATTTATTTCGTAGCCATATGTGCTGAGAATAGTTTTACCATATGCTTAATTAAATTCATTTCTAAAACTTCAACTAATTTGGTATAAAATAACATACGTTGTTTTATTGTCTACTATAATTTAAAGAAACAGTCAAATTAAGTGAAAACACGCTTCGGCGTGGATACTGAAAATTAGCTAAATATATTCTTGGAATTCATTTCGGGTTTTGTATGTTTACTTCAAGAAGTTATTAAGCCGTTTTACATACTACGAAGGGGATTACCCTGTCACAGCTCAGAGCTTTCACAGAATCTAAAGACAAAGTATCTTAATAGAGTATCACAATTTTCCACAAGATTATTCGTCCCAAAATAAGCAATTTATTATTAAGCTCTGTACACAGCTGAGATGATTTAGTAAATATTTGTCTTTTTTAAACAAACTCCCGTGTTAGAAGCTTTGCTGGAGATGAATTGGGATGGAAGTAGGTAATTATGTTTTGATATTCTCTCTTTCATTTCACTCTACTGTGCTGGTCGAGTTAATTAGGTAAACAGAATAGGTAGGATGTAGGTATGTTCTTAGCTACGAATACATTTTCGTGGATATTGTGAGAGTTGTCAAAAAATATGAATATTTAAATATATATTCCAGAAGAGGCCCATCTAATTCACCTATTAATCATTGTATTTTTTGTAAAAGTCTAAATCGGGAACCATATTCATCAAACTTGGACGTATTTCAGTGAATTACATTACTGAGACAGTAGTAGGTATAATGGGGCGTCCCATCCCACAGAGCGTCCCATCCCATCGCACAAATAGGCCTGATTGTTGACCGAACGAAGCGAGATCTCTGAGTAGGCATCCATCTGTCTGTCTGACAGAACCTTATAACTTCTAATCCAAATGATATTATTACTTCAAAATCTCACATACCTAATACATAAAACTTTAGGCCAAACTCGACTGAGATAATTATAAAAAAATGACATTTGAGGGTCTATTTAGGACCCGAACGGAGTCTATTTAGGGGGAGGGGGATTATTGTTTTCGTTACTCTAATGCATGTAGGGTATCGTTGAAAGTACTTTTTTTATCAGAGTATAATAAAATTCTTTTTATAAATATTCTAGCTCAAAGATTAACAATTTGGTGGTCATCCAAAGTCGCTGTTTTAGACCTATTTTGTCCCGGGGTTATATCTGAAAAAACGGCTTTACTTTAAAACTTGTTACTTATAGACAATTTCAGTTATATCCTGTACTTAAACAACTTATCAATTATGAGTAAGAAAAAAAGTTATAAGCAATCAAAGCAAAAACATTTTCTCACTAGCACTTTCTGGCCAGTCTTTGCACTCTCCTGTACATTCAAGGGTAAAAAAACAACAAAATACAACAAAATTAAGATTTACTAGTGTTTGGAAAAGACACGCTCAAAACCAATTTCATAGTCTTCCAACTGTATTTGACTTGATTATATTTGATTGCATTTGTATTTGATTTGAATTGAACTGTATTTATAAAGATATGTGTCGATTTAATTATCCAAAACCTTTATGGCGAGGTCTCCGTTCGGGGCGAACCACTAGTTGAGGTGAAGTTTGATTGTTTGAAATAATTTGATTAGTAGTAAGTAGGCTTCGACTAACACAAAATGAAGTCATTTTATATTCGTCGAAGGTACCTATGTAGTAGCAGCTCAGAATTTGAAATTTGTCCGATAACTGGCAATGGCCGTGCTGTGATGGGTCTTAAGGTCTGTTTTTTCTCTCTTGCCTTATTTAATAAACAATCTTGGCATGTCTCTTTATTCAAATGCTATGCATTAATATAATAACTAGTTCTGCACATGTAATTAGGTAAAAAAAATTATTTGTGAGTTAAATTGTTAGCATAATGTCCTAATGATTATTACTGACGAATTAATTATGAATATAAACGGTTTCACTCACGTTATTCCATCGGGTGTGCCCGACCAGTTTCAAGCTCGAACGGAGCCCTTAATCATGCGCGGCGGAATTGACGAATTGCATTGAAAAGACATGCTAAGATTGTTTACTAAATAAGACAAGTAAGAAAAAACATAGTTTACCTACTACTATTCTAGTGAATTGTTCGTACACTAGTGTAGATAAAATGCTTGACGCATGTCACATCACCTAGGGAGGCGGTGTAGTTATGTGGGGCTCGCACTCATTAAAAACTCCGCCGTGTGCTTACTGTTACCTTGGGTGGATGAGCCGCGAAAAATGTAATGCATAGCATTTGCGAACCATCCAGCGCGGCCCATTCCTCGACCTTCTACTGCCTAACTCTCCTTCGCCGATGTAATGGAGCTACCGACATTTATTGCCTAAAACTTCTGCCAAATCCTTAAAAACATAGGTGTTTATATGTAGATTAGCTGATGCCTGCAGCTTCGCTCACAGCTCTACCTATAGATATTGTGAATATTGAGTCATTTTGATCCTTCAATATAAAATTTGCAACAGGACTACAGCGCCACCTATCGGATTATATCTATCATAGCTATGAACGATCATCTTGACAAAACAAATATATTGTGTGAATATGACTTCAATCGGTCAAGTCGCTTAGAAGTTACACGATTACTAACAGATGCACCAACGATTATTATACAACGTGCTATTGAAATAACTGAAAACCTCTTAAGGGGTCATTGTACTATCAGTATGAACAGCTTTCACTTACCCTGGAATCGTGAAAAAAACTGCTGATCCCTACATTTTGTCGATATATTTGAACACAAATGTAGGGATCAGCTGATTTTCGTGATTTCAGGGTTGATCCCATAGTCTTTTTCTTCTTAGTGAGTCGATGGCAAATTTTCTCAAATTTTGTTGGCCCAGTGTTCCGCAACGCGCACACTGCATTTTGGTTGGCGGTCATTAGCTCCCACAGTAAGTCACAAGATGCCGCATAAACAAAGTTTTGCATTATGATACATTCGCAAAATGTTGGTGGGGACTGGGGGGCGGTAGGCGCATTATGATTGGTCGGCTCAAATGTTCGGTGGTATGATTCCGTATGACTGGTGCCGCTCGCTGACGGACTGACGTCCTGATTGGAGACGGGGCGTATGATATGCAGTGCTACTGCATGTGTGGTGACCGGGGGTGTCCGGCTAATCGACGTCTAGAGGCTTACTGGTCTGTGTTAGCTCCTCACGTCCCATAGTAAAAGTTCATCATACTGATGAGTACAATGACCCCTTAAGAGGTTTTCAGTTAGTTCAATAATACGTTTTATAACTAAATAAAGATAAAGTGAAAATCGTATTAGCTCGGAACTATATGGCAGGTCGGGTGCGCTTCAATTAAACTTAAAGATCAAATACACAAACGTAAGGAATTAATTTGGGTCTCGAGGAGCGGTCGCGGCCCTTAAATAGGACCAGAGTAATTTCCGACGGGTCGTAAGTAAGATGTAAGGGTCGTAAAATACACTTAACGAAGTGAGAACGAACTTTGTAGCCGGTTGACATTTTCAATGTCATTTTTTTTTTAATGATTTTTTAAGCTATTGCTGAGATGTTGAGATTAGATTAGAATTTAAGTTCCCTATGTATAGGCACTATGACTAAAACTCCAGCCAAGTGCGTGTCTGACCAAGCACAGGGTAGGGTTCCATTCCATAGTAAGTACGGAATTCTGATTCTCGTTTACATACATGTTGGAATCGCTTATTTCCCGAAAAGGGGTAATTGTGCTAATCATTATGAACAACTTTTACTATAGGAACATCGCTGAAATCGCGAAAAAAAAATCGGGTGGTCCCTACATATTATCGATTTAAGTGAACACAAATGTAGGGACAAACTGATATTTTTTTCACGATTTCAGGGGTGGTCCCATATTAAATGTTGTTCATAATTATGAGTACAATTACCCCTTTTAGGGAAATAAGTGATTCAAATTTCAGCAAGTATAAGGCCAATTCTCGGTATTTAAACTCACTTTTGGTTGAACATAATGCGTACAACAAATTCTGCCACTAGCTGAGGCGGGGTACTGCAATCCGATTGGCCCTACCAAGGCGGCTGTTGGCTAATCATTAACGCGGCAGTTTTGACGGTCATCATCATCCTCCTCACCTTTTCCCAACTATGTTGAGGTCGGCTTCCCGGCTGAACATCAGTATTTTACACGGAGCGACTGCCATCAGACCCCCGCAACCACAGACCAGTAAGCTTCAAGACGCCGCATAAACACGGTTTTGCATGAGAAAGCAGTCGTAAAATGTTGGCGGGGACCGGGGGGTGGACGGCGCGTTATGATTGGTCGGCTCAAAAGTTCGGTCGTATGATTCCGCATGATTGGTGCCGCTCGCTGACGGACTGACGTCCTGATTGGCGGCGGGGCATATGATATGCAGTGCTACTACATATGTGTGGTGACCGGGGGTGTCCGGCTAATCGGCGTCTAGAGGCTTACTGGTCTGTGCCCGCAACCCAGTTACTAGGTAATACCGACATCCGGAGGTTAGACCTGTTGTCAGACTTACAAGCTTCTGACTACCCGTAACGACTGCCATAGATATTCGTATGACAACTGGGACCGAGCTTAACTATTCATTATTATTATTATTTCATAGATGTATTACAGACATCAGTCGCCTGTTATGAGGCGTCTATGGCCTGTATGGTCGTTGTAATGTACCTACTATTACTTGCTTAATAATGGTTATCCGAAGAGATAACAGCCCCCCTAGCCAAGTTTACAATCTACAATCGTATTAGTATTAGTGCTTATTCCTGTAATCATGTTGCTACTATGACGGTGTCGTACGACAACTCAACAAGAATCACCATTCAAATAACTGCCCCCCTAGCCAAGTTGACAATCTACAGTCGTCAACGCTATAGAAAACAATCAAAATGTATGACTTTTTCGTTGAGATATGTCATTCCTATACATTTTGATTGTTTTCTATAGCGTTGACGATTGTAGATTGTCAACTTGGCTAGGGGGGCAGTTATTTGAATGGTGATTCTTGTTGAGTTGTCGTACGACACCGTCATAGTAGCAACATGATTACAGGAATAAGCACTAATAAAAAGTATGATAACATAACATACCATCACGCCTGTATTTCCCCGAAGGGGTAGGCAGAGATGTAATATTACAATATTACACCTCTGCCTACCCCTTCGGGGTCACTCACATTTCGCCAGTTATGTTATAGTACCATGTAATAGGGGGAGAGCCTATTGCCATTAACCGGGCATAAATCCATACTCCGGGCTGCTACTGAGAATTTCCTAATGAAAAAACCCAATAACACTTTGCCCGACCCGGGAACCGAACCCAGGACCCCACGCTCAGTAGTCGCGCTTGCAACCACTAGACCAACGAGGCAGTCAAAAAGAGGAAAATAAGGAAGTAAGAAGTACGATGACATAATAAAAATAAAAACACTTAACTTGTCATCATACCTTTAGAAATAAAAATCCAATTCTAGTGTGTAAAATTTTTATCGTCATATATTTAATAATGAGTATCTAAACCTAATACTTACAAACTACTCAGTAAAAAGTCACACATGACAATGAAAATCAAATTTACAACGTATTTCTTTGATTATTATAATCATGCGATTAAAGCTAAAGCTACGAAACAAATTTTCGTGTTCTTCCGAACATATATTACTTTGAAAATTAAAATACCGACTAGTTATACAACATTATATAAAATAATATTATACGACTCTCAGATTATAGAACAAAAGGTAGATGAAGTACGCGGAACAAACAGTGTGCGGCCTGCTTTTAGCTGTGTGCGTGACTCATCCGTAACAGCACTGTAGATACACGTACGACAGCAGCGTGCGTGTAAGGTTGCCAGCAGGGTAATGAAAAAAGTACCACTGTTTTAAAAGTTTATGTCGAATTTTACATTGAATAAAGTATAGTTAAAAAAAAGAAGAGAAAATATACATTGCCACAGTGGAATATTACGAACATTAAAGTAGGCTTAAGGTACATTGTTTAAAAAATCAGGACATCAAAATCAAATTGGTATATTTTATTTAATCTAGGCAAAGCCAATTAGAAAGTCGGCGATAGATACAGCCAAAAAATGTCGGCTCTTCTTCACTTCTTAAAAAAAATAACAACTGGCATTAATTTTAAAAGGTTTTTTATGTCATTTCGTGCTTCTAATAACACAGTTTCTTTATCAGTTTAAAGTTTTGCAAAATATTTTGAATAGAAACTTACACACTCCTTTGTAACTTACAATCCGTTTTCACCCAGTTTATAGCCTTACTTTAAGGCGCATGTCAAGTGGCCAAGTGGCGCCCCCATCAGTAAAATAATTAGTACTCCCTGAATACATCATTTATCAAAAATTCGTTATTAACTATTGAAGAACAGGTACTGTAGTTTAATCAGAAACTATTAACTCTGTAAAATATAGTTCGCTGTTGTTGTAGATAGAAAAAATTCAATTCAATTCAATTTTATTTATTTGCTAACATGGGTACAAAATGGTGTTATAAATTTTTTAAGTGCGATAAACGGCCACTATTGGCACTAATTATTATACTGATGGGGGCGCCACTTAGCTGAATATTTCAATGTAAAATAAATTTTTGTTGACGTTTTGTGTTCCTAGTCATGAGTAACAAAGAGGACTGAAAAATAATATTAAAATGCTCTAAATATCCAAAATGACCTATGAAATGATACACCAACTGCCTTTTATTCTTCTTGGGATCAATTTTTACCGTGTTTAAACACCCAGGACGGCATAATTAACAAAAAAAAACTCGCAGCACAAGTGACGTATTAACATACTCTTTGACGCTTTGTTTCGTACTGACGCCAGTTTGTATTTGCTTTTGAGTTTGTATTTACTTTGGTGGCCGCACACCCGTGTTCCGTGCGCCTTTTGTTCTATAATCTGAGATACAACTCTGCTGTTCGCTCTAGAAAAACTCCCGTAGAGTATTCTGAGTAAGTAAAATTCGATCATAAGTGTATTGGTCTTTATTAGGACTAATTGTTACACCTAAACTAAACATATAACCGATTTATAAAATATATATAGTACCTATATTAGTTCATTGCTGGGCATTGGCCTCCAATGGTACGCCACTGACATCGATCCTCGGCCACTCACATCCAGCTGCAGCCAGCCACCTTGCCAATATCATTTACCAACCCTGAGGGCGTCTCACCCTACGTTTGCCGATTCAGTAGCTTCCGATTTATTTTTAATCTTTTTGTCTGTCGTTCATGTTATTATAGAAATTATTTCTCTCAATCAACTCAGCCTATCGCAGTCCACTGCTGGACATAGGCCTCTCCCAAGTTGCGCCACAACGCTCGGTCCTCTGCCTTCCGCATCCAGTCCCCCCCAGCCACGTTCTTTAGGTCGTCGGTCCACCTGGCAGGGGGGCGCCCTACGCTGCGTTTGCCGATACGCGGTCTCCACTCAAGGACTCGTCTGCTCCAACGGCCATCGGTCCTTCGACAGACATGGCCAGCCCACTGCCACTTCAGCTTACTGATCCTACAAGCTATGTCGGTCACTCCGGTTCTTCTCCGGATAATCTCGTTACGGATTTTATCCTTCAAAGAAACTCCAAGCATAAATCGCTCCAAGCTCGCTGAGCGACTTTAAATTTGTGGACTAGCCCAACTGTCAGTGTCCACGTCTCGGCACCGTAAGTCATGACTGGCAGGACGCACTGGTTGAAGACCTTTGTCTTCAAACTTTGCGGTATAGGCGACGAGAAGACTCGGCGAATTATTTCTCTGCTAACACTAAATTTGCCTCTAGGTAAACTCAATGTTGCTTTTAATTAATTACTTAACACAAGCTCTGCTTTATATAATTTGGTTGAATCTTACGAAATCTGTTTCAAGATTCTAGTGGGTAAGTAGTACTACTTCAATAATCTCACAGTCATTAACATAGATAGACAATCACTAGTCCAGGGGATCCCAAACTTTTTCAGTTCGCGGCGCACTTACACTTACTTACTTGCTTTAGTACTTTGCTTCGGCGCGCGGCGCCCTAGCTAGTTGAATTGTTCATTTTGTAATAGCGAATGCCGAAGTTTAGTTTCCGGATGATGTTAAACAGTCTTTACTCTCTACGGCGCACTAGGGCGCCGACGACGCCGCGGCGCACACTTTGGGAACCCCTGTACTAGTCATTAGTCGTCAGTACTGATAAGATAGATGAACTTAATTTTTTTCCCAAATTGCTTGGAAATGCATTGATCCATTAGTTACCATAAAAACATAAAACAAAATGCAATTTCACAATAATACAAAACATACATCTAATGTATATCTAAACACAAAAGATATTTCACAAATGCTTACGAATATCGTGTACCAGCAGACTCTTTAGGTAGTTGTCGTCATTTGCGAAACACTCGACGATGTCGAAGTGGTCCATGCCATCCTTAATTTCTAAATACATATTCTGCATTAAACATGTATTTTGGAGAATTTCGAAGAACTCTCTGGACTGTTTTTTGAAGGCAGGGCTATCGTGTTGGCCTGCTAAAATATACAGACGTATCCTCCTTCCTTGCAGATGTGTATAGTCGTCAAACTGTGGTGACAGTGGCACCGCCCACTCGTCCGGGAGTTGAACAGCGTCGTTGACAGATGTGTGGACGATCTCCCTTAAGTCATATACTCCTGAGACGAGGAACGCTCCTTGAAGTCGGAAGGATCCGGGAGTGTTTTCGAAGAAGTCTGCGCTAGCGAGGAGTTTTGCGACGAGATGTGCGCCTGCAGAGTGACCCGCGAAGTATATTCCCCTGAAAAATATAAAGAAGAGATGAGACTTCTTTTTTTTTTTTTTTTTTTTTTTTTTTATTCTTAACGGGCTTGCGTTTGACCGCCACCTCACCTGATGTTAAGCGATGGTGCGGTCGACGATGGTACACGCTTGCCCAGCAAAAACCTATTCACTCGAGTCTTGAAGACCACCAGATTATATTTCTCGGGAAACACTGACGGAAGACTGCAAGGAATTCCACTCTTTGGCGGTACGCATGATAAAGCTATTAGCAAACCGGTTCGTGCGTAAGGGTGGAATATCTACCATATAACGGTGGCGCATCGCCGTGCGTCTGGTCGTCCGATAATGGAAAGGGCTTGGGGGAATTAAATTGTGCAATTCCAACGCACACTCGCCGAAATGCATTCGATAAAAAACCGATAGGCTAGCAACTCTGCGCCGATGCTCGAGACTTTGTAGTTTGGCGTCGACCAGCGCATCGTTGCCAACGAGCCTCTTGGCGCGCCTCTCAATCGACTCGAGAGCCGCCAGTTGATATTTAGCCGAACCATCACAGAGATGAGAGCAGTACTCCATACAGGACCGAACTTGTGCTTGGTACAAATTGAGCAGCTGTTCAGGTGTGAAGTACCGCCTCACCTTAGAGAGGATGCCCAGCTTTTTGGCAGCAAGTTGAGCCTTGGACTCTATGTATATTAATTTAAGGACTTCTCCCTATATATTAATTTAATTCATCATCATCATCATCATTTCAGCCAAAAGACGTGCAGGAACATAGGCCTCCCCCAGCATCGCCACAACAACAAAAATTTACACAAAAATTTAATTCAATCATCAAAGTCGAGTCAAAGTCAAAAGTTTTCATTTCGAATAAGTATTCATTTACATGCACTTTCAAAACGTCATAGAAAATTATGCTAAAGTTGTCTCGTTAAATCTAAAAACTCATTCAAATGTCCCTTCTTTTTTATTGAAAAAGGCCTCAAATACATACATATATAATGTTCATGGGCCTCAGATAATGCTTTCAGCATGTTTGTGAACTTGTACCATGTTTTTGTACAAAGTACCTACCTAAGTGCAAAAATAGAGGCACAATAATATGGAACGCTTTTACAAAATATAGTCACAACTCACAAGCATTGGAGATATTATCACTTTGAATTATTGCACTGTATAAAATACTTAATATATTAAGTAAGCTGCCTTAAGTATTAGGTAGTTTTGGCCATAGCTCTTATCTCTGTGTTCGGGTCATTACATCACAAATTATTATCAGGGTAAAGGGTTATCTTACTTGGAGCCCATTTTTTCTGCGTACTCGAACACGAATCTGGCGGCGTTTGTAATTTCACTCACGATCTCTGCGAGAGTGGCGGTCGGACAGAGGTCATAGCCGACAACTATGGTTTTCACCCTGAACTTGTGGAGTGGAGCTGCTGGGTATCTTGATATCTCGCGGGAAAGCTCCTGCCAGTAGCCACCGTGAATATATACAAGGATTGGTGCATCTGAGGAGAAATGAAAATTGGTTCAAATTAAACCTTTATAAAAATACTAAATCGAGATCGAGATCTAATCTAATAGGTATCTAATCTAAACGAGATTATCCAGGGAAAAACCGGAGTGACCGACATAGCTTGTAGGATCAGTAAGCTGAAGTGGCAGTGGGCTGGCCATGTCTGTTGAAGGACCGACGGCTGCTGGAGCAGACGAGTCCTTGAGTGGAGACCGCGTATCGGAAAACGAAGCGTAGGGCGTCCAGGTGGCTCGACGACCTGAAAAACGTGGCTGGAGGGGACTGGATGCGGATGACAGAGGACCAAGTGTTGTGGCACAACTTGGGAGAGGCCTATGTCCAGCAGTGGACTGGGATAGGCTGAGTTGATGTTGATGAAAAATACTATGTAGCTTCTGCCCGCTGCTTTGCACGCGTGTAATTCGGTTCATCACAGAAATAAGTTATAGCGCATCCCTCGGGAACTGTGTAGTGTGTATCTTCTTGGGATAACAAGTAGTCTATATCCTTTTCTAGGTCCCATATACCGCTTTGCCAAATTACATTATGATAAATTCAGAGGTTTTGTCGTGAAAAGGTAACAAACAAACAAACAGACAGAGTAACTTTCACACAATAATATTAGTATGGAAGTATGGATTCTCTAAATATCTCATACTCATGACTGCCTTATGATTCACTTTTACATCTTGAATATGGTCATCAATCAGTTGGCCTCCGGGTCAGGAAGTTGTATTTCTTGGGAAGCAGTTCAAAGGCCTACACAATATTTCGACTAATGTATAAATTACGTATACAATGTATGCGATGATAATGTTATCGAAAATTATGTTACTAATTTCAATCCGTATCAAAATACATTTGCATATGTAATTTGATATCGAACGCTTTGATTTTGATTGGGTCGCGTCGTCATAATAGGATTGTAAATTAAACTGTCAATTCTGAATCTAATTATATTGACACCATCATTTTAAATTATCCTGGACTCAGGTTTTCAGTGAAAAGCATGTACATAATTATGCAAGTGTCTAAACAGCCACCTACCTGTGGCCGTTTAGTAAAATGGATAGTCGGCCACTAGTGGCAGGCTAAGAAATAATGCAATTCTAGCGCAAGAAAAAATTACATATTTGCCGTATTAAGTCGTAACCGCGCGCAAGGGAGGTCTGAGAGCCATCCTTGAAGCCCCCACGAGGGGGCGAAAGGAGGGTTCGGAGCGCTAAGCCCCCCGTAATAAAAAACCAACTGACGACTGCTAGTTAGGTTAGGTTATGTTGGAATAGTGACCACACCACGCACGAACGAAGGGAGCGTTGCCGCTGCAGCGGCCGGCGAGTGCCATAAACGATATGCCAATCACTTTCCTACATCAATGAAAAAGTTCAAAGCAATAAGTTGAACTTTTTAACTAATACCTACTTGTGGTAGAAAAACCTTTTCTGTTAGTCTGCCGTTATAGGCATTAGAAACTACCATACATATTTTGTTATATTAACCGTGACCATACCTAGGTATATTAAAAATGTAACCTTGACAGTTCGTGTTAAGAAACAAATTTGAAAAGCTAACAACTTGCGGCCGTATAGCATTATTTCTCAGTTTGCCACTAGTGGTAGGATATCCCTTTTTATTAAATAGCCACTGGTGGTTGTTTAGACACTGCCTATAATTATCCATACATCTAATTCAAACAGAAACTATCTTATTTGTCTTTTTGCCACAAGCGCTTCTGCCAGGCTTGAGAACGATTCGATTCCCGATCTGCCCCAAGTGCCAATTGCAATTTCTATGCCAATTTCAATTCCCGTTTAAAAAAAAACCACTGATGATTATTTTAAATATTTATAAGCACTCACACAAATGGGAGTTAATTTCCGTAACTACCACGTTTTCGTATCAAGTAACAAATGTATGAAAACATGAAGTTTGGGAACAGATATGTTATTAGAGTGCGCAATCTGTAGACTCGATAACGTCCTAATGGGACGTTTTGTTATTAGTCCGCGTCAAGCAAGGCGAAAAGCGCGACCAGTGACAAAAAAATGCCGTCGTGTGTGTACAGAAAGTGTACCAATTATAGGCATCAAGGCATAGACATTTTATGAAAAGCTCGCAGCTTTCGTCTCATTTACATCCACGCGGAGGAACGTCTTATCTCAATTTATTTGAGATGAGTAACATAAAATGCGGAGGGTAATCCCGTTCGGGGAGACGAGATACTTCAGGGCGTACGTTCAGTTTGCTTATTGTTTATTTTTATGGTTTCGATCGTAATGTGGCCCACATCTGTTGTACTATAGCAACGTTTTATAACGTACCACAAAACCTTACTACTGTGAACCTTACAGTGCTAAGGCCGTAACACACGGCAGCTATTGTAAAGATCGCTCTTCTAGCAAGACAGTTTAATACGTCTTGCCATATTAAGACCATTTTTTAACCAACGAAAAAAAGGAGGAGGTTCTCAATTCGACGCGTATTTTTTTTGTTTTAAGGGTAGAAATCCTCATGGATCTTCAGTCTGGAGAAAGTCGACGGGTATGTCGGACTATCCTACCGACTAAAACCACACGTCCATCCTCAGTACGAAACCGAGGAGCTCCGGGAGCTTCAGTGGATCCCGGGATGTAATATACATTATAGCTGCCCTGTGTTACGGCCTTAATATTGTTTACTGTTGTGCGCATTTACGTTTTACTAGTTTACGGGTTGGGGAGTATCCATAAACTACCTAAAGTTTCGTTCAGTTATGTCGCTTGACGACGGTGGACAACGCACGCTTTGGTCGTTCAGTTACTCATATCAATCATACAAACGAACGCCCAAAGAATGCTCCGAGCGACGCCTGACTTTGTCGGGCGATATAACTGAACGTACCCCGTGAGACAAAAGTTTTACGTAACAATAATAGCAAACCCTCTGATTGTAACGTAATTTACATATTATTGACCGAATTCTCAGTCCTACAACAGCGTTACATGGTTTATGGACGAACGTTTGAGAATTTAATGAACAAAATGTTAACATTAAATAAGAATACTTACTTATTTAAAATATAGGTAGGTATACAACGGCTAATAGAAAGGTGTTATTCATATATGGAGATCTCATTCAGGGAATTATATCGAATAACTCTTACTTTATTAAGGGGTCAAACATAAAATCGCGAAAAAAAAAACCGCCCTTCCATCATTTCGGTCGAGTAGGTATTGTACTTTACTATGAAAGAGCTATTTTTCTTCCACGATTTCAGGGTTGTCGCCATGTTAAAAGTTCTTCTATGCTATACCCTGAAGGTGGACTGACGACCTGGTGAAGGTCGCGGGAATCCGCTGGATGCGGAAGGCGCAGGACCGGTCGTTGTGACGAAGCATGTGGGAGGCCTATGCTCAGAGGTGGACGTCTTTCGGCTGAAATGATGATGATGATACCCTGAATGAGCTCTCCAAACATAACTACACCTTTCTGTTACACCTTGTGTATCCCTATATTTAGAATCCTGAACTCAAATGGAAGGAGTTGAGACTTTGTGACAGCAGCAATAACGCATGGACATAATAAACTCCAGAATACAATGAAGTAATGGAATGGAATCATTAGTTACTTCTTAATACAAGATAATTTTAAATTAATTAGCAACCCTTTAAGGAATAATTGTACTCATCAATTTGAACAATTTTTACTGTGAAAAACCCTGAAATCGCGAAAAAATATACCAGCTATTCCCTATATTTCATCATCCTTCTGCCCTTATCCCAATTTATTTGTGGTCGGGGTAGCATGTCTTTTAGCTGTTCCCTACATTTGTGTTCACATAAAACGACAGAATGTGCCTCGGAGAGCACGTTAAGTTGTGGGTCCTGGTATACGAATATCTATGGCAGTCGTTATGGTCGTTATGGAAATAGGCGTACCCCAAGCATCGCCACAACGACCGGTCCTGCGCCTTCCGTATCCAGCGGATTCTCGCGACCTTCACCAGGTAAAATGAAAAACTATAGAATGACAGCTGTTTTTATCACCATTTCAGAGTTGGTCCCGTAGTAACAGTTGTTCAAATTGATGAGTATCAGTATAATCCCTTAAAGTTACGAGTATAATCCCATATGTGATGAGTATAATCCCTTAAAGTTATGTGTATAATCCCTTAAGTGATGAGTATAATCCCTTAAAGTTATGAGTATAATCCGTTAAAGGCTGATGAATTCAAAATCATCCTGTAATTATGTTAATCAAATCCCTTAAAGGGTTGCTGATGAATTCAAAATCATCCTGTAACTATGTTAATCCAGTTTGTTTTTTTAATTTACTTTTTAAAGGCACATTCTCATTTATTTTAATCTTGTTTTTATTTCCAAACATCAACCTAAAAATTATTCTCACTTAATTTGAATTCATTTATTGTATCGAAAAATTATTATAGAAAGTGTATATTCATGGAGATTTTTGCCGGCTCTTCTCAATAGGACCTACCGTTTGGAACCATGTATTTACTCGTAGACGTTTCATAACTGCCTGTAATTAGGTCGAAATGAAATGAAAACAATTTGAATCATTTTGTTATTATTGCTATAAAAGTAACTAAATTGTTTACTTTTCAGAAATAACGATTCAACTGACATGCTATTATTTAGATGACACTACAAATCACCCACAAATGTATGTATGGCATGCACTAAAGAAATAAACATTGCTTAATTTTATTAGAATAAATACAAAATGCATAGGTATTCAATCATAAGGCCTAATATGCCGATGGACTTTGTTCGTGTCATTGTAATATACCATGCTGAAATTTTACCGCTTAATACCCGAAAAGGGGTCATTGTACTCATCATTATGAACAACTTTTACTATGGTACCAACCCTGAAATCGCGGAAACAAATATCAGTACATTTGTGTTGATAAAATGTAGGGACCACCTGATTTTTTTTTCGCGATTTCAGGGTTGGTCCCATTGTAAAAGTTGTTCATAATGATGAGTACAATGACCCCTTTTCGGGAATTAAGCGATTAAAATTTCAGTATGTATATTACGTAATTTCTGCAGATTTTTATTCTTGTTAAATTGAAGACCAAAATGGAGTGGATTGTAGTTAAAGAGTTTTACCTTAGCACATTAACTGTTCAAACAACCGCAGTGGTCACAATTGTTAAATAATCACCCTGTACCATAGGCACAGACCAGTAAGCCTCTAGACGCCTATTAGCTGGATACCTCCGGTCACAAAGCATATGCAGTAGCACTGCATATCTTACGCCCAGCCACCAATCGGGACGTCACTCCGTCAGCGAGTGGCACCAATCATATCACCGAACATTTGAGCCGACCAATCATTACGCGCCGTCCGTCTCCCGGACCCGCTAACATTTTACGACTGTGTTCTCATGCAAAACTTTGTTTAGTGGCGTCTTGAGGTTGAGGCTAACTGGTCTGTGACCATAAGTATTATAAATGGCTCATTCGACAGGGGACGACAAGGACAGACTTGAAACTAATTAAATCACGTTGACATTATTTTGCAAACAATTTACTACAATCACCATAGCATATTATTAGGTTTTGGAAATAATCACATTATTAAGATAATAATTACCAAGTCACAATTAGTTATTTGTCGAATTCTGTAAATATTTTTGGTACATACATAAGCTTAAAATTTGGGGTATGCCACTCAATCATCAGACAACAGATTTTTTGACTAAAAATGCCATAGTAGACCCTCCCATATCCACGTAAGTAATATGATCATAGGAAGCGGCTATTAATTTATTTAAAGAAAAAATGGATAAGTACCATCAGGTAGGTCCGTCCCAAGTATGTCAAGCTTTTGCCCAGGCGTCGACCCGTACTCGATTTCCAATTTGTGTGGGATGTTGTTCGTCGCATCGTCACTTGCTGGAAAAAGATAAGTTGTTGTTAAATACGGTCATTGACTTATGGTGCTTGTACACGGTGCATGTAACTGGAGAATTTAACTGGTGTGGGCTACATGCGCGGGCTAATAAATGCGGTATGATATTTAATTTATATTTTAAAACTGATTTAGATCTGTCACAGTCACTACTCACATACGTGGGACACTCAGAAAGTTTTGCGAAACTAAAAAAAATTGTTCTATACGTACATATATTTTTATCAAATCTTTTCAAAGTACTTTCCACCAGCCTCTATACAAAGATTCATGCGCCTAAACCAGTTTTCAAAACACTTTTTCCAGTCCGCCGCAGACACCTCGTTTACAGCCTGCTCGAACGCAGCCAGCGCATCTTCCGGCGACGAAAATTGTATCCCTTTGAGCAGATTTTTTATTTTTGGGAATAAAAAGAAGTCACACGGTGCTAGATCAGGGCTGTAAGGAGGGTGACCCAGGAGTTTGACTGGCGTGCTGTCCAGGAAGTCCCTCGTTTTGAGTGCGGTGTGCGCAGGTGCATTGTCGTGGTGGAGCAGTAGCCCGCGGAGCCCTGTGTTTGGTCGCTTGTTGCTTATAACAGAGAAAACTTCTGGCAAACATTTGGTAGTATACCATTCGGCATTAATGCTTCTTTGATCCCGTAAGGGAATTGATACCAAGTGGCCAGTCAAATTAAAAAAGCTAGCGATCAAAATCTTACCCCCGCTTCTAGATCGCTTCACTTTGGTAGGCGTTGGCTCATTTTGAAACACCCAAACAGTCGACTGGCGCTTGGTTTCTGGGTCGTATTGATAAATCCAGGACTCATCACCTGTAACGATGTCGTAAACACGCCGAGACGAGCCTGCTTCAAATTTGGTAAGCATATCACGGCACCATTCCACCCGGGCCTGCTTCTGAGCATCGGTGAGGTTGTGCGGCACCCAGCGTGATACTATCCTCCTCACGCGAAGATGGCTGTGTAGAATCTCGTGAACGCTTCCCGATCCAATCTTCAATATGTGTTGAATCTCCTGATATGTAATTCGCCTATTGTCTTGGATTAAATTTTTCACTGCTAGCACGTTTTCTTCGGTAACAGCCGTCAAAGGGCGACCGCTTCTTTCGTCATCCCCCAAAGTTGGTCGACCGCGCTTGAATTCGTTATACCAACGATACACGGTTGCCTTGGAAGGGCCTTCATCCATGAATGCCATTTGAAGTCTATCGTACGATTCATCCGGTTTCAGGCGACACTTGAAATCGTATAAAATCATAGCTCTAAAATGTTCCCGGCGCAGATCCATATTTCAGTGAGACACAATACTTTGAATTAACTCGCAAAAAATGTGGAGGGAAATTTTGAAATTGGAACTTACTTATTTTTACTTATAAATAATCATATTTTCGAAAAACATTATAACTGGCCAGTCTCCCATATATAAAAACTTTTTTTCGCAATACTTTCTGAGGGGCCTGGTAGGTTCAGTTGAAAACCAGCGTCGGTTACTAGTGACCTGACATACGCTGAACTGGACCTACTTGGCACAGCCGTGGGGCACACAATGTCATATAAAAGTACATTTTAATTTTTTTGTGTTCCTTTTGTTTCCCTAGTTTGTGGCAAATAAATTATTTCTGTCTTTTACCACACTTCTTGGCCATGTACCTGTATTTGTTCTGTATTCTTGAATTTTTTGCTAATTATGCGCTTCAGTTTTGACGCAAATAAATATTTTTTCTTTCTTTATTTTCATTCATAAGGCACTGGACCCTCGTTTACACGATGTATGTGTCTTAGGATAATCTGACAAATCGAATCATTGCGAAAATCCTAGGATGACTGCAAAAGACCGGATAATTGGAATCTCGGAAAGATTTTCGGTATCATATGAGCTATTATCTGGATCATTGCAAAAATCCCAGTTTTTTTAGGACGATTGGAAACTTGAACGCTGATTGGCTAATCTAAGATTCGATTAATAACATCTTCTTTCTGGGTGGTCAAAACATGGCTCAACAGAAGAAGGAATATAGCCGTAATCCAATCAGCGCATCCGTCAGTGCATAACGTTCATATCAGCCAATCAGCGCTCATTACGTCAGCGGTTATTCGCAACTAACCTAAGATAAGCCGGATTTTTGCAATGATCCTACAAATAGCTCGGATGATAACGAAAATCTTTCATAACATAACATAACATAACATCACGCCTGTATTTCCCAGAAGGGGAAGGCAGGGGTGTAATAATAGTACACCCACATTTCGCCATTTATGTTATAGTCCCTTGTAAAAGGGGGCGAGCCTATTGCCATTGACCGGGCACAAATCCATACTCCGGGCAGCTACTGAGAATTTCCTAATAAAAAAACCCAATAACACTTTGCCCGACCCAGGAATCGAACCCAGGACCCCACGCTCAGCAGTCGCGCTTGCAAACACTAGACCAACGAGGCAGCCGAAATCTTTCATAGTTTCCAATTATCCGGTCCTTTGCAATCGTCCTAGGATTTTCGCAAGGATACGATTTTTTCGATTACCCTACGACATAATATAACCCCGCGCAAGTGCCTCAACATGCGAATGTTACTCGTGCCGTGTACAGTACAAGCACTATATGTCACAAGATTCTATGTAAGTAGTCGACGGCAGCATATCGAACGAATGACTTTTTCGTTGAGATGTCATTCCGATAGATACATTTTGATTGTTTTCTATAGCGTTGACGATTGTAGATTGTCAACTTGGCTAGGGGGGCTGATATATTGCCGTCTGCCGTCGATTTCAGTAGAACGCGCATATATGAGTGAGTGACTATATATCCGACGCCCCCTGCCAAAAGTAGTAAGACGAACACCGTGGTGGTTGTAGTCGGTAATTTACTTATTTATTTATTTATTTCGAATCAGAAATGAGGAGATTCGCAGGAGAACGAAAGTGACGGACATATCCCGAAGAATTGCCAAGCTTAAGTGGCAGTGGGCGGGGCACATTGCTCGCAGAAATGATGGCCGATGGGGCAGTAAAGTTCTGGAGTGTCGACCGTGTACTGGAAGGCGCAGCGTGGGTAGGCCCCCACAAGGTGGACCGACGACCTGGTGAAGGTCGCGGGAATCCACTGGATGCGGAAGGCGCAGGACCGGTCGTTGTGGCGATACTTGGGGGAGGCCTATGTCCAGCAGTGGACGTCTTTCGGCTGAAATGATGATGATGATGATGATGATGATTTATTTAAGACAACAATGGATCCAATGTGTTAGTAACATATAACTTAACCTATATTAGTACTTAATAACTAAAAGGGATTTGGTCCGGTCGACTAGCGCCCACACAAGCGGACTATCAACCCGGGCGGCTATCATGTGCAGGATGGTGTTGTGGCCAGTGGCGGCTACTGGGTCAGAGAACCGGTGGTGCACTGTATTGTTTTATTTACAATATAAAATACAATAATGATACAATAAATATAATTTAAAATAAAATAAACATCTTTACGGTACCTCCAGTTTCCGTCCAAATCGACTCTCTAAAAAACGTACTAAGAAAATAAAAGAAATTCACACAACCATAGCTTTTTATCATTTAATTCACTTTTAAATTAAGAAAAGTTGTTTTGAAAAGTTATATTAATGCTTAATTTTAATAAATACTACTACTGTGTAGCCAACATTGAAGTAAATGCTAATTTTACACCATTAAAAAGTCACAGTAATGTAAAAACACTAAATACTAACAAAACAAGGAGAAATTTAAACGAGCGCGGGAACTATGACAAGGAGAGGGCAACGCCCCTACCGCCCTTCGGCCGGCTCGCATCGAGTGCATTTCGTCAACGATCGGTCAATCTCGGCAATATTTAGCCCGTGTGGCGCACGAATCTAGGCTAGTTACTTCACAGTAAATGTACTAATTATCTTCCGTCTCACGCGCCAGGGGATGTAGCTCGTATTTCATAGAAGTTGTATGAGCGCTCTGCGTGCGCTCTGCGAAGCGCACGGGGCTTTTTTGTTCGAGCGAAAATAAGTCTTAACTTGATCAGTTTAGAGATTAAATTGATTTGTCATTACTTCATAACTATTCGTAAGTATAAAGTAGATGCGTAATATTGATATTTTGTGATTCTTTTTAAAGGTAGTTATTATGAATTTATGAACTGGTAGTGCAGCGCACGAGTGCACTTAAGGTACAGCCGCCACTGGTTGTGGCTGCCGCTGCCGGTAAGAGTCCGACACTGGCTCTGTCTTTTCCGGTGAAGTGTGACCATGAGTATTGAAGATTATGCTGCCGTCAACTACTTACATATAATCTTGTGACATATAGTGCTTGTACACGGCACGAGTAACATTCGCATGTTCGGAATGACATATCTGAACGAATGACTTTTTCGTTGAGATATGTCATTCCTATACATTTTGATTGTTTTCTATAGCGTTGACGATTGTAGATTGTTAACTTGGCTAGGGGGGCTTGAGTTTAAGTATAATTGTCGGCAAATAACTTGAATATGTGCTAGTGATCGATTTAAACGATTCTAACCTTTATGGCATTACAGTAACATGCGCAGTGGCACCATCTTTGTTCAAGGTATTTGCAGGTAAGCTCGTATACCAGTCTTTGTCGGGTAGTACAAAAATGTCGAGTAAGTGAGAATATTAAATGATAATAGAAGAACCTGCTGTGACGTGCTTCACGTGGTGCTGGAGCACCTCACTGGGTGTGGGAAACCTCGGCGACCACCTACTGGGGGAGTACTCCCGCTCAAGATCGATGGCGTCCAGTATCACCGACATTGTGTTCTGCGCCTCAATCTGTAATGAAACAGAAGAATCTTTGATTTAAATTAACCAACATATTATTTTTGTTATTTGAAAGAATATCTGTGGCCTCTGTGGTGCATCGTAGACAGATAATATTGAAATGGTAACTGATGCATTTTCTTCGATCTCTTAAAGAAAATTAATTGCGTCTCTTTGACTATAATCGTGTTTTTGTCTTTGAGTATTTGTGTTGGTCTGGATGTTTCATATGTATTATAGGTAAATATGTATTTAGAAAAAAAAAAGAAGTATATAAGTATTATATCCATTGTCTAGTACCCAAGCTCTGCTTAGTTTGGGACTAGATGGTGATGCGTAAAATTTCCCAAAAATATATACCTATTTATTTTACTTTATTATTATTTTTATAATGCGAATAGGCTCTCCGGACCCGGTCGTGAATAGTATTACAAACCGTGTATAGTAAATGTAAAGTAATTATGCACCGCACGTACATATACACACATATAATAACACTCACTATATAAGGTAGCCTCAATTCCTCTCATACAAACACACCTGCATACATAAACGCACCCTCACATGTTTGTCCAACTGCATGCATATAATAATATTCTTTCTCTTCTACCTATTTTAGGCTTAAGTACTTTTTTTGTATTTTATAGCCAATAATGGGACATCAATATGGACAACATACTTAAAACTAGGGTGAGGGCGTGGTCCCTGGGATCTGTCCGGTCCAGTTAGGTAGCCGACTTCGAGAAAAAGGACAATCGTCGAATCCGTTTCGGTTGGGCAGCGTTTGGGAAGCTATGCAGTTTCTACTCGTTGGACGAGTAGAATACTGCAGTGTCTCAAGACGAAAGTATTTGACCAGTGTGTGTTGTCAGTAATTACTTACGGCACTGAAACGTGGTCGCTCACAATGGGCCTGATACGAAGGCTCAAAGGGCAAAGGAGAGGGCTATGCTCGGAGTGTCGCTGCGTGATCGAATCAGAAATGAGGAGATTCGCAGGAGAACGAAGGAACCGACATAGCCAGAAGAAATGCCAAACTGAAGTGGCAGTGGGCCGGGAACATTTCTCGCAGAACGGATGGCCGATGGGGCCGTAAAGTTCTGGAGTGACGGTCGTCGTGTAGAACTTTTGAATAGTTCTATCGCCTAATTATTGAAACGAAGTTCCTTATCGCGGCTTGCGGTGGGTGTGATTCGGGAGAAAATGTAACGTCACACCAGATTATAACTATTAAATAAAACAATAACCTCCTCCTTTTTTGAAGTCGGTTAAAAATACATGCTTTACTGCGGATCGAACTTATGTGATATCTCAGTCTGACGCTTAATGTTCCTTGCCATCTGTACTGTACTCGTATTATAGTTGCAAAATTTAGGATTGTAATGAACCGGTCAATATTTAGCACATACACCTTTTAATAAATACCTTTAATTTCACCGCGAAATTCGTTCCTAACGCGCAGGTTTTTTTTTCGCGCACTCTTATTTTCATACTGATTGCCGATCAAACTATCGGCTGCCATAAAGTAGTTTGCGCTAGCATTTAATGATCGAGGAATCCAGGTGTTGTATCTTTTATACAATTGGGACTTCGGTAAGGGGTTGTTGATCGCATACCTATATTATTAGCAACAGGAAAAGGGATGGCTTACTTGTGTGGGGACAAAGCAAACCAGGAATAGAATATTATGTTTTGTCGTTAATCAATCATGTCGAAACGCTGGACTGATTTTCTGAGAATATAAATATTTTGAACCAAGCGTTGGATATGGTTTGCCTTTTCGGTACCTGATAATAATATGAGACGCCTATTATATACGGTCATTGACCTCAAGGTAGGAAATGCTATACCTACGTTAAACATAAAATTTATTATTATTCTACATATAATTAGATTGAAAAAAAATGTGCACTCAACCAAAATTGGTCCGACCTTCGATCAAATAAACTAGACAATATTTTTTCCAACTTTGTTTGTACAACTGTACAAAAGAGAAATAGCAAGTCACGCATTTATCCAATACTAATATTATTTAATGCGAGAGTAACTCTGTATGTCTGCCTGTGTGTTTGTAACTTGTAACCTTTTCTTGTATAAACCTCAATGAAATTTGGCAAAGCGGTGAAAAAAAAAAGTAAAGAGAAACAGGGATGCGCGATAACGTATTTTTGTGATAAAATGAATTACCTACACGCGTGTGAAGCAGGGGGCACAAACTAGTATTATTATAAAAACAGATAAGATTTTTTTATAAAAATGCGTGACTTGCTATTTATCATTTTTGTACAGTTGTTGCACGAAGTTGTAAAAAAATATTGTCGGAACAATTTCGGTTGAGTGCACATTTTAATAATCTAAATAAAGTATAACACAAACCAGTTTATGTTCCAATGAATTCAAGTTATTGAAACATGACCGGTTTATGATTACACAAGTTTCTCGATAAACAAATTAACTGTAATAGATATACATGGATGGATACCTACTATAACAAATTCAATATGAAAATATAAATGATTCATTAATTCATTTTACAGAAAATATCAACTTTATAAGATTAAAACTGAAGTTGATTTCCGAATAACAAAAACTATTGAAAACTTCACAAAACATACATTCCACAACAGAAATGGAAACTGAACTATACTTAAAAATGACTAAAATTTACTTTTATCACAAAAACCAAGAAAAAAAAAAAATCAAAATAAAATATATCTAGTATTCGATGAATAAAATTAATACCATTATAATAAAACAAAGTTTAACCGGATATACGCGATTTAATCCGGTTAAACTTTGTTATAATATAATGTGTATAGTGATCGCGAAAACCTAAGAAGTTATTAAAACTAATACCTTTTTCCCTTTCTTGATCTTCGAATTAGTTCTATTCCGTCGAAACACTTTTAATATCGTCCTAAACAGAACTTTCACTGTTAGCATAACACATTTCATGTCGGCAATTAGATTCACTGCGCAGTGATTGTTATCAAGTCTATTTCAAGTAAATAGAGCGACTGAGAATCCAAAACATCAACAATGTTCGCGATAAACGTGCAAACGATGTGTTTATCAAATAATTACATCACACCACAGATGTTATATGTGCCCACCTAACTGATATCTAATCTTTGTGCTAAATACTGTTGACTGAGAGAACTAAGCTGTTCGCAGTTCGCAGTAGCTGTGTGAAGATAAATCAGTCAACTATGCAATATTCATATAAACTTAATTACATAGTAACGGTAGTTCCCCATTTTATGACCCAGGTGTCTAACTGAAACCGTTGAGAACCGACATGTGTTAGTGATGGGCCGACTATGTGTTTTGCCGATCAGCCGACTAGCCGACTAATCCGCCTATTAGTCGTAGTCGGTAATGCCGATCATCCGTACTTTGGTCAAATTTGTGCATGTTCGGCTAATTTCAGGGATAATTTCAGAGTCTTCAGTGAACATCCTTTTGAGTATTGGCGACAGAATAATACGAGATATCCAGTAATGGCTTGTATTGCCAAAATATTTATTAGCGGAGTTGTCCCGCTAGCAAGCTTTGTATATTGAAAAACCATTTTCTGTCGGGAATATCTACGAAAATAACAATAAATCTTTTTAGTGCTAATTTAATAATTTTCTTCGTTCTTTATTTTTAGTATCTACTAAAAATAAATGCCGAATATTCGGCCATCGTTGCCGACTAGTCGCCGACTAGAAAACACGCCAAATTGTCGGTTTTCCCGACTAGTTGGTGTGTAGTCGGCCAATCTCTAGTTTTTATCGGTTACGCTTTTGTCCTTGCAAGATAAGTAGAATTTGTAATGCAAACAAGAATTTTGATGAAATCACTTAAGGTTAAGACGACTATAATATTAGTCGGTTTTCGTTGGTAAGCATACCTACAATTCGCGTTAAAATCTGAATGTTAAATTGTTAACTGTCTCTAACTGATTCGGGAGCTTTAGTAAAATGTACGTTTTAATTCACAAGGGATCGTTAACATGACATTAGATAGGTATTGCTCCATTCACTCGTCACGCACTGTCAAGTTTTCATTGTTTAATTTAACAACTAAGCAAGGTTCACCAAAATAATTGTATTTAGGTAATTGTTCAATACACTAATTAATTCATGTAAACGCACGCATCGCGAGTTTCACAATGACTCAAATTTTGTTTTTTTACAATGCGGTATTAGAGATGGGCAAAAAAAAAATATCGATAAATATCGCATCGATATTTATCATTACCGTGGTACAAGAAGGAAGAAGTCAGCGTAGTACTGCTTGAACAGTAGGAAAAAAAAAGACTGATTCATCGTGAGCCCTATGCTAAGAAATCGACATCTCACGGCTGTTTAGGACCAAACAGGCTTCAAGAAGAAGAAGAAGAAGGCATTCACCACAACAATGTGAGCTGAGCTCTGATACGATCCTGCAACGATTTCGTGAAGCTGATATAAAGCCTTATATAGGCCAGTAAATGGCCCCAAACTGCTCAGAGGAAATGGAGTTACCAGGTTACGGTTTGCTCAAGAACACGTCCGATGGACAGATGAAGATTGGTCCAGGGTTATGTTTTCCAATGAATCCAGAATATGTTTATTTACACACGATGGGAGACGAAGAATTAGAGTGTTACGTGTTTTGATACAATGTCATTGGGTACGGCGGATATCCTTAGAGTTTTCAATCTAGCACCTACCACTCAAAAAGGTTTTCGCTCCAGCGTGGTTCACAACAACATCAATCGATCCAGTGTCATTCGATACGACGGATTTCGTCCTAAAGAGTAATGGTCAAGCGTGCCACTCAAAAAAATTTCGCTCTATTGTGCGTCTCAACAACTTTTTTAGTAATAATATAACCGCGTTGATTTGTTAATACATGACATACATTAAACATAATAATGTTTATTGCATGTTTTTCAAACTAATAAAACAACTCTATCTCATTAGTTATAAATTGCGTTACATAGTGTTTTTCAGCGGGCTTTATTGCTGTAATAATTCATAATGCTGCATTACAAAACTTAGAAGGGGATTTCATTATAGTTACTCTATTTACTATAATTTTGGTTAGTACTTAGGTATCTTAGTACCTACAGTCAGAAGCAATAATATCTGCCTATTGACGGCAACGGGTATAAAACCGCCAATAATATATAAGAAAATGTCTAAGCTCGTTATTTTGAAAGTGGTGAAACAAAGATGCAAAAATACGGGCGGGCAATGAGAAAGTCAGTAGGTAGTATAGTATAGTATAGTATAACGGGCTGGTTTCCGCAACTCCACGATCAAGCGTGTATTTTGCGTACGGATGGGAACTTACTCGATCCACCCCAACTCCTCGAAAAAGGCCAGCAACGCTTTGGTGTTGCTGGTGATCTCTCTGAGGGTACCTGGGTTACCGAAGTACTTGGCCCTGAAAGTCAGTAGGTATACAGAAGTGGGTGATTACAGAATGCAGAAGAAAATAATGAAACGAAGAACAATAAATGACCCCGATTTCTTAAATCAATAGGTAGGGAAGTATCAATTATTTTGAATCATGTAAAACATAATTTGATTTTTTGGCCAGAATACTAATAAAAATCACATCAGGGTAACATGAGATTAGGCCGCTTATTGAGGCTATGAGCGCAAGAGTTTTTTTTTACATGTTATATAATATAGTATGGCAAAACGAGCTAAAGGCCCACCTGATATTGCGCTTTTTATGGGCAAAGGTAACCTTTGCCCATAAAAAGCGCAATACCTCTTAGGCTGTTGCCTAAATGGTACCGCAAGTTGGTTCGCCAAACTGAGGCATGAAGATGGAAAGTCTCATGCGATTGTAATTTCACTGTCATACGTACCCTTCACACCGGAACACAGCAATGCAAGCATCACTGTTTGGCGGCAGAAGTAGGTACGGCGGTGATAGTACTTCCCCGGACGAGCACGTTTACAATAAGGGACTCTACTACTACTGCGCAAGAGTGGCATATCATTTCCAGACACAAATGAATTATAATTGTTTAGATAACGAGAAATTGCTCTAAAATTTACTTGCAAGATTTATAGAAGACGGACAGACAGACTGACAACAAAGCAAGGTAAATAATAGCTTTTAAAACAAAGCGAACCTGTGAGTTTTTACATTGTAAGTTTGATCAATGGAAATCGATTCGTCAAACTAAAAGCTAATCAGTAATCGTCATTAGACTGATGCAATACAGTAATTGTTTCTGGTTGACAATGAAAATAATGAGGAAAAAAAATTGAGAAAAGAGGAAATAGTCCAAAATTAAGATAATAGAATTGTTCTACTTCTGTGCTCTAGGAAATCCAAGGCTTCATCAGAAACCTTGGAACCTACCGTAATTTATGAATAATAATCATGGTTCTATTAGATTCTGCGTACAAGGTAGGAAGGTTATCAATTGAGTCATTACATCATAACCATAACAGATAATGATACAAAATTACTCCTAGATTTATTTCCTAGATTCAATGTTATTAGCAATTTAAGTCATAGTTTATATACCTAAGTATCGAAAGGGTCGATAGAATCTGTGACAAATCTATATCTTGTACCGCAATTGAGAATCGTATGAGACTAGGTTAGGTACCTAAATCATAAATCTTTATTTCACCAAATGGGACAACTTACAAATTTAAATTCTAATTACAGTACTTCTTTGTGTAGGTACTAGTAAAAGTTTACAAACAGAAGATAAAATAAATTAGTACTATAACCTTGGACGAATAAATTGTCACTTACGAGCGTAACAAGTTGTATCAAGTCCGATTGGCACTATCCCCCGTACTAGTTAAAACTATAATACTAATTCAATCATATAACAGTTTGAGTGTGGGTTCTTGGCGAAGGTCTGTGTTCGTAGGTGGGTCAATAAAACGTAGAGAGTTCACAATACAAAGTCTTGTATTCGAGTATCACAATGGCAGGTTATTATTATAATCACACTGGACACTGGTGAACTAAAACTACGGTACGATAATATATACATTGACAGATTGACCGATGCGTGATTCGCGGTAGCGCGCAGGAGTCTGACTGAGACGCGTGTCGGCGAGAGCGGCGGGGGGCCGGTTTCCGCCGTTACACGCGTTCTAGAATGATCTTCGGCCCTCTGATTGGTGGAACCGACGCGGAAGACATTACGGCGAGGGACGCGAGGTTTGGTGGGAGCGATGGGGTGCGTTCCGAAATATGGTCACGTTATATCCTCCCCCTCCGAGTCACAAAATCGTCCCGGTGGTGGCTCGGCAAACACAAAATTACGGGGCCGTTCACGAGGGTTCCGAGGCCGTACTGGAGCTGAGACCTGACTAGACCTATACGACTTTAAACAGAAGTAAGAAACTTACCAAAATTCTTTTGAATTTAAATCAGTGACTTCATAGGTAGGAGAACTAACTATTTCGCTTACACAATAGTGTCCATCACGCATGAGTTTGCGGGTTTTACCTTTGAATTAGTGCACAGAAAAAGTCACCTACTTGGTAGTTTACAGTCTGTCGGGTTTTATCAGCACATCACTTCCTATCGTCCTGATGACGTTCAGCCCTATCTCTAATGATATCGCAATTGTCTAAAAATCGACGGAGATATGGGGTGATCGAGAAAGGAACTTTTCACGCATTGTAAGCGGTATGTGGAGCTGTGGCCGTTCGCTGTCCGAATCTGGAAGGTAATGGCAGGGAACACCTTGGTTCATTATGAAACATCAATCTGTCTTACCTTACCATTGAGTGTCGACTGGTCCGGTGTCTTCAAGGCTGTGGATTTTCTTAGCAACCTCGGGATCGTCAAGCTGCTCCTTACGAAGGTCAGCTGGACTTACATGGTAAGTCGACGATGACACTACAGACATCACAACTTTCTATGTTGGCATTGTCGCACTGAAGACGGCGTAAGGCGTTAGCCACAGAACAGACTTTAAGAGAATTTACGAAAGTCTGCGATATTATATTTAAATGAGACACCTATCAGGCGTTTTGAGGGTTAAGAGTCACTTTAATAAAGAATGAATGAGTGACTGTAAAAACAATTTTAACTGATTTTATACAGGTGAGAGAAAATACGGAAAACTCGGGACTGATATGGGTGGATGATCTCTAATATCAGTAGGCGGTACAGAATACTGTGTTAGCACTCCCCCTGGTCCGAAGACATCCTCGTTGCGTTGGAAGAGAGAAGCTGGACTATTACGTTCGAGAGGGCTCAGCATCGTACCCTCGTCTTCTCTTAAAATTTCCGCGGAAGAACAAGTTGCGAGGTTAATGGGGTACTCATACCCCAATGGGTACACTTCTTTAGAATCATGGAAGTGCCATGTGGAAGTAGCAAAATTAATATCCAACCCAGCTGCTGTTAAAAAATCTATACCCAACAAAGTATCATTATGAGTAGCATCCGGAAACACGAAAAATTCTATATTGACGCTCTTACCTTTTATATTGACTTCCAGTGTAGTTGACAGCATTTGGCGCATTGGTGCTGAACCATCGGCGAGCTTGACACGCATAGAGCTAGACGTGAAGACTTGATTATGCTGTTTCAGTAACGCGTAGAGTGAGGATCCGGCGATAGTTCCCTTGGCCGCGGTGTCGATTAAACCCGTTCCATGGATTCCTAAAATCTCAATACCTAAAATAGGTCGTCGCGGTGTGCCGTTAGGCAGAGAACTTAATGATGAACAAGTTATAAACCTCTCATTCTCGGATTTTGAGATCACCCTACTCGGTATACTACTTTCCGGAGTTTGTCCTGGAGAATTCATAGTCACCCTACTAGGTAGACTAGTTTCCGGGTTGTGTCCCGAAAAATTCATGGTCACCCTACTACGTGACGGACACTGATAAGAGCGAATATTATTATTAGAATTATTACCATTATGATGTTTACGATTCGATCTAGAATATAACAAATCACGATCACATTCATTATGTGATAAATTACTATTAATGACGCACTGGTTATCAACCGATTCCCTAGGAAGCACTGATTCAAATTCACTAGGTACACAAGTGCGGTTATGGGGCTCCCCCTGCATAACAGGTGGGGATAAAGATGTAAACAAATACCTATCATCTACACGACAAGCAAAACTTGAACCTTTTTGTTTATTATGACGTTTATGAACATTAACGTTATGGTTAGAGACAAAATTATTTACGGGGGGTGTACATGTATTATTATGCAAAATAGAACCCGGTTCTGTAGTGGTGAGCGTTGTATCCACATATACACAATTAGAGCTCTCAGAATAAACACTACAAGTAGGAGAACACGAGTCAGGTACAGCCCCAGTACAGACCATAGGAGAAGAAACATTGATGTTACTGTTACTCACCTGGGTGGACGGCTTACCGTACGATGATGCACCCGGGGTCATCGACCTTCGCGATCGCGATGTATTAGGCATAAAATCGATCGCGCTAAAATTTGAATTGCACTTAGAGCAATTAGAACGCACCACTCCGCTCTCGCCGCAACCGTAACACGATATCTTATTACTATTATTACTGTTTACGTTACTATTACGAGAGTCATTAACGGTTTGTACTAATTTTCGACACTGATCACGTGTATGTCCGTAATATTTACAATAAACGCAATATCGTCGTTTCTCGGCGACTGGAGTGATGTTGGAGGCGACGCTCGGCGTGTCTTGACGTGAGGCAGGCTCCGTTGATGTAGGTTGACGAGAACTCGGTGCTCGCTGCGTTTCTGACCGCGACGTTGCCGGTGGAGGCGATTTGAACCGTGCGCGGGGAGCAGTGGCGCGCGCGTCGGCAGCACCCTTTGAAGTGTCGGCACGCTTTGAAGTGTCGGCGCGCGTCTGAGATTCCTTTGTGGATTCCTCGATACTCCGAGCTTTTAGGAGGAGACTATTGAAGTCGGAGAATTCCTCTCTTCGTAACCTTTTTCGCATTTTATGATTGAGTAGTCCGTATATCATGTCTAACTGGACTTTTTCAATGAGGTCACCGCTTGGTAGACGCGCTAGCTGGGCCCGTGCTTTGGCCACGAACAACTCCGTACTTTCTTGAGGTTGCTGTGGTTTGGAAAACAGCTCTACGTAAATACGATGAGGAGGACGGCTGTCTCCGAAGGCACTGCGTAAATATTGGACAGCGCGGTCCCAGGTACTGACGGTGGCCTTGACTCCCTGCCACCATGTGGCCGCGTCATGCGTAAGTAGCATTGATAGCCCACGTAAGGCGTTGGCTTCGTTGACGTTCGCGCAGTCCTTGAATGCTTCAATAGCATCGACGAAACCGTCGAGGGATTCCGTTGTCGCTCCGCTGAAACGAGCCTTGCAGGTGGCGAAGTTTCCAGATGCAGGTTGAGCGGTCGACGGCGTGGGTGTGGCTGGCGCGGCTGGAGCCAGCGCAGGCGAACAAGATGGCGGCCGCGCTTCGATGACTCTTGTGAGTAGCCGCTCGAAGTTCTCGGCTTGGGCTTGCTGTAGAGACGCCATTATTGAGGCGAGGTCGCTCGCTGTGATGGGCGTCGGCGCTTCGGCCGCGGGCGCGCGGGGCTCCGCTGGCTCTGGCGTTGCAATCTCTTCATCTTGCTCTGAACCGACGTCGAAGGGATCCGTCTGGTGACGTTGTTGACTACGCGTTGTAGAACGTGGCATTTTACACAAGAATCACACCAATACACACGGAACACAGTTAGCACTTCGCCCACTCGTTGGGCAGCCAGTATAACAGTTTGAGTGTGGGTTCTTGGCGAAGGTCTGTGTTCGTAGGTGGGTCAATAAAACGTAGAGAGTTCACAATACAAAGTCTTGTATTCGAGTATCACAATGGCAGGTTATTATTATAATCACACTGGACACTGGTGAACTAAAACTACGGTACGATAATATATACATTGACAGATTGACCGATGCGTGATTCGCGGTAGCGCGCAGGAGTCTGACTGAGACGCGTGTCGGCGAGAGCGGCGGGGGGCCGGTTTCCGCCGTTACACGCGTTCTAGAATGATCTTCGGCCCTCTGATTGGTGGAACCGACGCGGAAGACATTACGGCGAGGGACGCGAGGTTTGGTGGGAGCGATGGGGTGCGTTCCGAAATATGGTCACGTTATAATCACTAATAATACTGATCAAATTGCGACCCCAAATACACAAACGACACTTAACTATAAGACGTTCTGTTGCTTTAATGCACCTTGGAGTGACAGTGACAGTATGAGACTTTTTTAAAGGCGGTTTAAACTTGAATAGCATTTTGGTATCATCTCGGAATACAGATTGCCATAGACTTACTGCTTATTACCTACATTAGACTCATACCGGAAATATAATCTTAAATCGGAACTTATTTTTGTTCTCAGTGCTGTTTAATTACCCGACTGCGCCAGAAGGAGGGTTATGTTTTTCGAGTGTATGTATGTATGTATGTATGTATGTATGTATGTATGTATGTATCATGTATATTTCTTTGGCACGCTCTGTAGCCTAAACGGCTTGATGAATCTTAGCTTGAGAGGTGTCGTTGGATTCGTCTTAATTGTGAGAGTGACACTGGGTATATTAAAATTATAAAAATCAAAATGGCTGCTTTTTGGAGCCATTTTATGTGACTTCAAAAAAATTTTTTTGCTCAAAACCTATCGAGTGGGGTATCAAAATAAAGGGTTTTATAAATGGTTTACGAAAATATATACAACTTATATGTTTAAATGTAATTTGGAATAAGAAATGCTAAATAACAACAAAAAATTCAACTTTAAAAATGAATTTGACTTTTCAAAAAAAAACATTAATAGTATGATAAATAAAACATGACAAAACTAAAAAAAATCAAATAAAAAAATTAATTAACAAAAACAAAAAACCCGACTGCGTCTAAAAATAACAGAAAAGATATAAACAAGACTTATCAACACGCAGGCGGAGGATACGTATGTTTTTGGTCATGAATTACATAATAGTTCATAGGTAGCCTCCGCCTGCGTGTTGATAAGTCTTGTTTATATCTTTTCTGTTATTTTTAGACGCAGTCGGGTTTTTTGTTTTTGTTAATTAATTTTTTTATCTATAAATGTGTCTGAATACTTACTACTCGCGCAGCTAAGGAATGGGATTGAAAATGGCAGAATTTGTATTTTTCCCTAGCTCACACGTACGGTATTGTGTGAGGGAGAGGCAAATAGTCTATAGAAGTGCCGCCATTTTCAATCCCACTCTTTACCTGCGTAAGTATTTTTAAAATAAATTTAATAACACCACCTATCCAAAGTACTGAAGTTTGCTTTTTATTACCACGTTTTTATTAACTCTTTTTCAGTCCTGTCTGTCTGTTCGGTACAAATTTTGCTATCGATTTTAAACTTCTCGATGAGCTAGAGACTTGAAAGTTCAAACATAGCTCAGAAATGAATGACAATGCAATCAATCAACTCAGCCTATCGCAGTCCACAGCTGGACATAGGCCTCTCCCATGTTGCGCCACAACACTGTCCTCTGCCTTCCGCATCCAGTCCCCCCCAGCAACCTTCTTCAGGTTATCGGTCCACCTGGCGACAATGCAATAATAACTTGCTATTGTTTTAAAAACGTGGTATTAAAAACAAAACTATTTCATCAAATTATTATTTTGGTTTGAAACACACACAACACAAGTGGAGCCTGCATTTTTGAAGTTGTACTTGAAGCTAGTCTCTATCCACCCCTTTGAGAATAGCAGGTGATATGGTTAATTATGTAAGTAATTAACCATTTCGAACAACTGATACACATTAATCTAAACTGTAATTAAACATCAGGACTAAAGGAAAAGTTAACTCAAACTATTCGAATCCAGTCCCGACTCCTGACCTTTCTTCCGTTCTGGTCACAATAGTTTTGTTAGTTAATTATACAACTATAATTATTGGAAAGTCCCTGTACGAATACTTATATTCATAGAAAATGGTAGTTGCCATTTGTCTGAAATATTGCGATGACGCAAGTGAAACAGCGAAAATTCCGCTTTTCATGCATTCCTGTTTTTTTTTTTTTTTTATTGAATTTAATCACTTAAATTACCTGTTTACTTGCAACTAAGAATCATTCACTTTCAAAACCTGTTTGTGTGTCTAAAATAGAAGAATGTATGGGAAACCGCACGTCAGTGGTAACAGTTTGACATTGACAGCGCCTTTATTTCGTAAGCAGTAAGGGCGGTTTTCTAATTCAAGTGTTACCACTGTCATGCAGTCGACTGTACATACCTAATTTAAATAACATAAATATATTTAAATAAGCCTTTGATCCTGATCACGCAGCTATTATTTAAGATAATAAAACGCAACGATATGAAATATTTGTCGTAGAAAACAACAATCAAGTGCGAGTTGGACTCGTGCACTAAGGGTTCCGTACCACCATAACGTCTGTGTTTACCTATAGAGTTACAGTTAAACCTGTTTTAATTACCTAAAGATTATGCACTACAATCAGATCAAATGTGATGCTTGTTGTACGAGTATGTATTGCTGTTTTAAAGTGTATAATTTTCGAGGTTTATTTTATTATTTCTAGTATATGCCGTGATAGAGTCATAGCAACACACATATCCTGTGAAATTTTCAACTACCTATTATTGTTAAAAATATACAGCCCTGTGACAGACAAGCTGTAATAGGATTTCGATGACACGCTTTGTATACAGAGTGCGGATTCCGAGTTTGACACTTACCGCATACTATATCGAATGCATCGACTTTCATTCATCAATCAGTAGCGTCCCTGGCGGAAACGCGGAGAAACTACTGATTTTTTAACGTAGGTTGTACGCATTCGATAGCGTATGCTAAATTTCAAACTCGGAATCAGAGCTGATTCCGAGTTTGAAACTTACGCTATCGCTATCGAAAACGCTACCGAATGCGTCAACTTTTATTCATAAATCAGTAGTTCCTTCGCGCCAGGGGCACCGGGCATTACTAATTTATAAATGAAAGTCGACGCAATCTATCCCGTATAAGTAAGTTGTAAAACTCGCACTAGGCACTCAGAACCCTAAAAAAAATGAGAAATCTATCGTGATGATGAAAAAATGATTGTTTTCTATCTCGTCTTACAAACATGAGGTAGGTACACCCGGGAGACGAGTGGCATATAAAGAATAACAATTCAATATCCCTACATTATTGCCCTACCTACACAATGGTATCAATTCTCTTGGTCAGGAATTAAACTTAATTTAAACTATCGCTCTCTTTTACTTATAGGAGATACAAGAAAGTGATGGCAACAATTTTAGTGCCGTCAAATTAGTTTACGTGTTATATTTCTTTGTATTTTAGTCAGAATGTTCCAAGATCACGACTAAACTTGTATGGAAATTTTAATTCCGACTAATTTGACAGCCCTAAAATTGTTGTCATCCCTTCCTTGTATCTCCTATTAGTAAAAGAGAGCGATAGTTTAAAATAAGTTTCATTCCTGAACAAGAGAAACGACATCAATGTTGGCGAAAACATAAATAAATATTTCTTTTTACATTCCTGGCGGTAACTGCGCAGCATCAGCTCGTTGATAACGCGTTCAAGGTGAGGTAATGTTGAAACAGACTCTGCGATAAGTGAGTAATGACCCCTAGTTTCTTTGAGTTATAGATGCAACTGCATTATTTAAATAAATGAAATAATTAAATAAATATTTTTTGGACATTTTTACACGGCACCATCTATCTAGTCCCAAACTAAGCAGAGCTTGTGCTATGGGTACTAGACAATATATATGATACTTATATACTTTTTTTTTTGTAAATACATTCTCATAATACATAAGAAACACCCAGCCCATCACAAACACTTATGTTCATCACACAAATATTTGTGTCATGTGGGAATCGAACCCACGACCTCGTGATCACCAGTCCGGCCCTCGAACCACTAGACCACAGACGTCGTCAACAATATAAAACAAAATTGAAGCCTGTCAAATTAAGAGCCCTGATCAAGCAGTCCAAAAAACAGGAGAATAAGTCCTTGATTATTAACTATGCCATAGCAATACATCAATCACAGTAGGTAGGACCTATAACCATTTTAATGTGTCAGGTTAAAATTAATTCCATATTAATATAATGAAAACACCTTCAGTTGAATATAACGATCTTTATTCGCACTACTACACTGCTTCATCGTCACACAACGACTGACTTCTTGCCAACCAACTCAAACTAAAAATGGCCATTCAACCCCACCATGAAATACGGCTGTGTCATAACAACCGTCATTTCAATAGTGTTGCCATATTAAAAAAATACAAATAAACATGCATATTGATTCTGCCAATGAGTCAGTGTTGCTACAGTTTGTAATTATATTACTTTCATCGTAAAACAATTATTATTTTTAAATTAAATTAAAACAATCATAACATTAATATAACCAATGATATTTAAAAGTATATTTATGTCATACTCTAACAAAGCAAACGAAAAAAATGTGCCGTACGCAGAGGCAGAGGCAGCACAATACACATAAACTAGTACGAAGTAAGTTGGTTACTTCAAGTTACTTTCCCGTCATAATTGGAACACTTTCTGCACACACACGACGGCATTATATTTTTTTTTTCTCACCGGTCACGCTCGGTTCCTTACTTGACGCGGATTAATAGAAAAACGTCCTAATTAGAACGTTTTCGAGTCTTCAGATTGCGAGCGCAGGTAATATCTGCCCACCTTAGACCAACGTTGGTCTAAGCTGCCCACCTAGCCATGTTGACAATCTACAATCGTCAACGCTATAGAAAACAATCAAAATGTATGGGAATGATATATCTCAACGATTTTTCGTTGAAAAAAACCAACAAATGACTTTTGTCATTCGTTGGCTGTGCTTTTAAATATAATTGATATAACCTATTCTTCCACCTACACATAACAAGAAATCTTAACAAATTGTTAAATTTTTACCACGTTTTTATTAACTCAAATTCAATAAAAAAAATCAAATAAATTTAAATTAATTTTTTCATTTTTTTTGTTTTCTTTTGTTTTTTCTCGATTAGTTTTCTCGATTTATTTTTATACATATAGCTGTTGGTTTTCCTAGTTATAAATAAATAAATTCGCTTTCTGTCTTGTCTGTCTGTTTGGTACAAATTTTGCAATAAATTTTAAATTAACTTTCCGATGAGCTAGAGCTTTGAAACTCATGAGTGGATGACAATGCAAAAATAACTCGCTTTCTTTTAAAAATGTGGTAAAATTATATACCTATATTTTCATCAAATTATTTAAAGATTCAAAGATATTTATTTTGAAGTGTACCTACATATTGGTGTTAGGTTACAAAGATAGTTCTTATAAAGTTAGTCGCCTTTTTCAGGAGTTGCAAACATTATTAAATATTTTCATTTGTCTTCAATTAAAATGTCATCTATGAATTGTGCAGGTGGTACTATTATTTTGATACCTAGCCCAACTAAGGTAGATACCATATTAAGGACGTTATTAGGGTTCCGTACACCCAAACACCCAGTACATAATTACATATAGTTACTTACCGTGGGGTGAGGACCTGGTGATCTGTAGTACAGGGCTATACCTATCTCAGACACCAGCTCCTCACATAATCATGTTTGTAAAAATGCAATATTTATGTGTACAATAGTTGTATTATGTGAGGAGAAATAAACGATTTTTATTATTATATTATTATTATTATTATTATTATATATGTTCTTTGTTAGGTCCACCGAGTGTTTAACTAAGCCCAACCCAGCTTAGCAAAGCCAAAAGGGTCGTTTATGTCTTTTGTACGCAATTTCTTCCGTCCTTCGCAATTTTTTCGGCACTAGGTGACGTAGGAACAAAATGCAGTGTGGCTGCGGCATTACTTACCCCAGGAATGCACAATAATGCACATGACACACATCACATATAATGAAAACACTGCATTATTTTAACAATACGGGCCAGCTTAAGATCTCTGAATAAATGATCGACGAAATTATATTTGTGAATAAACGTTTTTTATACTGAATAATTAAATATCAATAAAAATCGGACCCGCCTAGCAAATGAAAGATTGGTTTGAAAGTTGAAAGCAATTTTAAGTGAGCGTTTAATAAAATGTTAGCTCAATGCAATGCCATGCTGCGAATAAAAAATTAATGGACGTTTTATTTATTCAGTAAACATGCATTATTTAAACTTTTTTGGTTTAATAGTGGTGGGCCGCTTTTTGCTCATAATCTGCCCGAGTGGTCCCTTTTTTTTTGTCGTGGGGAAATCCTCATGGACGCACTCCGTCCGGGGTAGGCGGAACCAGTGTCGGACTCTTACCGACTAAAACCACCACGGTGTTCCGTCAACTACCTTAGCGTGGTCCCTACTCCTAATAAGTCTGTGCATATACAACGTGTTATTGAAATAACTGAAAACCTATTAAGGGGTAATTGTACTCATCAGTATGAACAACTTTTACTATGGGACCAACCCTGAAATCACGAAAAGAAAACAGCTGATCCTTACATTAGTGTTCATATAAATCGACAAAATGTAAGGACCAGCTGATTTCTTTTTCGCGATTTCAGGTTTGGTAAAAGTTGTTCATACTGATGAGTACAATAATAATAAATAATAAATGAATATTTTTGAGATATTTTTTACGCAGCACCATCTAGTCCCAAACTAAGCAGAGCTTGTACTATGGGTACTAGACAATGTATATAATACTTAGATACTTTTTTATGTAAATACATACTTATAATACATAAGAAACACCCAGACCAACATAAACATGTCCATCACACAAATATTTGTGTCCTGTGAGAATCAAACCGACATCGTGACCAGCAGTCCGACCCTCGAACCACTAGACCACAGACGTCCTCATGACACAAAATCACAATGACCCCTTAAGGGGAATGTAGCAGACAAGTGGCGCCCCCATCAGTAAAAAAAATATCTTCGTTCTGTAAATTATACTTCGCTGTAGATAGAAAAAGTGCCAAAAGTGGCCGTTTTTCACACTTTTTAGGGTTCCGAAGTCCTACAAGGAACCCTTATAGTTTCGTCATGTCCGTCCGTCTGTCCGTCTGTCCGTCTGTCCGTCTGTCCGTCTGTCCTAATCCTTTACAGCTTAATAACTTCTACAGTTATAAACATAAGTAACTGATTTTTTTTTAAAAATAGTCTACATATAGATCTCAATTATAAAAGAATAAAAAAATCGTTTTTACATATTTTAGGGGTGGCGTCCATACATGTGAAATGGAGATGAAAAAATTTTTTTCGCTGCACCCCCTCGTGTGGGGTATCAATAAATAGGTCTACTAAAATGAAGATAATGTTTCATACACCACTTTTTTATCAGGTGTACCATCTGTGAAATATAGCGCGCCAAAGTGGCTTGCAATGTGTCCCCCCCCCTGCCATTTCTAAACTATGCAACGTAGAAAGTTATAATCTTCCACATTGATAGACCTTTGTGAAAACTCTCTTTTAAAATTATTTCGAGTATAATGTGATTATAATTTTTCGAGTTATAGAGAGAAAACTGAAAAATACTTAAAACGTCCTAGTTCAAAGGTCCTTAGAGAAAAATGATCATAGCAAATAATGCTCCTATTAGTTACTTTCTATTTGAAAAAATCACAAAAAGTTACTTTGGGTTATGTTGAACACACTTCTTCAATTTGGCTTCTTGAATTTATCGCTAGATGGCGCTACTAACAACACGCTCTGAGTCGCGAATGCTGCCGATTATTGCAAAAACTAAAAAAGTATAGCCATGATTAATATTCGATTTGATTCGTTTGTAATTACACCTACTTAAGGAACCCTATAATACTGAGCATGGCCCGACATGCTCTTGGCCGGTTTTCTATCTACAACTACAGCGAACTATAATTTTCAGAGTTAATAGTTTCTGATAGAACTACAGTACCAGTAGGTCTACTCGCGTTTTACGAACGACAAACGAAGTAGGTACGAACTTTCGTTCCGACTGATACTTACATAATAAAGATAGGCACATAAAAAAGGCACAATTAAGATAGACTACGGTTCATAGTCGTATACAATTTACCGGAGATGAGAAAAACAAACGTCAAAACACGATCATCGCATGCGATAAGGGAACGATGGTTGACCGGAGTAGCAAATTGTGCGATGAATCGTACGATTTATCGAATATCGTCGAACGGGAGTAGACCCCCTGTACTTCAATTGTTAAAAACGAATTTTCGATAAATGATGTATTCAGCGAGTACATTTTTTTTTACTGTTGGGGGCGCCACTTGGCTGCTAAATTCCCCTTAAGAGGTTTTCAGTTATTTCAATAACACGTTGTATGCACAGACTTTACAAATTTTACAAAACCATTCATGCCGTGTGCCGTGCGGCTGTGCGTGGGTTGGGTTCAATATGTGGCGGGCCTTTAAACTTTCCAAAACAGGTACGAAACGAAATACCCGAGATACCGCATTCCGTACACCTCAGTGATTCCGTACGCGATTGTAACTTTGTTGCATTCGACCGCAGCGTACTTATCAATCGATATCTAATGCTAGTTTTATGGTAAGCCATCGATATGATACTGAGCGCAGTATCGAGTGTTCGCACGCTTATTAATATTACTCGAGGGCACCTACTGTAATTGAATTCCGTTTATTGGGTTCAGAGATGTGTCAGGAGCAACTGAGTTAATTTAAATCTCAAGAGCACAAGTGCGCCAATCATGACGTTTTGATTTACATGTTGTACATATGTATCAATTCTGTCTTTTATACTTGTTTTGCTTTTATTAGCCGGAGTTTTAAAGTCTATAAAACTTTTTAACAAAAAATTGAACCGACGAAAAGTGAAACTGAAAAGCGAAAAATAACTAATTATGAGTCGGCGCCAAACGAACTTTTAACAAGCAAAGTGCGTGTAAGTTGCAAGTGGCCGAGCGGAGAACGCATTTTTGGAAAGTTATTGTTTATCGTTGAAAATTTCACGTTGTATTTGATGTGACATTGTTTTTATTATTTATTTAAAGTAATTTAATGATCTTCGTTGATTGGTTGTTTGGCGCCGACTCATAATTAGTTATTTTTCGCTTTTCAGTTTCACTTTTCGTCGGTTCAATTTTTTGTTAAAAAGTTTTATTTTTCTTTTTTTTGTGGTTAAAATCTAACTCCAGGTCTCCATTATGTCGTAGTGTCTAGAACTATATTTATGTGTGTCAAGTTTCAACAGAGTCGGTTAACAGGTAAGAATTCAGTGAGTGAACAAAAACTCATCCCCTGTTTTACTACCCTTAGGGGTGGATTTTGATTTTGAAATTTAAATGGGACCAACTTCAAGATATACCCTATCCATTAAAAAAAGAATCATCAAAATCGGATCACTCTGTAAAAAGTTATGCGTGGTCATACATAAAAAAAATAAAATATATACACGTCGAATTGAGAACCTCCTCCTTTTTTTCGTCGGTTAAAAAACAATGAGCAGGCTGGGCATCTGTATCAAGTCATGGAGCTGCCTGTATTAAAATTTTTGATGTACCCAAAGACTTTGTATATCAGTATAATACCTTTATGGATGTACATAATAATAATATTTTAATAATTATTTTATTTTATTCCAAGGTAAATGTAAAAGTGCTGCTTTCATCAGGGTCGCTGGTTGGCATGAGTTAGTTCGAAATTATATTGGTTGTTATGTTACAGAGCAGCAATGAACACTAATTGCGTTCTAAATTATAGAAAGAATGGCGAGTCCCATATGGACAGTGGCGGATTCACACATTTGCCGCTAGTAGGCTATTCAAATTTTGGCGCCCCCTACCGACCTCTAAAATTGACAGTTCCTAGATTATTTTTACAATCCAACGATTTAGTTAAGATTGCACAAGAAATAGTTTTTAGGTATGGGTTTTTGGATATTTCTGAGCCAATAAAAGCTCATTCATGGGTCAGAATGTTGCCTTAGGGTTATCTATGTGGTGAAACATATTACCTTGGTACATGAGTTATTGTTTGTGTGGACCTAATAACATTTAGGTATATAAACATTAATCTTTTCAATTTCTATAAGACATGAAACAAAAGCCCCAAACTTGCCGCCCCAAAAATCTGCCAAAATTTAACTGATTGTTGGTGCCTGAGGATCAATTTTAGCCATTTAAAATATTTTGAGCTCAAGATACACTGATCATTATGATACCTCTCCTCTATGTGACATGAATTTCTCATTGTTTGAATAAGCAAATGCGTTTTCATCGCGTATGAGGATTTCCTCAATTCTCTAAGATGGCTCAAAGCCCCCTTTCTTTTTTTCGTGCTCAAAGCTCAGATTACCGAACTCTCAATACAATTCTCTAGGTTGCTTAGAGAAACGTTTATTTATGTTAAACCCCGCAATAAAAATATAACGTGATTTTTCATTCAATTCTTCTTCTTCTTCTATCGTGTCGACATGAGCTGCATAATGATAACAGCTCATTCCGTGGGTTTTACCCACGGAATGAGCTGTTATGATTAGCCAGTCAGCAGGTTGGTAGCGGGGCTGACTGTCCGGGGTGCGCCAGACGATCAATTAAATATTTTCACTCGTGGAGGCTCTTTTAATGGATGTATGACTCGTGGACCCACTGAATGCACCCCAATCTTATCATTCCATTAATAACATGAGCTAATTTCTGAACGTGTAAAATTGACAGCGTTCAGAAATTAACTCAATTTCAAAATACTACATTTATGTATATTATACCTATAACTAGCAGTGCTCTTGAGGCTTTGCCCGCGTAAAAAGTTTTTACATTCCCCGTGTAATGTTTCCGTCGTAGTTTTGGGAAAAGAAAAATGCGTATTTATTTATTATTATTTGAAGAGTATTTGTGTCAAATGTGATCCCAGGAAGATTTTTCACAGAAACTTGAACACCCCTTTTTTTAACCCCGTCGAGTTTAATTTTCTGAAAATAAAAAATACCTACATAATTCTTTAATTGCTTTAAAAAAAAATTATACTGAGTTTCGACTCAATACAGCCACGCAATAATATTCTCCTATACAAAGTGTATAACCCTATTGCATCCTCTTCTAGGAATAATTTTGGAAACAGAAAAGATAAGTTTTTCATTATTTATTTAAAGTTTTGAGTGAATCGATCCAGGAGAAAAGGTTTTTCATACGAATTCTAACACCCTATTTCAGCCCCTTTGGGTTAAAATTTCCAAAAATTCTTTCATAGTGTGTGCTTACGTTACAAAAGAAATCTACTGTCCAAATTTCATGTTTCTAGTTGAAGTAGTTTCAGCTCTGCGTTGATGAATCAGTCAGTCAGACATCTGTCTTTATGAGTATAATATTCATATTCATATTTTATTCCAGAGTTCTAAAAATATTTTAAATGCCGAAAGTTATTCTGTAGAGATCAAGGATCAATAGTAAAAAAAAAACAACTTCTATAAAAATCTTTATTTTTGTGTAGAAATTCTGCCATGATTCTTTGGAGATTGAGAGCAAACATAAATTGAAACACGTGCTCGATCACGATCCATGAGCTATTTTAGGATTCATAGCAAACAAAATAAAAATAAATACATGCAACACAACGAAATGGATATTTTATGTGCATAAAATAATTCTTATTCTTAATATTTATTGCACACAAGAAAATCCCAACAATAAATAGGTAATAGTAATAATAATGTGCATATTATTCATACTAGCAATGTAAAAAATGGTCGCGTAAAGAAATGTTTGTTTGTATGTAAATCAGATTTAAAACACATAATAATACAACCACACTTTAATGTTTTAAACAGTTGTTGCCAAAATTCATGAGGATTTTTAGAATACCTGTTTTAATGCAGATTTTTTGTGTAGATGTAAATGCCTCAAATAAAAATAAATATGCTTACAAAGTAACAGGGATATTTATGAAAATTTTGGCCGACCACAAAACAGTTGCTCTTCCTTTAAACTGATCAAACAAATTACCCACCACAGGCCGCCGATCGATCCCCTTATAAGCCTTTAAAAAGCATCGTGGAGTTTTCGGAACAAAGAAAGCGGCTAAGTACTTAAAAAAGTGGACGTTTTTAACGGTAGCCTTAAACAATAAGGCTTCTTCAAGCTCAATAGATCCGCAAATTTGCACTAATTTATCAGACATTGGTGTCGATTCTCTTATTCACAAACTAAACTTATTTTAAACTATCGCTCGCTTTTTAACCGATGAAAAAAAAAACCGGCCAAGAGCATGTCGGGCCATGCTCAGTATTATAGGGTTCCTTAAGTAGGTGTACAAACGAATCAAATCGAATATTAATCATGGCTATTTTAGTTTTTGCAATAATCGGCAGCATTCGCGACTCAGAGCGTGTTGTTAGTAGCGCCATCTAGCGATAAATTTAAGAAGCCAAATTTAAGAAGTCTGATTGATGTCAAAGTTACTTTTTGTGATTTTTTCAAATAGAAAGTAGCTAAAGGAGCATTATTTGTCATGATAATTTTTCTCTAAGGTCAATGACCTTTGAACTAGGACGTTTTAAGTATTTTTCAGTTTTCTGTCTATAACTCAAAAAATTATAATCACATTATGCTCGAAATAATTTTAAAAGAGAGTTTTCACAAAGGTCTATCAATGTGGAAGATTATAAGTTTCTACGTTGCATAGTTTAGAAATGGCAGGGGGGGGACACATTGCAAGCCACTTTGGCGGGCTATATTTCGCAGATGGTACACCTGATAAAATAGTGATGTATGATACATTACCTTCATTTTAGTAGACCTATTCAATGATACCCCACACGATGGGGTGCAGCGAAAAAAATTTTTTTTTCCCCATTTCACATGTATGGGCGCCACCCCTAAAGAACGTAAAAACTATTTTTTTATTCTTTTAAAATTGAGATCTATATGCAGACTATTTTTTAACAAAATTTCATTTACTTATGTTTATAACTGTAGAAGTTATTAAGCTGTAAAGGATTAGGACAGACGGACAGACGGACAGACGGACAGACGGACGGACATGACGAAACTATAAGGGTTCCTTGTAGGACTTCGGAACCCTAAAAAGGAGGAGGATCTCAGGTCGACGCGTATTTATTTATGTATGACCACGTTAACTTTTTACAGAGCAGTCCGATTTTGTACTAATAGTACATGCTAGAAATGTCAACATTTTTTAAACTGTCAAATTAGTTTACGTGTTACACTTCTTCGTATTTTTAGTCGGCACGTTCCGAGATCACGACTAAACTAAACTTGTACTATTTTAAGAAATTTTAATTTCAAATAATTTGACAGCACTAAAATTGTTGCCATCCCTCCCTTGTTTCCCCTGTTAGTAAAAGAGAGCGATAGTTTAAATAAACCGACTAAAAATACGAAGAATGTATGAGTATATTTACTCGAAACCAGATGGTAAATTTTTATGTTAAAATTGTTAAACCCTTTGTTCTTTAGGTTATATTATGTTAAGTTTGATTTGAGGCAACCGGTTATTAATGGACGTCAAACAATTATTATTAGGGATAATAAAAATAAAAAAATCGTCTTTCAATTTGTTTCTGATAACACCAAAATACTTTATAATTGTTGTTTTATTGAAATATGTTTACAGGACTTTTCCCGCACAATTAAATAAAAAAAAACATTTTGATATTTCAGCTTTGACGTTAAGTGAAATTCGCGAACGCTTCATAACTTCAGTTGTTGTTTTGATATGAAAACGATATGTTTTTGTTTTATAATGCCTCAAACAGCATTAACAGCAACTATTGCTAAATACTTATTTTATTAAAATTTTATTCATCTGCATTTTTAGATTCCATGAAAAAATCTTAGACGCGGACCCCTCTAGGAAAGGGATGGATGTAGTTCTGTAATATATGGGGTTATTTATTTACTCAATACTTTATTGCATTCCCTAATGAAGATATAATACAGGTGGTGGGCTAAAAATCATGGTAACAATTATTATGGACCCTGTCGGGCACAGCAACAAAGTTCAGGTGGAGAAAGAGGCCTTAATTATATTTAATTATTAGTTACAAAAAAATACAAATATTTGATTATAAGATACAAAATTTGATGATTAGACAATTTTATTACTATTATTAGATAGAAATGTAAATTATTGGATGAAAAAGATATTGTTTAATAAAATTGTAGTCTGAATAGATAGGTACTTTATTTTGTAATTAATTTGTCGTCAAAAAATTAACCATTATTATTAATTTATTCGGGACAGTACTGGCAAATCCTTAACCAAAAGCGATAGGTACATGAAAACTTTCTTTTGAGACTTATTAATTGATCTTTTTTTATAGAAACGTTATTGGCATACCTAATTATATTATTGATCAAGCGCAAACTTTAATTATCTACTTCTATCTACTACTATTATAAAATTGTTAAATGTCAGTTGTCTGTTTGTTTGTTTGTTTGTTCCAGCATCACTATAAAACTACTAGACCGATTTTGTTGAAAGGGTTTGTGACTAAAAACTTATGATTTGACTTAAAAACTGGTATGTATTTTACCTCGCTACGATGACGGGAACCGGTGATTTTCAATTATATTTTTCTACAACATTTTGCATACATTAAGGTGAATAAGGCGCTCATATCCAGCTGTCATTCGCACGCATGCGCTCTAGCGCGCGCCTCCATAGAGAAAATACTGCTGCTAAAGATATTGCATTAAAAACTTTTTGGTCGGGCCGAATTGTACAGAGTAGAAAAAAAAATTCTGTCGTATGTGGGTGGTGCCATCTTGGAAATGCAGTCTTTTGAGCCAACCGAAAATCAGAATCTTTCGACTTACAGACAAGGACCGGAAGCTACCTCTAAATTGCGATTTCTCTAATTTTTTGTATGAAAAGCAATAAAATTTTGAAGTACCTAAACGTTGTTATATTGTATCCATCTTAATATACGAATAAGCATAAAGTTATCTTGGTGTAACTAAAAAAATACTATTTTCAGTCTACAATTTTTAATTACCTTCTTCTTCAAGTATATTATCTTGTCTTCTTAACTATTATAATCTTAACTATTATAAAATTGTTAACGTCTGTTTGTTTGTTTGTTTGTTCCAGCATCACGCTAAAACTATTGGACCGATTTTGATGTTTTTTTTTTGTTTGAAAGCTGATGATCTGACTTAAAAACTGGTATGGGTTTTGAGAAAGAAAGAAAGAAAGAAAAAAAGAAAAAAAAAATTCGTGGGTTGCGTACTCACCCGACAGATCGAAGCTTCTATGCATTTGCACGAGCGGATAGTAATGTACGATGGAGTGGAGTGGAGTGGAGTGGACAGGGGATGGGACTGGGGATGGGACTGGGGACGGGACAGGGGACGGGACTGGGGACGGGACAGTGGACGGGACAGGGAACGGAACATGGGACGGGAAATGGGACGGGACACGAGACGGGACATGGGACAGGACAGTGGGACGGCACATGGGACTGGACATAGGATGGGACATGGGACATGCGACGGGACGATAGTGATAGAGTGAGATAGTGGGACAGTGGGACAGTGGAACAGTAGGACAGTGGCAGTGGGACGGTGGGACAGTGGGGCAGTGGGGTAGTGCGGCAGCGGGGCAGCGGGACAGCGGGGCAGTGGGCCAGTGGGGCAGTGGGATAGTGGGGCAGCGGGGCAGTGGGGCAGTGTGGTAGCGGGGCAGCTGGGCAGTGGGGCAGCGGGGCAGTGGGTTACCGGGACAGCGGGGCAGTGGGTTACCGGGGCAGTGGGGCAGTGGGGCCGTAGGATATTGTGGCAGTGGGGCAGCGGGGCAGTGGGGTAGCGGGGCAGTGGGGTAGCGGGGCAGCGGGATAGTGGGGCAGTCGGGCAGTGGGGTAGCGGAGCAGCGGGGCAGTGGGCAGCGGGGCAGCGGGGTAGTGGGGCAGTGGGGCTGTGGGGTAGCGGGGCAGTGCGGTAGCGGGGCAGCGGGGCATTGGGGCAGTGGGGGACAGTGGGGCAGTGGTATAGTGGGGCAGTGGGCTAGCGGGGCAGTGGAGCAGCGGGGCAGCGGGGCAGCGGGGTAGTGGGGCAGCGGGGCAGTGGTGTAGCGGGGCAGTGGGGCAGAGGGGCAGCGAGGCAGTGGGGCATCGGGGCTGTGAGGCAGCGGGGCAGCGGGGCAGCTGGGCAGCGAGGCAGTGGGGCAACGGAGCAGCGGGGCTGTGGGGCAGCGGGGCAGCGGGGCAGCTGGGCAGCGAGTCAGTGGGGCAACGGGGCAGCGGGGCTGTGGGGCAGCGGGGCAGTGGGATAGTGGGGCAGCAGGGCAGTGGGGCAGCGGGGCAGCGGGACAGTGGGACAGTGGACTGGACTGGAATGGACTGGACTGGACTGGACTGACGTGGGTTAGCAGAATTTAACGCGAGCGGAGCCGCGGGTAAAAGCTAGTATTAAATAAAGTTGGCAACAAAAATTTCTCACTCCAATCGACTCAGTTTCATGTAATCAGGTGTCAGTCTCAATTCAATTTTTTTACAAAAAATAATTCTGAGCCTTGGTGTTAATCAAGTGCAATAAACTGTTGACTTTAAAGGACTCCTATTATGAAAATGTAATATCATATCAGTTTATCAGTAAAGTTGTGCGGTACAATACCGTACGATAACGACACTTCATAATTTATAGGTTAGGTTATTATGGTATATACCTACCTACACCAGTGGCGAAGGGTCCATATAACACGATTCCCACCGCCTTCCCTTTAGGAATAGCTTATATAAAGATCAACGACATTTATATGAAAGTTTATTGTTCTAAAGTACAAAAAAAGAATGTTAAATTAAATTATAAGTTGTTATATTGTTTTTCTAGCTATTTTAGGATTTTTAGGTACTTATTTATGGCTTCCCTTCTGAAAATATTCACCCTTCGCCACTGACCTATACCTATTCTGTTTTTTCTCTCTTGTCTTATGTAAACAAAAAAAATCTTGGCACGTCTATTTAATCAAATAAATACTGATAAAATATAATTACTAGTTCTGCACATGTAATTAGGTTAATAAATGTTATTTAGTGTGTGAAATTGGTAACATAATGGCTTTTGACAATTATTATTGACGAATTGCGTTAAAAAGACATGCCAAGATTGTTTACTAACGGCCAAAATGACTATCCAATCTATCCACGATTTGCCCTACTAGAGATAGGAATTTGATATAAGCTCCGTACAAAATATGTCAAATTTCTATCTCTGGTAGGATAAATCGTGGATAGATTGGACATTAATTTTGGCCGTAAGTCAATGCAATCAAAGGATATGGCCATTTATGTCACACATTTTCACACTCGCAAACTTACTCATCAAAACCTATAGGGTACTTCCCGTTGATCTGAAATCATGAAATTTGGCGAAAAGCAAGGTCTCACAACACAATTAATGTAAAATATCCGAAATCATGATGATCCATGTTTTTAGGGTTCCGAAGTCCTACAAGGAACCCTTATAGTTTCGTCATGTCCGTCCGTCTGTCCGTCTGTCCGTCTGTCCTAATCCTTTACAGCTTAATAACTTCTACAGCAGCGGTACTCTAAGTGTGTTCCGCGGAACCCTAGGGTTCCGCGATACCCCTGTAGGGGTTCCGCAAGAATTTAGAAAAAAAAAACAAAACACCTCTGGTCACTGGTCGAACGTTTTGAATCCGCCCGCCGCGCGTATACTTGTGAGCGCGCAGTCCCTTTGATAAAAGCCGCCTCTGAATTAGACGCTATAGTTGTGAACAAGCGACTTTCGGCTCTATCTTCAAAAGCATAAAGTCGAGATTGTTTACAACGCATTTTTTTGTATTTATATTTTTATTTCCGCTTTTTGTTTATCAAAGGCGCCGACTCGAGTATTTTTGAGAATGTTCGAGTTCGAGTCTAGGACTAAGTATAAAAGCGCTATTATATAAAAAAAGTCGCGCCTCGTCAGTCAGTTGACGATTAGCGTTCGGAGCGATAAGTTCGTACCTACCTACTTACAAGCTGGCTAGCCTGCTGCCTTCTTGTAAGTTCTACTGCCCGCTGTATTCTGATTGTATCAGTTTTGTACATTTCTTCTTTGGACTAAACTTTGTCTCATAAACGCAGTAACGATTGTGCATTATTTTGACCCTACCATCCTGACGTGTAACATTATTAATAAAGAAGAATGGAACGTTGGCTTAAAGGTGTTAAACGTGTTGCAACGACATCTTCTAATGACGCTGAATGTTCAAAAGCAGTACGCGCGGAGAATACAGCAATTACCGATCCAGACGATGATGCCACGACGTCAAGCTCCACGGTTTCAAAGACGAAAAAAAGGAAGTATGATGAATCATATATCAGTTTCGGATTTGTTGATTCCAACGGCTCACCTCTCTGCATGTTATGTAGTAAACTGCTTCCTAATAGTTCCATGGCACCTGCCAAATTACGCAGACATTTAGAAACTGTACACCCCGAGTCTAAAGACAAGAATAAAGAATTTTTTGTTCGTAAAAAAGAACAGTTATTGGAAAGTCAAAAAAATATGATGCATGTAACACAAACTATCAATGAAAAGGCCACGGAGGCATCATATTTAGTTAGCTATCGCATTGCACAAGCAGGTGAAGCGCACACTATCGCTGAGAATTTAATAAAGCCATGTGTGTTAGACATAACAAAATGTATGCTCGATGAAAAATCTGCAAAGCATCTTTCTACTGTACCGCTATCAAACGATACTGTTTCACGGCGAATCCATGATCTGGCAAGCTACGTCAAACAAGAACTAGTTGCACGTCTACAAAAAACACGATTCGCCTTGCAAATGGATGAGTCAACTGATGTCACTGGTCTGGCTATCTTGCTGGTTATCGTGAGATATCCATATGAACGTTCTTTTGAAGAAGACATGCTTATGTGTTCACCGCTGCCCACAAACACTACCGGGGAAGAAATTTTTAATAAAATAAACATATTTTTTAAAGAAAATAATCTTAGTTGGAACGATTGCATTGACATTTGTACAGATGGGGCCAAGGCGATGACAGGTAAAACAGCAGGAGCAGTATCACGAATAAAAAGTAAAGCGCCTAATTGTAGTTCCAGCCATTGTATTCTGCATAGACAAGCACTTGCGATGAAGCAAATGCCGTCAAATCTAAAATTAGTTATGGATGAAGCGGTAAAAATAATTAATTTTATCAAATCACGACCACTACAATCCCGATTGTTCTCATTATTGTGTGAAGATTATGGCAGCAAACATAAAACACTGCTGCTCCATACAGAAGTGCGATGGCTGTCTCGGGGTAAAACTTTAACAAGGCTATTTGAACTTAGAGCCGAGTTACAAATGTTTCTTTCAGCAGATACAGTTTCTTTTAATTTGAAAGACCGTTTGTATGATAAAACTTGGTTGTTCCGATTGTCTTTTATGGCGGATATCTTTCAAAAACTGAACGAATTGAATTTATCATTGCAAGGTAAACAGACAACAGTGTTCCAGGCCTATAACAAAATAACTGCCTTCAAAAGAAAATTAGATTTTTGGATTATTTGCGTTGGTAAGAGAGAAATAGAAAGCTTTACGTCACTCAGTGAGTTTGTTAGCGATAACGACTCGGAAATGTTTCAAGATGATGTGTTTGAAGAATTGGTCCAATATCTCACTTCGATGCGCGCATCTTTTGTAAAGTATTTTCCCGAAGAACATAATACAAAAATGAAGCTGAATTCATGGATTCATAATCCTTTTTTACCCAACTTGCAAAAGCTCGAAAGTATGTCAAACGAGATATATGAATCTCTTTTAGAAATGTCATCAGACACAAGTATGGAGTCACTGTTCAAAACGACGCCTCTCAACGATTTTTGGTGCAGAATCCGTGATGAATATCCAATGCTTGGCAGAATGGCTCTGAATATTCTTCTCCCGTTCCCAACAACATATTTGTGCGAAACAGGATTCTCAACCTATGCAGCCACGAAAACAAAATATCGCAATAGACTGGACGCCGAACCTGATATGAGACTTCAAATGTCTTCTATCAAACCTGATATCAACCAATTGATGAAAAATAAAAAACAGTTTCATACCTCCCATTAGTTAAGATTTTTTCATTTTTAATATCTTCTATTATTGTACTTGGCATGTGGTTAAAGTAAGTAATAATTAGTAACTGTTACATTGTACTTTTATTATGCTTATATAATAAAGAATACACTTTTAAAAACTATTGTTTTATTGTAGGGTTCCGTCAAGTATTTTGCTTGTCAAAAGGGTTCCGTGACCAAAAAAGTTTGAGAACCGCTGTTCTACAGTTATAAACATAAGTAAATGAAATTTTGTTAAAAAATAGTCTGCATATAGATCTCAATTTTAAAAGAATAAAAAAAATAGTTTTTACGTTCTTTAGGGGTGGCGCCCATACATGTGAAATGGGGAAAAAAAATTTTTTTTCGCTGCACCCCATCGTGTGGGGTATCATTGAATAGGTCTACTAAAATGAAGGTAATGTATCATACATCACTATTTTATCAGGTGTACCATCTGTGAAATATAGCCCGCCAAAGTGGCTTGCAATGTGTCCCCCCCCTGCCATTTCTAAACTATGCAACGTAGAAACTTATAATCTTCCACATTGATAGACCTTTGTAAAAACTCTCTTTTAAAATTATTTCGAGCATAATGTGATTATAATTTTTTGAGTTATAGACAGAAAACTGAAAAATACTTAAAACGTCCTAGTTCAAAGGTCATTGACCTTAGAGAAAAATTATCATGACAAATAATGCTCCTTTAGCTACTTTCTATTTGAAAAAATCACAAAAAGTAACTTTGACATCAATCAGACTTCTTAAATTTGGCTTCTTGAATTTATCGCTAGATGGCGCTACTAACAACACGCTCTGAGTCGCGAATGCTGCCGATTATTGCAAAAACTAAAATAGCCATGATTAATATTCGATTTGATTCGTTTGTACACCTACTTAAGGAACCCTATAATACTGAGCATGGCCCGACATGCTCTTGGCCGGTTTTTTTTATTGATAACACTAAAGCTCGTCAATAGCTACAAATCAAAAAGATAATAGGTTGAAAAACAGAGGAGAAAATGGTACTGAACTGATTTTTCTTTGCCTATTTATATACAACGTGTAATTTTTACTATGGGTGGTCCCATAGTAAAAGTTGTCCATACTGATGAGTACAATGACCCCTTAATAAGTTTTCAGTTATTTCAATAACACGTTATATAGATAGGAAGTATCTATTATTTCCGTCCTTACTAACTTGCATCAAGGTCTTACTCTCAGATCAAATGAATAAGAATTTTGATCTGAGGTCTTACTGTAATAACCATAATTACTACTTAATAAAAACAGCGGTATTGTCGACACGATATCTATTGAATTTAATAGGAGCAGTTATCATTGTCACAAATCTAACATGATTTGCTATCAAGGCAATATGAGTTTTATCGGAAAAAAACGAAGACTATTTTGCAAGAACTATTTAAAATTTATAATTTCACAGAAAAACCATTATCTTTTACATAAGAGGCCTAGCATGGCCAGTGGCGTAGCTATGTAACCAGGGGCCCCGGGGCAAAAGTTAGAAGTCGAAAATTCTTTATTCAACTAGGATATTATAAAACTTTTTCGAACCTCGTTCTTGGAGGCCAAAGGGCCCTTGAGCTTGGGGGCCCCAGGGCACTGCCCCGCCTAGCCCTACGGTAGCTACGCCACTGAGCATGGCAGAAACTAATCCATTGCTTCTTCTTCTTGTCGATGCATGGAGTAATTACTGACAGTGGCACAGTAATCAGACGCTTCTGGCCCAGAAATTTGCCACATCTTGTGCATTGTCTGTGGCATTGTTAAAAGGTCGCTTGGTATGCAATCCTTCGCTTATGACCTAGAACAGCGGTTCCCAAGTTTATGGTTCTGTAACCCCAACAATAACTAATAAAACTCAGTTTGTAGTAAATTAATGGTTTTAGTTTGTTCGCGGAACCCTATAGCTTCCCTTCAACTAAATCCAGGGGTTCCGCGGAACTCAATTTGTGAAACTTAAATGAAAAAAAGCGGGACCGGCGCGAAAAAATCGGGATGTAAAATCCCCCGTTGCGCAATCGCCCGCTTCCTTCATACGCTTCATCCTTCGATGACCGATTCTTTACGCCTCAAATTAGCTACTTAGATCAAAAAGCGGGATTTTGGGCGTCCTGCTCAGGGTGCTGGCGTGGCGCATCCTGAGAGGGTTGAAAAACGAAACGTCCCGCTAAAAGCGGAACTTCTGGCAACGCTATTCGTGGCTCTTTAGCTGTGACCCTCTGCTCTTGAGCGTTTTGCTAGAGGCATCAAAAATAAATTCTTGCCGATTTTTCTCCATATGACCCGTATTTTTGTTTTTTTCATTTGGAACCGTGCAACTACAGCCTAATGTTTCACAAGTGCCTGTAATTAGGTCTATTTATACTAAAAACAATTTTAATTGAATTTGAAGTAATCAAAATAAATAATAAATAATCAGTGTACATAAATACATAAATAAATAATCGAGTCCTTTATCGAGACCGTTGTTCTAGTTGTTCTGGGCCGATGCTAAGTGAATCCGGGGCATTGTCTCAGCTGCACCGGTTCTAGCAACGGCCTTGAGGCCTGATGACGACTAACTTCATTATTTAATATTATTACACCTAAATAAAGAATGTACCGTTCTATCACAAAGTCCAATTCGATTTCAACCTTCAAGGCCAACTGTTCGACGTGGTTGTAAAGCCTCGTATTTTAATTCTTCCGGTACAATCAATCCAACATGAAGTGTTTAGTAATTAGTTCGTCACGTTATTGCTTCTTGAACTTGTTTGAAAGTTATAGGATGAGTAGGAACGGCATTTTGTTTACAGGCAGATAACGTTTGTTTCGCAGCCATAACTGAGAAGAGCTTCAAAGTCTTGCCCAGTCCAGTAGACGATATTATGTATACCATTTCTTACCGCAGCTAAACCTGCGGTAGGTATACCTCATTATGTTAAGCCGCGGAGATATGGCATTCCATCTCTATGCTACTTCGTAAACGTTAACAATTGAAGAATCATAATAACCAAAAAGAAAAAGGAGGGCAAGGAACAAAAAAGAAAGAAACTTCGTTGTTACAAGCGACAAAATTTCTTTAGCTTGACCATGCCAAAAGTATGTTTATACAAAAAGTAAAGAAAATTAAATCGATGACCGATTTTAAGACATTCCCTGAATAAAAAAACACATGCTTTGTACCATAGAGTTATTATAATAAAGTAATAATAATAATTCATTTAATTAATTCTAATTTTCTAATTGTAATAATGTGATATGGGTGTATTGGGTGTATGTGTATGTCGTCGCCTTCCCTGAAATAAAGAATTTTTTTTTTTTTTTTTTTATTATACTGACGTAGTATATACAAAGTCTTTGCTTTGTTCAGAAATATGAGCATTCGAATTAAATGTAGGTACTACATTGGTTTGGAAATGTCCAAAAAGGAGGCCTTTACATTCGAACTAAGGCCACACATTTTAAAAGGTTCGATCTGCTGTACCTAATATACCTTCTTATGCCTAGTATAGTAAATATAATATATAATAGTAATATAATAGTAAAAGAGTTGCCTATATATCCATTGAATGATGTTGTATAATAGTTCACTGGCTAGCTCATTGAGATCAATTTTTATATTTGTAGATGATGATTGGCCCGATTGACCGAAAAGCTTTGTTGGTTAGTTGTGAGATTGTGAGACGACCATTATTTATTAAACCAGGAATCCAGAACCTCGCGAATTGGTTTTATTTATTTATTTGTTCAGTGGTATACATAACAAAAACATTCTAAAGATGTAAACATAAACTCATTAGAGTTTTACCGTACATCAGTATCATCGACTATACAAACAGGTAAACAAAAATATAGTTAACAAGGTAGGATATTAAATAAGTACAATGAGGGTAGATACCAGATAATATTTATCTACATTATGAAGGAGCGAACACCGGTGACTGCGCGATCCGTCTTTACAAACTGGTGGAGGGTAGTATTTGTGTTGATACAGATTACAAATGCAGCAAACTTTTGAGAATTTATAATACTTACATTAATAATGTTATTAATTGTATTGACTAGTTATTTTTATTATTGTGTCTTTGTAACTTGCAAGAAATGTTGTTTTAATTTAAATTTTATGTTTTTTTTTGTTATTTTATCCCTTAGAGATGTTGGTAGTTGATTAATTAGGTAGGGTATAATATATTTTAACGTTCTCCTACCATGTAAATTAAAATATTTGGACATTAATTCACATTTCAAAAACGTCAAATCTATCCAAGCTTGTAGACGACAATAAGGCGGGCTTTTTTGGCTGTTATTTAATTAATTACGTCATTGCATTGGCGAAATGCACAAGACGTGCGAAGAATTATAAAAAAATGATGTAGAGATAAAGCCGATAACATAACACATAACATAACATCACGCCTGTATTTCCCCGAAGGGGTAGGCAGAGGTGTAATAGTACACCCACATTTCGCCAGTTATGTTACAGTCCCATGTAATAGGGGGCGAGCCTATTGCCATTGACCGGGCACAAATCCAGACTATAAAGCCGATAAATGTAATAATTGCGTAAAATCATGGAATTAGTAAACTTTACGTCGAACTAGTTCGCGGGGTTCGCGTCAACTATAGTTTATAAATTAATAATATGACGACAAAACTATTTTGTATTTAAATATTGTTACTAACACCGAAACTTATTAAAATATTCCATCAATTCTCATCTGTATTTGTTTTTAAACCGACCAATAACCTATCCGCAGGTTGACAATCTTATCTTTTTTATGCTATCACTCTCATCAAATGTCATTTCAAACAAAAACAGACGAATGTTTAGATTAAAGATTTTATTGATTCAATCATTTAATTTTCAAATATCTTTATTTATCAGCAAAACAAACAAAACAAATGTACTTAACTCTAAGCTACATTGATACCACGTATTTTTTATATACATTATGAGGCTAAAAATGCGCCTTTAAAAGCTTATAAAATAATACAACGTGTTATTGAAATAACTGAAAACCTCTTAAGGGGTCATTTTACTCATCAGTATGAACAACTTTTGCTATTGGACAAAACCAGAAATGGCGAAAAATATATAAAAATACAAAATAGTTTATTGTGCTTAAAAAAAAACATTTTACAAGTTAGTGCTTCGAGTCTCCTTTTAAGCAATTAATGCCTGTGTTAGGAGACTAAATATATCAACTGCTCCTTACATTGGTATTCACATAAATCGACAAAATGTAGGGAACAACAGATATTTTTTTCGCGATTTCGGGGTCGGTTTCATAGTAAAAGTTGTTCATACTGATGAGTATAATAACCCCTTTAGAGGTTTTCAGTTATTTCAATCATCCTACACAAAGACATATATAGCAACGTAAACTCGAAGCATATTAAGATGCAAACATGGGATAGCAAAATAAAAAAGTACATATTTAGACAAGTGCTAGTACAGACGGCTACACTCAAGCTGTACATTTCCAGTATAAGCTGACCTCGCATTGTATAGGTTTTCCTTACAACGCGAGGTCAACCTATACTGGTTTTGAACAGCTTGATGTGTAGCCGTGTGTACTAGATAATTTTTCTTATAATATCGATTAATAATAATGTAGATTAATTATTAAATTCGGCCATAACTGTGGCCATATTAAATGTTTCGATTCCAGTGTACTTTTATACTAAATCATTTATAATTTAGTAAAAAAAAACGAAACTTGTTTGATATTTTAGCAAACATAAATAGACAGCTTTAAAATTATATGTCGAAAGAGAGGCAAACTGCTCCAACTTCCGCATTAAAATTAAATTACTGTGGACAAATATTACATTGCAGCGTGTGAGCATGTGTAATATTATGTCATCATCATCTTCCTCGCCTTTTCCCAACGCGGATGGAGTCCCTAACGGGATTCTGGCACCTTGGGTACCAATCTGCGAGCATCCATTCGAAAAAAAAAGGCTTTTCCCAACTATGTGGGAGTCGGCTTCCAGTCTCACTTAGATGCGGCTGTACATCAGTATTTTACACGGAGCGGCTACCATCAGGGTATTGGGTAATTTAGTTTAGACCAGTAGTCACACTCTCGGGTTTCTGACTATCCGTAATGACAGCCATAGATATTAGTATGGCAACCGGGACCGTGCTCTCCGAGGCTCAGCTATGCAATGAGCATGTCTATGTATCTTTATAAAATACTAATTCGCAAGTGCATTTAAACGCTGTCCTTTAAATCTATTTTGGAAAGTAGTTCAGCTAAGCAACGTGGGCGAACTAAATATAATCTGGTAACGTTTGTTCTCCTGTGAGTTAGTTGACGAATTCTGTTTCTTATTTGACGAGATTTATTTAATTTCAAGACACCTAGGTAAGCACGAATTTTTTTTCATCATCTTGTCTGATTCTAGCGGCAATAAGACATTGCCAGGTACATACGCATTCTCTATGGCACATTATTTTCTACTGTAATTAGATATTGATCTTTCTACGCTAATAGGTCATAGTCTTAACATAACATAATATTATCGCAATTGCAGTGAAGGGCGTTGTTTGTCTACCGATTTGTCATTCTGTCAACATGCTCAATACAATTAAAATGTTCAAATTCAAGTCAAAATTTTTTTTTTCAAATAAACCTAATTACTGGCTCTAGTTGCACGGTTCAAAATTGTGGGTCCTAATACGGAGAAGAACCAGGAAGAAACTCCATGGATATAGGTACTCTTTTTAAAATAGGTTATTGTTTATTACATCAAATTAATTCAAGTAATGTGAGTATAATGTAGGTTAATGTCAGAATTAAACAAGAGTTTAAAAGTCAGAATATTGCCTTTAGAAAAAAAACCTAAAAAGAGTTAAAAGTAGGAGCTGACCTGTCCCGACAGACGGCACCTGTGCACGAGCATGATGCGATCGCCATCGTTATCTCAACCGTATTGAAGGGACTATAATATACTAGCAATAATACTAACTATCTGCACATAATATACTAGCTTTTACGTGTGAATGTCTAATATTTACAGGTGTTGAATGTTCATACGATTGATTATTAGAACAGTTTTGGCGCGCTTTTCACTCTTCTTTCTCGTGGTAGGATATTTCGCAGTCGTACGCAACGAGGTCATCTGTACTAAAAATAGTTCGGACAAAAAATATGTTTATCAACATTTAAAATAAGAATGAAACGCATGCCGCACCTCTCCATAAACAAGTTTTTGTCTGCTGCATACCTACCTGTAACGTTGTAACGTAGTGGTCTAGGAAGAAGATGTTTTAGCACAGATTAGATAGGTAATAATTATGGTTTTAGTTATTTTTCTTAGGTAGTGACGCCCCAAAGGAATAAAGTATTTATTTGAAAAACATAAATAAGTAAGTTAGTTGCTTAGTTGTTGGATGTGTTAAAATAATTACTTTTTTAACATTTAACGAAAGGTGTTAAAGTTTTGTGTTATACATATTTAAGTATTTCGCCTTGTACAACCTTATTCTTAGTTTATACTAAACCTCTTAAGGGGTCATTGTACTCATCATTATGAACTAATTTTACTATGAAACCAACCCTGAAATCGGAAAAAAAAACAAGTGTTCCCATATACTTTGTCGATTTATGTGAACACAGGGATCAGCTGATTTTCTTTTTGCGATTTTAGGGTTGGTCCCATTGTAAAAGTTGTCCATAATGATGAGTACAATGACCCCTAAGATGTTTAGTATAAACATAGTATTATATTATGTGTGGTATAAACTAAGAATAAGGTTGTAGTGATTGCGATTTTGTTTTTTTGATTTTTTGAAAAATTTCGTCGTTACGTTCGTTTTAACTCTACGTGACGCAATCTTCATAGTTATCATTATGACTCTGGGTGCATAGAATAGAAATATGTAGTTAAGTAACTATTTAAAAACAATCACGTAATTATATTTAACTACTTTATTCGATTGAAACGATATGTCGATATCGATATTAGCAGTTGAGTAGGTACCTATGTTGTATTTATTGTTAAACCCGTGATCGTTATTGTTTCAGTTCTGCTTATTTTGTTGTGAAAACAGAGTAACAAGTAAGCAATTAAGCAGTGATGAAATAAATAATTAATAAAGATATTGACGATGTAGGTACCAGGTAGGTATATTGTTATCGTCATCAGGTGGGATATAGGTACCTAACTTACATTGAATAGGTATCTACCTATAGCGGATAAAAACTTTTTAACAATAACCTCCTCCTTTTTTTGAAGTCGGTCAAAAAATAAAACCGACTTCAAAAACTTTAACTAAAAAGTAAAAAATAATCCTTGTATGTATTTCAAAATCTTAACATAAACCAAAATTTTGAAGGTGGCGCGTGACTGTCCCTTTGTGTCATGTAAATATAATGTACTGTCGAGCGCTTATCTATAGTAAAAAACAGTTTATGCGAACATACATGAAAAACACGCGCCGCCTTCAAAATTTTGGTTTATGTTAAGATTTTGAAATACATACAAGGATTATTAATTACTTTTTAGTTAAGGTTTTTGAAGTCGGTTTTATTTTTTGTTAAAAAGTTTTTATTTCATACTTTTTAGTTGAGAATTCAGAGAAAAACGAAACTATTAGTAGATCATCTAGGTAAGCGAAGCTAAATTAAACTGATTTATTGAAGCTGGTTCAAAAACTACTCGACCCAAGTCAATAAAATTTATATGGGACCACCGCGCGGACTTCCTCTACCAAATAAAAAAACAACCACGCAAATCGGCCCATAAATCTCGGAGTAATCGGTGTACATACATGAAAAAAAAAAAAAAAAAAAAAAAAACCTTTTTTTGAAGTCGGTTAAAAAAGGAATGACGGCTTATGAAACGGACGCAAATATTTTTGTTACTTGTAAGTGCTGCGAACAACCATAGAGAGGCCAACAAAAACCGTGCTCCTTCATGTACAGGATATTTGTTTTCGCGATGCTTACTAGACGATGCCGCGACATGTGAACTGAGAGGGGTGAGCACGGTTTAAGGTGCATGTGTGTGCGTGAGCGCTGGTTTGTACACGGAGGAGCACGGTTTTATTGGCTTCACTATGATTGTTCGAAGCACTTTGTCTATATTTTTTACTATGTCTGTACTTGTGTATAAATATTATTTCTTTTATTTTAAATATATACTTTAGTAAATAGCTATCAAAGCACAAAGATGACACGTTTCGTAAAATTTAAAATATGTGTCTTACATAACTGCTCAAGATAAATTAATAAACAACATAAAAATGTTATTGGCTATATTTGTTGATGATGACATTTTCTATGAGACAGATTGTCATTTTCATATAGATGCCTTACCAGTACCACCCACTACCAACCTACCTACTTAGCATCAGGTGGGCCTTTAGCTCGATATGCCATCTTATAGAAAACTACCATAAAAAGCCCATACAATATAACTGGGAAATTACGCTATGCAAAGGCCGATGTCAAGATCGAGCAGTACTGAATAGTTGCATCTCTTTCTTATTCCGTCGCCCACGCTCCGGGCCGAGAATCAAATCAGTTGAATAGTTTTATTGTACTACTAGCAACGCGACTTCGCCCGCGTGAATTTCGATTATCGCGCATTCCTCGGAAACTGTTTTTCTTTCCGGGATAAAAAGCTTATATGTTAATCCGGGTTATATTCTATCTGTATGCCAAATTTCATTAAAATCGGTTCAGCCGTTATTGAGTTATAAATGATGTAACTAACCCGACTTTGTTTTAAAATTATTACTTTTGAATATTTTAAACAATTTAACTTAACTTAATTAAATACTTAATATTACTTAATTTAATTTAATTTAACTGCCTCGTTGGTCTAGTGGTCGCAAGCGCGACTGCTGATCATGTGGTCCTGGGTTCGATTCCCGGGTCGGGCAAAATGTTATTGGGTTTTTTCATTAGGAAATTCTCAGTAGCAGCCCGGAGTCTGGATTTGTGCCCGGTCAATGGCAATAGGCTCGCCCCCTATTACATGGGACTATAACATAACTGGCGAAATGTGGGTGTACTATTACACCTCTGCCTACCCCTTCGGGGAAATACAGGCGTGATGTTATGTTATGTTATGTTAATTTTATAAACCTAATTTTTTTCTATAATCTGGTGAATAAATAATCAAAATCGCTTCAGTAATTTGGGAGTAGTCAGAAATGGAGCTGCCTGTAATGAGGCGTCTATGGAGTGTATAGTCGATGACATGGACAGACCTTTGGGCATATGGTTATTATAATAAAAAAATCTCTATCAAAATAAAATTATTTGCATTTTTAAATAAATAAACTATGCCTGTACGGTAACTTTTTTGCAATTTTCCAGGGCAGGAAGATGATGTTTTTTTTTACTATTCTGTTTTAATATAAACTTAGATAACGACAAGACAAATTGATGTTATTTTTAATTTTGCACGTAGACCGGTACACAAGATCAATCAGTGAAGTTATCACCATAAGCGTTTGTATGGAAGAATGCCAAGCGTGGCGATTATGGTATATCCTCCCCATTGGGGGAGGCCTATGTCTAGCAGTGGACGTCTTTCGGCTGAAATGATAATGATGGAAGAATGACCGAATATGTCTCTTAACCAGATAAATGATAAATGTATCGGCTAATTACGAGAAACCGCTCGAATTCCAGCGGGACCAATACACCTGTACCATTAGATATTCTGTGCCTATACTTTGCTTATATTTTAAGTGTTTTCATTTTACTTTCTTTGTATACCTACCTATTGGTTACCTGTTTGTGTTCCTATTGCACTGTTATTTAAATGTTATGCGCCGTTAACTGGGATAATAAACCATTTTTCTTTCTTTATTTCTATGGTCAAAATGATATAGGTATAGCGTTTTTTGTTTTAAATTGTAATTTTTTGAATATTTTAACAATTTTTTTCGTCCATGTCGCGTCGTCGTACGGGTTAAAACCATAGAGTTATTATACTTACGTCAGTATATACAAAGTCTTCGGGTAAAACGCAAGCTACAATATGAGTTATGACTAACGGCCAAAATTAATATCCAATCCATCCACAATTTGCCCTACTAGAGATAGGAATTTGACATAAGCTCCATACAAAATATGTCAAATTTCTATCTCTAGTAGGGTAAATCGTGGATAGATTGGATATTAATTTTAGCCGTTAGTTGACATCCGCCTTTTACTTATATCCAATTCATGAAGGTTTTATTTTAACGTGGCTACTTAATTTAAAAGTTACGTATGTACCTTTTAAAGAATTGAACCACCCTATTTCTTCTCATGGGTGTCGTGAAAGGCGACTAAGGGATTCACCAGAGGATGGGCAGCAGCGTTCTCTGAGTATTTAACCAACCAACTGCGTTCGCCAACCCGCCTGCCAAGTGTGGCGATTATAGCATATACCCATACTGCTTGGGGGAGGCCTATGTCCAGCAGTGGACGTCTTTCGGCTGAAATGATAATGATGATGATGTACCTTTTGCAAAGAGGTAACCTCAAAAAGACTACCAACCTCCTGGGGTAGACCAGAGTGTGTGGAATTTTTACCGCACTAACTCCCCCCTGGTAGCCATCTTCAGTATAATAAGGGGGACTCCTGGTTTGTATTTTACCTCCGGAGCTCTTCCAAGGCAATTCTCCAGGGAGATTTGTCTCCCTGTATACCTTCCTGGTGCTCATGCAATGGCGTCACGTAAACACTGCGTGCCGCTGTCATCCCTGACGTCACTCAGTGGACACTCAGAGTTCCCACTATGAACGCCCGTGACCTCAAAGGCCCCCCGCGTACATACACGTACGTATGTACATAGGTACCTACCTACTATGACCTGGTTTTGTTTTCTGCATGTAGCTGTATAGTAGTAAGGTAGTACCTACGTACTTTTTGTCCTGTTAGGATTCCCCTGCTAATTCATCTGTGTAATTGTATGGCTTTTCTAGTTAGGTGTCCCTGTCATCATTTGGGTGACTAATATAGTCGATAATGTTGGTATTAATGAAAAATAGGTAATTACGTTAGTATTGCCCTATATTAAATATCTTTGGTACCTATGTGGCGTATTGAGTAAAACGAAATGTAGGTAGGTACAGTCAGTTGCAGATTGCAGTAAAGTCATGAGCAAAATACCTAGTTAAAATTAAGCTTAGACCAACAAACTGTTAGTCTAAGAAACTAAGCAAAATTAATGAAATGTAGGTACAGTCAGTTGCAGATTGCAGTAAAGTCATGAGCAAAATACCTAGTTAAAATTAAGCAAAATTAATTCTAGGTACTGTTTGTTTACGCGCTTACAACACAGAGCTTACACGCTATTAATACCTACTTTATTATGGTTATTAGTTTATTTATTACTAAAAAACGGTATTTTATCTCAATGACACGTATAATAATAATAATAAAATATATCAGATCTTCATGTAGGTACTGTGCAACATCAATAAATTAAACGACCAAACAGGTTGTATCACAACAACAAAACCAAGCTTTTCATTGCAGTTGATGATGTTCACTGTTTGTTTAACACTCCAATTCTACTTAGCATGGTCTAAACTCTAGACATTATAAATTCCTATTTGTTGTAGTAGCTATTAAGAACCTATGTGGGTACTTAAGTACTTATCTACATTATATCAGATAACAAAACATTTAGCCTACAGCGGAATCAATGTCCTCGAATATTAACTTCAATCAAATCAACTCAGCCTATCGCAGTCCACTGCTGGACATAGGCCTCTCCCAAATTGCGCCACAACGCTCGGTCCTCTGCCTTCCGCATCCAGTCCCCCCCAGCCACGTTCTTTAGGTCGTCGGTCCACCTGGCAGGGGGGCGCCCTACGCTGCGTTTGCCGATACGCGGTCTCCACTCAAGGACTCGTCTGCTCCAACGGCCATCGGTCCTTCGACAGACATGGCCAGCCCACTGCCACTTCAGCTTATAATATTAACTTACTAGACTTTTATTGAACTATGATTACGGGACTAGTCGCGCACAATAAAATCAAAACATAACAAAACATTTTGACTAACCTCGACGTTTCGGCCAAGTTACATTGGCCGTGGTCACGAGCAGACAACTACTAGACTTTTCCCGCGGCTCCGCCCGCGTAGGAATATTTGGTCATAATTCACAAAAAAAACTATCGCGTATCCCTCGGAAACTGTTTATTTTAACGGACTGAAAAGGTTTAATTCGGGTTATGGTCCATTTGTGTGCCAAATTTCATCTAAATCCGTTCAGCAGTTTTAGCGTGATGGAGTAACAAATATCCAAACATCTTCATAAACTTTTACATTTATAATGTAGGATGTTAGGACGCGTTCAAAATTATCAAACTCAATCTAAGAAAGTAATGAAAAAACACCATGTGCACCCCTGAAAGAGCTTCAAACTTAGATTATATGAAAACAGATATAGATATAGCACTTTATACTTTACCTATTCATAAAATGCGATGGCGCAACAGTCATAGTGTGCGTATCGCGTAGCACACGACTGTTTGTTATCAAGATATCGCTAGGGTTATTGTGTCATCCTTTTTCCACACGCATTAATTAACCCCGTATTGCTAGCCTGTACGCTTCAGGCTGCTTCAGGCACGCGTTTGTGTTACGCACACAAGTGAGTGTCAGTGCGCGGAGTCGATTTTTCATGTGTGCGTGCCGCACGCTGCCCCAATTGAAATTATAAATTTTACGTTTTCTTCTAAAATATTGTATTTTTTTAGGACTTACTCATGAAATTTAATGCTAGTCGCTTTCGTCGTGTCGTGTCTTCATTAAAACGTGTAAAAGTTATTACACGTTTTAATGACGCAAGGTGGCATTTTTTTTTTAATATCATACGAAGGTGACAGTCGATCTTAGCCTAAGCGGTTGATGCGCGTACTATTTGAATTGCGCGTACTTTTGGTGGTGATACGAATCGGACTAACTTGCTGTATCTATGTTTTTCTATTATCTAAGGGTTCAAAAAGTTTTGTATGGTGTAACCCACACTAACCCGAAAGTTCATAGTAGTATCTACTTAATAGAAAATTATTATCATACAAGTATAATTTATATTCCTATAAAATACTTATAGACACTTTTTCTTGTTCGTTTAGGTACCTACCTATAATTCTAATATAATTTCTAACAAAATAAATAAATCAATAAATGTAATGACGACAGTTTAATCTAGATAATAAATGTGTAAATATGTAGGTAATTAGGCAGCTTTTTAAGTAACAAAACACGCATGTGCATAGGTACTTAAGCAGAACAAACACTAGGTACGTAATTTGATAAATAAGTAGGTACAAAACAAAACATTGATTAAACCTCTTTTACCAATTAGCATTCAAATAACGTAGTTAAGCTATGTAAACAAAGTAGTTTGCTATTAATAGCTTAGTACCTATTAATCAAATATAGCTAGACGCTGTCTATAGTATGTACCTAAAGATTATATTATAAGTAACTAGGTATAAATGTATATACTTACATAAACTCAGATTTTTCTTACTTGCCTTATTTAGTAAACAATCTTGGCATGTCTTTTTAATGTAATTCGTCAATAATAATTATTAATAGACATTAGGTTGACAATTTTACACACTAAATATAATTTTTAAACCTAATTACAGGTGCAGAACTAGTAATTGTATTTTATCAGTAGTTATTTGAATAAAGAGATATGTCAAGATTGTTAACGACAAGACAAGAGAAAAAAACAGAATATACTTATACATACAATCTAATATTATGTTCACACATAAAACTTGTTGTGTACTTACACATCGTATGACATATGAATACCGGCTTACTTTTAGTCATAAAAATCCGAAACAGGTACGTTTGACACGATACGGTCTACCTAAAACTGCCTAAATCACCGTTCACAACAAAGAGTGAATGAAAAAAACAAACTTACCTTTTATTCCAATATTAAAATAGCACAATTTTTTATGATTATGTTGCCAGTTGTTTGTAAACAAAGAAGCAAAGACCACGCGCGCGCGCGCAACCGCGTTCGGACTTCGAAATGAATTGAGCGTCGAATCACGCACCACGCCCGCGCACAGACTGGCCGCCACTACCAAACCCGTCTAATTATAAACGAGTACAGCCTGCTCACATAAGTTCTACTGATAACAATATTATTGTCGATTCGATTACGCTGATAATTGTAGGGCAAAGAATTGCAATCAATAAAGCCCGGTAAACTATTTTCTCTACAAGCTTCTGGTGTTGTTATGCCGAATGTATCTACTGCTATGTTCCGTGTGGTGCCGGACATAAATAATTGCCCCACCCTATCTCTTCTCGTGGGTGTCGTAAAAGGCGGCTAAGGGATTCACCAGAGGATGAGCAGCATTGTTCTCTGAGTATTTATTCAACAAACTGCGATCGCCAACCCGCATGCCAAGCGTGGCGATTATGGCATATCCCCCCGTCGGGGGAGGCCTATGTGACCTATGTCCAGCAGTGGACGTCTTCAGCTGAAATGATGATGATGATGATCTATTTCTATGAAAATTGGATGCTTACGTGTGTAGCGTCCTTTTACTGGGCCTAAAAGTTCAGTTAGTATTATCTACAAGATGTTGATCTTTCTAGAGAAAATAATAACAAATGTGCTTAGGCATCTAAAAATATTTAACTAACCGGTTATTTAATAACGAAATTTTCACTAAGAAACATAGCGAGGGTTTGAGAATAAATCCCAAACGACTTTGAAAATAGGTCACCGGCGGCATTGTCAAAGGGCGGAAAATTCTGCCTATTTTTTTGGTGGTTTCGCACGCATCGTTTGTGAGTCGCACGCTACGAGGAAAGAACCTACACGCGACACAGGGGAAATTTGTACACAAAAGGTATAATTTTTTTTTTATTTTTTTTTATTGATTCGTGTTCAGTATCAGTGGTATAGTCACCATAAATATGACACGGATACAGATCAACATATTGTACCTATATCATAAGATTATCATTATAATCTCATATTGATACAATCATTATCATAAGGAGGGGCTCGTGGCTAAGTTATAGCCGCGTGATTTGTAGTTGTGATTTCTGCGAAGTTATGTTTCGCTAGCCGCGGTCGGTCCTTAGATGGGTTATAGTTTCGTTGCACATCGAGACGAGATCCTTCCGTGGCTCGGAGAGCACGTGAAGCTGTCGGTCCCGGTTGCCAATACGAAATGATATCTATTGCAGTCGTTACGGGTAGTCAGAAGCCCGAATGTCTGAGAACTGGTCTAACCGTATATGGAAATCTTTGGAGGAGGCCTTCACCTGAGAGGGGTCCGTGCTATTAGCATATTGTCAATCAATTATAAAATCATTTAAACATAGATTATTACAATAGATGCATAAAAATTCAAGTTTTTTTTTTAATAAGAATAAAAAAATTGTTTATATGTCAAAAATTATATGTAACAATTTTTTTTTTTTTTTTTTAATGGCTTTGCACGGTTTGTGCATTTCGCCAATGACGGTTTTGGTAGATTTTAGGAAGAACGACGATAACAAAAGGTAGGGAAACAAAAATTTAAAGGAAACAGAACGGATTTAACGAGGATAGGATCAGGATGGTTGTTCAAAGATGAGATGGGTTGTAAAAGGAGAAAGGATGTTTGAAGATGAGCAATTTACATTAGGTGTGTTAAATTTACATTAGGTGGATTTAATTCTAATTTTATTTACAGAAATAAAAGAGGCCATACATTTATAAATTTGAAGATTGTTTGTACAAAGTAATGAGAGAATAGAAGTAGGGAAAGGAGTACAGAGGGAAACAAGATTATTTAAGAAGGAACCACGGTCATACAGAGGACAAGCAAAGAAAATGTGATTTAAATCTCCTACATCAATACCACATGTGCAAACGGGGCTGTCAACAATATGTATTTTGGCAAGGTGGGCTGGAGAACAAACATGACCAAGCCTGATTCGTATTAATATAGAGGTCTCCACCTTGCCAAACTTTGCCCGAAAGAACCACGGCTTTACAGGAATGTCAGGCTGAATCTTTGAAAAGTAACGTCCTTTTAATGTTTTGCTCGTATCTCAAGCTTCCTTCCAGGAGTCACAGAGAAAAGATTTTGGTAAAGCTATAAGGTCAGAACAGAAATTTGTGTAAGGAAACAAATCCCCACACTGCACCGCGTCACTGGCAAGACCATCAGCAATTTCATTGCCATGGATTCCAGCATGAGTAGGAATCCAGACAAATTTTAGGACCAAATCCTTAGACATGGCTCTAAATGCGAATTCTCAACCAGAACATAATATATCTATTATATTATACTAAAATTACAAATTCTCCTATTGTGTTTATCCTATTTTTTTTGTCAAAGATAAATACGCAATCAATGTTAGTTATAAATACAAATTTTGCCTTTTTTTATTTACAACTGTTGTTATTGTCTAATGCTGTTCCCGATTCGATGTACTTTTTTTACTGGTACTTCATTGCAAAGTATTTCCTCTGCAACTCTAATTATTGGAGCATAAATTACTACATTAATAATAAAGATGACTGACAAATATTTCAAAGTTGGTCTCTTAAATAAGGGTTCCCTCGGCACTAACCACGACGACTTTGTAGCTGTCGTCGAAAAACATTCTTTTGATGCATTGGCAATCAATGAGACTTGGCTGCGGCCAGACGAGGAGCAGCGAGCTCCCGTTGTGCCAGGATACCGCCTGCGACACACGCCGCGACCGCAGACTCTGCATAAGGGTAGGGGTGGAGGCGTGGGTTTTTACCTGAAGCGCGGCTTTACAGCTCGTACATGCTTCACACCCGTTGACCCTAAATACGAACACGTCGAACAAATGTGGATAACCACCAACATGAACGGGAAAAAAGTTGCCATTGGCACAGCATATCGTCCTCCACGCTTCAACTTAGACCTTTTTCTCGATGCTGTCACCGATGCCATTAGCTCCCTGGGAGACTGCGATCACTACATTCTACTCGGCGATTTTAACGTAAACCTGTTGAACTGTCATGATGGTAGAACTAAGAAACTAAGCGAGTTTTTAAGTAGTTTTGGTCTGAGACAACTGATAAATTCCCCCACACATTACACAGACCACAGTGAAACATTAATTGACCTCGTATGTACTAATCTTACCGCCAGACATGTATCTGTGGAATCCTTTCGCTCAATAAATGGCCATTCGTTGCTTGTTTGTGAATTTGCCATTAAACGCAGTAAGTATAAGCCGCGATTGATAACGTACAGACCCATAAGGGATATCAACAAAGACAGCCTTGAACATGACTTAACCTATATACCATGGAAAATTATTTCTGGCCTAACGATCGTTGATCAAATGGTAGACGACTTTAACCGCAGTATTCTAACAATATACGATGCGCACGCCCCGCTCAAAACTTGTTTAATTAAAGAACCGTCATATCCATGGATTACCGACACAATTAAGTTCATGATGCAGTTACGGGATGACGCCTTAGCCACGTACCGTAAAACAAGACCAGACTCTGCAAAAAAACAAATTAAAAAAGATTACTATAAGCAACTCAAGTCTTTAGTAATACATTCTTTATTTCATGAAAAAGTTGCATATTTTAAAAACAACATAAATAATAAAATTAATGATCCTAAAACGTTATGGAAAAATATAAAAACTACACTATTGCCTAACAAACAAAACAACGACCTCCCTACTCATTTTCGAGATCCAAATAAATTAAACAATCATTTTCTAGAAGTTCCTGGTGATCCTATTTGTAGCTTGTCGCAACTTACTTACTTTGAATTTCACCGTTTTGGTGATGCTAGTTTCACATTGCACCCGGTGAGTGTCGAACATATTTCAAGACTTATTAGTCAGCTTAAATCTAATGCTGAGGGTTGTGATAAAATAACACTAAATATGTTGACTTGCACCTTGCCGCACACACTGGAAGTTATCACTGAAATGGTTAATCGGTCAATCGTCTCCTCAAAATTTCCCGACACTTGGAAGATTGCAACTATTGTCCCTCTGCCCAAAAAACCTATTCCATCGGAACTGAAAGACTTTCGGCCTATATGTATTCTCCCATGTTTATCTAAAATCGCGGAAAAGGTTGTGTGTCTCCAGCTGTCGCAGTATCTTGAGGAAAACAAAATGTTGCCAGAGCTGCAGTCAGGCTTTCGCAAACTAAGAGGTACGTCTTCTGCTCTCTTGGATGTGACGGATAATATTTTATCGGCTCAAGACAAGGGCTTATGTACGATCTTAGTCTTACTCGATTTCTCGCGCGCTTTTGACTGCATAAATATTGATCTGCTCATGTCCAAGTTGAACTACTACGGTATCAACCACGGCACATTATTATGGTTCCACAGCTACCTCAACAACCGTAAGCAGTTCGTAAAAATCCGGTCAAGCGATGGATCTACCATCGAGTCATCATTAACTTCCATTAATAGGGGAGTTCCACAAGGCTCAATACTAGGCCCGATCCTCTTTATCTTGTATTGCGCGGATATAACTCATTGCCTAAAGCGGTGCAGATACCACATCTACGCAGATGACATACAGGTATATGTCTCTTTTAAACCAAGTGATTATAATAGTGCGTTGGAGGATCTAAACTATGACCTTACTAACATATCACGATGGGCGGAACGAAATGGTCTGGTACTTAATCCCTCGAAAACTAAATACATGGTATTTGGGACCAAGCAACGAATTGACCTTTTGCCGGTTGCACTAAATGTGACTTTGATGGGTGAGTCGGTCGGTCGAGTGAGTGAGGCACGTAATTTGGGACTGAAAATGGACACTGAGCTGAGATACGAAGGACACGTGGCAGAATCAGTGCGTAACTCTTTCTACCGCCTTAAAATTTTGTATAAAATAAGACCTTATCTCTCTGAAGCATTACGAATACAGCTAGTGGAGTCTTTAGTATTATCCAATTTAAATTATGCAGACACAGTTTGTGGTCCCCGTCTCCTTGCAAGAACCGATCGACTGATCCAGAGAGTGCAAAACGCCTGTGCACGATTTTGTTTCTCGATTCCACCGAGAAGTCACGTAACACCATTTCTGAACCAACACTCGATTCTCAAAATGAAATCTCGCCGTAAGTTGCATTTAGCCTGTCTTCTTTTTGGGGTTATCAAATACAGGCAGCCGACTTATCTTTACAGTAAGTTGAGTTGGATCGCAAGTAGAAGACAATGTTCAATCAGGCAGTGCTCGATGCAACTTTCGGTAGAATCACACAGGACAGCAGCCTTCAGAGGTAGTTTCAAGTACGCGGCATCAAAATGCTGGAATAATATTCCCCCGCCCATAAGAAATCTAAACACTCTTGGTACTTTCCGACGTAGACTGCGGCAGTTTCTCATTGACTCACAGAAAATGCTAGGTCTCATAATTACCAACGTGTCCATAATTTAGGTAATAGCACATGCCGTGTTCTAATTATTGGCCTTAAGTAAAATCTACTTATTATTTTACTCACATACATTTTTTTTTTTTTTTTACCTGTTACGGTTATGAATATATTTAAATATATATTTATTTATTTAATTCCTTTCACACTCTTAATATAGGTACCTGCCTACTTATATATATATATATATATATTTTGTGGATATTATACTCACATTAAAAATAACACACTAACGCAAAGCAATCATTCTTAATTTTTTTCTCATGTATCTGGTCTGCTCGACGTCCGTATGTCACTGCAGGGATCCAGCAGAATACCAGCGTCAGGTATAATACCTGGCACATGCTGAGCTGGACACCCATTTGGTACAATATTGAGACACATATCACACTTTCTTATTGTATTTTTACCTGTATGTCCTGTGTCTTGTTTTTGTACTAAATAAACGTTTTATCTATCTATCTATCTATCTATCTATTTCAAAAATTACAGGTAATTGGGATTTTAATTTAAATGGAAATTTACCAATGGCTTGTAGAGCACTTAAAGAGTCAGAGAATATAACGGATTTTTTAATTTTTAATAAGTTAACATATTCAACTGCTTTGAGGAGGCCAAAACATTCACCCGTAAAAACAGATGTCTCCGGAGGATGCTTAATTTTTTGGACAATATTATACTGAGAATGATAGACACCAATTCCAACACATTCAGATGGAGATGGCTTGGAAGCGTCTGTAAAAATATGATGGAAACCTTCAAAATTCTCAGCAAGAAAAGTTTTAAAATTATAGCTAACAGTAGGGTCCGATTTATCAAAACATTTAAATTTTATATCAGGAGTAAACTGAAGAGAGTCATAAGTGCAGGTGAATAAAGGAAGTTTATTGGAACGGTGAGTAGGAGATGATAAAGAGAGGAATTTTTGGTAACTTACGACTAAACATGGCACAGATTTATGAGTCCAGTAATTAGAAGACTGAATATACGATACTAAAGATTCCAGTTTAGGAATGAGAGGGTGATCCGTAAACTGAATGATTCTAAAGAGAAAATTATCAGATAGGAACTGCCTTCTTAAATGCAAAGGGGGTTCGCCACACTCTACTTGAAGTGCGTTAATGGGACTGGACTTCATCGCACCTGATATAATACGAAGAGCTTTAGATTGGATACGATCTAATTTTTTTAAAGCCACAACACTACCAGGTTCTAAATTGTATAGTCCATAATCCAAAATGCTTCTAATAATAGCATTGTAAATAAGTTTCAAAGAGAATGGATGTGCACCCCACCAAACACCGGAAAGACATCTAAGAATATTTAAGTGGTGTTCACATTTACTAATAACATAATCGCAGTGTGGAACACCAGTAAGCTTTGAGTCTAAGATTACTCCTAGGTACTTAAAATTATCTTTTACTGGGATAGGGTTGTCATTATATAACACATTCACTTGAGGAGCAATTCTTTTACGGGTGAATAAAACAGCTGCACTTTTGGAAGCGGATAAATCTAAGCCGTTTAAATGTAACCATGATGCTAAAGTACTTAAGGCAGAAGTAAGCACGGAACAGGCTTGTTCAACAGAATTACTTGAAAAATACAACAATAAGTCATCAGCATATTGGAGAACTTTAACTTGGTTGGTAAAAGACGAATCTAAATCAAAAGTGTAAATATTATACAATAATGGACTCAGCACTGAACCCTGTGGAAGACCTTTCCATACAAGACGAGTTAATTGATGATCAGCAACTGACATAATTGCTGAGCGTTCGGATAGTATATTTATAATGAAATTGGACAGATTGATCGGAATTTGTAAGGCATGCATTTTGTCCTGTAGAACAGATAGCAAAACATTATCATACGCAGCATTGATATCTAAAAAAACAGCTATGGTGGATTCATTATTAGAAAAGGATAACCGGACATCAGTAGTAAAAATACTTAGGCAGTCCATGGTACTTTTAGCCTTTCTAAAACCGTATTGTGAAGCTGCCAATAAACCTTTGCTTTCTACATACCACTCAAGGCGGTTTTTTATTAAATGTTCTGCTAACTTAATTAGAATGGAAGATAAAACTATGGGGCGGTAGGAAGAAACATCGGATGGTAGTTTATGAGGCTTAAGAAATGGCAATACCATTTGACGTTTCCATTCAACTGGGATGTTTCCTGTTTTCATTATAGAATTAATAAGATTCAAATAGTAACTGAGAGCATTGTCACTTAATTTGGCAAAAAAGGAGTAAGGTATGCCGTCAATGCCTGGAGCAGAATCTACAGTATTAATGATAACACCCTTCAGTTCATTTAATGTAAACGGGCAGTCTAAGTCATTATGGGTACTTATGCTACTGGGATCATTGTGCCGAATTAAGTTAAAAGCCTGAGGAACCCATGGAGGAGCTAGTTTATCTAAGAAGTCATGTGCAAGTGAATCAGAAATAGGAGAAGAAAAAGGTCTATTGAAAACTGATCGAAATCTGCGAATATTACGCCAGACTATTGTGGGATGTGTATTAGGAGAAATTGAAGAACAGAATTTTTGCCAACCTTCATATTTTTTCTTTTTAAAAAGCTTACGAGTTTCTGTCATAATGATACAGAGGGAATCAAAATTAGAAAGGGACATGTTGAGGTTATATGTTTCTTCAGCTTGTTTTCGTTTATTGACAGCCTCAGAACACTCAGAATCCCACCAAGGGGGCTTGGGAATTGTACTAATATTGTTCTTTTTAACAGGAAAAACCTCGTCTGCTGCATTAATCAAAATATGCGCTAACCGTTCTGCACACTGATTTTCATTACCATTGGAGATAACGGGAAGAGAAGATATGTTGCTGTCAACTTTATTTTTATATTTATCCCAGTCATAACTACTTCTGTTAGGGATTTTGTATTTTAAATTTGATCTTTTTATCTTAGAAGTTTGTTTTAAGGAAGGGAAAGAAATGAGAATAGAAAAATGATCACTACCAAAAGTAGAGGTTAAAGTCTGCCATGTTATTGAAAAAGCTAAGTTAGGAGAGCAGATAGACAGATCAACTGCACTTAGAATCTCATTGGGACCAGTACGCCTAGTAGGAGAACCTGAATTTAAGATGCATAGATTGTGCAGATCTACTAGATCTAATAACTCTTCACCATAATTATTAGAAATTGAACTACCCCAAGATTGGTGATGGCAGTTGAAATCCCCCAGTACTAGGAAAGGTTTAGGAAGAAAAGAAAAGAGACTATCAATCTCTTGAAGTATAGAAGAAGAAGGGTAAGGAATGTAAATAGAAACAAGACAAATATTATTAAATATAATTGCTACCATTGATATTCCATCACTATGAGGAGGTAATGAAATTACTGAGAAGGGAATAGAATCCTTAATAAGTATAGCTGCACCAGCATACCCATCAGGTCTATCATCTCTAATAATTACATAGCTATGGATATTAAAAACTTGATTTGGTTTAAGCCATGTCTCTGCCAAGGCAAAGGCGAAAGGCTTGTATTTATTTATTAGATAAATTAAATCACTTTTTTTATTATTTAGACTGCGGCAGTTCCATTGAATGAGTTTGGCTTGTTGGTCCATTATGGACAGACTGGGAGAGTTTATTGAGGACTGGGGCAACGTTGGACGGTGAAAAGTTGAACTGTGAAAAGACTTAAAAGGGCTGTAATAAAATCATTCAGTGAAAATTGAGTATCAGATTCATCTTTGCTTTGATTCTTTAGAGCACAACCATTTGAAGGTTCTGGAATGGCATAATCATTAATGATTGCATTGTGGGCATCTTTGTTGTAACCATGGATAGGTTTATGAGGAGAACGAGGTTTAAGAAAGACAGTTTTTTTATAACCAGAAGGACCAGAAGGAGATGTTTTATTTTGAAAAGAAATAAAGGGCTTATCGGAAGAATCTCTTGATGGGGGAGAAAGTAGTGTATCAGCAAATGATTTTGAAACCGGAGGATGTAATTTAGAAGATTCAGCATAAGATATAGAATTTTGGGCCATATAGGTTTTTATATTTTTCTGTCTTAGAAATTCAGGGCATGACTTATCAGTTGCAAAATGATACCCAGAACTAAAGCAACAAGATGCATTTTCAGGCTCTAAATTACAGCTATCTGCTGTGTGGTTGTGTCCACATTTAAAGCACCGGGGTTTGGATCTACACTGCATTTTTGTATGACCAAACCGGCAACAATTAAAACATTGAACTGTAGGAAAAATGTAAAGATCAACCGGAAGTGCATTGTAGCACATGAAAATACGCTTCGGTAAAATCTGCCCATCAAATGTTGCAACAATTGTTTGAGAAGGTTTCCAAACAGCAGATCCGTCAATAAATGTTTTAAAATTAAGACGTCTGACTTTAATTATTGGACCACACCCTATAGGAACTGAAATATTATCCATAACTTCCTCCGGAGACCATTCTGAAGGAATCCCACGAATCAATCCCATTCTTGTTACATTAAATGTAGGTATCATCATCATCATCATCATTTCAGCCGAAAGACGTCCACTGCTGGACATAGGCCTCCCCCAAACATCGCCACAACGACCGGTCCTGTGCCTTCCGCATCCAGCGGATTCCCGCGACCTTCACCAGGTCGTCGGTCCACCTTGTGGGGGGCCTACCCACGCTGCGTCTTCCAGTACGCGGTCGCCACTCCAGAACTTTACTGCCCCATCGGCCATCCGTTCTGCGAGCAATGTGCCCCGCCCACTGCCACTTAAGTTTGGCAATTCTTCGGGCTATGTCGGTTACTTTCGTTCTCCTGCGAATCTCCTCATTTCTGATTCGATCACGCAGGGACACTCCGAGCATAGCCCTCTCCATTGCCCTTTGAGTGACTTTGAGCCTTCTTATCAGGCCCATTGTGAGCGACCACGTTTCAGTACCGTAAGTAATTACTGGCAACACACACTGGTCAAAGACTTTCGTCTTGAGACACTGCGGTATTTTGGACGAGAAGATATTGCGTAGCTTCCCGAACGCTGCCCAACCGAGTCGGATTCGACGATTGACCTCTTTCTCGAAGTTGGACTTACCTAGCTGGACAGTTTGTCCTAGGTATACATAATCGTCAACAACTTCGAGTGTAGATTCTCCGATGTTTACGGGAATGGGTGCTATATGGGAATTCGACATAACCTTTGTCTTGTCCATATTCATTTTAAGACCCACTCTATCAGAAGCTCTACTGAGGTCATCGAGCATTGTACCGAGGTCCTCCATGGTCTCAGCCATGACTACTATGTCGTCGGCAAACCGAAGGTGAGTGATGTACTCGCCGTTTATGTTAATGTAGGTATAAAAGCTTTTAACTTCTGAGCCTCAAAGCTGTTGTGTTGAATAAAAGAATTCGCATCAGAGAAAGAAGAAAATGCAATAGAAATTTTATTACGGCCTATCTATTTCACACTGCCATTAATAATGTTCTGAAAAATGTTCTGCTTTAAGAATTTGCCAAAAGTAACTGGGTGCAGTGTAGTGCCATCATTAGGTGTCGATTGAATTTTTTGTATATGTGTTATGAAAGGAGCAGCATCGCTTTTTTCATAAAGCTGTCGTCCCACAGGGGAGGGAATTGGAGATTGAGTGGATGACGCAATAGGATCTTGGGTGGTTGGTGCATTATTTAATTTAGTTACTTCAGTTGATGATTGTAACTGCGAAATGTTTTCAATAGTACAGCTACAGCCCGACGACTCCGAACCGTGGTGCTTCCTACGGCGTTTGTTGCAGTGCTTGCACATGTGTATTCGACTTCTCTTTAAGGACCGGGCCGAAGTGGATGTATCGGTATCCATTCCAGACTCATTCGACTGGATTGTCACATAATTACCTGCCGGGGGGACAAAGCCCCCCGGATCAGGCGGATCATTCATTGAACGACCAGAAATAAAACTAAAAACTTACCACTACAGCAAAAGAATGAACACTAAAGCTAAATTTAAAAACTACAATACACAAATATACAATTATACTACTACCAAACTGATCTGTAACATAAATTAATAAATAAATTAGTTGAAAACAAAAAAAAAACGCGCCCGCCAAATTAGAAGTTTCCCGCGCTTTTCGACATTTGACTTCTTTCTCATGTAACTATTATTGTAGCAGTTGTAGCACGGAATAAAAGGCTTTTTTTATTTTTTTTATTTCATATATTATATTAATGACTAATAGACTTTTCCTACGGCTTAGCCCGCCTACTGAAACAAAATATCTTTAAAAATAGCTTTCTAATAGTGAAAGAATGATTAAAATCGGTTAACTAGGTAGTTTCAGAGTTTATCGGTTACAAACAAACAAATAAATCTTTCCTCTTTATAATGCTAAGTAGGTACCTATAGGTTATGGTAAGAGGGGAACTTATTCATCAAGCTTGTCAAGATAAAGTTATAACTTAGAAGTTGTACATGTGCAAGTAAGTAATTGAAAGAAAGAAGAAAGAAAGAAAAATGACCTTACATTAATAATTCTATGAAAATGATTTATTGCCACAACAAGACGACATGCGGTAGGTGAACATACAAAATAAGTTCATTAGGTACATTTTAGAAATTACAGTGATCATCAAGGACCCCAAAGGCCTCCCCCTAAGGGGCGGAAATGCCATAATCGCCACGCTTGGCAGGCGGGTTGACGATCGCATCGGACGGACAGCGTAGCGAGAGTAATCGGGTCCCGTTTGGCACCCTTTGGGTACGGAACCCTAAAAATGATTAAAGTTGGCAATTTTTTTCTCTACTGGATTCAGTAACTTAGGAAAAATAGTAGATTGTTACACAAGGGTCGAAAGGAATCAATTCCCATACTAGGTATTTAGACGCCCGAGCGCAGCGAGGGCGGCTATAGTCCGAGTAGGAATTGATGAGTTTCACCCGCGTTAAACACTCTACTTTTCATTTCGAATATAAGGAAAGTAATAAATAGTAGTTTTTCTATAATACATATTTTATTGGATATTCGCCACTTCATAAAATCATTGTATGTACGAGTTAATATCCCGGCAAATTATGTAGTCTTTTTAGGGTTCCGTAGTCCTACAAGGAACCCTTATAGTTTCGTCATGTCCGTCCGTCCGTCTGTCCGTCTGTCCGTCTGTCCGTTTGTCCGTCTGTCCGTCTGTCCGTCTGTCCGTCTGTCCGTCTATCCGTCTGTCCGTCTGTCCGTCTGTCCGTCTGTCCGTCTGTCCATCTGTCCGTCTGTCCGTCTGTCCGTCTGTCCTAATCCTTTACAGCTTAATAACTTCTACAGTTATAAACATAAGTAAATGAAATTTTGTTAAAAAATGGTTTAGGTATAGATCTCAATTTTAAAAGAATAAAAAAATCTTGGTAACGTTTTTTAGGGGTGGCGCCCATACATGTGAAATGGGGATGCAAATGCTGCACCCCCTCGTATGGGGTATCATTGAATAGGTCTACTAAAATGAAGGTAATGTTTCATACATCACTTTTTTATCAGGTGTACGTACCATCTGCGAAATATAGCCCACCAAAGTGGCTTACAATGTGTCCCCCCCCCTGCCATTTCCAAACTATGCAACGTAGAAACTTGTAATCTTCCACGTTGATTGACTTTTATATAAACTATCTTTTAAAATTATTTCGAGTATAATGTGATTATAATTTTTTGAGTTATAGCACAGATAATATAATACTATACGTATACTATTTTTCAGTGAGAAAACTGAAAAATACTTGAGACGTCCTAGTTCATAGGTCATTGGCCTTAGATAAAAATGATCTTAGCAAATAATGCTCCTTTAGTTACTTTATATTTAAAAAAATCACAAAAAGAAACTTTGTGTTATATTGATAACACAAAGTAACAGCGCCACCTAGCGCTGAATTTAAGAAGTGTGTCATATATTCATATGAGACACTTCGTAAATATAGCGCTACGTGGCGCTGTTTGCAAAAACTAAAATAGCAATGATTAATATTCGATTTGATTTGTTTGTAATTAGACCTACTTAAGGAACCCTATAATACTGAGCATGGCCCGACATGCTCTTCGCCGGTTTTGTTACATGTTGTACATACCGGTAGGTACATTTAATAAAAACAAACTTGATAAGATGTTGATGTAAGTACTTAAAGTAAGATCTCCAGAGTTGTAAATATAGCTTTATGTTCTTATTTGGTCTGATTATGTTCGCATGTCCTTTCCTCCAAAACAATAAATTGGTAACATGCGAAAAGTCACGTAAGCAACTTCTTACTGTGCGCTGCGCGTAGAGAGGTTAGAGAACCTTCCTTTACGATGCGTTACCCTTCCAAGCTCCGTCGACATGAAAAACAAAAAAAGGCAACCTTGTACCATTTAGGTAAAATATCCCTTACTTAGTAGAACCATAGAATAGGAATAATACTACTTTTGTTATGGTAGAACTTTGAACCATCCAACTGATATTACCCATAATTTGTAATAACATAGTACCTAGATGATTATATAAGATACATCAAAATGTTTCAATGCTGTATGTAAAATCAACGAAAGACTATACTATACCTACCTAAATCTTCAATGTCATGCGGTAAGACTGAACAAAATAACAAAACGGAAATTGTACTTTTTACGAATAAGATAGGTATCTACGTAGTTTTTTTCAAAGAGCATTTGAACTTCTATGAGCTTTTAACAAAATTAGTAAAAAAAGCTTTTTCATTTCTCATACTCGGAAAGTAGTGTTTGTTTGATCCAAGTAGCGGGTGGAAAACGCTGATTCCCTCCCTAGGGCGGAAAAAACTCATAGTAATTGCTTTCCACCCTAGGGCGGGAATGAATTTTAAAAATAGAACTATAGATAGTCGGAAGAAAAATATCGAAAAAAAAATGCCGCGGTCTTGTGAGTTTATAAACAGCCACTGTGAATTTAAAAAAAACCTATAAGCGGGACGGCCCGGCGCCGGTGGTGACGCGGGGTGTTCCATAATTAAAATTTAAGAAAGACGGGATACTAACTTTGTCTGTACCGAAATTCAAAATCTCAGTTTTATAGACTAATATTTGATTAAAAATTAGTTCAAGCGATTCTGAAATGTTGACCCCAGATTCGGTTAAAGACGAGGCAAAAACAGTAATCGAAAATCTTTTGCCAGAAATTGCAAAGAACGATACTTAAATACATTATACAATGATTTTATGAAGTAGCTAACATACAAGAAAACTTGGACAAATAAAAAGAAAAATACGTATTTTAGAAAAACTACTATTTATTACTTTCCTTCTTCGTGTCAGTGAGTCAGTGGTACGACTGATCTTTTGTCAGACTTGGCAAGCCCAAAATTTTGCAACCTCTACGGCGTTATCCTTATATTCGAAATGAAAAGTAGAGTGTTTTACTCGGACTATTATAGCCGTCTATACAGAATACAAACGAATCAAATCGAATATTAATGATTGCTATTTTAGTTTTTGCAAACAGCGCCACCTAGCGCTAAATTTAAGAAGTCATATCAATATAACACAAAGTTTCTTTTTGTGATTTTTTTAAATAGAAAGTAACTAAAGGAGCATTATTTGCTACGATCATTTTTCTCTAAGGTCAATGACCTATGAACTAGGACGTCTTAAGTCTTTTTCAGTTTTCTCAATATAACTCAAAAATTTATAATCACATTATACTCGAAATAATTTCAAAAGAGAGTTTTTATAAAGGTCTATCAATGTGGAAGACTATAAGTTTCTACGTTGCATAATTAGAAATAGCAGGGGGGGGGGACACATTGCAAGCCACTTTGGCGAACTGTATTTTACAGATGGTATACCTAGTAAAAAAGTGAAGTATGAAACATTACCTACATTTTAGTAGACCTATTCAATGATACCCCACAAGAGGGGGTGCAGCGAAAAAATAATTTTCATCCCCATTTCACATCTATGGGCGCCACCCCTAAAATACGTTATAAGATTTTTTTATTCTTTTAAAATTGAGATCTATATCTAAACCATTTTTTAACACAATTTCATTGTGTGTTACCACTGACGTGCGGTCGACCGTACCAATCCTGGCTAAGAACGATGCAATTCGGCTTCTCTGTATGGCAAGCCTATCAAAAAGAAGTAGGTACTTGAGTACCTTTATTCCGAATTTCCTCTTCGTTAGAGCTTCTTTAGAGGTGTTTACCTTATCTATAATTTATGAATTCCAGTAAGTTAATTAAACAATTAATAAAAATGTGGCAAACACAGACTGTGTGGTGGTACCAGCGTAAGAAAGAGATCAAAAATTCATTTTTCGCGCATGGCGCGTTGAAGTCGTTTGATGAACTCTCGTAAATTAAATCAGTTGGTATGGGGTATCAGGTCGATGGGTGGCACGGAACCCGTACTGCGTGAGTTGACTCGCACTTCGCCTGTTTTTTCTTCAGTTTGTGATAGCATCATCGTCGTCGGTGTGAAGCAGTCGGTCTGTTCAGACGCCCTTGCGTCTAAAGTTTAAAGTCCTTACTTTCTGCTTCTATGATTTCTTCAATCAAACTCAGATTACTCGAATTATAATATACTAATTTCAATATTTTACAGAGGACAAAGTTCTTGACTAATCGGACCATGAATACGTGATTTTTATATTTTGAAACATGATTTACAACAACCGTCATAATTTAGCGCCTGACAGAGTAATCATATCAACAAATTTATTACAGCACATTGCTATTCGTAAAACTTAAGGTACTGGCGATGACAGTTTACTGCTGGCACAGACCAGTAATCCTCAAGACGCCGTTTAGCTGGATACCCCGGGTCACCAAGGCTATGCACTAGCACTGCATAATATTCACCCCGCCGCCAATCGGGACGTCACTCCGTCAGCGAGCGGCGCCAATCATACCACCGAACTTTTGAGCCGACCAATCATAACGCAAAGTTTGAAGACAAAGGTTTTCAACCAGTGCGTCCTGCCTTCATGACTTACGTTGCCAAGACGTGGACACTGACATCTGGGCTAGTCCACAAATTCAAAGTCGCTCAGCGAGCAGCAGCTATGGAGCGAGCTATGCTTGGAGTTTCTTTGAAGGATAAAATCCGTAACGAGATTATCCGGAGATGTACCAGAGTGACCGACATAGCTTGTAGGATCAGTAAGCTGAAGTGGCAGTGGGCTGGCCATGTCTATCGAAGGACCGATGGCCGCTGGAGCAGACGAGTCCTTGAGTGGAGACCGAGAATCGGCAAACGCAGCGTAGGGCGCCCCCCCCGCCTGTTGGACCGACAACCTAAAGAACGTGGCTGGGGGGGACTGGATGCCGAAGGCAGAGGACCAAGTGTTGTGGCGCAACTTGGGAGAGGCCTATGACCAGCAGTAGACTGCGGTAGGCTGAGTTGATGAATCATATCGCGCCTTCCACCCCCGTCTCCCGCATATATTTTCGCTTGGTTCTCATGCAAAATTTTTTTATACGGCAAAGAAGTTCAGTTGCAGTTAAGTTTAATAAATCAAAGCAACGCTTTTCGTATTCACTTATCTTTGGCGGTCGCTGTCAGGTCAGAACTGCAGCGTCACTGCAACTTGATCGGCGCGTCATGAAATTACGTGAATTAAGGGACCAGGCTAGTGAATGCTGGCAAGATCGTCATCATTTTAGGTCATACATAATGCATGTCGCTGCTGAATATAGGCCTCTCCAATAATTATAGCACACTACTAAGCTAATTTCTCTGCAGTCAGTTTATTTTCTTCAGTAGGGTAGTTCGTAGGGTAGTTTGACACCTTTGGGTGTCAAACTACCCTACGAACAGCATCAGACAGTATCAGCTATTACCTGCTTACTCACCTAATAAAATTAATAATAGCGGTCTGCGGACTTAAAAAGCTTTTTAATTATTTACCTACCTACCTACCTAATGAAGTGCGTAAAGGTAATGCGATAAGGAACCTCTGTAGAATCTTCAATCTTAGGATGGTATCCACATTCCTGTTCCTAACTAATTAAAAGTGTTTCTGAGAATACCTTGTTTTCTTATAATTATTATCAATAAGGGTCGGTGGTCAAGAACAACTGATCTATAGGTTTTCCTCAATTTATAGGTGTTTATTTAGGTACCTACATTAATTAGTAAGGATGTAATTTAGGCATATGGCATATATCTTAAGCACAGCTACTAGGTATTTTACAGTCTCACGTCTCGGGTCTGGTTCTCGTTGACAGAATTGCCACTATAGCTTATTGGCATATGAATTCACCAATCCATAATTCATAGGCTATCAACTCAGCCTATCGCAGTCCACTGCTGGATATAGACCTCTCACAAGTTGCGCCACAACACTCGGTCCTCTGCCGGTTCTTAGGCTAAGCGTATCGCAAATGTTGCGAGACGTCAGGACCGACGCTACCTGTCTTAATATAATCCGTCTTATTATCTCGTTGAAATACAATAAAGGTAAAACAATGATTTTACATAAGTACAGATATGGTATACCCTAACAAATCAAACGAAAAACATGTTCCGTGTGCAGCGGTCGCACACATACACAATGTTTTACATCACTTACATTTCACAACATTGCCGTGTCGTGTGAAAGAGATGGTGTATGTAAACCAATATGAACAAAAAAGACAGCTAGTGTTTGTCAGCTACGTGTAGTGTATGTGGCCATTTAGGCCAGCCAATCACAGCACGCAGCAGCACGCAGGGTAGCCAATCACAGTACGCAGCAGCATGCAGAGTAGCTAATCACAGCACTTTTGCATAGATTAACGAAAACGAGTAAGTATACAGAAGGTACAAGTATTTTACGCGGCAAGTATTATACCCTACGATTAAAGATCAAACTTTAATCGTAGATTATACCAGGGTCGATTGATTTAAATCAAGTGATTTTTTTGACAAACTTTATTTTTTTCCATAAAATTTCATTGATTTATTTAAATCATAATGTTATGGGACTAGATAAGAAAAATTCATACTAAAATTTATACAGTTTTTATTTTTTACTGAATATTGAATAAAAATATGGCATTCAAACTACAAATAGTCAAGAAAATCGAGTTCGGAGTTGCTTCTATTAGATGTTGAATTTACTTTTCGGAACTGATTATAGACCAGTTATTTTTATTACTGGTCTATAATCAGTTTATTCAAACTTCTAAGACTTTGTCTTAGAAATTTGAATAAACTGTTTCCTACATTTCTGTACTTAATTACTACTGTCATACTAAGATTTATTTATGGTTTTTTTAATTCTTACAAAGTTGCATACTAGTAAAACTTTTCGTAAAAATATTCATAATAAGTGAAGAAGTAGGTAAGAGTTTAAGGTAAATAAGGAGTAGGTCTTCTTCAAGTTTTGTTTTTTTATTTGACGTAGTAATTTTTGTCTAAAATATGGAAGATTCTATGTCAGTAACATAAGTTAACATTTATGAAAACCATTTAAAAATAATAACTAATTTTGGAGATAAAAAATGTTTTTTTACTTATCTAGTTTTTCTTCGGAACCATTGGGATTTTTGAGACAATATTTGGAATATTATCAGTTAAGAGTATGTAAATAATAAAAATCAAGTAAAAATCTTAAAAAGTCATATAAAATTTTAAAAAAATCTGTCAACCAATGTCATGATTTTTATCAACCCTGGATTAAACCCCTTACATACCCCTGTGACAGTATAAATTACATAAACTATGCTTTCATTAAATTTATCTCAATTCAAAATTCGTAATTTACTAACATTAGGCCGCGTTCAGTATTATCGTCCGACGATGCCCGCAGCGTACTTTGGTCGTTCAGTTACTCAGAGTGATCATACAAACAAACGCCAAGGAACGCTCCGAGCGTCATCCGACGACGGGTGATAATATTAAACGCGGCCCAGGGCAATATTTACTAACAAAATGGATGCAAATCTGAAATAATGATGATCCTGTCTGGTGCGGGGAATTCAACCATTAAATTGTATGCTTTTTAAGGTGAATGCTACCGGGTAGTCAGAGAAATTAAAAATATCTTGTGGGGGTATTTACAAATTGTAGCTCTATTTCGCGTTGTACATCAATAAAAAAATAACAATATATCTACTGAATAATACTCATAAAAACATTAACCTAGCTCTATAATCTCGATAATCGATAATTTATTGTATTATTTCGCATTTACGCATACGAAGCAAAATCTGACGATTTAACGATCAGTTGATAGATCAAACTGTACTTGAGGATTGTTCTGTAATACGGACCTGAGCTGAGTAACTGAACGACCAAAGTACGCTCCGTGCGTCGTCGGACGATAATACTGAACGTACCACTTTTCTGCCTACGAGTCGCATCTGTATCTTTATAATCTATGTTTTGTCTTATCGCTCACGGTACAAAAAATATTTAATGTTTTAAATAGAAATACGCCTATAATGCAAATAATTTTTTGTACTTACAAGTGGTATGTGATCCCTTTTTGTTTGTTTGCTTTCATGTCATAATTAGTACACTTTCTGTACATTCACGACGGCATTTTTGTAATTTTTTGTCACCGGTTACGCTCGGCGCCTTGCCTTGACGCGGACTAATAGCAAGATGTCACAATTAGCTTGTTTTCGAGTCTTCAGATATTCGCGCTAGTCACTCATCTGTACTTATGTAATATCATTGAGGTAAAATAAATCCGGTTTCATGCCGTGGTACCGCGAAAAATCATTACAATATAAATCAGCGATGATAGTATCCAGGGAGACGACACTGATACGCCATTATACGTAGTGATTATATTCTCTTTGATGACGTCGTTGTCATTGATAAAGCCTTTCATTTGCATGCACAGATCATGGTATAATAACACCAGGTAGTCTCTTCCCGTGACAGCTAGGTCACGTGATTGCCTCCGTACTACGTCATCGGCCGTGGAGCCAATAGCGGGCTGTTAGCGTGAGACTTGTCAGTGTGATGTGCTGCCACTTTGTGAAAATAAATTACCCGAGCAAAGTGCATTTTTTCATTTACTTTCTTCTATAAAGAATCACTTTTTAACTAGTAATTTAATATAGTTTCCTTTATTCACTAATTAGATGAATAACACGAGATAACAAATAGATAGGCTAGTTAGGAATTTATTTTATATTCATTATGAACAAAAATCTCCATAAGTATATTAAAGATATCATTCAATGGCAGCACTGATCGTGACGTAGCTTGGAGGCATCGCGCTGTCATTGCGGGAAGAGAATACCTGGTGAAACATCTTATTATACCATGGCACAGATGCCTTCACTTTGAAAGGCGTGACGTTATAAAAATGACAGCTGTTATATACTCTTCATAGAATATAATAAAAATAAATTGATATATAGAATTTGCTTTAATTCTAAGAAGATATTAAGGTTAAGGAAAAATGCCACTAGCTATAACTACAAGGTACGAGTTTCAGATAACTACTTACAATAAAATTTATGTTCCAAGATTTCATCAACCTAAAACAAAAATCTCGTAACCCTAGATAGAGCAATATTAGGAAGCTATACGTCTCTTGAAAAAGATTTGCCTGTAATCAAGCTAGGGTAAGGTTGGAGACTGCAAAGTGAGTCCCCTCCTTTTATTACTCTTCTTCATCAGACCAGCTGAATAGGCCAGGCCACGGCCAAGCTAAACAGTCTAAAGAAAAAAAGTAGCTAGTTAAAATAAGTCAGTTTTAAATAGACTGAAGGAAAAATGCATGTTACCAGCCTTAGGTACACTATACTGGCGAGTTGTATGATTGAGGTCGCTTTTCATCAAAGCTGTGCGTCGAAGCTTAGCGGTGCATCGAGGCTGAGTGGTTCGAGGATGCTTGTCACTAAACCTGTGCTGTGTAGTCCGGTAGCTTGATTCATCATCATCATCATCATTTCAGCCGAAAGACGTCCACTGCTGGACATAGGCCTCCCCCAAGCATCGCCACAATGACCGGTTCTTCGCTTTCCGCATCCAGCGAATTCCCACGACCTTCACCAGGTCATCAGTCCACCTTGTGGGGGGCCTACCATCGCTGCGCCTTCCAGTACGCGGTCGCCACTCCAGAACTTTACTGCCCCATCGGCCATCCGTTCTGCGAGCAATGTGTCCCGCCCACTGCCACTTAACTTTGGTAATTCTTCGGGCTACGTCGGTTACTTTCGTTCTCCTGCGAATCTCCTCATTAGTAGCTTGTTTATCCACATCGTTTTTCGTACCTGTTCCTCGCACAAGTCGCACATAATATCTCGGGCTCGCAATGTATGCACAAAGGCTCTTCTAAACCTTTTTCCACCCGAGCTGCGCTGTGCGAGGCTAGGAAAATTACGCAATCCTGTTGGTGGATTTTTTTCTCAACTTATTCTACCATTTGTCGATCATCAAAACAATAGCTTCAACATAAGAATTGTTTGACCTATGGAAGGCAGCAGCAGCCGGATGTGTGTCTTCTAGTTTTAATAATATTTTTAAAATTCCAGGCACGCAAAATCCAAACACAGCATACTGCTAGCGTTGAATGTAACCGGTATCCTCGCCTGCATGTGCATCAAAATTCTGCTCTTATTAACAGCTGTCGGTGAGTATGTGGCTTGGGTAATTAGTAACTAGTATAATTAATTAAAACCATTGTTTTGGATTTTCTTCGTTTGATTTTGACAACTGTACCCCTAGTAGATACCGCTATGAGTATGAGACTAATGGTGGGCACTGACGATGCATCCATTTGGACGCTGCCGTTTTAATGACTACATCCAAAAAAGCTTGAATTGTTCTAAAAATAACATAGGTTTTCAATATTTCACGGACAGATTTTAGAATGCGGCCAAGCCATTCGGACTGTTGGATGCATCGTCAGTGGCACCCTATAAGGATACCTACTTTCATTGAAGTCAACGATTTTCATTGATAAATCAATAGCTGTGCCCCCGGCTTCACCCGCGTACTGAAATAAAATACTGTCAATACTACTTCTGGATAAAGTAGCTTCCTAACGGTGAAAGAATTATTGAAATCGGTTCAGTAGTTTCAGAGCTTACAATTGCAAAAATACAAATCTTTCCTCTTTATAATATATAAGTATAGATTAGACTTTGCCCGCGGCTTGACCCGCGTACTAAAATAAAATACAGGTTGTTACTTCAGGATTAATTAGCTTTCAAAGTTTCAATTCTCTGGCTCAACGAAAAGTTAGTTGAAAATCGATCGCAAAATTTGTATCGAACAGACAGACAGGAAGTACATAGACAGAACATAGACTTAGTGAGAAGACTGAAAAGGACAAAGCCTTTTGAGTTAGTGTAGTTTTAAAATAATAATAGTGGTAGAGAATATTAATTAAAGACTCATGAAAAAAGTGACTTCGCCTTAAGAGACGCTAAGATAGTGCCAGTGGGCACATTCTTAGAAATAATATTATCAGCTAGCAGTTTAAGTTAACATAAAATTACTTATTAGTCTTCTAGACTAGATCGTAATTATATTAAGGTAATAATAATTATCTATTAAGACCTTATACATAAAAAAAAAAAAAAAAAAAAATGTATTTAGGTAATAGTTTGATAATAATTTCTTAGGTTTTCGCGATCACTACACATTATAATAAAACAAAGTTTAACCGGATTAAATCGCGTACCTATATTATTTAAATTGGTTTCCTGACGTTTCGAAAGCTAATAGATAGATAGATAGAAAATGATATTGTGAGTGATTACTGCGTGCATCGAAACGATTTTAATTAATATATACGGTAGATTAAAATATATTTTTAGAAATATCTGTAAAGACGCTTGTCATCTTAGTCTACCTGCGACCACGAAATGCTGCAAAGCTTTTGAAACGTCAGGAAAACCAATTTAAATTACGCGATTTAATCCGGTTAAACTTTGTTTTATTGCAAAGACATTAAATATTTAATATTAAATCTCTTTGTTTTATTGTAATAGTTTGATGATAAAGATTTTTTTAAACCATGTTTTTAGAACGAAATCGTGTTAATATTGCATTATCATGCATTGATTCCGATCCCTGAATGCAAGCTATATTCAAATTATTATTATTAACTAGCTTTTACCCGCGGCATCGCTCGCGTTAAATTCTGCTAACCCACGTGACGGATCCTGTTAATTCAGTCCAGTCCAGTCCAGTTCCATCCATCCATCCATCCATCCTTTCATTCGGACCGTCCAGTCCAGTCCAGTCACTATCCCACTATCTCAATATCCCACTATCACACTATCCCACTATCTCACTATCCGGCCCATGTCCCTTCCCATGTCCCGTCCCGTCCCATGTCCCGTTCCCCATCTCACATGTCCCGTCCCCCATGTCACATGTCCCGTCCCGTCCCATGTCCCGTGCGCCCCATGTCCCGTTCCATGTTATCAATTGTTCAGCAAATCAAATTTGGTGACACAACGACTGCAGCGCCACCTACCGGGTCCATTTTTTAATTCAAACCTTGCAGGGACCCAGACTCGAACGTACCTACACAAAAAATATCATTAAAATCTATCATCTAACAGTTTAGGAGATCAGTGACATACCGACAGCAGCGCCACCTACCGGGTCCAATTGTGTTTTTAAACCATCCAGGAACCCATTGAAACATACACACAAAATTTCATCCAAATCTTATTTAATACGTTCTTTAAATTAGAGGGGACCCGAGTTTACCATACCGAACGGGACGAACATCAAATGTTTGACAGGTAGGAACAGTTTGTATGGGAAAATAAAATTGTTGTTTTTATTATTTTCCTCGCAAATTTTCCACATTTTCTCATCTTTTAAACCTTCCCTGGACTTCCACAAATAATTCAAGACCAAAATTAGCCAAATCGGTCCAGCCGTTCTCGAGTTTTAGCGAGACTAACGAACAGCAATTCATTTTTATATATATAGATAACGCAAGCTCTTTATTTAACTGTTTTTTTTTTCAGGTGTTATTTTCCACGAACCCGACATTTCTCCGGTAATAGAGAACCATATTAGAAATTTTGACAATCTATCATACCTAACTATGAGATTTTCTGATACTCGCTTTCATCCGATTGAAGACACATATTTGTTTTACCTAAGCTATTTAGATGTGTTCATGTTTGCAGAGAACTAGTGTTCCTAGTACCTACCAGTTGAATAAATGTATTATTTGCGTAAGTTCGTTCCTAAGTACCTACTCTATTCATTGTATACCTATAAAATACATAATAATAATTCTTATAATAGACCACAGACATAGTAAAATAAAACATATACGTGGGACACTCAGAAAGTTTTGCGAAACTAAAAAAAATTGTTCTATACGTACATATATTTTTATCAAATCTTTTCAAAGTACTTTCCACCAGCCTCTATACAAAGATTCATGCGCCTAAACCAGTTTTCAAAACACTTTTTCCAGTCCGCCGCAGACACCTCGTTTACAGCCTGCTCGAACGCAGCCAGCGCATCTTCCGGCGACGAAAATTGTATCCCTTTGAGCTGATTTTTTATTTTTGGGAATAAAAAGAAGTCACACGGTGCTAGATCAGGGCTGTAAGGAGGGTGACCCAGGAGTTTGACTGGCGTGCTGTCCAGGAAGTCCCTCGTTTTGAGTGCGGTGTGCGCAGGTGCATTGTCGTGGTGGAGCAGTAGCCCGCGGAGCCCTGTGTTTGGTCGCTTGTTGCTTATAACAGAGAAAACTTCTGGCAAACATTTGGTAGTATACCATTCGGCATTAATGCTTCTTTGATCCCGTAAGGGAATTGATACCAAGTGGCCAGTCAAATTAAAAAAGCTAGCGATCAAAATCTTACCCCCGCTTCTAGATCGCTTCACTTTGGTAGGCGTTGGCTCATTTTGAAACACCCAAACAGTCGACTGGCGCTTGGTTTCTGGGTCGTATTGATAAATCCAGGACTCATCACCTGTAACGATGTCGTAAACACGCCGAGACGAGCCTGCTTCAAATTTGTTAAGTATATCACGGCACCATTCCACCCGGGCCTGCTTCTGAGCATCGGTGAGGTTGTGCGGCACCCAGCGTGATACTATCCTCCTCACGCGAAGATGGCTGTGTAGAATCTCGTGAACGCTTCCCGATCCAATCTTCAATATGTGTTGAATCTCCTGATATGTAATTCGCCTATTGTCTTGGATTAAATTTTTCACTGCTAGCACGTTTTCTTCGGTAACAGCCGTCAAAGGGCGACCGCTTCTTTCGTCATCCCCCAAAGTTGGTCGACCGCGCTTGAATTCGTTATACCAACGATACACGGTTGCCTTGGAAGGGCCTTCATCCATGAATGCCATTTGAAGTCTATCGTACGATTCATCCGGTTTCAGGCGACACTTGAAATCGTATAAAATCATAGCTCTAAAATGTTCCCGGCGCAGATCCATATTTCAGTGAGACACAATACTTTGAATTAACTCGCAAAAAATGTGGAGGGAAATTTTGAAATTGGAACTTACTTATTTTTACTTATAAATAATCATATTTTCGAAAAACATTATAACTGGCCAGTCTCCCATATATAAAAACTTTTTTTCGCAATACTTTCTGAGGGGCCTGGTATATACGAAGTGTTGTGAATAATCATAGTGAAGCCTAAAAAACCATGCTCCTTCGTGTACAACCAGCGCTCACGCACACACATGCACTCCCAACCGTGCTCACCCCCTCTCAATAGGTACACATGTCGCGGCATCGTCCAGTAAGCATCGCGAAAGCAAATATCCTTCAGGAGCTCGTAGCGAAGCAACGACTGCGCGGATTGTACGATCTGTAAGATTAAGCTACACTTTCCACGGTCAGTCTGTGGATGGGTGACCGTTTCGTTACACATCGATACCCCTCCGTGTCTCGGCGAGCTCGTTAAGCTGTCGGTCCTCATACGAATATCTGTGGCAGTCGTTACGGGTACTCAGAAGCCGGGAAGTCTGGCAACTGGTCTAACCTCCGAATGTCGGTATTACCCAGTAACTGGGTTGCGGGGGTCTGATGGCAGTCGCTCCGTGTAAAATACTGATGTTCAGCCGCATCTGACTAGACTGGAATATCATTGGGAAAAGGTTCGGAGGATGTGTTCGTAGCACTTCCCCTTCGTCAATATTTTTTACTATTATTGTGGTGAGAAAAAGTAATTCCAACTAGTTCAACTATCTATAAATATTACCTGTCCGAAATTATGGGTACGGTCGACCGCATGTCGGTGGTAACACTTTGACATTAGCAGCATTTTTATTTTGTAAGCAGTAAGGGTGGTTTCCGAATTGAAGTGTTAGCACTGTCATGCAGTTGACTGTACCATACCGGTATCGGTATCGACGCGACGCGACGTAGCTGTGTAACTAGCAGATAAGATAAATCAATATTCCTAATAAGTAGTAATAAATCAATATTTCTTTTTATAAAAGCTTACATCGACGTCAGTCATGTGAAGTATACATGTGTGACTGTCATAGACCAGTAAGCCTCGTGTACCTAAAAGCTTAACTTTCAGTACTTTTACAATAAAAAGATTGACTTAGAAATGTTTACGTCTATGCAAAGGCTGTGGTCTATAATTTTAATATTGGTTGTGTCTGATGAAGTGGAAGGTAATAATTAAAGTATTTATTAGAAAGCAAGCACGCCGCGGCGTTTTGAGGCTTACTGGGGCCTTACTTCCAACTGGTTCAACCAAATCGAGCTAAGATTTTTTTTTATATATTTTTTTCATTTTTTTTTTCCTCCATATTAAGTAACTGCGATCGCAAACCCGCCTGCCAAGCGTGGCGATTATGGCATATCCCCCCTTAATTGGGGGAGGCCTATGTCCAGTAGTGGACGTCTTACGGCTGAAATGATGATGATGATTAAGAAACACATAAAACATTACTAAATAAAATATTATTTAATGGAGACCAACTTGGCTGCTGGCTTTTGCACAGTCAGCCAGTGTCTCAGATGGCTACCTAAACAGTCTTGAGGCACGACGGCAAGCAGACTGTTCCTGAACTGAACTGTCCCTCACCCGACGCAACAGGGATGCAATTCTTTTTCGCATGGTTGCATAAAAGTTATCTATGCGGGCTTCAGCGAACATCCCTGACGCGCTGCAGAAGCGAGGCAGACCCATCAGTCCCCTGTATCCGTTATTGTATTGGACCCGTAAGGCACTATAAGCTTTCTGCGTATACCGGACCCACAGGCTGCACGTGTAAAAAGACTGACAGAACGCTCTAAATAAGGTATCTTTGACTTGTTTTGAACAACTTGCATACCTGCGAGCCAGCATATTGCATCTAACTGAAGAAATGTAGTACGAATTGACACTAACTCGAATTCAAATTCGATTGATACAGAACTCGATCCAGTCGGGATTAAGGCCCCTGGTCTGTGTGTGACTGAAATGGCTATTTCTTTTCAGTCAATAAGAGCATGAGTATGACAAGATTGGCTAGAAATTCAGCTCCAGATTACTCTGGAATAATGAAGAACATGTTTAACGCGTCTTTAATGACTATAATCGTGTGTGCTGTGATTGTCCTGACCTTGGCATTTGTTGTTAAAATACACTGATCTGTTTCTATTATTCTATAATTTTGTGGATTTAATTTCATTGTTTGAAATATACTGAATATACATATATGCACATGTATCATGTTTATGAAATTGAAATCTTACGTACGGTCTGTTAAAAATGTTATTTAGTGTGTAAAATTGTCAACCTAATGTCTGTTAATAATTCATCATTTCAGCCGAAAGACGTCCACTACTGGACATAGGCCTCCCCCAATTAAGGGGGGGGGATATGCCATAATCGCCACGCTTGGCAGGCGGGTTGGCGATCGCAGTTGGTTGGTTAAATACTCGGAGAACGCTGCTGCCCATCCTCTGCTGAATCCCTTAGTCGCCTTTTACGACACCCATGAGAAGAGATAAGGGTTAATAATTATTATAGACGAATTGCATTAAAAAGACATGCCAAGATTGTTTACTAAATAAGAAAAGTAAGAAAAAACCGGCCAAGAGCATATCGGGCCATGCTCAGTATTATAGGGTAGGTAGGTAGGGTAGGTAGGTAGGGTAGGTATTAAGTAGGTGTAATTACAAACAAATCAAATCGAATATTAATCATCGCTATTTTAGTTTTTGCAATAGACGACGGCAGCATTGGCGACTCAGAGAGTGTTGTTAGTAGCCGCTAGATGGCGCCAAATTTAAGAAGTGTGTCATGTCAACATAACAAATACTTCTTTAAGTAGCTTGTAGTTGTAGATGGAAAAAAAGCGAAAAACTACCACTTTTGGCATTTTTTCTATCTACAACTACAGCGAACTATATTTGACAGAGTTAATAGTTTTTGATTAAACTACAGTACCTGCACTTCACTGGTTAAAAACGAATTTTCGATAAATGATGTATTCAGCGAGTAATAATTTTTTTATTGATGGATGGCCACTTGGATGCTACATTCCCCTTAACATAAAAGTCATGGGAGTCTTGAGGATTGAGGTGCAGAAGCCGGAAGGCCTGAAGGTTACTGGTGGCTTCACACGATAGAAATAATGCTGAAAATAGAGGAAATGCTTACAATTTTTATGAGACCTAACTTGACAGTAGATTATAATAAAAAAGTTATTATAAGATAATGTTCACGGAAAGCCAACATTTTGTCTTATACTATGGAGATAATGGAACAGCTCTATGCGAATTTTTGCACTTTGACATGTCTCCTTTGACCGGACTATCAGTACCTCAGATTAATAACTAAAATTAACCCAAATGATTGAAATGAATCACCAGTGACGATTATTTTTGTACTACTTTTGACTGGATATTCAATGACTCGGTCACAATGAGGAGTTTAGAGAACCACTCCGTAATCTATTCCCGAAGGTTTGGTTCCGGGACCGAGACGGAACCAGGATTTCCCAGGGTTTTCAGACATTACACAATCAATCTGACATATAGTTGAGAAATGGACAACAAGCTATGTGCAGAATCACTAAGGAGAATCGAATGGTATAGTACCTTTTAGATCATGTTACATTTTACATAAATTAAACCAGATGCCAGATTGATCTTGTAATAGATTGAAAGATCGTCATTCCGTGAATCTGTATTCGAAGAACCTTGTTCCAAGGTCACGGATTGAATTGGAATGTCTAATGACCACCTAAGGTTTCGTGTTTAATTGATAGCTATTCAAAAGGAACTAAACTTACCGAAACATAGACACGTGGATTTTTTAAATTGTGTTCAATGATAGATTGTATAATCCTCCACCGGATTGAACTCTTTGCTTGACATATGGGTCTTGTTGTGGGCCTTTCTGTAACCCCACAAAAGCATAGCTTCCTTACACGCCATCTGAAATGTTTGATCATTGGTTATTAATGGACTTAAAATATTCAAACAGATTTCCCACCTTCCATTCAAATGACGTCACACTACCACATGCATTAAAAAAAAACAGGACATTTTTACACAGCGTCATCTAGTCCCAAACTAAGCAGAGCTTGCACTATGGGTGTACTAGACAATGGATATAATACTTATATACTTTTTTTTTGTAAATACCAACGACGTCAATATATAGACACGCGATCTCATATAAGCAGCATGTTCCGAATTCAGTTGACGCAACCGTTGATAAAATTTACGTGTGTTCGCAAGAAAGCTGTCAAGTGAACTAATGACAGATGACAGTGTGGTTCCGGAACCACAACTTTGTGTAACCATGTTGTTCTTTTGAACAGCACATCTAGTACGTATTATATATATATCGATGGTAAATACATACTTATAATACATAAGAAAGAAACACCCAGACAAACACAAACACTTATGTTCATCACACAAATATTTGTGTCCTGTGGAAATCGAACCCACGACCGCGTGATTAGCAGTCCGACACTCGAACCACTAGACCACAGACGTCGTCAGAAATCAAAAATCTTACAGAAGTTAAGCTCTCTAACAACGGGCAAAAACAGCTATTCTCGTAGGGTTGACACATGACACGTACCTGCTTCACGTGACAAAATTATGGAAAAAATTAAAATATGCAAAACAAGACATGACAAAATCGAAAATCAAAACACATTTTTACAACTTTGTCAATAGATAATAATAATAATAATAAGAGGAAGGAAGGAGGAAGAAGAAAGGAAGTTCGTGAGGAAGTTCCTCTCTCCTAGGCCCTGACCACCGGTAGCTTGGACCCTGTTCCTGATGCCGGTGGGCTACTGTTTTTATATATTTTTAAATGTTTTTATTTCTTTTAGTTTTTAAAAATATTTAAAAATGTACTGAAATGTGTATTTAAATGAATAAACGAAATAAGAATAATAATGTTGAATCAGAGTTTTTTATTAGGATAATTTCATAATCTTATCGTATCTATACTCACTTAACAAGCTCTAATTCAACACTTTCACACACACCCCTAACACTTTCACACTCTCACTAAACACTTTCACACTCACACTCTCAGCACTTTCACGCACTCCCAGTACACTCTTTCATACGCACCCATAGAGGAAATGAAGTATTCCGTGTACGCCGCAGTTACGCACCCAAACATTCAAATTCGACACATTCGCACAACTTCAGCATTTTTATTTATTATCCTTTTTAGGGTTCCGAAGTCCTACAAGGAACCCTTATAGTTTCGTCATGTCCGTCCGTCTGTCCGTCTGTCCTAATCCTTTACAGCTTAATAACTTCTACAGTTATAAACATAAGTAAATGAAATTTTGTTAAAAAATAGTCTACATATAGATCTCAATTTTAAAAGAATAAAAAAATCGTTTTTACATATTTTAGGGGTGGCGTCCATACATGTGAAATGGAGATGAAATTTTTTTTTTTCACTGCGCCCCCTCGTATGATCATTGAATAGGTCTACTAAAATTAAGGTAATGTTTCATACACCACTTTTTTATCAGGTGTACCATCTGTGAAATATAGCCCGCCAAAGTGGCTTGCAATGTGTCCCCCTGCCATTTCTAAACTATGCAATGTAGAAACTTATAATCTTCCATATTAATAGACCTTTGTGAAAACTCTCTTTTAAAATTATTTCGAGTATAATCTTTCTTAATATATATAAATCTCGTGTCACAATGTTTGTCCTCAATGGACTCCTAAACCACTTAACCGATTATAATAAAATTCGCACACCATGTGGAGTTCGATCCAACTTGAGAGATAGGATAGTTTAAATCTCAAATTATAGTCGCAATTTTAATTTATTGCTAATTATTTGTCTGTTATTATTTGACAGTCACAATTATCTGTTAACTCCAAATGATTCTAACAGATGTTGATACCTTTCGACTGGGTTGAGTAAGTAATGAATAGATGGCGCTGCTATGGTAAATCTATACTATATATATCTATATCTGTTATACCCTACCAATGCACCCCCTAACGCAACGTCATCCCCTATACTGCTGACCCTACAGTGTTCACCTAAGTTGATAGAGAGTTAGCAGTGGACAGTCAGTCTGCTCCGAACCACGCTCGAGTGCGGTTGCCAAAGGGTCCCTTAGCGATAATTTCCAATAAAAGTAATAAAAGTTTTAGTTAATTAAAATATCCTTTTTTTAAAAAGCTAATCCTTTGGGACCCCATAACATTTGGTGGCAGCGGTGGGATACGAAAATCCCCAGTGCACGTTAATACTAATAAAGACAGACTCATAAAATAAAATACTCAGTGAAAACTAAAACTGTGCCGCATCGCGCGTGGACTGAAAATATCCTGAAACGCTACTTACCTAGAAGTGTTATCCTGTCCTGTGTGTGTATCCAGTGCAGCAGTATCCTGAAAGCACTAACTTTACTTACCTGTGTATCCTGAATATCCTGCAAAATTCGACGAGTTGATGTTGAAAGTATCCTGAAATAAAACATCAAAACCGAGTTCCTGGATGTCCAATATCATCTTCTGTGCTGATCCTCATCTCCATACTCCAAGTTCCTGTGTACCTGTTGGTTAACCCAAAGTTATAACCTTGGGTCGTGTCATCAAGCTGAACTTAGTGTCGCAGACGTCGTCTTATCGCTCCGGAATGCGTCTCGGGCTTCCGCTCATCGTTATCGCCGCCTACGCAACTTACCTGTGAGTCTCTGGTCATTGTTCTAGCTGTTAATAAATTAGAGATCCGTAACGTTAATTAATTTCGTGTTAATTTATAGTGATTAATTTTAAATTGATTTATCCGTGTATTTGTATTGTAAATGTATGTATTCTGCGTTGATCCTATAAAATATTAATGGTGATTAATTCCTGTAATGCCTAAAGGAGTTAAATCGGAAGCAAATAAGCTAACAATCGAGCTTCCTGAGTTACCAATCTCGCCTTTAGATTCCGAGAAATCATTTCCTTTGTCCCCGCATACTGAATCAAAAGCAATGTCACAGATCAATATGGATCTAAACACTCTCTTTAAATTTATAAAATCCTACGATGGCAGTCGAGAGACTGTAAATTCTTTCATAATAAACTGCAACAATGCTTATGATTTAGCCACGGAAAATCAGAAGCCGATTCTATTCAAATTCATCCTAAGTAAATTGCAAGGAAAAGCGGAGCTTGCCTGTTCCATTAAAGAATTTAACTCGTGGGAACAACTACGAGAATTTTTGAAAATTCAATTTTCCGAGAGGAAGCATTACGCTCACCTACTCACAGACCTACAGGAGAACAAGCAGGGCCCGCAAGAAAATGTAAGTCAATATTCATTACGTATCGAGACCTGTATTTCCCAATTACTCACAGAGATTTCCCTAAGTAATACTAAAAAGAGCGAACTTGCCGGGCGCACTGCCGCCATGGAAGACCTAGGACTCCATCATTTCTTAATGGGGCTTCATCCTCGCCTTTCTAATATGGTGAGATGTCGTAACCCTAAAAACTTCAATGAAGCTACAAACCTAGCAATATCAGAGGAGAGGATCCAACAATCATTATATAAAAAGATTGTCCCACAATCAGATTCAAGGTCGACCAATAGTGCAAATTTTAATAAGCGCTTCCAATCAAGGTCAGGACCTTTTAATGCTCAGAAAACCCAAAATATCCTGCAGTCAAAGAACCCCCAACAATTCCAACAATCCAGGAGCTCTCCACCGTCATCTGGCCTATTTTGTCGATATTGCAAGGCCACAAACCATGATATCAAAGATTGTAAAAAACGGGAATTTTATAATAATCGTTATAGTAACCAACAGCAACAAAGTAGACCATCGGGGTCTAATCATAACAATCCCATGTATAAAACAATTAATCATGTCCAGGATCTGCCCGAAGAAATTGAAAATGAGGGCTATGATGAAGTTGATAATACCGAAGATCCTTTAAACGAATAGGCGTCTCGAATTGGTGTCGCACGGGACAGCCAATTAAAGGCGACACCCAAACAAAACAAAAACGCAGAAGTGTTAAACAACAGGGTAACCAGCCCCAAATCGGAAACACTTCTCCGTCAGAATTAAATATCCAACGCGCTAAACAACAGGGTAACCAGCCCCAAATCGGAAGCTCGTTAAAATCATTCATCCGAAGTGTTAAACAGCAGGGTAACCAGCCCCAAATCGGAAACACTTCTCCGTCAGAATTAAATATCCAACGCGCTAAACAACAGGGTAACCAGCCCCAAATCGGAAGCTCGTTAAAATCATTCATCCGAAGTGTTAAACAGCAGGGTAACCAGCCCCAAATCGGAAACACTTCTCCGTCAAAATTAAATATCCAACGCGCTAAACAACAGGGTAACCAGCCCCAAAACGGAAGCTCGTTAAAATCATTCATCCGAAGTGTTAAACAACAGGGTAACCAGCCCCAAATCGGAAACACCTCTTCGTCAGAATTAAATGTCCAACGCGCTAAACAACAGGGTAGCCAGCCCCAAATCGGAAGCTCGTTAAAATCTCATATCCAAGGTGTTAAACAACAGGGTAATCAGCCCCAAAACGGAAACACCGAACTAAGCAGAGTTATACAACACGGTAGACAGCCCGAAAAAGGAAACTCTTGTCGTAAATATCCAACTGAATCTAAAACTACCGAATCCATTTCCCAAGGTAGTTCGAAAGTGTCACAAAAAATCTATGAAATTAATATCGACACTACTAAGAAACTATTACCTCACATCCTTGTAAAAACTCAAATTTCAGATATCCCGCTTACGTTATTAGTTGATTCAGGCTCAGCCATTTGCCTACTTAAGCAATCTTCCATTTCAGAAAATCCAATATTAACCAAAGAAATTATCCAGCTTAAGGGTATCGAACCAAGCGAAGGAACAACTCCGTCGCTTGGCCACTTTCAATTAAAATTGCAGCTGTCTGAAAATAAACAGATAAAATATAAATTTCGAGTCATCAAAGAAATAAATTTACCTTACGATGGCATCATTGGTACCGATTTCCTCACCTATTTTGGCTGCAATATCGATTATGTAAATGACGTTTTACATATAAAAAACTTGAATATGAAACTTCAGTTTTTCAATCCGACTTATATTATTCCGCCTCGATCAGAAATGATTATTGAATGCACAGTCCAAAACCCTGAATTAAAAGAAGGGGTGATTCTAGATCAACATTTATCCGAATCATTATTGATCGCGAATTGCATAGTAAAAGTAAAAAACGATAAGAAAATAAAAATCACAGCCGTAAATACATCCGAAGTACCCGCAGACATCAACGCAAACCTTAAGCTAAAGATAGAACCCTTACATCCCTGTTCTGTACAGATACCGAAAAATCCAAAAGAAAATGTCCATGAACGAACACAAGAGGTCATAAATTCGTTAAAAATCGATCATCTTAACCAGGAAGAAATCAACGCCCTTTTAGAACTCTGTTCCCATTATTCCGACATTTTCCACTTACCCGACGACCAACTAACATATACTACTGCTTTAAACCATCAAATCAAAACCAATAATGATATCCCTATCCATACTAAGTCGTACAGGTTCCCAGAATGTCATAAGAAAGAGGTGGAAACTCAAATCGACAAAATGCTCTCACAAAACATCATAGAAGCATCATCCTCACCGTGGAGTTCACCAATATGGGTAGTTCCCAAGAAAGCTGATTCCCAAGGCCGGCGCAAGTGGCGTATAGTCATCGACTATCGAAAGCTCAATGACGTCACAATCGGCGAAACGTATCCTATCCCACAGATATCCGAAATCCTTGACCAGTTGGGCAACAGCAAGTACTTTTCAACGCTAGACCTCACTTCCGGTTTCCATCAAATCCTCATTTCTGCAGAAGACGCGCCCAAAACAGCTTTTTCTGTGCCTCAAGGCCATTTCCAGTTCAATAGGATGCCGTTTGGGCTTAAAAATGCCCCTTCTACCTTTCAAAAGTTAATGAATAACTGTCTCTCTGGCCTACAGGGCTCCCGTTGCTTCGTCTATCTAGACGACATCGTTATATATTCGTTTGATCTTACGTCACACATCGATAACTTAAAAGCTGTTTTCGACAGACTCCGTCGCTTCAATCTAAAGCTGGAACCTGAAAAATGCGAATTTCTCCGGAAGGAATTCGGCTATCTAGGGCATATTATTAGCGAAAGTGGCGTCAAGCCAAATCCCGATAAGACGAAAGCAGTCACTGAATTTCCTGTCCCTAGATCTCCAAAGGACATCAAGTCGTTCCTGGGATTGGTTTCCTATTACAGAAGGTTTATATCCGATTTTGCCAAATTGGCGAAACCCCTAACATCCCTCTTAAAAAAGGACATCCTCTTCGAATGGAAAAATGAGCAACAACTCGCTTTCGAGTCCTTAAAAGATAAATTGGTCTCCGCACCGATACTCGCTTATCCCGATTTCACACAACCATTTCTTTTGACATGCGATGCTTCTAACTACGCTATATCTGCCATCCTATCTCAAGGTCCCATAGGACATGATCGCCCAATTGCTTATGCATCTCGCACACTGAATAAAGCTGAATGTAATTACAGTGTCACTGAAAAAGAGTGTCTTGCTATTATCTTTGGAACCAAGACTTTCAGACCATATCTTTATGGTCATCGTTTTAAGATACTCACGGATCACAAACCATTACAATGGTTGTTCAACTGCAAAGATCCAGGATCAAGGCTTGTCCGATGGCGTCTGAAATTAGAAGAGTTCGAATATGATATCCAATACAAAAAGGGCAAAATCAATGCCAATGCAGACGCCCTATCTCGATTTCCAGTAAACCCAATTCAACCCACAGATCCTGCTACATCAAATCCCGTCGTTGAAGAAACCATACAGGAATTGGACAGAGACCTAATGGACTTACTTGTATCCCCACCTTCGTTTAATCTTGACGAAGACATCTTACAATCGCCACAGCTTGAATCAAATGAAGAGCTTTTGCCTCTACCTGATATTAACTTACCTGCATCCGCTGAATCCTCTGCTCCTTTCCTGGACAGTAATCCTGAAAGGCAAAATCCCTTGCCCGAACAGACACCCTTTGATACTCAACCTCATCCTGAACCTATTCCGTCCACTAGCACAAACCCAGAAGTGCCAGTAGATGACTATTCAACGTTTCTCAAATCAATGGCTAACAAAGACGTATCATTCAACACAGAAATCGAAGAATATAATGAAAGCCTCCTAAAATGTCCTGCAAAGGTAATCCTTATCCCTACGTCCATTGACTTAGATGAGTCTAATCCGTATATCCAAGAAATCTTAGCCAACCCGGAAGTTAACAACATGTTAACAACGTCTGAGAAAGAACTTTTCTCATTCCAAAGGTTTAACCTTAATGACAAAACCTATTATTTGTTATTCTTCAAAGTCCATCATTTTGATGAAGCCTCGTATCCTGAAATATTCGAAACTCTAAAAAGGGCCAGGAATGAATTAATAATATTCAATGATATTAATGAAATTGGTATATCCGATCTAAAGAATCCTTTTGAAAAACATTCCTTTATCAAAATTTATAACATGCTAACATATCTCTTTCACAATACACAAATTAAAATTAAAATATACCACAATAACATCATATATCCAGCCCCAAACGAAATCAAGCAAATACTGTATGATAATCACGATATCCCTATAGCTGGGCATTTAGGTTCCGTAAGAATGTATAACAGAATTAAACAAACATATTATTGGAAAGGGATGCGTGGAGACATAGAGTCTTACGTAAAGAAATGTAAATCGTGTCAAGAAAACAAGGCACTTAGGAAAATAAACCGTGCCCCTATGCAAATCACCAGCACTTCAACTGAGCCAGGTCAGCGAATATCTATTGATATAGTCGGACCACTTCCAGAATCAGGACCTGCAAAATTAAAATTTATCCTAACAATGCAGGACGATCTCACCAAGTTTTCTTCAGCCTATCCTATTCGTAGTACCACTGCAGAAGAAACGAGTGAATGTCTTATTCACCACATATCGATATTTGGTATTCCCAAAATGATCCTCACTGATCAGGGCAGTAATTTTACATCAGATCTTTTCAAAAAGACATGCGATTTTCTTAAAATCAAAAATCTATGGGCCTCACCTTATCACCCCCAGACTCAGGGAGCTCTGGAAAGAAGTCATGCAACCCTGAAAGAATATCTCAAATCCTATGTCAATGAAGAACAGACAAATTGGCCCCGGTACGTGTACACAGCCATGCTTACGTATAATACTGCAGTACACTCTACCACTAACTTCACTCCATATGAGTTGATGTTTGGTAAAAAACCCTACGTCCCAAATATGATTTTCGATGAAACTCCTGGTGTAACATATCCTGACTATGTTCGGATGCTCCAAAGTCGCTTGAAGTATTCACGACAAAAAGCAATTGAACATATTGCAAAATCTAAGATCTCTTCCAAAACATATTATGATAGTCGAACTCGTCCCGCACAGTATAAAACTGGAGACTTTGTTTACCTGAAAAATCACTTGAGATTAAGGAAAGGCTTATCACCTATTTGGAAGGGACCTTATAAAGTAGTGAAAGTACATGGAAATAACACACTTTCTCTGCTTATCAATCGTCGTCATGTCCGACATCATTACGATGAAGTCAAACCCGCTGAGACTTCAGAAAACCTGTAAAGGAAAATAAATATTAGTTAGTAATAAAAAAAATAGTAATATAATAATAAAATAGTACTTACCTATTTGGTCATAAATATGACATATTCTTAAATTAGATAGTTGTTAGGTAGTTAAGTAAGATTAGATTCTAAAACACATGCAATCATTGTTTCAGTACAATTGGTGAAGTTCCAGGACAACAAGCACAAATTCAACAAATTGATTCGAGTCCTGGACTATATTTCGATTACCTTGGCCAAATTAGAATAAACAGTGGTCAACTGAATGTTTTGATTCCGCTAGATATTTCTCATTTGAAACAACATATAGAAAATATCCAACACGTTCTTAATACAGCTCTAAACCTATGTACCGAAACTAAAATAATAGAAACCTCCCAATGCCATAGTACATTACAACCTTTAATAGTACAGTATCATGACATTGTTAGATAGTTTACTTCCATATCTGAATTAATTGATAATAAAATCAAACGCGGTGCTTGGATCGGAGGAATTGGTACCGGTATAAAATACATATTTGGAAATTTAGACGAAGACGATGGCGTAAGATACGATGAAGCTATAGAATCAATACAGAATAACCAAAAGAAATTGGCTACATTAATGAAAGAAAATATTATGGTCACAACTTCTGTCATTTCATCATTTAACAATACTGTAAGGAAAATTAAAATTAATGAAGCTAATTTGAACATAGCTATTGATAACCTAACAATGTCAGTGAAAAACATGTCAAATGAACTAAATATTAGATATCATATGAATCAAATTTTAGATTACTTAGAAACAAGCATATTAACATTATCTTTCCAACTTGAGGATATAATAACTTCAATTTTATTTAGCAGTCAAAATACATTACATCCTGCCATAATAACACCTCAGCAGTTGTACCAAGAACTTGCTGACAATATTAGACATTTAAACAGTAATGAAGAATTACCAATCAAGTTGGAAATAAACTCAATGCATGTATTATTGAACGTTTCAACCATAACCTGTTATTATAATAATAAGAAAATTGTTTTTGTAGTAAGAATTCCCTTAGTCTCTCCAATAGAATATAATTTACATCATGTATTAGCGTTGCCGACTCCACATAAGGCCCAGGATCCGAATACCTACAGTATGATAATACCTAGAAATAAGTATATAGCAATGACCAGAGACAAGTCGTACTATTGCGTTATGGATAGCCTAGAAAATTGCAAAACGCTATCCTCACAAACTTTTATTTGTGACATTTCCAACGTGTATTCGAGCAGTGTTAACCCTATTTGCGAAATAGAACTCATGACAAAAGTGATAAGTGTTATTCCAGTGCAGTGTGAAACAAAATTTATTTTAGGAAGTGTTAGCCTATGGAAATCTTTATCTAATAATAATTGGATTTATGTTCAATCAAACCCAACAAAAGTATCTGTCGACTGTCCCGGTCGTGAACTGTATGACTTGAATGTGTTAGGTACAGGTGTACTCAATATTCCTTACAAGTGCACAGCTTTTACAAAAAACATGAAATTTATAACTAAACATGTAATTGCAAACATTAGTTCCTCTACTCTTAGCCTAGATTTCAATCTGATCAATGATTGGTGTTGTAATTTAACTAGACTGTATAACCTCATAGATAATGTGTCTCCCGCCTCAACTATTTTGCAGAATATTGACCTAGATGATTTATATTTAAAAAATAATAAAAAAATATTAAATTCCCTTTTAGATAACACTGATAAAATTATAGCCAGCCCACACATAGTCAAGTATGGGACACATTACTCTATCATTATTATTGTAATAGTTTTAGTAATAATTGTGTATTTAATTTTTAAGATTTACTTCCATTATAAACCTGGCAGCAACCGCAAACCACTAAGTTTGATTAAATTTTCTAAACAGCCTACAGTAGAAGTAGAAAATGACACAGTAATTGAAATTCCTTCTCCATCCATCAGGCGTAATCTTTGATCTTATAGATAACTTAAATAAACTTCGACCTTTTAACTCGAAGCTTATTTTCTACCGGGGGAGGTGTTATACCCTACCAATGCACCCCCTAACGCAACGTCATCCCCTATACTGCTGACCCTACAGTGTTCACCTAAGTTGATAGAGAGTTAGCAGTGGACAGTCAGTCTGCTCCGAACCACGCTCGAGTGCGGTTGCCAAAGGGTCCCTTAGCGATAATTTCCAATAAAAGTAATAAAAGTTTTAGTTAATTAAAATATCCTTTTTTTAAAAAGCTAATCCTTTGGGACCCCATAACAGAACGTGTCATATAAGCTACATTTATTTATTTACCCGGTAGGTGGCGCTGCAGTCGTTGTGTCACCAAATTTGATTTGCTGAACAATTGATAACATGGGACGGGACATGGGACGGACGGGACAGGACATGTGACATGGGGGACGGGATATGGGACGGGACGGGACGGGACATGTGACATGGGGGACGGGACATGTAACATGGGGAACGGGACATGTGACATGGGGGACGGGACATGGGACGGGACGGGACGGGACATGTGACATGGGGGACGGGACATGTGACATGGGGGACGGGACATGGGACGGGACGGGACATGGGACGGGACGGGACATGGGAAGAGACATGGGCCGGGACGGGACATGGGACATGAGACGGGACGGGACGGGACATGTGACATGGGGGACGGGACATGGGACGAGACGGGACTTGAGAAGGGACATGGGCCGGGACGGGACATGGTACATGAGACGGGACATTGGACATGGGACGGGATGGGACATTTAACATGGGACGGGACGGGACATGGGACGGGACTGGACATGGGGTGAGATAGTGGGATAGTGGGATAGTGACTGGACTGGACTGGACTGGACGGTCCGAATAAAAGGATGGATGGATGGATGGATGGAACTGGACTGGACTGGACAGGATCCGTCACGTGGGTTAGCAGAATTTAACGCGAGTGAAGCCGCGAATATATATTTCTTCTGTACATCTGATTGTCGCCTAACTCCTCCTAAACAGCTGAACCGATTTGGATGAATTTTTTTGTGAATATTTCAATGGTTTCCTGGATGGTGTGAAAACACAATTGGATCCGGTAGGTGGCCCTTCTGTCTGTATGTCACTGATCTTCTCCTAAATGGCAGGGACGATTTTAATTATATGTGGCGCTGCTTTTCCGGGCAGGACGACGTCTGCCGGGTCCGCTAGTGTGATTATAATTTTTTGAGTTATAGAGAGAAAACTGAAAAATACTTAAAACGTCTTAGTTTAAAGGTCATTGACCTTAGAGAAAATTTATCATAGCAAATAATGCTCCTTTAGCTACTTTCTATTTGAAAAAATCACAAAAAGTAACTTTGAAATGACACACTTCTTAAATTTGGCTTCTTGAATTTATCGCTAGATGGCGCTACTAACAACACGCTCTGAGTCGCGAAACTCGCGAATGCTGCCGATTATTGCAAAAACTAACATAGCCATGATTAATATTCGATTTGATTCGTTTGTAATTACACCTACTTAAGGAACCCTATAATACTGAGCATGGCCCGACATGCTCTTGGCCGGTTTTATTATTACGTTTTGCTATTTGGTCAGTTCATAATGATATCATAAAATACAGTACCTGTAGTACAGTACGACTGTAAAATGAAGCATTCTATGACTTTTAAAATGTAAAATTTATCTAATAATAAATGGTTAGGTTTGACCAAAGAGATTTAATATAGGGCAATATTTAATGTCTTTGGGTTTGACACAAGAAAAAATCTTGAAGAACTTGTAATTTAACTGTGATTTTATTATTATTTATGGGGAAATTTACAAAATCTGGTATCTTTCTATTTTTTATATATTTTGTTTCAGTGAAGGATGTAAATAATTGGAAAAATGTATTTATTTATTATTTATTTAATTCTTTATGCACAACAGGGTACAAAGGCGGTCTTAACGCCATAGGCGTTCTCTACCAGACAACCTTAGGGTAATGCAGAGACAAAGAATAAGGTAGATGCACCAGTAAAGTGCAGTAAAGTTCTTATTATTATTCCTTATTGCACACAAATAAAAAAAAACACAACAATACATAATAGTTTTGAAATTACATGTACAAAGGCGACCTTAACTCACTTCACTTTTTTCTAGCAATGTTTGGTTGATTATTTGGTTTCAATATAACAACTGCCGGTAAAATGTCTGTCACGCTCGGCTGCCCTTAGCGCATTGTGAGATTTGTGGGTAAATGCGTGCAAACGAATCTGTGACATGTATAGGTATTTATTAATTTATGACGTCCGTTCCACTTATTTCCCATTTATTTGTTATTACTATTTTAACACGTATATATATAAATATATCACGATATTTATATTTTATATTATATTATTATTGCGAAAAACTTTCTTATTTTTCATCTATGTTTAGTTTACTCACTGTAAAACTGATTTTCATCCGTGACACTTTCAAACAAGGTCCAGTTGAAAACCAGCGCCAGACACTAGTTGTCTGGCATTTTTGCTGAACTGAGCCTATTTGGTGCAGCCGCGGGGCACACAATTATACTTTTAGGAGTCTGTGTTGTTTAAAATTGTATATTATTGTTATTGTGTGCCTCTGGCTGTAGTAAATAAACCATTTTTCTTTCTTTCTTTCTTTCTTAAAGTTTTAAAATATGTTTCGTACTACGGACTTATAATTACATATAATAAAAATAGATAAATAAATACCTATGTACATTATACATATAATAAAATATACATATTATACATACCTACATATATAACTATAAATATATAACATCAAGATAAATCAAAGTCGAGCTGAATCTGCTAAATTGTTTTCACGGAAATATTTCCTTAACTTGATTTAATAAAAAAAAAAATTATTGATTGATTGAAAAAAAAAATTACATTGATTTGATTTTTTGATTGATTTGACTTGATTTTGGAAAATTTTATTAATTTATTTGTGGTAAAATATACATATTGAAGTTACATACTACTTTATACAATATAAATACAATTGGAAAATAGCTTTGGGTAATATCAGTCGGTTACCTATTTTTATTATAATGCCAAGTGACAAAAAGTTCTTATCTCCAGGTCCGCAAAATGATACTGGCTACTAGTTTTTCTGAACATTAATTTAAAAAAAGAAAATATTATGGAAACAAACGAGAATCGCACGTGAGCGAATTGATTTCGTCTTTCTTTATATCTACGATGAAAGAACGTAGTATGTAGGTTCTTTCATCGTAGCTTTATATTCTACTCGAAGTGTCGTTTATTAGTGATAGATTTGATGACGCCACCAGAAATAAAAGAAGCTGACCAAAAAATACAGAAATTAATACAACAATACATGTGAAGATTTTTGCATTGGAAAAGAGAGAAAAATGCACCTGCTTTTCTGAAAATAATTTGATATCTTATTTCAGTAAAAAAGCACAAAAATATATGTCAAGGACCTTCAAGTCTTTGTATTTTAAGTGAAAAAGTAATATATTGGTAAGAAACGACATCAATAATGTGGATTACAAGCAGGCGCGGTTCCAGCCCAATATTTTGGGGGGGGTCAACTTGGCTTACGTACAGTTTCAAGGTCCAAATTTACCATTTTTTTTTGCAATGACAAGGTAAAGTTTGGAGTTAGTTGTAACAGAATAGTTACATACAAAATGAAAGTCAACAAAGAGGAAACTAACGTAGGGAACAAACGCGAGCGAAGCGAGCGCGAATTTTTTATATTTATGCGAAAAGTTGACTTCAATTGAAGTGCATTTTTTGGAGTTGTAGACCATGTACGGTAATGAAGAAGCGCGAGCGAAGCGAGCGCGAAAATTTTTTTTCACCACCGTAGCTTCAATTGCTTGCGCCTTTGAGTGTCCAATCGCAACGGCAGGCTCATGTAGAGTAGCGCAAACTGTTCAACAAAATGAACTACCGCCGTCGTATGTGATATTATTTGTCATTAAACTGGAAATATCATTCATACTTTATTTTGAGGAAAATAATACCTTTGCTGTAAATTGAACTTCAGTACATAAAAAGAGTGCATCAAAAGAGCCTCCACGAGTGACGATATTTAATTGATCGTCCGGCGCACCCTGGGCAGTCAGCCCCGCTACCAACCTGCTGACTGGCTAATCTCTACACGACATGAGCTGTTATCATTATGTAGCTCATGTCGACACGACAGAAGAAGAGTAAATAAACAAAACTCTAAAATAATGTCAGGTATTTTTTGACGTACGAGTAGATATCGTGTGATGTCGTGTTTCAGTAAGTAGGTAGTAGTTACCTAGTTTTGATTTCATTGTTTACTTTTGAGTCAATAATTTATTTTATTTATTTTTGTAAATTGTCTATTTTTAGGAGATTTGTTAATTTGACGTGTACGATTTGGGGGGGGGGGTCATGACCCCTACGACCCCCCCCCCCCTAGAACCGCCACTGATTACAAGTAACTTACAGTTCCAGCATTTCTAAAAAGAAAATCATGGGATTCCGTATTGATAAATCTAAAGCAGGTACTACAAAGGATGTACCGTAAACTGCCCTAACTTGGCCCACAAGCCCTACTTTGCCTAGTTATTTTTTGAGTAAACTATAATAGCTATGATTTCCGTACTTGGGGAGCTTTGAAAACTATGACAACGCTAACATTTGGTTCAGTTATAAAGTGTCAGTGCGTGTAAAAATTAAGTTAATGCCTTAGGCAAAGTAGGGCTTGTTGGCAAAGTTAGGGCAGTTTACGGTATATTCCTTTTTGCAAAATGCTCCAGATGACGAAGGTAAGTCATGATCAAACATACTACTGATTTGAATTCATAGACCAGTAAGCCTCTACTGGTCTGTGTTTGAATTAAAACCTATTTATTTTTAGAAACCTACTAGGATTTCATGTTTGATCTATTTTACACGTTATTTTGATTATGGAATTAATGATGCCTGTCGTTCACAAGAACTAATGTAACAACAGACTATATTATCGAAATCCACGAGATTGTTATAATTGTCAAGCTTCCTTACACAAAAACCAAAAATCAGCGAACATTTGTGATATATTATCGGACTTATTTTATGAGATTGTGAAGAAATATATTTGGAACTTCTACATAGGTACCTAATCATCATCATTTCAGCCGAAAGACGTCCACTGCTGGATAATATACCTTATGATTAAACGATACTTACGATTATTTTAACGGAGCGAAGTCTAAATATATAAACCAAAGATGATGTGTAGTAAATAATATAGCTAAATATTAACTGCGGCGAGACCTGAATTGCAGCCATTATAGTGGTTTTCTTAAATTAACATAATACATTTTTATGATGTGCAAGTGAAATTCAACCTTAAGGGTGGTAAAGCAATTTTATAGTCGACTATACATACCTATTTAAATTATCGGTTACACAACAAATACTGATACGATTTGAATAAGAATGTATTGTCATACTTTATCTATAACACACCTGTATCTCGTCGACATAATTGAAGTCTAGTTCATTCTTCCACTTGAATGGCACGTCACGGGAGACTCTGAAGGTAGAATTGAACACAGGAACCTCCACATTCGTATGCGACTGCAGGAACGAATACACCGATTGGTCGCCACTAAGTTTTAGGAACTTAAGGATTTGATGTGTAGTAGTTTTAAGCTTCAGAACCAACTCCTCGTACCGTAACACCCTGTAAATTGAAGATAATAATAAGTTAGCCCGATGAAACACAACCAGGCCATATGTGTAATAATTACATGGTCTATTTCACTCTATGTACTTGCGTGCGTTAACTGCCTACCGGCCGCCGAGCCCTGGACGGCTCTACTCAGTGGGCTGCACAGAGTACCTACATTTTAATATACGTGGGCTGCCGACAACTGCTTGTTCCTCTGTGACTGCGTGGCGCACACGTAGGTACGCAGCTACTTCAGACTAAGACGCACGTACCTAGCACCTACTTCGTAATTCGTGTTGAAATGGCTTTTGGTGGTTTGGTAGATGGATGTAAATCAAGCAGGAGGAGAAATAAAAACCGTTATTTATTTCCATTTGCCTGCTGATGATTAAAATAATTGTTTTCATTGAGTAATAATTATTTCTAAAATGATAGTTAAGCTTGCGTGTTTCGTGAATTTACTTATGATAATCACTGAGGAATTTTAAATAGAGCGGCCCTCTAAAAGAAATCTTATCACGCACGCTCTGAGGTCCATGGGCCACAGTGATCCCAGTCGGTCTTTACGCTCAGTGCGATGCAAACGTATATTACTCCGTGCTTAATGACGACAAAACATTAAAAAAATGCTGTCTTGTGTTCTAAAAACATGTAAAAACCATTCAAGATCGAAACACAATAATAACGGCGTAACGTTTCACAATGCAATACATTTTGACATTTTCTAGTTTACTTGTACACGCTGCCATTTGTGCCGCCATTTTCTATGCATATCATAGACTAAGAAAAAAAATTAGTTACAGAACGGACACGATGTCTGGTACTCCGATTACAGAATAAGGCAGATATAGCGCACGGAACACGGGTGTGCGGCCAACAAAGCAAATACGAACTCAAAGCAAATTTTGAGGGGTGGACGAATTCGAGGTGGAAGGGAGGGGGACGTGGGTTTGGGGAGGGGAGGAACGGAGTGGGGGATTTTTCTATGTATGGTGGCCTAGAGGGAGAAAGCTTATCAGTGGTTATCTCGGGAACGGGCAGAGATTACCGAATTCTGACCACATTTTTGCCCCCCTCTGCCACTCCGTAAGCCCACTCCCTCTACCTAGAACGGAGAACGGAGTGGCAGAGGGGGGCAAAAATGTGGTCAGAATTCGGTAATCTCTGCCCGTTCCCGAGATATCAGCTCTTTAAGGTTTTCCGGTGGCAGGTTCGATTCCTACCAGCAGTAAGACGAGTGATAGGGAGCGACAAGGGTTGCAGTTCGGGTGGGTTTGGGAGGGGTTGCGGGTTGGACGAATTCCGGTGGAAGGGGGGGGGAACGTGTTTCCCGCGGGTGTAGCTAGATTGTGCTTTGGGTTTGGGGGGGAGGAACGGAGCGGGGGATTGTTTTATGTATGGGTGACCTAGAGGGAGCAGGCTTAGGGGGTGGTAGTGGGGGGCAAACATGTAGTCAGAATTCGGTTATCTCTGCCCGTTCCCGAGATATCAGCTCTTTAAAGTTCTCGGGTGGCAGGTTCGATTTCCGCCAGCAGTAAGAGGGGTGATCGGTATTTACCACGAGTAAAACTAGGTGGAGCTAGCTAATAAATTTTGCCTAAATAATATGCTTGATACTAATTTAATTTTGCATGCTTTCAATCAACCCCCCACATTAAATCATAGGATTCATCTGATTCGAGCCATTATTCATAAATATGCAAAAATTCGTTTAAACTACGAAGCAAAAGTAAACAATGATTATTTATCTGAGCGCCAGAAACTAAACAAACTTATATTGTTTAATGGAAAATAAAATAATGTTATTCAAATTATGTGAATGAACTTTTATTTTAATTCGTTCCTTTGAAAAATCTCAATATATCGAATAGGCAGAATAAACACGAGTGTCGCATCTGTGCAGATTACGTCGCATCTATGACTCGCTAGCCACCCGCCGCGCACCCCGCACACTCCCCGCGCTCTGAGCCGGGCGCACTGTATATTGTAGGCGACAGCCGCTCCAGTTATAATTCCTCAGTGATGATAATAGATGTACGCTACTCATAAGAACAACTTCAATTACTTGTTTTCAAAGTTGTTTGCATTTTTATTTAGGTAGGTCACAGACTTCGTCATAGACTACTTATTAGTTACGTTAGGTTATGTAACTAAGGGGTGCTGGCCAGAAAACCTCCACGTGTGCCTGACGGCTGCTTGTCCTTCTGGACACGTCTGGAGGGATCGGCAGTTGTTTGGCCGGTGCATCCTGGGCACGGGCAATAAAATCCTGTCGAGGGATTAACATTCGGGGGATTTTATTGCCTGTGGCGAATATTCTGGCGCGGGTGGGGCCCGTTCTGGGCCAGTGGGGAGTTGTTCCACGTGTCCCTCTGATATCAGCAGAGGGCACAGTGGAGGAGCAGGGGCGGGCCCGGTGTGCACTCACCCTGCCACTGGGCAGGCAGCGGGGGGACTGTCCTTACCTGCCCCCGTCGATCTCGTAACCCCAGGAGTGCCCGCTGAGTAGTGTTCTCGCGCCTCTTGGGACCGAGGGTCTTGGCTTCACCACCCGGACCGCGAGGAAGAAAACCTCTATAAAAAATTACGGGAGGTAGGGCCTGCGAGCAGCAGACTCGGGGTAGTCTGCTGCCCGACCAGCAGCTGGCGTAGCTGGCACAGCCGGCGTAGTTGGCGCAGCTGGTAAAGGCCCATGAGGTGAGGTGGCGTGCAGTGTTCCGTGTGCGCCATCGAGGAGGGTGCGGTCAACTTTAGGCCGCACGGGGAGAAGGGGCTCGCCTGCTTGAGGCGGGCCAGGACCTGTTGGGGGTGGTTGTGTGAATACTCACGGGTTCCCACGCCCCCGGCTAAGGTAGTTGAAGGAACACCGTGGTGGTTTTAGTCGGTAAGAGTCCGACACTGGCTCCGCCTACCCCGGGCGGAGTGCGTCCATGAGGATTTCCCCACGGCAAAAAAAAAAAGCTTATGTAACTAAATACTTTACGCTCAAACGTTTTGGTACATTTTTACACGCAGCGGTCGGCGACGTGAAAGAGTAGGCTACTAAAGCAGTAGGTATGGAAAATTTTACAGGGAGTGCAATATCTGTTACGTCGTAACTTATAAGTAATCCGTGGTAAGGGTTTCGTACCACACATCGACCTGATTTTATGAGAGTGCAACCTTGGGCAACCACTGAAACTCCTGTAAGCCAGGATCTACATTAGTAACCAACCAGAAAAACGCCGAAACAATGAAGCTTGGTTCGTCCCGGGGAAATAATTGAACTGTCTTGAAACCCGCAACGAAATAAATCAGAAAAGAAATTAGGAACAGTAAGAAGAAAATTTGTTTCCACTTCCCTCCGTATGAAGCGGACCAGTGTACAACATCTCACTATGAACACGAACAATATGCACATCATATCCTGTGGGAGTGGCATAACAAAATGATGGCAATAGTAATAATAATATTGCCATCATTATTAACAAGTTAACAACACTTATTAACATAAGTTAGACAGTTTGTAAGTTACATCCATGTGTTTTTTACAATGGAGACCTTGTGTTGACTAAAACAAATTTGCGTGCGTTCAAGTGTTTTTGCCATATTTAGGTATTATTGGAATCAAGTGTAACCGCTCACAAATAAGACCCATAAATCACTAATTTTACTAGGCAGCTGGGCTTACCCCAGTTGCGAACTTTTTTTTGCGCCTATATGGCCTTTTAATCTATTCTGTCTTCTGCTTGATAATTGCATGCGGATGCGACTTTCAATTCCCATGTTTTGCTTGCCTATTTTTCCAAATGCTTTAGCTATTTCCTTCTGATTATACCTAGACTTTGCCTACGGCTTTGCCTGAGTATAATTCGCCTTATCATGGAAAGACTTATCGCGCATCCTTGTGAACTGTATATTTTCCCGGGATAAAAAGTAGCCTATATGTTATACCGGGTTATGGGCTTTCGGTGTGCCAAAATCATTCAAATCCGTTCAGCCATTTTAGCATGATTGAGTAACAAACATCCAAACATTTTCACAAACTTGTACATTTGTAATATTAATAGAGTTTGCCAGCGGCTTAGCCAGAGTGTAATTCAGCTTATCACAGAAGGACAAATCGCGCATCTCTCGGGAACTGTTTATTTTTCCGGGATAAAAGTAGCCTAAATGTTAATCCGGGCTATGGTCCATCTGTGAGCCAATTTCAGCCGCATCTATCCAGCCATTTTAGCGTGATTGAGTAACAAACATCCAAACCAAATCTTCAAAAACTTCCACATTTATAATATTAGTAGTATTTTATCCAGTTTATGATAATGATTATATCCGTATCCGTTCCATAGTGTGGTAGTCCAATAATAATCAAAAGTTTTTTTTTACTGCGCCAGATAGTCATGCAATTTATGTTTAACATTATATCTTCTATGGTTTAACGCCAAATGTAAATATCAAGGGAATGTTTTCACAGTAAAATATGCAATGACGCAGTATTGATACCAAAGAATATCTATTTCACGTTTTACTTCACTAAACAAAGTCTTTTCAGGTTATTTTTTCACACGAACTCTAAAGTGTTGACAGACGCTATCTCGGCTATTTGTTCCACTTCGGGTAACATGCATATGCAAAGGTATACTAATCTTAATTGATAAGTATTTTTAAGACTTGTTTCTTTATCAAACCGGTTGACTGTTCTTGTTAAGTAACCTCGTTTAACGGTTATTAGCCCTGCTGGGAACAGAAGACCGTCATTATTGGATCAATCTACTTTTTTCCTACACTTTGGAACTATTACAATGAATTTCCCCAAACTTTGTTGCGGTCGCGGCGGCTCGTCTACCACCTCCCATATTTGGATTAGCAATCCAATAAAATCTTTAGACTTCATCATCGTTCATAATGACACTATGAGTGACTACTGCGTTCATCGAAACAATTATAATTCATAAAAAATTGTACGGTAGATTATAAATACATTAGTGTCCACCTTCGTGGCCTGAAATAAAACAATTGTTGGCTAAGTAATATTTAACTAAACGAGTCCTTTAATTGCTATTTCGGCCGAGACTTGTATAGTACTTTTCTCTCATTTGCGAGGTTACACATTTGTGTATCCTCGCAAATTAATTAATTCAATCAATCAATCAACTCAGCCTATCGCAGTCCACTGCTGGACATAGGCCTCTCCCAAATTGCGCCACAACACTCGATCCTCTGCCTTCCGCATCCAGTCCATCCATAATTAAAATTAATTAATTTTAATTCAAAAGTATCTAATTTTTATTCGCGCCAATTCGTTCGCGCGCAGTTTTTGTTCTATTTTCAAACTTTTGAAAAAATATCGTATATAACAAGCACAGATCTATTACCTAATAAAAAGAGATAAATATAAAAAGAGAGTGTTGCCACCTTAGTGGTTGTACCACTAGATCTGGTGGTTTGGAACCCCTTGTTGGTGGGCAAAACTAGTGTCTGGTGGCTAGATGTTTTTTTTGTGGGCTCAAAACATTGCACTCGGTAAATTACAAACCAAAAATACATAAATTTAAATAATTATAGAAAAAAATATTATATTGCACTTGGTAAGTTACTTGAATAATAACGAAATACTAAATAGGTGATTGAAGAAGGAACGAAACTCTTTTAGATTTATTTCCTAGAGGTGTGGTGAAGAGTGGTCATGCAATTTTATTATACTACGCACTTTCCCTGTAGCAATTTATTATTTATTATAAAGTGTATTCTCGTTTATCTAAGGTTTAGGTGGTTTCTCGCCGCGGCAAGGCGTGGCGTGGTTGGGCCGAGCGAGAATTGAAATTTGTATACCTAGCAACATTTCAATTCACGTCACGCTCATCTTTGGTGTGAAAGGTCTGGATAGGCGAGGATATGCGAGGCGAGAATTTAAACCACCTTTAATCTGGAAAAGGCATTCTGCCCCTTATAAAACTAATATTTTTTTCTTCTTTTTTCATTAAAAATCTTGTTGTCGGTCTTACTAAATTATTTATGGGACAAACACTCTAAATTATTAGAGTGTTTTTTAAAATTGTGGAGCCAGTAGCTCACGAAGGAATTCCTGAGTGTAACAAGTGCACGAGCAAGTGGCGAGCAAAGCGAGCCGCTGATCTTCATAGCGAAGCGCTGGTCGAGTGTGCGAGTGAAGCGATGGGGCGACAAAACGAGTCTTCTGGCGGAGCAAACTTAGAAACACTTGCGTGGTTACTATACTTAGGGTCAAGGTTAATAAGCTTAGTGTCCACAAGTGGTTTTGACTAACACTCGTGTTCAAAAACGGTTTTGGAAGATATTTTTCAGTCAAAAGTCGTTTTTTTTCAGTCAAAATTACTCTTGGCCAAGCGATGCCAGACGTACGATATTTTCGATCCTGGTGCGATGTACAATACAAAATGTAGTATCGTACGCAAAAGTACAATCATTTTGAAGTCTGGAAATCATTGCTCGAATTCGTAGGAATAAAGTTATACACGATACACGCAAGATAGACACTAAAAATACTAGAAATAATACGGCTGATAGAGATGCATGGAAGAAAAAGCTAAGTATTTCATACTTATACGATAAATTTTCGTCTGGTACGATAATTTTGTAACGTCGGTACGATAATTCACTTCGTCGCGTCTGGCAACCCTGATTCTGACTGACGAAAACAGTCAAAACTAGCCAGCCTTATATGCCAGCTTTATATTATTTTTTTAGCATGTCATCAGCCACAGATCTATTACCTAGCTCATCAGCATTTTAGTATTTTAGAGTATCTAAGAAGTAACTTATAATATTTTTATCTCCGGTTAACATTATTTGGCATAATTTTTTCGACTATTCGGCTATTCATAAAATCAATTGCCTAAATTTTTTTTAAGCCAGCTTATATTTAAAGGCACTTGTAACGATTTTAATAAACGTAGTAGTTGAAATCATCCGAGGCTCAAAAGGACATTGCTAAAGTTCATTGGTTCCCAGTCTTTAGAAGTTATGAATAAAAGATGATGAAAAAAATATAAAATCCGATAAAGGCAATGTGTTGCAATCTATTTAAACGGACGTTACTCCACAGATGTTTATTCATTAGAATATTAACTATATTAAGGTCATATTTTCCTTACAAAACTTACGTAAGACAAGTGGCTGCCTTGCATTGCAACTAAACACTTAAAAAAATTTTTTTTATTAAAAAACTCATCCTACAAGAATAAAAGAGTCTATTCCTATAGGATGTGAGGGTGCCAAAAAGAGGTTGGCTATCATTGGCTATATTTAACAGTTGTGCCAACGAAATCTTATTTATTTAATATATATAAATCTCGTGTCACAATGTTTGTCCTCAATGGACTCCTAAACCACTTAACCGATTATAATAAAATTCGCACACCATGTGGAGTTCGATCCAACTTGAGAGATAGGATAGTTTAAATCTCAAATTATAGTCGCAATTTTAATTTATTGCTAATTATTTGTCTGTTATTATTTGACAGTCACAATTATCTGTTAACTCCAAATGATTCTAACAGATGTCGATACTTTTCGACTGGGTTGAGTAAGTAATGAATAGATGGCGCTGCTATGGTAAATCTACGAACGTGTCATATAAGCTCCATTTTAACAGCATAATTACCACGTGTTGTTGACGCTATAAAATTAATTAAATTTATTTTGTAGTGAACGAAATACCGTATAATTGAATAGTACAAAGGCACTGCTTATTTCTATAAGAAATTTCTTCCAGCAGACCTGCGAGAGGTAAATTTGATCTCCAAAACTGATAGATGATAGATAGTAAGTAATGACAAAATACGTATGTAAGTAGGTAATTGTCGTATGTTTTTTTATTTTTGTAACAGTCTCAGGCTATTCCTAGCGATGTCCTTTGTCGCCAACCTATTCATTTTGGTAGTCAGTACCCACTTCCATTATTTAATTATGCCGAATAAATAAAATAAATAAATAAAATAAAATAAATAAATATCTTTGGGACATTTTTACACAGCACCATCTAGTCCCAAACTAAGCAGAGCTTGTGGTATGGGTAGACAATGGATATAATACGTATATACTTTTTTTTTTTTGTAAATACATACTTATAATACATAAGCAACACACCCAGACCAACACAAACACTTATGTTCATCACACAAATATTTGTGTCCTGTGGGAATCGAACCCACGACCTCGTTATCAGCAGTCCGACACTCGAACCACTAGACCACAGAGGTCGTCAAATAAATTAATTAAATCGATTAAATACGAGCCTTTCTTTTAAACATTTTACACAGCACCATCTAGTCCCAAACTAAGCAGAGCTTGTACTATGGGTACTAGACAATGGATATAATGGGGTGCTGGCCAGAAAACCTCCACGTGTGTCTGACGGCTGCTTCTCCCTCTGGACACGTCTGGAGGGAACGGCAGTTGTTAGGCCGGTGCATCCTGGGTACGGGCAATAAAATCCTTTCGAGTGATTAACCTTCGGGGGATATTATTATTGCTTGTGGCGAATATTCTGGTACGGGGGTACCCATGTGGGCCAACGGGGAGTTGATCCACGTGTCCCTCTGATGCCGCTAGCAGAGGGCACTGTGGAGGAGTAGGAGCGGGCCCGGTGCAGTCACCCTGCCACTGGGCAGGCAGCGGGAGGACTATCCTTCCGTGCCCCCGTCGATCTCGTAACCCCAGGAGTGACCGCTGAGTAGTGTTCTCGCGCCTCTTGGGACCGAGGGTCTTGGCTTCACTGCCCAGACCGCGAGGAAGAAAACCTCTATAAAAAAATACGGGAGTATGGGGCCTGCGAGCAGCAGACTCGGGGTAGTCTGCTGCCCGACCAGCAGCTGGTGTAGCTGGTATAGGCCCTTGAGGTGAGGTGGCCAGTGTTTCGTGTACGCCACCTAGGAGGGTGCGGCCAACGTTAGGCCGCACGGGGAGAAGGGGCTCGCCTGCTTGTGGCGGGCCAGGACCTGTCCGGGGTGGTTGTGTGAATACTCACGGGTTCCCACGCCCCCGGCTAAGGTAGTTGAAGGAACACTGTGGTGGTTTTAGTCGGTAAGAGTCAGACACTGGCTCTACCTACCCCGGGCGGAGTGCGTCCGTGAGGATTTCCCCACGGCAAAAAAAAAAGAAAAAAGACAATGGATATAATACTTAAATACATTTTTTTAAAGACATAATATAATACATAAGAAACACCCAGAGCAACATAAACACTTATGTTCATCACATAAATATTTGTGTCCTGTTGGAATCGAACCCACGACCTCGTGATCAGCAGTCCAGCATTCGGACGACTAGACCACAGAAGTCGTCAAATAATAATGTTCTTAACACATTTGTTTACTTTTAATGTCACTTCATTTCAAAGTTAAAATATTTCCACTGGACACCATGTACACACGGCTACACATCAAGCTGTACATTTCCAGTATAAGCTGACCTCGCATTGTGTAGGCTTTCCGCACAATGTGAGATCAGCTTATACTGGAAATGTACAGCTTGGTGTGTAGCCGTGCGTACCTACACCCTTTGTAACACCTTTCATTAAATAGGTCAAATTACAAATCAGCCTATATATTAATAATAGTAAATATTTGGCTCATTTTAAACAACACCATCTAGTCCCAAACTAAGCAGGGCTTGTACTATGGGTACTAGACAATGGATATAATACTTATATAGGTACTTTTTTGTAAATACATACTAATCATACATGAGAAATACCCAGATCAACTTTGTATACCAAAGATATTAAATTATTATTATATTCGTTTATTTATTATATGTCGTCGTCGTTTTATATATATTTTGAAAGTAAAACGACTATACTCAGACGAACTAAAGACACCTTAAAAAACACAGAAACGTACAGAATAAATCTACCTATAGTAGCCGGCACGAGTCGTGAGCACAGATGGACAGTAGTGGGGGCAAGTTCGCGCATATACACTTTCGACCAAAATTATTTAGTTTATTTATTTATGTATTCATGAACAATTCACATTGTGTTTAAATGTCACTTAATATAAATATATATAATGAATATCACATAACATAATATAATATAAATAGTTAATTGAATTTTAAATTATGTCGATCATAAATTATTACTTGTAGGTATCATATTACTATTTAGTATAATTTGACATAAAATCGGACACTGAATACAAACATTTTTCTAACAGGAAGGCTTTTAGTTTTGCTTTGAATAAGTTTTTGTTATAAATCAATGTTTTAAGGTTAGTAGGTAATCTATTAAACAGTTCTACTGCTTGGTACTCTGAGCAATGCTTAGACATATTAAATTTGGGAATAATAATATGTTTAATCACCTTCCTTCGTGTACTCTCTCTAAGCTCCCTCTCTTTTTGCGTCTCATGCAGATGAATATATTTAGCGAAGTTGCTTAGGAGGATTAGAATATACAAACTAGGAACAGTTAGTATGCCTAACTTCTTAAAATGTTCTTTGCATGACTCACGCTGCGAAATTTTCATAATTGTTCTTATGGCTCGTTTTTGAAGGATAAATGCTCTTTCACTATTATAACTATAACTGTTACCCCAAAACATAATGCTATATCGTAACCTAGACTCCACCAAAGCGTAATAAACAGCCTTGAGATGCTTTAAGTCTATTTCATCTCTAAGGCTTCTGAGCGCATAACATGCGGAAGACACAGAAAAATCAATAGCGGCAAGTTCTCGTTTCCAATTTAAATAGGAATCAATTTTTATACCTAAGAATTTGACCTCATTTACCAATCCTATCATATCTCCTTTTAATTTGACATCTAAAGTGTCGTTGTTACGTGATGTAGTCTTAAATAATATTAAATTTGTTTTATTTGTATTGATTATTAAATTATTTGCAGTGAACCATTCAAATAGATATTCTAAACTTTTATTTACATTAGTGGTGAATTCTTCTAGGTCGTGCGCACTGACTATTACGTTTGTGTCATCTGCAAAAACTACAAGTTTCTTAGTAGTTAAGTTAGTTAGTAGTTTCGTAGTATCTTTGTTCACTAAATTTCACCGTTAGCGTTTTATAAGGATTATGGGTAGTTATAGAAAATACAAACTTTCTCGAATTTCACCCATATTATGATTTTGAGACTTTTTTTTTACGTACAGATAAATAAATAGAAAATATTTTGACTTTTAATTTATTTTTTACTATTTAGTTATCGATGGACAGGTTTTTTAACTGGCATTCGTATTCTCAGCAAGTCCTTTCGTTTGATACCATATTGTACAAAATTTCAGCTAAATAGGTTGAAGATAATCTGCTTCAAAATTGAGTTGCAAGATTCCACTCTAACAAATATATTTACATACGTACATACATTGCAAGTTAAATACAATCTTGTAATAAATAAAGGAAGATGAAGAAGAAAAAAAAACTATTTTTAATTCAAAACATTAAACACTCAAAAATCTAAATATAAATTAATTACAACAAAAGAAAAATAATCTGTTTTAAATTCGAAAATGTGAGTCAATAAAGTTGAACCGAAAGTGTATGGTAGCCGAATGACACCCAATTGTCCAATAGACGACGAGCATCGACTGTCGACCAATCGCGTAAATGCAATGTTCGGCGTTGGCACCCCGCGCTCCTGACATTCCACCAAACAGATCAAGATAAATGAACTTCTGCGCAGGTGAAGTTTGTGCTCACGACTCGTGCGGTATCTGTACATTATTTAAATATAACTATGACTGTTGTTTTTTTTTATATAGTTTGAAAGTAAAACAACTGTTATGTAGTCTGACGAACTATAGACACCTTAAAAAACTCAGAAATAGGTTTCTGAGTTTTTTAGGGTGTCTATAGTTCGTCAGAGTAGAGTGTAGGCAGAATACATTTACCGACATAGTCAAATGTTTCACCTTATTCTAAAATATAAGATATTATTAAAGCACTTACATAAGTTTCTCAGGATATTGTTGCAGAATTTGGCCTGCTGCCACATAATCGCTGATCATGTCAGCACATAGAAGTGATGGATTCCAACAATCTGGAGAAGGTCGGCAGAAGGTGCGGTGACGCCGAGACGCCATTACACCACGCGGGTCACGGATCAACAGTATCACCTTCACATTGAGCCTAAAATTTTGATAAGGTTTATATATTTAGCCCGGAGTCTGGATTTGTGCCCGGTCAATGGCAATAGGCTCGCCCCCTATTACATGGGACTATAACATAACTGGCGAAATGTGGGTGTACTACACACCTCTGCCTACCCCTTCGGGGAAATACAGGCGTGATGTTATGTTATGTTATATATTTCATCCAAATATAAAATTTAGCTAAAAGGTTCTTGTAAGTAGATTTAATGGTAACTAATATTTCTTGCTTTGCCTTGCATGCCTTTGTGCTTTTGCTTTGAGAAGATAGGAAATGAAAGTTTTAAAGCTTTTTTTTGTTTATAGTATCTCTAAAATACTTTATTTGAATTACTATCTAGCCTTGCGGCTACTAAGTAATTTAATTTTAACCTAAATTGTATGTAAACATGTTAAAAGAATGCGTCCAATAACTTTTCTTAGTTTCTATTAAGGGGAAGATACTTTGTTCTGGTGTTCTTTATAGGCAGCACTTATCACTACATTTTGTCTGTCACTACACTAATTCAAAGGGCCCTGTCCGTTTTACTCTTCGCACTATTTCTGTGGTATGAAGTAGCTGGATTGCTTTGACATTCACGTGGTGGCGAAGTCTAAATGCATGAGATTCTGCGTAATTATTTAGTACTGCATCTACGACGTCCATATTAAGGTCCCGATGGTGATCGACATTTCTGATGTACCAGGGTGCCTTGGCCATATCCCTGAAAACTTCATTTTGAAATCATTGGATGATTGTTCTATTGCTCTGACTGGTACAACCCCACAGCTGAATACCAAAAGTCCATACTGGCATTAGGACTTGTTTATTATTCTTATTCTTTATTGTACACACATATTTACATTGATGTTTCTTTCGTTTTGTTTCTTTGTTTGTTTAAAAGTAGTTTATTAACTATTGACATGGGCGAGTTTCTGCCCATGAGCCAATACATTTTCTTGTAGTGCAAGTCTAGAGTTCTTGTTTGGCGGTACCACCAGGTTATTTATAAATACCAGAAAGTATTGTGGTTTTTGTTAGTGAAGTCAATATGAACTGACTTAGCTTCATTCAATCTAATTCTCCATTTTTTTGTTGGTTACTTGGACCTTTTCTGTAGCTTCCTCGTAACTGCTTCCTACCGCCATGATAGTAGTATCATCAGCAAAAGTTACGATGGAATTGTTCTCAGGCATTGGAAATCGCAAGTGTATAATAGGTATAAGACCGAAACTAAAACACTTCCTTGTAGTACTCCTGCTTTAATTGGAATTATTTTAAAATAATATTTATCAAAAACGCTGTGTTCGATATGTATGTATGATTCCAAGATAGCAGCAAACTGTCTGGGCAACATTATTTTTAATTTATGTACCAGGCCTTCATTCCAAACTTAATCGAAAGCTTGAGCCACATCAAGGAAGACGGTGGAGCACACTCTATTTTCTTCTACAGCCTTTTCAAATATGTTAGTGATTCTATGCACCTGACCATTTGTTGAGTGCTTTTCTCTTGAACTTTTCAAATAATGGGTACCAGGGAAATTGGTCTATAATGATGTTGGTTCATGAGGTTTCCCAGGTTTCGCTATCATAATTATTTCGGCTACTTTCGACATATCAGACACATAGGTACAGTAGTACACATTAAATATGACCCAGCGATGTACCTGCGAAGATGACATAATTTCAATACGCGGGAAATATAGAAAGCACCATCGCTGCACGCCAAAATCTCAGCCGCTGCCACAAGTGTTTACCCTCAGCCTCTTTTCTACACTCACTCTATCGCTCAAAGGTTTGCTGGTAGAAAACTCATTTTTGAGTTAAGCTCGCCTTTGTACATGTAATTTCTATTTGTAAGCTAATACTGTATTTTTCTGGTGTACAATAAAGAATAATAAGAATAAGTGTACGGAAGCGTGGGAGCGAAATAGTAAAGTCGTCACGGCAATCTATTTTAACACCATAATAGTCGGTCTTTTGCAACGATTTAAGAAGCTAAGCTACTACTAAGTCTTTTGACACTAGTTAGTTGACAAAGGAATTGGTTCGTAATTGTGTTGTTATGGTTCTTGATTTCCCGTTTGACACGTTTCGTTAGATTGTTGAGCATCTTTTGTTTTTAGGCGACCAGGATCTGGTGTCATCTTTTCATCAGCCTACGTTTTTCAGCTTATGTTTGTGGGGTAAGAATATATATATTCATTGTACTTGGGTAACTATGTATGTTATTCCGATATTAAAAATGAATTTCCTGACTTCAAAATCTAGTTGTTCTGTGTTTTTTAAGGAAACTCTTAGTTCTATATTTTCTAACATAACCTCACGCCTGTATTTCCCCGAAGGGGTAGGCAGAGGTGTAAGTGTACACCCACATTTCGCCAGTTATGTTATAGTCCCATGTAATAGGGGGCGAGCCTATTACAATTGACCGGGCACAAATCCAGACTCCGGGCTGCTACTGATAATTTCCTAATGAAAAAACCTATAAAATAGGTAGTCTGGCGAAAACATTATAATCGGAACAAATTTTCTATCTTTGTCGGGATTGCGTCAATCTGTGTTTCATCATCCAAAAAATGTGCCTGCGAACACTTAAATTAAATTAAAAGCAATAAGACTGTCCAAAGTTATGCCAAAAACGTTAGAAGCAATAAGACAGTCCAAAGTTAGCCAGATTTAAAAAAAAAACAATGTAGGTATGACAAGTAACTAGCTCTCCCCATGTCTCCCCATTTTTTGTACTTTTTTAGGCCAAACTGTACGGCCTCTAAAAAATTGCATTGAAATCTCTTTGGTCGGGCTGAAGTGGCATTGAAAACACCTTGGTTGCGCTGAAGTGTGCTATTATAGAAAAACAATTAAATTATAGCATTATTTTGTTCGGAAAACAGTATTTTAATAATTCTTTTTAAATTTAATACAGGCTGACGTGCGTAAAGTCGGTCTTTATGATACCTATTCTTTTGAATTCATAATTCGAATTTTACGATACGAGTGTAGATAATGAAAAAAAAAACCGGCTTAGATGAATGTGTTATTATTACATATTATTATACTCTTTCTAGAACTGGTACGTACGATCACGGCACCATTTAGCTCGCCCTGTGTTGTACAAGGTTCTGAAGTCACCCTAAATGGCGGCCAAGTCTCAACAAGTTTTGTATCACGTGGTCCAAAGATTAAAACAAAGAAATTTCAAACAGGAACATAATAGTAGTTTATGAAACTGTTGCATAATAGGGGTTATTAAAACACGAGTGTGTGTTTAAAAACCGAGCCGTAGGCGAGGTTTTTAATAGTATCACACGAGTGTTTTAATACCTAGTTATGTCAGTTTCATACACTATTTTATCTAAACTCATACAATTTTAAACAAAATACCAAAGTCAAAATCTTGGTAACATTGTCGTAGTTTAACCTTGATTTAACTGGTAAAAGATTGTTCGTCATTTACGTTGCTGCATCCAGAAATTCAGGCGGGGTAATATTCCCCTCAGTTCAGTATCACTGCTGTAGTCAGATATTTTTGCCCAGAATAAAACTTTAGACATACAAAACCATAATAATAACGTAAACAATTACAATAAATTTACAAGTAATGATGACCAAATCCAGTAGGACATGGCGCGCGGCCGCGCCCGCGCCCTAGAGCGCGCCAACACAGATAATAAAATATAGTCTGACGAAAACATTATAATCGGAAGTAATTTTCTATCCTTGTCAGGATTCCGTCAATCTCTGTTTTATCATATAAAAAATTTGCCTGTAAACACTTATATATAATTAAAAGCAATATGATTATCCAAAGTTTTGCCAAAAACGCGATTTTAAAAGATACAATTTTTCAATGTATGACTAAATTATATATTTTTTTTTTTTTTTTGTATGCGCCACCCTAAATTTTTTGTACTCTTTGGTGCCAAACTGTACGACTGCTAAAAATAAAGGATTGAAAACTCCTTGGTTGGGTCGAAGTGGCTTTAAAAACTTCTTAGTTGGGCTGAAATGTGGGGTTATGGAAAAAAAAATTACAGCATTGTTTTGTTCAGCACAACTGTACTTAATGAATTTAAAAAGTTTCATTACGATACAGTTTGCTGAACAAAACAATGCGGTAATTTTTTTATCTACACTCGTATCGTAAAATTCGAATTATGAACTCGAAAGTAATGTCATAATGACATACTTTACGCACATGCACCTTTTTTTTCACGGAGTGTCCCTGCGTGATCGAATCAGAAATGAGGAGATTTGCAGGAGAACGAAAGTAACCGACATAGCCCGAAGAATTGCCAAACTTAAGTGGCAGTGGGCGGGGCACATTGCTCGCAGAACGGATGGCCGATGGGGCAGTAAAGTTCTGGAGTGGCGACCGCGTACTGGAAGGCGCAGCGTGGGTAGGCCCCCCACAAGGTGGACCGACGACCTGGTGAAGGTCGCGGGAATCCGCTGGATGCGGAAGGCACAGGACCGGTCGTTGTGGCGATGCTTGGGGGAGGCCTATGTCCAGCAGTGGACGTCTTTCGGCTGAAATGATGATGATGATGATGATATTTTATTATCTGTGTTGAAGCACACTAGGGCGCGTGCGCGGCCGCGCGCCATGCTTTCTGGATTTGGTCGTCATAACTTGTGAATTTTGTGATTGTTTTCGCTATTTTTTTTTTTGATAGCCTAAAGTTTTATTCTGGGCAAAAATATCTTACAACAGCAGTGATACTGAAGTGAGGAGAATATGACCCCGCCTGAATTTCTGGATGCAGCAACGTAAATGACGAACAATCTTTTACCAGAAAAATCAAGAAAAACTAACGACAATGTTACCAAGATTTTGACTTTGGTATTTTATTTAAAATTGTATGAGTTTAGATAAAGTAGTGAAAGTAGTAAATGTAACTGACATAACTAGGTATTAAAACACTCGTGTGATACTAAACTCACAGTCGTGTTTTAATAACCCCTGTTATGCAACAGTTTCATAAACTACTATTATCTACACTCGTATCGTAAAATTCGAATTATGAACTCGAAAGTAATGTCATAATGACATACTTTACGCACATGCACCTGTAATGAATTTAAAAAGTTTTATTACGATTCAGTTTGCTGAACAAAACAATGCGGTAATTTAATTTTTTTTCCATAACCGCACACTTCAGCACAACTAAGGAGTTTTTAATACCACTTCGACCTAACCAAGGAGTTTTCAAATTTTTTTTTAGCATTCTTACAGTTTGGCACCAATGAGTTCACAAAATTCAGGGTGGCGCCACTAGTCATACATTGAAAAATTTTATCGTTTAAAATCGCGTTTTTGGCAGAAGTTTGGATTGTCATATTGCTTAATTATATTTAAGTGTTTACAGGTACATTTTTTGTATGATAAAACAGAGACGGAATCCTGACAAGGATAGAAAATTAGTTCCGATTGTAATGTTTTCGCCAGACTATATTTTATTATCTGTGTAGGCGCGCGCTAGAGCGCGTGCGCGGCCGTGCGCCATGACCTACTTGATTTGGTCATCGTTACTTGTAAATTTATTGTAATTGTTTACGTTATTATTATGGTTTTGTATTTCTAAAGTTTTACTCTGGGCAAAAATATCAGACTACAGCAGTGATACTGAACTGAGGAGAATATGACCCCGCCTGAATTTCTGGATGCAGCAACGTAAATGAAGAACAATCTTTTACCAGAAAAATCAAGAAAAACTACGACAATGTTACCAAAATTTTGACTTTGGTATTTTATTTAAAATTGTATGAGTTTAGATAAAGTAGTGTATGAAACTGACATAACTAGGTATTAAAACACTCGTGTGATACTATTAAAACTCGTGTTTTAATAACCCCTGTTATGCAACAGTTTCATAAAGTACTATAAATTAACGAAACTTTAAAGTTAATCTTCAACCTTAAATCTACGTTGACTGCAATTATCATAATTTATGGCAACCAGTCAAACACCCTATTGATAATGTATTAGGTTTTAGTTCTACAAAATTCAAATTGATCTTAAAATTCATTAAACTTGTTTTCATTACAGTTATTAATTCTGTTTTTTTATGTATACGTATAGGTATAACTACAATGGGGAAAAAATCATTTATTAATAACTCACTCTTTATCCTCCAATATTTCCTGGACTAACCGCAATCTGAGTCGTACAAGCTTCATGGTTTGGAAAGGAAACAGCTTACAAAACCGTGGTGTGAAATCAGCATCAATACACTGGTCTTGCTTTAATTTACAATTCTCCCACAGTCTTGTATTGCGGCGAACATGCTGCTGATGCAAGTTCTTACTTACGAAATTAAAGTAATCTTCCATGCCTTCATAATTACATTTGAACGTATTCTTGATATTGCTCAAGGCTTGATCAGCCTCAGGTGGCCCCCTTATTTGTATAACTCCATACATAAGTAAAGATTCATAATGATAGTAAGTACCAGGTACAGCATTTATCAGCTCTCCAAGAAATGTGGATCCTGATCTCCATGTTGATATAATTAAACTTCGCAGGGGCTGTCCCCCCGACTCCATAAGTAAATCTTCTAAATTATGAACGCCAGATTGTGAAAAGTTATATGTAGAAAGCTGATATTTGATTTTTGATCGTGTTTTTTCTAATAACTTTCTGTAGTCTGGAGAACCATTATTCGATATTGTAGGTACATTCGTGTAAGCAAGACCATCCTTGATATTTAAAAAATTCTTGAAATTTCTTTGGCTTTCGAAGGACGGTCGATAATATGTGTTATCTGCATATCGACTTCTAGTAAGAATTAGAAGAACACTGAGACCAAATGCGAAACATATTGAGTAGAATTTAAATCGTCGCAACGTCATGTTACGAACAGGGACAAAAACGTAAATTTTGTAAGGTATAGGTAAGTTTAAAGATAATTTTATCAACACAAGAACTAGGTACTACCTAAAACACACTCACTGTAAAAATTGGATTTGAATTAATTTAAATTTAAATTCCATATTTTTCGTTCCCACGGAATCACCGCATTGCGCCTTCACCAGTCACCAATATAATCAAATTCTTCAAAATAGAGGTGAGGCGTATTTACTAGAAAAGGTAGAGATCACGTAAATTTTTATACTAGTTGTAGCGCTAGCGGTATCGAGTCCAATCGAACAACTTCTAAACTTCAAACGTTTTATCTATCCCCCCAGTTATTCGAACGAGTGAGGTAGCACGCGTCATAATCGGAAGTCGCGTGTGCCAACGACGTGTTGAAATTATGCTTTACGCTAGTGTAATAATTTTATGGTAACATAAAATAGATGTGACCATCTTTCTCTAACGCGTTGATACGTTATCCATCTGTCTTTATTACATCCAGTCGAATACGCCTAGAGTGACCACTGACCCAGGTGTCCCGTATTTTACGGGATGTCCCCTTTTCAGCCATGAATTTGTCCATGTTTCTTAATTTGGAGAAACCAATACGGGACAGTTTAAGTTACAACTTGTAGGTAATTGTTTTTTAAATCTTTATACAGTTGACTGGTTGAACGAGGGATTAATTGAAGGAGGAGGTTTAGTAAGTAGTTGATTCTGGTTCCAAATATGCATAAAAAATGGCACCAATCGATTTTATCAATAACTGTGGACACTATTCCGCGCTTACAAATCAAAGTTTCATGCAGCGAGGTGATGCACCATAGAGGAAATGAATATATTCTTATTCAAGTATTCCGTGTGATGCACCTAGCCAGTAGCGGATCCAGGGATGGGGGGCTAAGGGGCTCAAGCCCCCCTCCCAAAAGCATCTGGATCAACCCCTGACAAATCTCAAATTAAACTTGATATTAAACTACTTTATTATTACTGCACCACCTACCTACATTAAAATTTTCATCACCTATCCTTACTTAATCTAGTTCAGCTGTAGTTTACTGTTTATCTTGATGAAGCCTACCTTCAGCTGGGTCAAGCCCCTCCCAAATCAAAATCCTGGATGCATGCACCTAGCACAGCAATGTCCATCGGTCGCTATTTCCACCCTCTCCAGTCTCCACCTTTTGTATTAGTCAGTAGAGTCAGTATACCCCTAGACAGTCAGAGCTTGCGCGAGCATTTTTAAGGTTCCGTACTCAAAGGGTGCCAAACGGGACCCTATTATTAAGGTTCTGTACCCAAAGGGTGCCAAACAGGACCCTATTACTCTCGCTACGCTCCGTCCGTCCGTCCGTCTGTCTATCACAGGGCTGTATCTTTGTAACGGTAATAGATAACCAGTTGAAATTTTCACAGAATATGTGTTACTGTAGAGTCTATCTCGACAAATACTGAAATTCAAATAAAGTCTAAAACCAAAGGGGGTCCCCATACAAGAAACCTCGAAAAACATGCATTTTTTTCAACGTTTTTGTTCCTGCTCGATCTTAAAAACAGTAATACATCTCAACTCAACTCAGCCTATCGCAGTCCACTGCTGGACATAGGCCTCTCCCAAGTTGCGCCACAACACTAGGTCCTCTGCCTTCCGCATCCAGTCCCCCCCAGCCACACCGCCGACGACGACGACCTGAAGTAATACTTACCAGCGTCAAACTTGGTTTGATTATAGTGCATACTATGTAGTTTAGCAACAAATACTAAAAATAGGGCAAACATAGACATATGTCCTACCTGCGTAAGAAAGAGATGCAAAAATTCATATTTCGCGCATGGTGCGTTGATGTCTTTTGATGAACTCTCGTAAATTAAATCAGTTTCTATGGGGTATCAGTCGATGGGTGGTACGGAACCCTTACTGCGCTAGTCCGACTCGCACTTGGCCGGTTTTTTCTCCTGTACGCGTGATTTATCGTCGGAATATTTTTATTTTATTCCACGTTCGTACGTACATTTTTATTGTACACACGGCTACACATTAAGCTGTACATTTCCAGTATAAGCTGACCTCGCATTGTATAGGCTTTCCGTACAATGCGAGATCAGCTTATACTGGAAATGTACAGCTTGATGTGTAGCCGTACGTACTCACATTCTACCATATTCTTGAATATGTCTCCCGTTAACCCAGTCATGCTGTATACTCTGTATAGTAGGTATTTATTTAGGGTCCCTAATTAAGAAATTGTTTTATTTATTTAGGTAGTTGATTTTTTCAGATTTTAGTACCAAAAGCGTACTTAATAATTACCAAAAGTAAAGTTATGTAGGTAAAAATAATATAAATATTTTTTTAAAGGACAGAAAGAAAGAAACTTATTTATTTTGGCTTGCACAGATCATTTGCAGCATAGAATAAACACAAAACACAGATAAAGATAATACAATAAAGTAATATAGTAATAATCATACAACCAGATTCTACTATCTGTTTTTTCCACTTGTCCTTCAATCCGACTTACGTTTTCGTTAATGTTCGGTGCTTATTTATAATTTATGAATTTCAGTAAGTTCGTTATTGATGAAAAATAAGGCAAATACGTGGTGGTACCAGGTTAAAAATGAGATGCAAATATGAAAGACATCAACGGGCAGTGCTGCACTTTTGATGAACGCTCATAAGTTAAATCAATTTCTACGGGGTATCAGGTCAATGGGTGGTACGTAACCCTTACTGCGCGAGTTCGACTCGCACTTGGCCGGTTTTTAAAAAGGTAATCAACTAAAAGGTAATATTCTCATTACTAAAAAATACTAAAAATACATGCAGAATTATACTAAAATTCTACTAAAATAAAAGACATTCGGAAAATAATTCAAAAGAAACACCTAATTTCAATTGAAATTGTATTCTAAAACATATTTTTTATAATAATATAATCTTATAACATATTCATAAATCAGACAAATAAACGGGTCGGTATCTATTAATCTAAATCTCGATCCCCCTTATTACAAAACGTGGACTAAGGTGGTTTAAAATTTTAAACCATGGTTTTTGTAAATTTCTTATTACAAAAGCAGGTTTATCTCATAAGCGTGGACAAAGTACGGTACTAAAATTAAACCTACGCGACCCCTAGTTTAACTCCACTAGTACCATACAATAAACGTCAAATTGTCATTTTAGGTTATTTTCAGCTGGTTTGTTTTATTTACTTATTACATTAAAAATCATTAAAGTTCCGTGAATATGGATGTTTTCGTTTGTGCAGCTGATATAAAAACAATTCACAAGTTGTGTGGCGAAGAACTTTTATCAAAATATCTATATAACTGCATTTTTGGAGAGACAGTATGCAGTGAACATAATGTTAGAAGACTGGCCTACATATTTTTGGGATTACCAGTAAAATTTAAGTAGTATGCTATGCTGAATCACTGTGAAACAAGTTAAATAACTTTCCAAATAAAATCGCTATTGACACTCAAATTTTACTAAAGAATCACCATTATTTTGTTACAGATTCAAGAAGGAAGACAAAAGATATTCAGTAACTCAGACAAATATGCTCAAAGCTTGCAAAAACCTAGTTAAGACCATTTATCATAACAAGAAAGGTCAAAGTTTTCATGAAAATGCAAATAAGGTTTTCTATAGTTTTCTAGTACCTACCTACATCAAGAAAAGCAATGAGCAATAACGAGGTGCCTATTTAAGTATGTAAGTATAATAATTTTCAACATTTATTGGAGAAAGTGATACCAAAAATATGTATAGGTATGTTTTAAGAAAATTCTGTTAGAGGATGGCTATTTACTGTTGTGAATTAGTCTGGAAAATTGGCAGGACGAATCTCTCTGTAGTCCCTGTTGTCTGCTTATTTAATTGGTGATATAAATAAATGTTATCTTTTATTTTTCAGTGAAACATAAACTCGTTCAAGGAAAAATGTAGTTGACAATAAACTGTTTCCTCCGGCCTCCGGAACAGATAGTTTGAGGAGGTTGCTTATAGGAATTCGCATCGCAAATAATGTGTACAATGGAGTATAATGCCCACCAGTCTATGGCTGCTGTGAAGTTAGCGCCCCGCACCTCGATTGACTCCTGCGTGTCACTCAAAATTTTGCTACTCATACAACTCATACAACTCGTTTGCCCAGCGGCCATAAAGTTTGTTGCATACTATACGATGGACGCACAAATTCGCATAATTGCGTCCTGGGCCTTGCTACAACTGTTTTCAAAATTTTGTTTCTTGATTATTAATAAAAGTTTGTAAAAAATGGGCGTATTTTATTTTACCATACATAAAAAAGTTCTGTATGGTTCCCGAGTTTCCCGACAAGTCCGTATAAAGCTTCTAGGGTGACAAGTTCGCAGTGTTATTTTATTAGAAATTTGGTAGAAGTATCTCCTAGTTTGCTTATTTATAGCGATATCAATCAGTTATTACCTGACATAAAAGTGTGAAAAATTGGTCATATCATACGTACAGTCGACTGCATAGCAGTGGTAATACTTGAATTAGAAAACCACCCTTACTGTTAAGTAAATAAAAAAAAAAAAAAAAAAAAAAAAAAAAGGCTCTGTCAATGTCAAACTGTTACCCACTGACGTGCGGTCAACCGTACAACAACAATATCGTATGATAACTTTTTTCACTTTTTTTTTGTCAGGGCTGTGTTCAGTAATATCGTCCAACGACGCACGGAGTGTTCTTTGGACGTTCGTTTGTATGATCGCTCTGAGTAACCGTATGACCAAACTACGCTCCGTGCGTCGTCGGGCGATATTATTGAACGCAGCCCTGACAAAAAAAGTTATCATACGTATAGTCGACTGCATGGCAGTGGTAACACTTGAATTAGAAAACCACCCTTAGTACTAAGGAAATAAAGGCGCTGTCAATGTCAAACTGTTACCCACTGACGCGCGGTCAACCGTACAGCATCAATATCGTATGATAACTTTTTTCACTTTTTTTTTGTCAGGGCTGCGTTCAGTAATATCGTCCGACGTTGCACGGAGTGTTCTTTGGACGTTCGTTTGTATGATCGCTCTGAGTAACCGAATGACCAAACTACGCTCCGTGCGTCGTCGGGCGATATTATTGAACGCAGCCCTGACAAAAAAAGTTATCATACGTATAGTCGACTGCATGGCAGTGGTAACACTTGAATTAGAAAACCACCCTTAGTACTAAGGAAATAAAGGCGCTGTCAATGTCAAACTGTTACCCACTGACGCGCGGTCAACCGTACAGCATCAATATCGTATGATAACTTTTTTCACTTTTTTTTGTCAGGGCTGCGTTCAGTAATATCGTCCGACGTTGCACGGAGTGTTCTTTGGACGTTCGTTTGTATGATCGCTCTGAGTAACCGAATGACCAAACTACGCTCCGTGCATCGTCGGGTGATATTACTGAACGTAGCCCAGATAATAATTTTGATTGATATCACTACAAATTTAGCGGGCTACTCAAAATATCGGCCCTGTTTATATACACACTATACAATTTACGCGGCGCACGCAGCAGCCAAGGCCGCGGCACCCGCGGTGTCAGTCGCGGTGGCACCCGCGGCTTCGCAAGGAAAGGTTGTAGGAGCACGTGCCGCACAACACTCTGCATATCGCCATATGTTTGTCTTTGCGTGTGTGACACCGCGGGCACCGCCACGCTTCACGCGCCGCTTCTCCGTAACAGAAGACCGCGTGACGCCCAGCGCGACGCACCGCCAGACGCGCCGCGTGTCCATAAACGAGTCCTAAGAAAACAACGAGATGCTGGATCGCGCGACAACCATTTATCGATACTGAATTATTCAGTACCTATATTATTATATTATAAAAAAAAAAATACTGAAATAAATATAAACTAGTACGAATTTTCAATACAAAGGATTGTTTTATTAAAAATTCTGCTGAAACGGAACGTTAAGACCGAATGGAAATCGTTTGAACGAATAATTTTAGTCCGTACATCGAGAATTCCATCTATTTTTTAGTCGATTTCTCTACATACTACCTAATATACCCCCAACAGTCCGGTACTATCTAGTCTTCACTTATTTTGACTTTTGTAATAAGGATGAGTTATTACGACGGTACTAAGGTTTGTACCGTACTAAAGCTGGACTTAATAGTCTTGGTTTAAACCTAGGTTTATCATGTTTTTTGTAATAAGACTGAGTATGTCTAGGTTGCCCGTAAGACTAAGATCGCGACAACGTTTCAATTTTATATATTTAGAATGGAAGGAATTATGGAATGAATTAGGTAGGTTTAACTTAGGCCTAGGAGGGTGCGGCCAACGTAAGGCCGCACGGGGAGAAGGGGCTCGCCTGCTTGTGACGGGCCGGGACCTGTCGGGGGTGGTTGTGTGAATACTCACGGGTTTCCACGCCCCCGGCTAAGGTAGTTGAAGGAACACCGTGGTGGTTTTAGTCGGTAAGAGTCCGACACTGGCTCCGACTACCCCGGGCGGAGTGCGCCCATGAGGACTTCCACACAGCAAAAAAATAAAAAAGGCTTATATTCAGAGACGAATCTAAGCGTGAACTGACAAAATGCAGTGCTATTTGACAGTTGGAAGCACACCTCAGACACTTAATACAATATGAATGCTAGCGCCACCTACATACACAAGATTACGTCTGTATACGAACGCACACACACGTATAGGTTAGGGATGATCGCTGCTCGTAGTGCCGACAGGGTTCCAAGCGCTTCTCAGTAGTTTTCAGAGACGGCGTGGCGTGCTTGTATAGCGACTGGCGATTGACATCCATTGCACGATTGCAGTCCAAATGCCGTCAAACTGCGGATGAGTGAGGGGTGCGGGCGAGGCATCTTGAGTTGGCGGGGGGCGGTGTGTGGCCGTTCTGTACGTTAGTACTATTAGATATTCTGTGGTTGGAAGCATGAGTTCACGCTTAGATTCGTCTTTGAATATAAGCCTAAGACCAGTGCGACTTCGGCTTACTTCGCAATGTAAATAAAACAATAATCTTTAATGTAACTTTAACAGCGACGACACAGCCCCTAGACGCCACATAACAGGCGACCGATTTCTATCACACATAAGGGAAAAATCCTGTATGTAAGCCGCCACTCAAACAATTTGAATCAGTTACGACCACTTCTGTGAGCCGTTGACACTTCCGTGTTAGTGAACACAAAATTTACAAATAAATGTTATAATGACTTCTTGCACAGTACGATTGTGTTGTAAAAACAGCAAGACTTTGAGTGTCCAGAAAGACGGCATAACATTTCATCGTTAAGTTAATAATGTCATTATCCAATTGATTTTTCAACTGATTTAATATTTAATGAGAGTTCATCTTATACTGGTTAATTCGTAACGGACACCAAAGGTGCAGACGGCACGTTGATGTCTTTCACAAAACATCTCTTTCTTACGCAAGCACTTAATACACTATCTCTTTCCCTCTATTTAGTTGTCAATGTAATTAGTGATGTACTAAATCTGTTATCGATGAAACAAAGTTCTCCATACTATCAACGAAATTGAAAAATATAGGTAGTAGAATATTTTGCAATCTACAAAAAAAAAAAACTACGATTTCAAACATTCAATCTTTATATACCTATAACAGCCAGGGAGTCTACTCCCGTTCAACGATAAACGAACTTTTGTTCCGACCGATACGTACACGATAAATGATATATGTACCTTTTTTAGGGTTCCGTAGTCCTACAAGGAACCCTTACAGTTTCGTCATGTCCGTCCGTCTGTCCGTCTATCCATCTGTCCGTCTGTCCTAATCCTTTACAGCTTAATAACTTCTACAGTTATAAATATAAGTACATGTAATTTTGTTAAAAGATAGTTTAAATATAGATCTCAATTTTAAAAGAATAAAAAATGCGTGATTATGTATTTTAGGGGTGGCGATGTATGGGACATGTGAAATGGGGATGAAAATATATTTTTCGCTCCACCCCCTCGTGCGTAGTATCATTGAATAGGTCTACTAAAATGAAGGTAATGTTTCATACAGCACTTTTTTATCAGGTGTACCATCTGCGAAATATAGCCAGCTAAAGTGGCTTGCAATGTGTCCCCCCCCCTGCCATCTCTAAACTATGTAACGTAGATACTTATAATTCTCCACGTTGATAGACCTTTGTAAAAACTCTCTTTTATAATTATTTTGAGTATAATGAGATTATAAATTTTTGAGTTATAGAGAGAAAACTGAAAAATACTTAAGACGTCCTAGTTCAAAGGTCATTGACCTTAGAGAAAAATGATCTTAACAAAGAATGCTCCTTTAGTTAGTTCCTTTAGTTAGTCCTTTAGTTAGTTAGTGTGCCTTCGTGACACACATTCGAGGCTCTTAAGGTCATCAGAAAACCTCACGTTGGCGATACCATCGCATTCCACAAATTTCTTTGGTAATTCTTTTACAGTTCAGGCTGCTCGCCTGTGGAAAGCTTTGCCAGTACAAGTGAGGTGTGCTCAATCTTTGCCTATATTTAAAAAACTGGTAAATGATCGCTACCTATCATCACTGTAATTTCCGGCAGGTACATTATGTAATATTTAGACATATTGTATTGTATTTATTATGTTTATTGTATCTTATATTTATGTAGTTTTGTTATAGATATATGTATAGTATTTATGTTATGTAGTATATGTATTCTATTATGTTGTTACACTGCGTACTACCCCTCTCTTTACTTGCCCATATTGTCCATCCTAAGGTTGTCTGGAAGAAATTGCCTTGAGCGATAAGACCGCCCATTGTACATGTGTTCTATATAAGTCATATATGTTGCTATCTTCTTTTGTGTACAATAGTATTTGTATTGTATTGTATTGTTGAAAAAAAATGACTTTCCTTCGTACGTACGTATTTTTACATTTATTACGTAATACTAATTACTACATATTTAACTGTCGAAAACATTGTAAATTTTAAATTAACAAATAAAATTACAGTAAAAACTACAACAAAAGACCCTTCTTTTGTTGTACAAACAAAATTATAGATCTCAAACGATTTTAAACCTAATTGACTACTAAGTTAAGTTAGAAATCGTAAAAATAAAGAAAGTCGCTAGCTAGCTACCAATAGCCAATAGCTATTTTACTTGGTCAGCTCACGGCAGCGCGGCGGCTGCCCGCTATACCGTAAACTTGTTGGTTATTCGAAGCAGTAGCCAATAGCTAGCTATCGTGTTGACAGATATCGTAGCCATTGATCGAAGTAGCCATGGCTATTTGTTGAATAGCCGCTATTTAGCTAGTTATTAGAGTAGCTACCCACTTCTAAGCCTTACTCCTGACCCCGCCTGGATCGAGTGCTGTATCAATCGAATTTGAATTCGAGTTAGTGTGAAATCGTACTGCTTTTTTCTAGGAATTGAAATTAGCTCGATTTGGTTCAGAGCTTGAACCAGTCGGGAGTAAGGCCCACGATGTTAATTTACAACTTCCACACGGACAGGGTCACAATCACAGCTAGGAATGAATAATTTAGTAAAATAACAACTTTTGTGTCACATTCGATTTTATTTAAGATTTGCACGGATGTGTAATATTTCTCCATGAAGCTACTTGGTCTTTTACTTCTTTCGAAGACCTCTTTGCGAAAAACTTCCTCAATTAAAATCAATCGCACTATTACATCCCTGAAAATGTTTGGTTTTGTTAAAACCTATTAAATATCACAATAATACTGTCAAATGCGGTTTGACACGTAAACACTGAAAAAATTACTCAGTACTATCAGAATTTCGCTTTCAATTACTACTAAAATAAAATAATAAAAAAGATTTCAATACCCAAAAGAGACCTCTTGAGCAGTCGCATAATTTGAGGTTACATTGAGGACAATTGTACAGTTTACTGTCTAATTCAACATTGTTTATATAAAAACAATCAGAAATATATCAAATAGGTTAGGTAAGGTTAGAACTGTGAGCGAGCGAAGTGAGTGGTGCCACGGTAGCTGCCAGCGAGTACTAGAACCAAATTACAGTTATTAGTTGTTATATTCATTAGTCACAAAATTTGTTTTATTTGATTATATCGAATGGTATTTACAATGGCTTTATTATAAAAGCTCAAAGTTACAAGTGCACTATTCGAAGGCTATACATATATAAAATTAATTTATTTAAAAAATGATTAGTGGTGATTAGAATTTTTTTTTGTTTTTTTTAGTCCTTTAAATTTAAGTTATTTTTGAGTAGGTTCTTTTCTTTAAAATAACGTTTTATTTACGTGCTAATTAGCTGTTATAGTTTGCAATAATATTTGTTTTTGTTCCATGCTGTGTTCACTTTTAAATGTTAAGTAGGTACAATAATATTTATACCTAGAAGTAGTACCTAGTATGTTAATTTAACATTTTGTGTAATACTGCTGGGTAAAATAAATAATATAATACTACTACTAAATTAATTATTTTATTATTTAATATTTATTTACTATATAAACGGACAATTACCTCTTTTAAAATATCCGCTTTACAAAATAATAACTCCATATTCAACACCAAATAAATACATAAAGATATTTTTAAAGATATAATTATCTTAATTCTGAAAGTACAGAGCACCCGTCTTACTTTCAAAATTAAGATAATTTTGAAAGACTCGCTCCCTACATGTAATACTTACTATTATTATTAGTATATTAATTACTTTATTATTAAATAATATTAAAAGAAATAAGAAGCTAAAATCCTTATAATTAATACTACGTATTACATAAAAATAATATCGATAAAATAATATTTTATCGATATTATATCGTGTTGAATCTAAATCTGTCTCGTCTCTAACCCTACAAAGTTTGAAGTTTCTATGACATAATGACATTGTCAGGGCCAACCGGATCGCAGTACCCCGCTTCCTCATACCTCAGCTAGTGGCAGAATTATTTGTACGCATTAAATTCAACAATATCCGTCTAGGGGCTGTGTTGTCGCTGAACTTTAATAACGTCAAATTAAAAGAGATTGTTTGGCACTTGTAAAAAAACGAAAGAGCATAGACAATACTTATTTAACTTTTTACACTATTTTTGACGACACTACACTATATTAATCCTTATCCTGCACATACGATGCTGACCAAATCATTATATTGTCAGATCTATCAGAAAGCATGTTATCATGTCATAAACCAACGGTAAATGTCATGTCTCTGTAATTAGTATTGATGGCGTACTATTGACATTAGGTAATAAGCTTCATTAGTACTTAATCTGTGCTTCATTACTTGGTCCTAGGATGCATGAACACATATGTCACAGTCATGGATACCAGCAATTATTGTATAAATAACTAATTTAGAGAGATGAGTTAAAATTATGTAAAAAACTTTACTATTTTAATTAAAATACACATCTACCCACACCCACTATATGTTGTAGGTATTGTAAGGTATTGTTTTAGAAACCATGGTCGATGCACAGTATAAAGAGATATTAATATCCTTACTCTGTAGTCGAAGTTTTATTACAAAGTGTACCCAAAATAGAATTTAAAAAAATCAATAATGTCGTTGCAATATTTTCCCCCACTTGCTCAGAAATTGATTAATTACCTATTTAAAAAAAATAATACATCGAGTTATTCCGTATTTATACTATGACGTCTCATCCCACATGCATCCCACTCATTTTTTTTTCCTAACTCAACTAAATCAAATCAAATCAAATCAAATCGTCTTTATTTGCGTACAATGTAGGTAGATACATAAGTTGAAAACACATAAATAAGTCCCAGTACATTCTACCTTACGGCATGCAAACTTTTCACCCATTTAACACACAATAAAATAAAATTATACAGAGCAATCTGTGACAATATTGTGTCATGTCATGAAATTCAAAAACATAATCCTGGACTTCAAATTATCAAATCAAATCATATTTATTATGTGTTCATGAAATTAAAAGTGGAGGGAAACACAGCGATAACTATTCATATTTCTAGGATTTTAATTTTTTTTCCTTACTCATCCTACATCAATTAGGTATTTGATTTTTTTTATTATTTACTAATTCCATTAGTATTCCTCACTCAACCTATTGCAAAGATTAATAAAAAAAACCCAGGTTTGTGTGTATGGTCTGAGAAAAAGACATAATGATTAAATAAATTTAAAAAAATGTAACAGCACGCATATTTGCTTCGTTTTAATAACATAACATAACATAACATCACGCCTGTATTTCCCCGAAAGGGTAGGCAGAGGTGTATAGCACACCCACATGTCGCCAGTTATGTTATAGTCCCATGTAATAGGGGGCGAGCCTATTGCCATTAACCGGGCACAAATCCAGACTCCGGGCTGCTACTGAGAATTAAAAAATATAATAGTAATATTTTCGTTTTAATACATGAGAAAATCATAATATAGTTACAATATATTCGAGTTTGTAGTCATAACTTTAAGAGCGATAAATACACTCAATTTAAGCCCGACATTTCGACAAGACAAGGGCCTTACTCCCGACTGGTTCGAGCTCTGAACCAAATCGAGCTAATTACAATTCCTAGAAAAATGCAATACGATTTGACACTAACTTGAATTCAAATTCAATCGATACAGCACTCGATCCTCTGACATCTGTAGGTACATCTATTATGAGTTTCACACAACATGAAATAAGTTAGATGGTATACAATTAATTCTATCTACTTTTCAGCATAATAAGAAAATTTTCAATAAAATAATGCGTGGAAAAGAAACTTCATATAATAATTATTTAATTATAATAGGATTATAATAAAATAAAGTTTAGCCGGATTAAATCGCGTATATTATTTAAATTGGTTTCCCTGACGTTTCGAAAGCTTTGCAGCATTCGTGGTCGCAGGTAGACTAAGATGACAATCATCTTTACAGATATTTCTAAAAAAATATTTTAATCTACCGTACAATATTTATTAATTAAAATCGTTTCGATGCACAAAATGCTGCAAAGCTTTCGAAACGTCAGGGAAAACAATTTAAATAATATAGGTACGCGATTTATTCCGGTTAAACTTTGTTTTATTATAATGTGTAGTCATCGCGAAAACCTAAGAAGTTATTATAATAGGATTACTTTGCAATAATAAGGTAGGTAAGTACCTACTGCGTTTTATGAATTTATATAAAAAAATGATTTTTATGTACCTAGTTGTTTTATTACACAGATGCTCATAAGTAGGTTGGTTCTTTGGTTGGTTCTTTGCTTTTAAATACAGGTAGGTTGTAATTATTAGTGGTGTAACAAAATTAAATCAAAAAAAAAAACTGTTATTAACCTTACTAGTATTTGTCAGCTCGACTCGCTCGTGGCAGGTACAATAATTTCTACTATTTTTATTTCCTCTATCTTGAAATCGTGTTAGGTTAGGTTTAAAGAAATTTGTGTTGACCTGATAAATCTTAAGATCATCGTCAATATTATCTTTTCCCTCAAGAATAACATAAAACTCTTGAGAACTGAGGTGCAGAAGCGTGAAGGGTTGAAGGTAAGAGGTGACTTCACACGAAAGAAATAATGCTGAAAATAGAGGAAATGCTTACAATTTTTATGAGAGCTATCAAGACCGAAGATTATAAAAAGGTAATTATAAAAATAAAATGCGGCAGGCCAACTTTTTGTCCTACTAAGGAGATATTGGAACCGTTTGCCAAATTGGAAGCCTTTTCTGGAGGTTAAGTTAAAGGACCTAAAGAGCCTTCTGCACCACATTCATCAAGACTTCCATGACTTATGTTAATGTTGTGGGAGACGGCAATATCGATGATCTAGAAGATTTTTCAGGGCAAACTGGTTTCGACATAGAGGAACGAGTGGAAATTACTTTTACGACTTACTAGCGAGTCAAGCCGACTTCATAGTAGTATACAAGGATCTTGAACCTCGGACGAATAAAAAAGGCGGACGGAATCTCGCTAAACAATAAGTGATTCTCCATATATCCATTATGGATCTAGACTATGGATCTAACGAGAATGATCCGAAGCATCCATAGTATGGCAGCTCGCTTCAAAGAACGGGCGCCGCGGCACGCACACATTCACACCCATAGTATGCCAAAAAGCCGCGATTACGCAAAAAATCTAGTGTGACGGTATTCATTGTTGTAGTTTCACAAATAAAATAACAGAATAAATCTGGTGTTTTAAAATTTTTACGAAATTATAGTGGGTTTAGGAAAAAAATAAGTGCTTCAGTCTTTGTTTAGCAAGATTCCGTTCACCTTTTATATTCGTCCGAGTCTGAAACACTAAATATTATTGTGGAAGAATAGAATCAATGGAAACATGATCAGTATTAAAGATAAATAAACTGTAAGAAAATAAGCATCGGTCCTACAAAGTAAATTTAATCTTCATGAAGATTTAATTACATTATGAATAAAAAAAACATGGCCCAGATCATAATACCTACAATAAGTATTCAAATATTTAATATTACACAATAATTTTATGAAATCAGGAGGATGGGCAGCAGCGTCCTTCTGTGCATTAACATCGTGCAACATCACCCACTGCGGTCACCAACCCGCCTGCCCAGCGTGGTGACTATGGGCATACATCCCAATGAACGCACAACCAAAAAAACGGCCCCCAGTTCCCGGTGGTCCCTCTATTCCCGACTACGGTAGCGGTCGTGGTAACGGTGGGACGGGGGGTGCGAAGAATCCCCGGGTTACGGCAGGCTACCAAAACCGACGACTATATCTGGCAGCGTATAATGGACAAACGTTGAGACTGGACCATCACCTCGCCGAGCTTGAAGTAGAGTTAAGTCATATAAAATGGCATATACTGGGGTTATCCGAAGTCCGTAGAGAGGGGGAGGACACGATAACCCTGGAGTCAGGACACTTACTCTACTTCCGCGAAGGTGATCAGCTCTCCCAAGGTGGTGTTGGTTTTCTTGTCAATAAGGCCCTCGTGAACAACGTTGTGGAAATCGGTAGTGTGTCGACACGGGTAGCGTACCTTGTACTAAAGCTAAATGATAGGTACAAGCTGAAAATAGTGCAGGTATATGCGCCGACCTCGACACACTCTGACGATATAGCCGAAGCGATGTACGAAGACATAGCTAAGGCTATGAATAGTACCGCTAAGGCTCACTACAACGTTGTTATGGGGGACTTCAATGCTAAAGTGGGAGTACAAGAACGCGGCGAATCGAAAATCGGACCTTACGGTTTGGGGCGCAGAAACCACAGGGGCCAAATGTTGGTCAACTTCTTGGAGTCCCAGGGGCTCTTCTTAATGAACTCCTTCTTTAAGAAGAAGCCCCAAAGAAGATGGACCTGGAAAAGCCCCGATAAGGTGACAAGGAACGAGATAGACTTTATCATGACGGATAAGAAGCACATATTTAGAGATGTCTCTGTGATCAATAGGTTCAACACCGGAAGCGATCACCGACTTATCCGAGGCACTCTAAATATCAATTTTAGAGCTGAAAGAACGCGCATGATTAAGTCTACTCTCCGACCTTCGCCGCTCCAAACCAGTTTGGGCTCCGAAAGGTTCCAAGCGGAACTTCAAAATCGATTCGACTCGCTGGAAACCACTGGCAATATTGAGGAGAAAACCAACACCATAGTCAAAACATTGCAGGAACTGTCTCGAAAATTCTTTCCGCCGCAGCGTGGAAGCAAGATGCCCAAGCTTTCGACTGAGACTCTCAATCTGATGAGGAAAAGACGGGAAATGTCAGCCGCGCATTCGTTTTCATCAGATAATAGGTCCTTAAACCTACAGATTAGGAAGCTGATGCGACGTGACCTCCGCCGCTCCAACACCCGCGCCGTTGAGGCTGCGATTGAGCAAAATAGGGGGTCGAAAGTTTTCGCTCAGCAGCTAGGGAGGACCCATCTGATGAAACTGAAAGCCGCGGATGGCAAAATTGTCACCTCTAAGATCGAGATGCTTGATGAGGTCGAAAACTTCTATGGGCATTTGTATTCCACGAAAACGGCGAGACCAGCGGTTCCTAGCAATGACGACAAAAGAGCCCAGCTCACGCGCCATTACACCGAGGATCTTCCGGACGTTGACCAGGGCGAGATTAGGGCGGCCCTCGAGCAGCTTAAGAACAACAAAGCTCCGGGCGATGACGGCATTACTACTGAACTCCTAAAAGCAGGCGGGGCTCCAGTCCTGAAGGAGCTACAGAGTCTGTTTAATTCCGTCATCCAACAAGGCTCTACACCGGAGGCATGGAGCGGGAGTGCGGTGGTACTGTTCTTCAAAAAAGGGGATAAAACCCTTCTGAAGAATTACAGACCCATCTCACTCCTGAGTCATGTGTACAAGCTGTTCTCGAGGGTCATCACGAATCGTCTCGCCGGAAGACTCGACGAATTCCAGCCACCAGAGCAAGCTGGGTTTCGAAAAGGCTACAGCACCGTAGACCACATCCATACTGTTCGGCAGATCATACAGAAGACTGACGAGTACAATCAGCCGCTGTGTATGGCATTCGTGGACTACGAGAAGGCCTTCGACTCTATCGAAACTTGGGCAGTTCTGGATGCTCTTCAGCGATGTCACATTGATGAGCGGTATATAGAGATGCTGAGATGCCTATACAACGCTGCTACCATGACTGTTCAGCTCCAGGACCAAAAGACGAAGCCAATCCAACTGCGCAGAGGGGTGAGACAAGGGGATGTAATATCCCCGAAATTGTTCACTAACGCGTTGGAGGACATCTTCAAGACGCTGGACTGGACTGGACAGGGTATCAACGTTAACGGCGAGAACATCTCACATCTCCGTTTTGCCGATGACATCGTTGTAATGGCTGAGTCGCTGGAACAACTGGGTGAAATGCTGCACAGCTTAAACGGAGCCTCTCGACGTGTCGGTCTCGGCATGAATCTGGACAAGACTAAAGTCATGTTCAATATGCATGTCATGCCGGGGCCAATATTCGTCGAAGGGTCGGCACTCGAAGTTGTAACGGAATACGTCTACCTAGGGCAGGTAATTCAGCTTGGTAGACACAACTTCGAGAAAGAAGCCAACAGAAGGATCCGTCTGGGCTGGGCAGCATTTGGCAAACTTCGCCGAGTCTTCTCGTCGCCTATACCGCAAAGTTTGAAGACAAAGGTCTTCAACCAGTGCGTCCTGCCAGTCATGACTTACGGTGCCGAGACGTGGACACTGACAGTTGGGCTAGTCCACAAATTCAAAGTCGCTCAGCGAGCTATGGAGCGAGCTATGCTTGGAGTTTCTTTGAAGGATAAAATCCGTAACGAGATTATCCGGAGAAGAACCGGAGTGACTGACATAGCTTGTAGGATCAGTAAGCTGAAGTGGCAGTGGGCTGGCCATGTCTGTCGAAGGACCGATGGCCGTTGGAGCAGACGAGTCCTTGAGTGGAGACCGCGAATCGGCAAACGCAGCGTAGGGCGCCCCCCTGCCAGGTGGACCGACGACCTGAAGAACGTGGCTGGGGGGGACTGGATGCGGAAGGCAGAGGACCGAGCGTTGTGGCGCAACTTGGGAGAGGCCTATGTCCAGCAGTGGACTGCGATAGGCTGAGTTGATTGAATAATTTTATAACTGTAATTTTGGTTAAATTATTAGAAAATAGAAAACACATTGTTTTCACAATTTTGCTTTCAGAGCTTTGATTATTTTAAATGATGACAAACAGCGAAAACATAGGCTTCAAAAAATTTGTTGACCGGCCGGCATACCTTAAGTCATGCAATATCAATGCCTCATAAAGAGGAAAAAGCATTTTATTTTATTTCTGGAACCAAAGTTTTGGAAAATTGCCTGAAAAAAAACCATAAGTATTTCACTTTAACAGTCAACTAATAAGTACCAAGTATCAAGACCTAAAAATGACAACTACGACAGTGAATACAATCTACAGTGTCACCCTTGGAACAATAATGTTTAATAGTCATACTCCCATTATTCCGAGGTGTCACCATCTTAGCTGTTCAGTTGAATTGACGGTGTCACTAGCATCATCATCATCCGTCATTTCAGCCGAAAGACCTAATGTCCTGGACAAAGGACTCCCCCAAGCATCGCCAACAACAAAAAAAATAGCCAAAAAATCCGTAACGACATTATCCGGAGAAGAACCGGAGTGATCGACATAGCTTGTAGGATCAGTAAGCTGAAGTGGCAGTGGGCTGGCCATGTCTGTCGAAGGACCGATGGCCGTTGGAGCAGACGAGTCCTTGAGTGGAGACCGCGAATCGGCAAACGCAGCGTAGGGCGCCCCCCTGCCAGGTGGACCGACGACTTAAAGAACGTGGCTGGGGGGGACTGGATGCGGTAGGCAGAGGACCGAGCGTTGTGGCGCAACTTGGGAGAGGCCTATGTCCAGCAGTGGACTGCGATAGGCTGAATTGATTGATAGTTGATTGAAGCATCGCCAAAACGACCGGTCCTGCGCTTCCCGCATCCAGCGGTTTCCCACGACGTTTACCAGGTCGTCGGTCCACCTTGTTAGGCCTACCCACGCTGCACCTTTCAGTACGCGGTCGCCACGCCAAAACTTTTCGACTCCATCGGCCATAAGTTCTGCGAGCAAAATTCTCCGCCCACTGCCAATTTTTGGCAATTCTTCGGACTATGTCGGTTACTTTCGTTCTCCTGCGAATCTCCTTATTTCTGATTAAAAAGTCATGATTTATTTTAAATAGTAGGATTTATAAGGAACGAGAACTGAAAATGGTTTAGAAATCGCATCAAAAACTGTAATCGATTGTCATATTAACTAACAGTCAGACAGTGACATAACTAGGCTTGTGCGAGCGGTACTCAGGAATAGGGCGCAGACCCTAGAGGGGCGCAGAAATTTTCAAAGTAGGACCAAGTTTTGGGTCGTGCATGGGCGCAGTTATAGCTTGCACCGGCCGTATAAAAGGCAGTTACGGTAACTGCTAATATTAAAGGCTAATAGGTAATCTGTGCTAAAGAGCCTCGGGAATCAGTGTTGCAATCAATTCTTTTGTTTTCATCCATGTAATTAATAATGACTACATACACCTTGCGCTTATTAATTCCATATTTTCATCCTACACCTTTTAAATCACCTTTTTTTCGACACCTGCTAAATTAGGTTTCTTAGATTCTGGCAAGTATACAGCTATTTTTAGTTGGTAGTTGTGCACGCATGCAAGGCTGCAAGACCAGGAGGCATCAATAATCCTTAATTCAAACACGAAATCTTAAGTGGTCATTAGACATTCAATTTGGCATTGCAATTCAATTTGTGACCTTGGACCAAGGTTCTCCGAATGGAGATTTACGGATTGATGATCTTTCAATCTATTATAAGATCAATCTGGCATCTGGTTTAAATTTATGTAAAATTTAACATGATCTAATACTATACTAATCGATTCTCCTTAGTGATTCTGAACATAGTTTGTTGTCCATTTCTAAACAAGATTTGTTTATTTATTTAATTATGAAGAATTAAATAAATAACAACTCTATAAACACAACTGGGTACAAAGGCGGTCTTAATGGCATAGGCGTTCTCTACCAGACAACCTTAGGGTAATGCAGAGACAAAAATAATGTAGATGCACTAGTAAAGTAGTAAAATAAGGTTAGAACTACGGACTTATAATTAACATATAATAAAAATAAATAAATACATATGTTAATCTAATAAAATTAAATGCCAGATTGATTGTGTTATATCTGAAAAACCCGCGAAATTCCGGTTCCGCCTCGGTCCCGGAACCAAAACCTCGGGACTAGGTTACAGAGCGGTTCTCTAAACTCCTTATTGTGACCAAGTCATTGAAGGTCCAGTCTGAAGTAGTACCAAAATGATCGCTACTATTAACTCACTTCAATCATTTGAGATAATCTCAAGAACAACGGATGGTTATTCAAAAGGAATTAAACTTACCGAAGCATTGACTCGTGGTTTTTTTTAAAATTGTGTTTACTGTTAGATTGTATAGTCCTCCACCGGATTGAAATCTTTGCTTAACATATTGGTCTTGTTGTGAGCCATTCTGTAACCCCACAAAAGCATAGCTTCCTTACACGCCATCTGAAATGTTTGATCATTGGTTATTAATGGACTTAAAATGTTCAAACAGATTTCCCATCTTCCATTCAACTGACGTCACATCACGACATGAATAAAAATCCTACAGAAGTCAAGCTCTCTAACAACGGGCAAAATTTATATCTACTCTCATAGGGTTGACAACTGAATCACGTGATAAAAATAAGGAAAAAATAAAAATGTGCAAAACAAGACATTTACATGCTAAAATCGAAAATCAAAATAAACTTTAAAAAAAGTAAAAACCGACTTCAAAAAGAATAAAATAATTTGTGTGAAACAGTTTAGGAACTAAGTGCCTTTGATTCGGTTTGATTTAAGAAAAAAATGGCACCGACTTCCTAAACTGTTTCACACAAATTATTTTAAGTTGGATTTAACTTTTTTTTAGTTTTTTCTATTTTGAGTGGCATTAACAATAGAAAGACAAGCGATTGCTGCAATTTCGGATGATTTGCTGTCATCCATTGAAGAGTTCCCTTCATGGCTCCGAAGATCTTCAACAGATCTTCACCAATTAATTATACTTTCTGAATGCAAATTGATATGTTGATGAAAATACCAAAATCGATATATGCCTATAATATTTGACTATAATTTTGACTTGAGAAACATTTTATTAACAAAATTCTTTTCTTTTCTGGTTTTGCTATCATAATAACTTCGGCAACTTTCCACAAATTAGGCACATATTTTAATCTGAATGCAGCATTTATGAGAGTTGTTAGTTTGACTATGGCTTTACGTGGTAAATTGTGCAGAATATCTCCTGTGATTAGATCATATCCTGGTGATTTTCGTGGGTTAATGTTTAGTTTAATTTCTCTAGCAACTTCTTTTGGTGTTGTAAGTTTTATCTCTAGCTCTTCTTGCAGGATGTCATCCTCAGAAAGGTCGTCGAAATGACCTTCATGTGGTTTGAATATACATTCCAGGTGTTGTGAAAATCTTTGTGCCTTTTGTTCGTTATTAATAGCCCATTTTCCGTTTTCTTCCTTGATAGGAGGGATTTGCAAAACAGGTCCCCTTAATTTTTTTGTAGCTTTCCAGAGCGAGTAGTTTGTACTGATATCATTGGTTAGCTTTCTCAGATCAGAGTTCATAGACGTGTCAATAAAATCTTTGATTTCTCTCTGACGTCTTTTAGTAAGATTATTTAGTAGTCTTTTGTCTTCTGGAAATCGAGTCAGGTGCCATCTGCTTCTTTGAAGTCTTTTTTTGTGTAGAAGATCTAAAATTTCTTTAGGGTATGAGGTTCCCTTTGATCTTCCATATAACTCGGGTGTATTGCTCCATGCTGCTTGTTGATTGTCTGCTATATACTTTTCCAACTCTGTGTCTATATGCTCTGGATTTTTTAGTGGAACTTTGAGGTTTATACTATCGTCCAAATCAGATTTGAAACTTTCCCAGTCAGTTTTTTTATTAACTAATCTTAATTTATTTTCATTAAATATTACGTGCTCACTTAATGTTAGTATTATAGAAGAATGGTCTGAGTTCATATCATACGTTTCGTTTTCCTGCCTATTATCGCCACTGCCGCGGTTTTTCGAAATTTGTTACCTGTGCGATTTTTTATGCCATGACTTTCTAGTTATTATTGTGTTAACAGTTGATCGAGTGCCGGTATTATCTTGTAATATCTTTGCTGTTTTAGCTTGAGTTGAGTTCTTCGAGACTCCAAGTTCAACACAGTTTAATGATACGATGATTTGAGGGGCGAAGTTCGCAAAAAATATATAAAAGCAATCAGAAAACTGACAGGTAGATTGCGTTAGGTTAGAAATGTGGCCAAAGTATAAATGTAGCCAAATATTTACTGTGGCGAGACCTAGATTTAATCATATTGAACCTAGATTGCAAAGATTACCTAAAGTGGTTTTATTAAAATAAAATAAAATTGAGACATTTTACACAGTACTATCTAGTCCCAAACTAAGCAAAGCTTGTGATATGGGTACTAGACAATGGATTTAATACTTATGTAATTTTTTTGTACATACATATTTATAATACTAAGAAACAACCAGACCAACACAAACACTTATGTTCATCACATAAATATTTGTGTCCTGTGGGAATCAAACCCACGACCTCGTGATCAGCAGTCCGACACTTGAACCACTAGACCACAGACGTCTAAATTAACATATAATTAATCTAAATTAACATATAGATTAACAATAATTTTATGATATGCAACTGTGCAAGTGACATTCAACCTTAACAAAAACACGTAAAGCAATTTAATTGTCGACTATACGTATTTAAATTGATCGTCGACTATGTATTTAGATTATTGGTCAGACTACAAATACTGATACGATTTCAATATAAATATACTGTCCTACTTTATCTATAACACACCTGTATCTCGTCAACAGAATTGAAGTCTAGTTCATTCTTCCACTTGAATGGTACGTCACGGGAGACTCTGAAGGTAGTATTAACGCCAGCAATCTTCACATTCGTATGTGACTGCAGGAACGAATACACCGATTGCACGCCACTAAGTCTTAGAAACTTCAGGATTTGATGTGTAGTAATATTAGGCTTCAGAGCCAACTCCTCGTACCGTAAAACCCTGTAAATTGAAGATAATATTAAGTTAGCTCGATGAATAACACAAAATAATCGGTTCAAATCTTACTTAAATTTTTTAAGCGATAACAGTTTTTACAAGTCTGAAATATCGGTCGGTATCATCTGACTGCGGTTAGTACGGTATACGACATCTATATGGTAACAAAACCAGTATAAGCAGAGCTTGTCTTGTGTAAAACCTATACCTACGTTATATAGTTTAAAAGTAAAACAACTGTACTCTGAAGACATAGTCAAATGTTTCACTGTATTCTAAAATATAAGATATTATTAAAGCTCTTACATAATTTTCTCAGGATATTGTTGCAGAATTCGGCCTGCTGCCACATAATCGCTGATCATGTCAGCACATAGAAGTGATGGATTCCAACAATCTGGAGAAGGCTGGCAGAAGGCGCGGTGACGCCGAGATGCCATTACACCACGCGGGTCACGGATCAACAGTATCACCTTCACATTGAGCCTAAAATTTTGATTAGGTTAATATATTTCATGACTTCCAAATATCATCATTACAGCCGAAAGACGTCCACTACTGGACATAGGCCTCCCCTAATTAAGGGGGGGATATGCCATAATCGCCACGCTTGGCACGCGGGTTGGCGATCGCAGTTGGTTACTTCCAAATATAATGGTTAGCAAAAGGTTCTTGTTAGATTTAATGGTAACTAATATTACTTGCTTTGGCTTGCATGCCTTTGTGTTTTGCTTTGAGAAGAAAGGAAATGAAAGTATTAAACCTTTTTTTTTAACGACTTCAAAAAAAGGAGGAGGTTATGTATTTTTAACTGACTTCAAAAAAAGGAGGAGGTTATGTATTTTTAACCGACTTCAAAAAAAGGAGGAGGTTATGTATCCGGCAGGTAATTTTTTTTTTTTTTTCTAGTATGTTCACCGATTACTCCAAGGTTTCTGGGCTGATTTGCGTGGTTGTTTTTTATTTAGTAGAGGAAGCCCACGCGGTGGTCCCATATAAATTTTATTGACTTAGGTTGAGTAGTTTTTTAACCAGCTACAATAAATCAGTTTATTTTAGCTTCGCCTACCTAGATGATCTACTAATAGTTTCGTTTTTCGGTGAATTATCAACTAAAAAGTATGAAATAAAAACTTTTTAACAAAAAATAAAACCGACTTCAAAAACCTTAACTAAAAAGTAAAAAATAATCCTTGTATGTATTTCAAAATCTTAACATAAACCAAAATTTTGAAGGCGGCGCGTGATTTTCATGTATGTTCGCATAAACTGTTTTTAACCGACTTCTTTACTATAGATAAGCGCTCGACAGTACATTATTTACATGACGCAAAGAGACAGTCACGCGCCGCCTTCAAAATTTTGGTTTATGTTAAGATTTTGAAATACGTACAAGGATTTATTTTTTATTTAGTTAAGGTTTTTGAAGTCGGTTTTATTTTTTGTTAAAAAGTTTTTTCTTAGTTTCTATTAAGGGGTAGACACTTTGTTCATGTGTTCTTTATAGGCAGCTCTTATTGTCTGTCATTACAATAATTCAAATGGCTCTGTCCGTTTTACTCTTCGCACTATTTCTGTGGTATCGAGTAGCTGGATTTCCTTGAAATTCACGTGGTGGTGAAGTCTAAATGCATGAGATTCTGTGTAATTATTTATTACTGATCTCCGACGTCCATATTAAGGTCCCGATGGAGATCGACATTTCTGATGTACCAGGGTGCCTTGGCCATATCCCTGAAAACTTTATTTTTAAATCATTGGATGATTGTTCTATTGCTCTGACTGGTACAACCCCACAGCTGAATACCAAAAGTCCATACTGGCATTAGGACTTGTTTATTATTCTTGTTCTTTATTGAACACATTGATGTTTTTTTTTGTTATGTTTTTTTTTGTATAAAAGTAGTTTATTAAGTATTGACATAAGCGAGTTTCTACCTATGAGCCAATACATTTTCTTGTAGAGCAAGTCTAAAGTTCTTCTCGGTTCTTCTTGACGAGTGCTTTCCAGCGAAGCATCTCGTCAAGGGTCATTCCTAGATATTTGGCGGTACCACTAGGTTATTTATAAATACCAGAAAGTATTGTGGTTTTTTGTTAGTGAAGTCAATATGAACTGACTTAGCTTCATTCAATCTAATTCTCCATTTTTTTTGTCCAATCAAAGACTTGTTTGTCGGCTACTTGGACCTTTTCTGTAGCTTCCTCGTAACTGCTTCCTACCGCCATGATAGCAGTATCATCCGCAAAAGTTGCGATGGAGTTGTTCTCAGGCATTGGAAATCGCAAGTGTATAATAGGTATAAGACCGAACCTAAAACATTCCTTGACATACTCCTGCTTTAATTGGAATTATTTTAAAATAAGCGCCTTCTTTTCGTATGTATCAAAAACGCTCTGTTCGATATGTATGTATGATTCCAAGATAGCAGCAAACTGTCTGGGCAACATTATTTTTAATTTAAGTACGGTCGACCGCACGTCGGTGGTAACACTTTGACATTAGCAGCATCCTTATTTCGGAAGCAGTAAGGGCGGTTTTCGAATTGAAGTGTTACCACTGTCATGTAGTCAACTGTACCAGGCCTTCATGCCAAACTTAATCGAAAGCTTGAGCCACATCAAGGAAGACGGTGGAGCACACTCTATTTTCTTCTACAGCCTCTTTAAATATGTTAATGATTCTATGCACCTGACCATTTGTTGAGTGCTTTTCTCTTAAACTTTTCAAATAATGGGTAGCAGGGAAATTGGTCTATAATGATGTTGGTTCATGAGGTTTTCCAGGTTTCGCTATCATAATTACGTCGGCAACTTTCCACATATCAGACACATAGGTACAGTAGTACACATTAAATATGACCCACGGAATACCGATGTACCTGCCAAGATGACATAATTTAAATACACGGGAAATTGGTTAACCTATCAGAAAGCACCATCGCTGCGCGCCAAAATCTCAGCCGCTTCCATTAGTGTACGTAAGCGTGGCGCGTCGGAGCGAAATAGAACAAGCGTCACGGCAATCAATTTTAACATCATATTTGCATTGCATAAGGTTGATTATATTTTTTTAATGTTTCGGGTGTTTTTGTCGATCATCTTTTCGTGTCTGCGCGAACGAAGATTGATGACGCGCCTTATTTTTTGTGTCGTAGGTACTGTACTTCAGTCGGAAAGGAGTGTTTTGAGCGTGGTTAGTTTTACAGTGGCTTTACGAGGGAGCCTGCGTTATATTTCTCCTGTGATTAAGTCATACCCAGGCGATTTTTTCGGTCTTTTATTGAATAAGATCTCATTAAAGAAATAAACACATTTATTGGACACAAAAACCGACAAACACAATAGCAACAAAAAACAAACAAATGTAATAATAAAATTAAAATTAAAGCGACTTCTCTCGCGGTAACTAGCTTTATGTCTATTAGATGCAGTCTTGGTTGTACACACTGGTTGCTTTGAATAAGCTAGTTTCAGAACTTGATTGTGAAATCTTTTCTAGATGATGTGTAAATCTCGTAGCTTTCTATTCATTATTTGAAGCCCACGATCCATTTTTTTTTACCTTAATGGAGGAATTTGAGCTATTAGTCTCATCATGTTCTTAGTGGCCTTCCACAGTGAATAGTAGGTCTTTTGTTAGGAGTTAGTTGACAAAGGAATTGGTTCGTAATTGTGTTGTTAAGGTTCCGGATTTCTCGTTTGACACGTTTTGTTAGATTGTTGAGCAATCTTTTGTTTTCAGGGGACCAGGGTCTTCTTTTCCTCTGCCTACATTTTTCAGCTATAAGGTTTCTTATGTTTGTGGGGTAAGAATGTCTCTTCATTTTATTTGGGTGTGTGATGTTCCAGACTGCTTGTTTGATATTAGAATTGAATTTCCTGACTTCAAAATCTAGTTGTTCTGTGTTTTTTAAGGAAACTCTTAGTTCTATATTTTGTGGGACTATAATAAAGCTCTTCCAGTCCGCGTGTCTATTAACTAGAGTCGGACTTCTCTTTTTACTGAATTCGTTCACCCAATGTTAGTAATAATGTGGGTGAGTGATCTGAATTCATGTCATAGCATTCTTCTGTCTATTATTATGTATATTGTTTCAGACGTGCCGGACAAATCTAACAGGTGCGGTGTCGCGTCGTCGGGCCGACTGCTATTTGCCGGGTAACTGCCGGCTACGCTAGACCGTCCGACTACGTTAGTACTATTAGATATTCTGTGGTCCGACGTAGGTTGCGGTTGACTATGGTCACAGAATATCTAATAGTACTAACGTACTATGGTGGAATATGGAATAGTATTGGTGCGCACACGCGTGTCGGGCCGACAGCCGCTGCCTAATTGCGTAACTCACTCGCGATCGCATTCATCTGGATTTCAATGTTCATTGCTCCGTGTGTTTTGACAATCCGTCAAATTGACAACTATGTACCACGCAATGAATATTGCTGTAATTTCAAAATGAAAGCTGATGTCAATGTGAATGCATTACACAATTACCCCACTGGTGGCAGAGATCTAATACGGCAAAATGGCGGAAAAATTTACACCAAAATTCTAATTAGGTACCTTGGTGGAATCTCACTCCATTTTATGGGAGAAGACTCTAGAAACGTATAAAAATAAAATAATAACAAGAAATCGGCAAGAACCAGAAAGCGGTTACGTGTGAAAGCTAGGTTCCGGGCACAGAGTGCCTTTGTATATTCCGGGCTTCGGCCCGATGTCGGGTGAATTCAACCGGCAAATGTGAAGCTACGCAAAGGCCGCTTGTCCGCGACCGTTTTCTACCCGGCCAGGCGGCGACCGACGCGGTGCCGCTGTCGCCGCGCTGGCCCGGTCTACAGTTAACTTTATATTACGGGCAGAGTGTGCAAACTTGCAGAGTCAGGGGTGCAGAGTCAACGCTGCCCAGGCATTGTGGACATTACTCAGGTCCTCTGAGCGAAAACATAAATTATT